>CM062815.1:1091386039-1091991995 GCA_031772625.1 Pinus tabuliformis | reverse complement strand
CATCTAATTTCAAGAATATCATCATTTTGAAAAAGTAAGAAGCTTCACCACCACCTTCTTGACCTTTGAACACTACAAACCCATTAGCTTGGTTGTAACATGACTTTTCAGAGTTGATCTATCTCATCTTCAGACAAAGAGATAAACTTTTTTCTTCTTTTGCTCAAACAATGATTGTCTTCATTAATTTCAAACAAAGGAGTATACAAGTTTTCCTCATACTGCTGATTCATTTTATATGATTCCTGTTGACTATCAAGATGCAAAATTCCTTCATCTTCAAGCAAAGAAGAAGCTAGTATATGCTGATTATGATCTTGTGTAACAAAGTGACTGGTTTCAATGATTTCCTCATCATCATGATCTGATCTTTTTCATCATCATGATCTGAATCTAGATCTGAATTACTCAACTTGACTTTATCACAATCTGAAATTGAAACTTGATTTCCCTGTATACTGTCTTCTTCTATAAGTAGATCTGAAATAAGACTTTTTCTTTCATCATTTTCCATTGTAATGAAATCTTGATCCTGCTGCAAATTTTCCTAAGCATCTTGAAAGTATCCACTAAGCTCTCTTTATGCTGCTAAAATGGATTTTCGTACAAAGCCTCCATGATCTCATCATCCATGAAGTCATCATCTTCATAAACTTTCTCAAGACTTTCAATAAAACTATAAACATATTTTCAATAGTTCTGAACTAAATTTAAGGATAGATAAGATTATTTATACCTTTCAAAGAACATGGTATGAAAATATTTTAAACAGTAAATACTAGCAGGCGGCAAACTTTCATACCAAGATTGGGCTTCACCTTCCAGAGTGGCCATGAATATCTTCATCAAGCAGTGTTCAAGAAAATCAACCTTCAACTTGTGAATATGCATGTGAAATCTAACCAGATGTAAAGCAACATCATTCCTATCATCATCTTTAAACATAGACAAATTCCTTTGCCAATCTACTTTCGGAATTTTATTTGGAAAAGCTAGAATGTGATCTCGGCTCATGTGAGCATACCGTCGAGCAAACAAATCCATTTTGATAACAATGAATTCACCAAGAAATTCTTCAGGCTACTGGTTCTTGAAGAGTGGAGTTTCCATACAAAATTCTGAAGCTTGGGATTTTTCGACACTAGAATCGCCAGGTGAATGATTTTATCCTTCTGGTGTCTAATCGTTGTCCACCATAAACAATCAGATATGAACTTGATACATTTTACTGAGGAAGATAAAACTATGTTCCCCAGTGTGGTCACCACTATGTTAGTGCCTAAATATACCTCAGGCTGAAAGAAGGCAATTATAGGGTAACATCAAACCACGCTTAACCTTGTAGCTAGCCATACCAGGTTGGGAGAGGGCTCTCACCTTATCAATCTCAAATAAAATATGGCAACTAGGGCTTGAGATGACTAAAAATTAATGCTAATTTTAGGCTAGGTATATTTTCTCAGAGGATTTTGATTGATTTTAATGGTTGGCTGTTGGATCAAATGAGGAAGGCAGCTTTGGGTCCGGGAAATCAACTCAGATTTGCAGGAGGTTCTGTGGGGCAAGGTAGGAAATTGTTTTGGCACTTTGAATTGGATGTGATGGTAAGTCTAAAGACTAGCGAGGAGTTGGAGGAGCATTCAAAGTTCATGATTCCTCTTCAAACAACAAAAAACATTAAGAACTAAATGTATCCTCAAGGTAGAGCACTGAATATCAATGGATTCTACCTAATTCTCTTGATTCATTTAGTTATGAAGAAAGAAATAGATGCTGGAACATATACACATAAGAGAAACTAAATAACAGAGGAAGAAACAATGCTAAGACACATTACCACAAGAATCCCACAGAATGTTGCAAAACCCCGTTCATTTCCTTGCCAAACTGCAGAAGTGATTTACAATAGAGCTCAATGCATCCACAAAATTCCAACCTTTACCAATGACTAAGAAAGTACATGATCTAGGTATCAAACCACCTATGCTAGCCATCAGGAGTAGAATCCATGATCAAGGAGTTGTTTCAACAACATCTAAACTAGGAACTAGAAAATAGGCAGTGGAACAGCTTGCCTCTAAAATTATGGAAATTGATTCATTCAACCTAAAACTACCTCTAACTGATGTATCTATCCCCACAAGTCATTTTTCATCAAATTTACATCATCTTACATGAATTACCATTACAAATTTACCAAGGAGTAGAGAAAAAGTCAACTAATAGTCAAATTGGGTGAAATTCTGGACAAATAGGGAAAACTAGCAAAATTCCTCCTATGCGCAGTGCCACTGATCCTATGCGCAACACTTTTGGAAGGCCTACCAAAGTCCAAATCAGGTACAGAATAGCTCATTGGAAATCTTGGTGAGTATACATTCTGGAACAACTTGAATTTTTGGATTTCAAGTCCATTTTCCACTCCAAAAATTGAATCTTACAAGACTGCTTCTTGTGTGGAAAGAAAGTGGTAGATAGGGCACTTTTGGGTTTTTTTGCCCTTATGGAGACCCAGAACCTATCCAAAATTCTCAGCTATTTCTAAGCATGCATATTTTTTCTTGCTGATTCCAAAAATGCAAGCCTTTTTGAAAATGGATGCCCCCAACAAAAGTGCAGCGCCGATGGCACTGCGCACCTTCTGAAAAAACTTGTTTTTTACTTCAAAAATTTCAAAAATGACAAAAAATGCTCCAAATTTCTTGAAATTTGGCATGAGTGATGCTTTTTAGGTGCTTTGCTGGGAAAATAATTCTTCAACCAAGATATTGAGCTTATCTTGCTCTTTTTTGCTTCTCAAAACTCTTTTTAGCTTAGCCTTTAACCTCTTCACCCTTGTTTTGCAAATTTTGTTTCGGGTTAGGTAGCGATAGGCCAGATGGCACAACATTTTCTTCTCTTTGTTGGATTTCTAAATAAATTTCTCCAGGTGAATGTTTGACCTCTCTACCATTTCAGAAAACTGATAACAATACTGGTGTTTAAAGCAAGTTACATCAAGAGGGCAAGCAAGTAATTCTGTGAGAGTGGTGGGCTCCTCCCGAATGATTTTCCCTCCTTTATGTGGTTTTCTTGGTACATGAGCTTCTCGGGAAGAATCAGAAGGTTTCCTCTTCCCTCTCATAGTTTGAATCTGTCTCCATGCTTATGAATTTTGAAGTGAAAGCTGATGAGTATGAAGAGATTTTAAAATATGAGGGTGAATAATGTAAGTGAATGCTCGTTTCTTTTGGGGAATTAGGGAAATGATTGGTATTATGAATGTAGACGAGGGTTTTGATAATGAAAGGGATATAGTGAAGGAATAGGAAGTGGGAGTTAGGGTTTGGTAAATGGTAGTGGGGTTTGGGAAGTGAGTGTTAATGATTTTGGGGAAGGGAAAGGGAAAGGGATTTAGCGAAAATAGTTTAAGGGAATGGGGTGTAGGAAAATAATCTAAGGGAATAGAAACAACAGAAAACAGTACTCTTTGCAAATCTTATGAGAGAATTCAAAGGATAGCAAGGGTTTAGTTTTTTTAGACATGAAAATCACCACAACTGATGAAAAACCCCTTGCTAGATAAGATGAGAAGCTTTACTTACTTGATGAGAGGCCAATTGAGGAATTTGAAGCAAGGAAATGTGATGGAGTCGTTTTGATGCTCAATGGACAGGTGCGCAGCGCCAAAGCCCAGGTGCGCAACGCCGACAAAATTTTAGGCTTCTTGCTCAGTTTTTTCCTCTTTCTTCCAAAAACATGATTTTTTGCCTTTAGCTCCTTCACTTGCAACAATGAAGATTCAAACACATACATGGCTTTTATATCCTCTTGCTTTTAATTTGTTCATTAACCAAACCCACTTTTCTAATGTTTTTCTAGCTTTTTCACAAATGCCCTGTTTTACTTTATTTATGACTTTTTCCTTTTTGCAGGTGGACTTTTACATTGATTTCTTGCATGGCAGGAGTGGATATTGTCACTGGGTCACCAATAATAGCTTTGAATACATATTACACATAGAAACATTGAAATTACATGAAATTTTTACAATAATTGAAAAAACCCTGTTTTCATGAAATTTTTACAATAATTGAAAAAACCCTGTTTTCACCTCAAAATAGAGTTTTGAGGTAAAACAAATTTATTGAGCATGACAGAAGTAAAATTTATGATTTTATGAATTTATTTATCCTCCTCATGTGCCTACTAACCTTTTATTCATATTTGGATGACCATGATGAAAAATCCTAGACCTAGCGAGACTAAAACCCTAAATCTGGTTTTTATAAATGAACTGAAACTGGATGACAGTAAATGACCTAAAAAAATGTGACAACAAGTCAACAGATGAATGTCATGAGGGAAATAGACATGAAACCACTACCATCAGTTGATCCATGACCTAATGGAATGCATCTGATCGGATGGGACACCTAATAATGCATGCAGGTAAGAAGATACCAACACTAACAACTCCCTTTTCCAAATCGAGTCTTTGATTAAGATCTCATAAAATTCAAGTCAATTCTTTCCAAGATCTCGAAAGGGGACCTTCATTACATGCACCTCGTTGATTGCAATGAAGCTTGGTGGGCATGTACCTCGATTTGTGTCGTTATGCTGGGGGCATGTGAACCTATAACAAGCATAGTTTTTCTTTTTAAGGTTGTGTAAACATGAAACTGAATCCAAGCAAAGTTCTCCATGGTTCAAGCTTGTGTAAACATGAACCCATACCCAATTTACATCTCGTGATTGCCATTTTTATCCGCTAAATTTTGCTAGATGAGCCTTGGTTGTTTCATTCCATCGCCACCATCTCTTTGGCCGACCATATGCTTTCACTTGGTTGTTTTTCCTTTAGTGAGGGACCGCAGTGATGAGTGGTTTTATTAGCCAGCCTCTTGATCATTATATTTTTTGAGTAGTTCCACCATTGCCATAACTAGTTGCTACCCGTTTACCACTCGTTCCTCCAGGACAACTATTCTTTAAGCCCTTTTCCAACTTACAAAAGACGAAAAGATTGCTGAATTTTCCCTTTTAACTCGTTAAACGGAATAAAAGGCGGTCCACTTTCAGCTCTTTTTCTGACCGTATAAACATGACAAGATCACCATACTTTTGTTGTTTTGAGTTTGATACTGGTTATGAAAAAACGTGTCTTCGATCACTTTTCTACTTTTTTGGATCGAGGCCACTAATTACGAAAAGTACTCCTTGATCATAATAGGTCAAGCGGTTCTCTTGGGTATTTTTTATACTTTTTCGGGCTCAAGAGACACAAATTTACGAAAAAGGACCCCCCTAGAGTTTTCTTTTCTGTGTCTTTTTCAAACTCTCTAAACTTGAAAAAGACTCCGAGTTTTCCCTATGTTGGACTCATTAAACTCTAATGACATTGGACTCATCACCACGACGAGACTTGAGCTTCTCCTCCCTAGGGATCGTTAAACTATTACTAGGTTGGATTCGTCTGAAGGTCGAACTTACATTACAAACATATGTTATCCCCTTCAAGCTTTTTTTAAAAAATAATTGGGGTACTCACCAGCAATGGTGGGGGAAAATTTGGAAGTCATCATTGGTTACATGCGGCAACTAGTCACTCTTGAACATCGACACTTTTGCTTCTTGTCAGGTTTGGATATGCTCACATCATCATTTGGCCTTCCGAAGTTGTTGGGTTGCAATTTTGCCTCATTCCATCTAATCCATGTTGTCTCCATCAAACCTCCGATCCCTTGGTACCAAAATTCTACCACATTCCGAAGTTGTGTCGTCGATATGTTCAAGAGTATCCTTCTATAGTTCACACCCTTACCTCCTCCTCTGATACTCTGTTTCTCCATCTACCACTTGTTCCTTATCTTGCGCCATTGATGGGGAAACATTATGGCCCTCCTACAACGGATCGTCTCCTGTCGACACTAGCTCATTATCCAGGAGATTGGTCTAGATACCCCCTCCAGTACCTTGGAGCTTGCGTGCCTCAATGGAAAGTTCTTCATGCCTAATGACAGACTTTCATCATTGGTCTTCGATTGGGTGATTCCACGAGTGTTCGACTTCAGCTCATTTTTCACACTTAGTGGATTATACTGGTAGTACCTTAAGAGCCATCAGCGTTATTGGCGGTTTCTCGTGTGCTTGTTAACAATTTTCATTATTGACTGGTACTCAAGTAACTTTCTATCATGCTCGACTTCAGCACATCTGTTCGCATGATAGAATTTGTACTAAGATCGGTTAGGGTTTCAAGACCCCAAACTAAGATTACATATGTTCGGGCTGCATGGATTGGTTCATGATTACATACATGAATCTTTGATTGAATGGCTATGACCATACTTGAGTCTTCATGGATGGCTGCCATTATACCCTTATCATTATATATGGTCTTATTAACTGGGTGGCTGCGTCCATACCACAGACCAAGTTTCATATGTCTTTTGGATGGCTGCGCCCATGCCTAGACTACATGTATTCCACTATCAGAGATATCAGTTTTACTTGCGCCTGTAGGTTCTTCAAGGTGGTGTTCCAGTTTGGTCATGGTTTCGTAAAGCATTTCACCCTTCCCACTCTCTCGGGCTTCATGCTTTAGGGGGCATCTGTTACGCAATAATTTCACAGTCCTCATCTCAGTCCCTCTGCTATGTCATACATCAAATAAACATGTCCATATATTCCCACTCGTGCAAGAAGATTAAGCAAATGCTCTCTACTATTGAAGATTGACCCTTTTTTACTAAGTTCCTACATCGTCGCTAGTAAACCCTTAAAATGCGCGACGATTCTCTGTCACACACTATATCGTTGCGATGTTGTTGCTAGTTCCCAGTTCATGACCTACGACGATCTAGATTGGGAAAATTTGTTCCAATAGTCTGTCTTTTGGATGTCTCTAGACCTAGTTGTTGGGTTGGTTTGGGTCGCCCTTCCTCCTCTGGGAAGGTGGTTCCATATTTTGTGCAACCTTCTTTAAGAATAAGCTCCCTCTCCCTCATTTAATGGAGACTCCTTCTCTTATAAAATCACTCACCATTGCTATGATCTGCTAGTTCTTTTGGTTGGACAGTGCTGCTAGTTCTTTTGAGCTTTGTAGATAGCTTTGGTGTGAGTGTGTCAAGTGTGGGATTGCTAATAGTTTGATAAGAGGTTGTGGAGTACCCTTAACTTTGTATTAAAGCTTGTGAGTGAGAGAGAGATATTGTCTATTTGGGACACCCATTCTTGAGAATGAATGCTTGAAGAAACATACTGGTTGGACCCTCGGAGAAGGCTTGTGACGTCAAGACTTGGTTGTAAGCTTTGCTCTTGATTCATCTTAGTACAATCAAAGATGATTTACTATATCTTGTTTACAATTTACTTGATAGCTTATGATTTCTTGACTTTATAAGTAAATAGATCATTGTTGTTTCTCGGTTACGTGCTGGGTTGTTTTCTTGTGGTGTTTCAGGTTGATTTCTCATTGAGGAGAAGAAACGGAAGCTGGAGTAGCACAATGGAACTTCATCAACCACCGGTTTTAGGTAGGCCTCCAACGATGATTATTTAAGGGAATCAATTGTTGTTTTGTCTTTACTGTGACTAGACCCACTCTAGGGCTAGAGGGGTTGCCTATGTCTGCAAAGGGAACACTTTCCTACTTCACAAGGGTACATTATCTCCATCCAGACCATTGGTCCCTACTCCATTGCCATTATGGTATTTCATGTCGCCTTCCTGCCATCACTTCCATCATTCCCGTTATACGCCACCACCACTACTGGTTTTGAGTTTTTCTTCCCGAGTTGACGGACCACACGTGCTGATTGCACCTTCTGAACTGCTGAATTGGACGATGCTTGTTTGAACTGAACAAGGGTGGCCAGTTAGCTGGCCACCGATTTTGTTTAATTGCAACCATCTCAATGGTTCATGCAGTTCCTAAATAATATTCATGCAAGAGAGGAATGAATTTAGCCACTTACCTGTTAGTCACTACCATGCTTTGCATGCTCAAACTTTGGCACTTTGTTTTTTTTTATTGTTGTTGTTATTGGTGGTCATGGCCTCTGAACTGGTGGCTTGGCTACCTTATGCTGGTGATTTTTTATTAGGAACCGCTCTTTGCACGTTGAAGACATCTTGATTTCCTTGACCCTGCCTCTACAACTTGTTTTTTAAAGGGATCAGCTGTTACAGGAATCCTACACGATTTCCTGTCGCTCCTTCTCCCTCTAAAACTTCTGGCTGATGCTTGGGCAGGGATTGAAGAGACAACCGAGGAAGGTTCTAAAGGAAAGGAAGAGCAGCTAGAATGCATCAGTTAAGAAACAAGTGAAGAATGTTGTTGTTTTATTCATCATCATCTTTTTCAAAAAAACAAAAGAAACAAAATGTCTGTGTTTTCTGTGTAGGGAAGAAAGAAGCGAGTGGAAATGTAGGTGTGCGGGGATGGAATGGATAATTAGGAGGATGCATGGTGGTAGAGAGGTCCACAAGTCTTCTAGACAAATTTCTAGCCCTCACATTCTTTTTTAAACTTGATTTTAAGCTCTCTATGGTTTCTACAGGAGCCTCTTGTATAATGGATAGAGCTTCCTATAGGATGCAAAATTTCCAAAACAAGTGAGACCAGGGCCTGAGAAAAGAAAATGGTGATGGAGGAATGATCTATGAGGGGTGTATGCAGCTTGGCCATGTCCTTTTTCTTCTGTGACGCTTCTGCAATCTGCAATGCATTCAAAAGAAGTTAGTTTTTCTATTTTTTTCGTTTTTTTCTCCATTTTTTCTTTTTTCTTTTCCATCTTTTCCTTCTTTTTTTTTTTTTTTTTTTGAGACACCTGGGGTGCCTCCAAGAGGTTTTCACCCTCACTACCAGCCCTGTGTGCCTCCAAGAGGTTTTCAACCAGGGATCTTTTATTCTTTTTTCCATTTTTTTCTTTTTTCTCTCTTTTTTTTTTCTTAGGTTGTGGATGGAGTGGAGGCAGAGACCTGATCCACTACTAACACTATTTTACTCAGATTCTCAAAGAATTATTACGTGGAGAGGGGCTTCCTGTAGAGCTTCAACCTATGCCCATTGACGAGCATGGGGATGGCTTCTTCATCGATGGTCTGGATCAGAACTGAACCATTGTCATTGCATTTTTCTACTGTGTATGGTCCCAGCCATATTGTCCTTAGTTTTCCCTTGAAATACTTATATCTTGAATCATACAATAGAGCCCAATCTCCTTCCTATAATTTTTTTTCTTTGTGGTGTATGTCATGTCATATTTTTCTTTGAAGTTGGACTACCTCTGAGTGGAGAAGATCTGCAATCTCTATTCATCCAATCCATTTAGCTGAAGTAACCTTTCCTTTTGTGCATGAGATCTAGGTCCAGCTGAGCTGCCATCCTTAATATGTTATATTCAAATTCTATTGACAGCAAAGCCTTCTTCCCATAGACCATCTCATTGGGTGTGAACCATGTTGTGGTTTTCCAGGTGGTGTTATAGGCTTAGGTGGACTCAACCAATTGATCTACCTAATCTTTTCTGTTGTTGCTCACTATCTTAGTCAAAATCCCTTCCAAAGCTCTGTTAGTGACTTCCACCTATCCATTTTCTTGTGAATGATAAGGGGTGGAAGTTTTGTGCTTAATTTTGTGATGTGTGAGCAGGTCTTCAATCAGATTGGAGGTAAACTGACTCCCTTGATTTGTGACTAGTTCTCTTAGATAACCAAACTTGTAGAAAATATTTTCCCTCAAAAACTCAGCTACTTTTTCTTCTGTTGTTGCCTTGATCACCTTTGTTTCATCCCATTTTTTCAAATAATCAGTAGACACAATGATGTAAGATTTCTGTTTTGAAGGAGGGTTGATAGGACCCACAAAGTCCATGCCGCACTTCTCAAATGGCTCAAAAGTCACTTGAGGTTGCAGGGGCATCTCATCCCTTGGAGTAGGTTTCCCCATCCTTTGACACCAGTCACATTGGCTGATATATCTTCTGACATATTCATGAAGAGTGGGCCAATAGTAACCTGCTTGCAGAATTTTGAAGGCAGTCCTCTTTGCTGAAAATGGCCCCCACGGGGCCCATCATGACAGGTTAGGAGAATGTCAAAAACCTCCTCCTCCCTGACACATCACCTCAAAATCTGATATGGGCCAAGTTTAAAAATATTGCCCCCAATCCAGGTGAATGGGGCACTTTTCCTCACGATCTTGCTCTTCTCTTTTGAGTACAGGTGTGGCAGAAACTGAGTTGAAACCAAGTAATTTGCTATATCAGAAAAGCATGGAGAGAGTATTGAAATAGAAAATAGGTGTTCATCTGGCATTTGATCATCCACCATTCTTTCTTCACCTGCAGGCAAATATAGTCTAGACAGAAAATCAGCAACAACATTTTCCTTACCCAGCTTGTCAACAATGGTAAAATCAAATTGCTGCAATAAAAGTAACCATCTAATAGTACGAGAATTTACATCTAGTTTATTCATCAAATACCTAATTGCAACATGATCAGTGTGTATGAATGTTTGATAGCTGGTGATGTAGTGTTTGAACTTATTTAGGGAATGGACTACAGCTAGGAGCTTCTTTTCGATTACAGTGTAGTTTAATTCTGCCTTGGACAAGTTTTTACTTACAAAATAGATGGCATAAGGCATCTTCTCATCAACTTTCCCCAAGGCTGCCCCTATCACTTTGTTTGAGGCATCTGTATGAATGTGGAAATGTAGGGCCCAGTTTGGACCTCTCAGAATTGGGGCAGTTGCCAGTTTACCTTTCAAGGTGTCCAGAGCCTCGTGATAGTTGTCAGTCCATATGAACTCAACATCTTTTCCCAATTTTCCCAAAAGACCAAATAATGGAGAGGATAGCTTACTAAAATCCTTAATGAATCTTCTATAATACCCTGCTAAGCCTAGGAAACTCCAAACACCTCTTACCCTTAAAGGAGGTGGGACCCTTTGGATGATGGCAATGTTGGGATCCACCTGTAATCCTTGCTGAGAAATTGTATGACCTAGCACGGTCCCTTCAGTCATTAGGAATTCGCATTTTTTAGGACTGAGGGACAAGTTCATTTCGATGCATTTGGATAGAACTTTTCCCAGGTTAGTCAAAGCTTCCTGGAAGTTAGAACCATAAGGCGTAAAGTCAGCCATATAGATTTCCACTGAGTCATGAACCAGTTCAGCAAATATGCTTAGTATTACCCTCTGGAAAGTGGTGGGAGCATTGCACAACCCAAAAGGAAGGACCTGATATGCAAAAGTACCCCAAGGACAAGTGAAAGTGGTCTTATCTTGGTCCTCTAGGCTGATTTGGATTTGGTTGTACCCGCTAAACCCATCTAGGAAGGAGAAGAACTTCTTCCCTAGCAAGCCATCTAACACTTGATCTATGAAAGGTAAAGGAAAATGGTCCTTCTTGGTGGCCTTGTTTAGCTCCCGATAATCGACATAGATTCTCCACTTCTCATTTTTCTTTGGCACCAGCACCAAAGGAGAGACCAATTCGTTGTCAGAGATGGGGTAAATGAATCTTGCATCCAACAACTTTTGCAGTTATTCTTTGACAATGTCCTTAAGGGATGGATTCATCCTCCTTTGAGGCTTCCTGAATGGTCTACAATCTTCCTTAATGTAAATGTGATGAGTACAGACTGAAGGGCGGACTCCCTTCATCTCCTTATAGCTCCAAGGAAAAGCATCCAAGCAGTTTTTCAATAAGCTACATAGTTATTTCTCCTGAGAGATGGATAGGGATGAGTTGATCTTCAAGGTTCTCTCTGGGCCAAATTCCACATTCTTAACTCATAGAGAGGTCGGATCAGCCGCACAGAGATCAACTATTGCATTGGCTTTGGTTTCTTCCACCATCTCTTCTAATGGCAACACACTAGGGGTGGATTCTGAATCAAGTTTTCAATAAGATCATCCTCAAAAGACTTCATCCTCATCTTTCTCCTCAAACCAGAGAGGTAAATCATGTTCTTACAGAGGTTGGGTAGGAGGATATAGGACTAGCTGCTTGGACATAGGCCCATTCTTGATTGTCATGTTCCTAGCTCGACAACTGATGTAGGCATCTGCAGTAGCCAGCCAAGGTCTTCCTAGGATGAGAGGATACCTAGTGAGCTTTTCCTTGGGTTGGAGAACCATGAAATTAGCAGGGTACTCCCAGGAATCAATAGAGACCATTACATCTTCCACAATCCCCTCAGGGGTCACTATGGAGTGATCTGCTAACTGCAATACTGTTGTGGTATTTCTCAGTGAACCCTGAAGGTTGAGCTTGAGCATAGTGTCCTTGGTCATCACATTAATAGCAGACCCTAGATCAATCAGGTTATTGGGGATTACGGTGCCATTGATGTGGACATTGACTATAGGAATCCCAGGGTCTAGATATTTCTGACAGATTGCTTGCCCCAACATCAGGTCGAACAGTTTTCCTACGACATTGATAGTTGGAGCATCTCTCTTGCACCTGCCTGGGTTCCTGAAGCACTTCTCCATGATCAACTTGTTTTATATAGGAACATCTTTTATGGCCTGGAGAAGTGGTATCTTTACACATAACTATTTCAATTCTCCCAGAAGTTCAGTTTCTTCTGGAGTCGATTCTGTGGTTCTAGTTAGTCTCTCAAGAAAGGGTGGAATGGATTTGGGTTCACTTTCCTGTTTCTCTTCCTCATCCTCCTTAGGGGGAGGTTGGTTATCTGGGAGAACCTTCCTAGATCACAGGTTAATCTCCTGAATCTCCATAGCATAGGTCAGGGATGATGTTTCTCCACTATATACCTATTGGGCCTGTCTGTTGTTGGGGTTTGAGTTTGGTTGACCAGGTATTTAAGGTTGCCTTGGTGGAGCAGGAGGTAATGGTTGTGGTTGAGCAGGTGGTGGAGGCAAAAGAGTGGGAGGAGAGTTGTACTGGGGCCTCCACACCTGATGAGGTGCATTCCATTGAGGTTGTGGCTGAGAATAAGAGTGAAATGGATGAGCAACTGGTTAAACATGGTGTTGAGATGGATATAACCAAGGAGAGGGTATGGACCAGGAAGGATGAGCAGGGGGACCCCAAGAAGGCATGGAAGTGGCTTGATTGGGGTTGTAATAGGTCTGGGATGTCCCTTGCATTCCCTTTTGGTAAGGTCTAGGTCCATGTGGCCTCCTTTGGTTCATGAAATAGAGTGGTTCAGTGGCTCCTTCGACCCCCTGATATGCAACTTTAATTCCAGGCAAGGAAGGGCACTGATTCGTAGGATGGTCTTCTTCACAGACTAAAAACACTTCTATAGAGTGCAATGGACATTTGTTCCTAGGATGCTTTCTAGTGCACCTGGGATAGAAGATGGCCAAAGCCCTCTCAACTTCCTCTTATTTTCTTTTGATATGCAAGGTATCCATTTGCATGGCAAGATCCTGCCTCATCTCGCTCTTGAAATCTTCCAGCCGATTCTCAAGTTCGTTTGTAAGGGATGAACTGGATGAGGATGTACTAGCTAAAGGTTGACTTCCCCTACCTCTCTTTCTGGCTGCCCTAGAATGGTTTCTAAACAAAGTATTTATGTCATCATAAGGTAGTTGGTAGATGTCTTCCCCAACCAACAAATGGAGGGTATCTAGAAGGTCTTCAGGGACTCCTCTGAGCAGGACCAACTTCAGAGATTCAGGATCAAGTGTGCACCTAGCCCTTTTATAACTGAGTTGAAACCTCTCTTCGTAGTCTTCTAGAGATTCATCACTTCCCATGGTCATCTAGAAGATTTCTTCCTTGGTATCCTTTGATCTACAGTAGTCTTGGTATTTTTTGTTAAAGGCTTGCTGCATCTGAGCCCAAGTTTTGATGCTGCTTCCAGGTAACCCCATGAACTAGCACGATGCTGCATCCTTGAGGGTAGAAGGAAACAGTTTCAACTTCTGCTCATCTTCTATGTAGTCATAGGTTCGAAAAAGAACAAAAAATTCAAACAAGAAGGTATCAGGATCTTCAGTAGTCAACCCAAGGAAGTGAGGTAAGGCTGAAGGACTTATGTTTTTCATTTTATTGTCCCCATTGGTCTCTCGGATAGGAAAAGTGCCCTCTATGCTTTCCCCATTTCCTCTAATGTTTCTGTTTTTAGCCATGGTCTCAGGAGGAATGGTTTCTTGCTCTTCTTCTATTATAGGATCTTCGTATATCTCTGATGTTCACCTATAGGCTCTTCTGGATCACTACAACCAAAGAAGAGAGAAGGATGACTTAGTGATGTGCTGGGGGTGTTGGGGAGGAATTTTCCTGAATTGTCTTTGTTCCTACGAGGCATGAAAGGAAATCTATTTTTGGGTGATTTTATTTTTTATTTTTATTTTATTTTTTTTATTTTATTTTATTTTATTTTATTTTTCTGCTTGTACCTGAAAAACTAAAATGGATTGAACAACAAACTGCAACTGACTGAAATGAATCTTGTTGAAATGAAATTTTAGACTTGAAATGAAAGCAAGGAAATGACTAATCTACTTTGCTGAAATGGAAATTGTAGACTTGAAATGAAAATAGGAAATGCCTATTCTACTCTTGCTGAAATGGAAATTACAGAATTGAAATGAAATCAGGAATGCCTATTCTACTCTTGCTGAAATGGAAATTGCAGAATTGAAATCAAAGCAAGAAATGCCTATTCTACTCTTGCTGAAATGGAAATTGTAGAATTAAAATGAAAGCAGGAAATGCCTAAGCTATGCTTGCTGAAATGGAATTGTAGAATTGAAATTGCAGAATTGAAATGAAACAACTACTCTACTTTTGCTAAAATAAACTACTTAGCAGAATGTTGTAGTAGAAAATAGAAGAAAGTAGTAATCACAAAATACTCTGACGCTTCCTTGGCAACAGCGCCAAAATAATGGTGAGCTTCGCAGCAATAATGCTGCAACTCTAGTGCTTCCTGTTAACTCCCAGGTTGTTCCCTTTGACTCCTGAGGGAATACGGCCGGGGTAACCACTAACCAAGCTTTGGATCACAGGTTCTAGCCAACCTGTAATCAGAGAGGGCTCTCTCTTTGACTGTTTAACTTTGTTCTTAAGAATCTTAGGCTAGATATGAGGTGAGGGTTTGTTTTGAAAATTTTGGTTCAATGATGTCTTTCAGTACTTAAGGTGATATCTTCAGACAGTTCTAGACCATTGGGCAATGGAGTCTGTGGTTACAGGTTGTTTGAAGTGTTGAGTGGGATTGTTGAAATAGCAGGGCCATTTAAATATTTCATGAGACAAACTTGAAATTGTAATGATGAAGTATGTTTAACCAGTGGAAGGAAATTAAGAAATTTCCACTAAGTTGGTGATGTGAGAAAGAGATGTATTGACCAGGAGCAGGTTTGAATTCCTGAACAATAATCACTGTGAAAGGTATAGTTTGGAAGTGCAGCAATTAAGAATCACACTCTTATAACTATAACTGAGGAAAACATACATAATAGCATAGATTGAGCTCAAGGTATTGTATGAATAAATCCTGAGACTATTCTTTTTCTTTGCCATTAAACTGTGAAACACAGAACATGAATGGATTATGAAGGAAATAACAAACATAACGAACAGGTTAAAGAAACTTATTGTTCCATGAAATACGCAGGAATCCTGTAGCATTCAGCAAGCACACCAAAACGCATCAGACAACACAGAACTTTGGAAATTCCATCAACATTGTTGTATTAAAACTCTGAACATTTACAACATAGTATCTCCTGAAGAGAAAATCGACAACCCCTGCAACCTTATGCGAGGGGGAATATATACAATCGGTTATACAGAAATATATGAACCGTTGAGTCACTTGATAAATAAATACGCTCACCAACTTTACAGAAATAGCAGATAAGGAAGTTATTACTGCTCTAAATACAAAATGAATACTCTTTAATTCTGTCAGAAGTCTTTTGACCTTTGGAGGCCACTGAGTCGGTTGAGCGTTCTGCATTAATGCTGAATGATGTGTCTTTGTGGCTTTGTCATGCTGTAGCTTTCTCGGCCTTGTCATCTGTAGCTGTCATTGTTGCTTTAGCGGCCGAATTAGTTTGCTGAGCTGGCTCAGTCCATTCTTCTCCAGACATACTGAATGCATCAAATTTTTCTGAACATGATGACTTATATTTTTTGATGAAAAAACTTGATGAAAGCCTCTTATTTATAGTAACAACTGTATCATTCTGGTCCACCATTCCTGTGAAGGCAGTTGATGTCTCAAAATTGCATCTAAGGTTTCATCTGCCTCTGTATATTTGTAGAAGTTTGGAGGCACTTCAAACAAATGTTTGATCTCATTCATGATAAAAAATAAGTTCTCTACTCTGTCATAGAGACTTTGCCCAGATGCTGGCCCTGTTTCCTCTGAGGTACTTGATCCTGCAGTGATCTGATTGGTGGCAAAATTATTCACCCTTTTGGCATAATTTTCATGTGAAAGTAGCCTCCCTGCGCTGTTCAGCAAGCCAGGAAGGCCTCTGCTCTGTAACGCTGCAAACTTATCCATGAATTTGTTTACTTCTGTTTGCATGTCCTGGCTTCTTCTATCCAATGTTTGTACCAGGCTTCTCAATGTAAGGACCCTCTTTATCAGCAGGATGGTTTCAGTTCTATTGGGGATCCCTATTGCTGCCAGCTGAGGACCTGTGCGGTTATTGAGAACGTTGATCATTCTATTGGCTATCTCAGGCATATTGCCTAGAGATGCCCTTGCTCTTTGGACTTCCTTGTGTGCTTTTCCTATGAGCTCCATATGCTCATGAATAGTCTCTATATACTGCCATTGATCTGTTATTGATTGGCCAATGTTGGCCCATAAAACTGTCTTGACCTCAGCCACCACTTTGTCAAGGGTGAGCTCTTTCTCTAGCTCCTTTATCTTCTCCTTGAGAGCCTTCACTTCTCTTCCTTTTTCAGCTACACTTTGTTTAGATTTTTCATATTTGTCATTCAGCTTAGCTAAATTCTCCTTGGCTTCATTTAGCTCTGCCATCTAGGCTTCCAGGGCTTGAATCTCACTCATCAGTTTCTGCATGTCAAGGCTTGGAGCATGCTCTGATGTTGGTGCTGGTGCTGATGTTGATGGAGCTGTCTCGACTGTTTGCACTGTAGGGGGAGTGACAATTTGAGGGGGTTCCTCAAGGTTGATTACTTGTGGAGGGGGCTGAACTGTTTGGCCTCCTTCTTTCTGCTGTAGGGCTGCCTGCAATGCAGCTTCTGTTTCTACCAATTTTTCCTCTGTCTGGACAAGTTGTTTATGCAGTATTACCATCAATGTTGATACATCCTGGTCCTTTCTTTGCTGGGCAACCCCCTCTGTTTGAGGGTGAAGAGTTGCTGGGATCTTTATCATCTTTCTTATTGCTGCAATGTCTGAATCTCTAATCTTTAGCAGCTCCTTTATAGCTTTAGGGTCCTTTGGGTCATGCCCAAGCTCTATGATTATATCCTCCAAAGACCTTATCCTGTTGTCTTTGGCCTGAGAGGATGCCTTCTCCAACTCAAGTTGGGCGGTTGTATTGTTCAGGCTATTTTCCAACCTATGTGCCAAGAAGGTCTTATCTGCAAGTGTTGAATACACCATCTCACCCGTTTGCTTGTGAAGTTCTATTTGATCCATAGGGTGGATGTCTTTTGCAAGAACCTCAAGGTTGGTCCTTATATAGTCTGCAGCTGACTGTGGCTGTAGCATGGTTGGCATGAAATGACTCATGGTCATTTTCCCCTCATTTATGTCATAAGCTGACATAAGCCTCTGCTGATTTGTAGGGGCCATTTTAAGCAATTGATTATAGATCTGGAGCCTGAGTGGCTCATTTCTCTTTTTTATGTCAATGAATTATTGCTTGATGCCTGTTTCGGCTCTCCTTTGCTGACTTGAGGAGCTGATCTCTCCTCCGATTATTCTTTCTTGTTCCTGCTGAAAGGAACTGGTAGATGCCTCCATGCTTGGTGGGCCCATGCCCAATGATTGTCCGATGGGCATCTCTTCTTCAGAAAAGGGAATTATCCTTTTCCTTTTCTCTCCTTGAGTTGTGGATGTGGTGAAGGGAGTCTCCTGCTCTCTATCCCTCTTTCGGTTTCTGTCTTCATTCTGAGGAGTTTGGAGCACCGAGGTCTCCACTGTCGTTTCCTGCCTAGGAGGCACAATTTCTTGAGCCTGTTGCCCAGTGGATATTGGCGCCTCAACTCTTTGTCCTTGCTGCATTGGCTGCTCTTCTTTTTGCTGTTCTTTTTGCTGTTCTTCTGTAGGAGGTGGCTGTTCCTGCTCCATCTGCTTTTCTTTACCCTTGCTTGACACCTGATGAACAGTTCTAGCTGCTTGTTGTTGGGCTGTAGAAGATGAGGTAGCTGCTCCAAGTTGCCTTTGATAGGAAGAGGAAACCTGCCCACAAGTTTCCAAGTCAGCCTCTTTCTCAATGTTCTTTGCCTCTCTTTGTAGCATTTTCTCTCTAGTGATTGCCTCTTCTAGAGTGCCCTCTTTCCAACTTAGTAAATTGGCATATTTTTCAATATGAGGCAATCTGATGTGAGCATAGCCACCCAGTTTATGTTTTACCCTCTTGAGAGAAATGAAATGATTAGGGTCATAAGGTACCCAGTGGAAACTGGTTTCTAATTGGAGGGTCTCTAGGATCCTATCTGCTTCCTTCCATCCCTCCTCCCTTTTGTTGTAAAGAAATGGGCCTAGCTGGTTCCTGACCTTTAGTTGCACCTTCTTGTTTTTACTGTGGAAATGGACCAGGTCTGCATTTCCAAATTTCCTGAAATACTCCAAGGCAAAGAGTCTCATAGGGACATATCTTGGCAGCCTATAAGGGTCCAACTCATAGCCATATATTCTGATTACTGTATGGTGTTGGTAAAAGTACCAATCACCAATGCTGTAGGCCTTTGAGAGATGGAGTATTCTTTACATCTCATCGGTCAACCTGGGAGGAGGGACACCAAATAACAAGGTCATAGCTGGATGGATAAAAAGGTCTATGAATTCACAGTACGTGTATGGTGAACAGGAGGTGTGATGAAAAACTGAAGTCCAAAATACTACTGACCTTGGGTTTCCCTGGGCATCAAGTTTCTTGAGAGGAATAGGGAAACTGTCAGGTTGATAAAATAAGAACAAATGATAGATGTATGAGGTGTATCTGAACACCTTCTCCCTCTCTAGATTCATCAGTTGCTCATGAATCTTATTGGCAATGTATGTAGCATAATCATAATGCACAGCAGGAGGCTTTCCAGGGGAAAATATGGACAGCATGGCCATAATGGTGTCATTAACATCCTCAACTCCCCTGTACCCCAGGACATAACTGATCAAGTCCACAAGCATTTTTCCCAAGTCATTGAGATATGGATTTCCAATAGGAGGTGTTCTCACAGCTTCAGAGCTTGGCTGAATAAATAACTGATTAATCTTGATGACCTGGGCACTGGACAACTTGCCCCCCTTTTTTAATAAGTCCATCATAGAGAGAGGAGTTAGTGGCTTTGCAGTGTGAAAGTGCAGCATCTCATTTATGGCCTCAGGGGTGATATGGAACAAGACTGAACCTCTGGAACTGAGAACAGCTCTTTGACATGGATCATAGTTTTCACAGCATCTATGGATCAAGTCTGGAAGGACATTGACTTGAGGAAGGTTAAAGATGGGCAAATTGGAGTCCCAAATCCCTAAAATATCAGCTCCACTGAGGTGTTGAGCCTTTAACTCATTTAGCATATGAATGTTAAATTTGGAATTCATTGAGAATGTCTCTGTCATCTGATAATCTGTATCACCCAGGGCCTTCCACTCTAACTCTCTGTGTGGGGCATTCAGAGGTGGGACATTTAATGCTACTGGTGTTTCCATGGTTAAATAGTACTCTGAATTGGACTAGGACTTGTTCTACTTGACAGAGCAACACAAAGGGTATTTTTTTTGCAAGAGAAAGGAAAATTGCAAGGGAAAATGGGGTAAACTGTGGTGAGAACAGTTTGAAATGCTCCGAAGAGAGTTTGAACGAGCAACTGCTGGGACTAGTACCAATGTTTTCCTGGTGAATTAGTGCAGCTCAGGTTTCAAGTCCACGAATGCGCGAACTAACTGTAAGTTTATGAGAACTTGGCTAAGTGCAGACTTTGTAGGTGAATTTCGACCCTACAACTCAAATGAATGCTGGTCGCCGGGGATTTGCTGGCAAACACACTATTTTTCACTCTTTTTAAGCTAGCTTTGGTGAATTATGCACGAAACCAGGCGCGGAGGGGAAACTTGGATAAATACCTGGTAAAGCTTTGGCAATGGTGACTAATGTAGGTGAATTTGCAGGCGCCCACGGTCTCCAAGTCGAAATTTGCAGGTTGGCGGCGAAATGGTCGTAATATGCATGCAGAGCGGAGCAATAGTTCTTTTTCCAAAAGTGACAAAAACTACGATTTTTGGCGAAAATATGGACTTTTTGGGTTATTGGCGCTTTTTCTGGATGACGTCAGCATGATGTCATCAAATGGGGTCGGGTACGGAAGGGTGACGTGGCGGCCTGTGAGTGGTCCACGGGGACTGGTGAGGTGGCGGACAGGTCGGAGCAGTGGTGGGCCGGGCGCTGACACGGTGCTGAGTGGTTATGACGTGGGCGTGACGGGATAGGCGGTAAACGATAAGCGGTAAGTGGTTTGCTCGGACCGCTCTAGATACGGTCACGGTATTGTAAGAGGGTGGCCCGATAAGATTTGGGGGTGACGCATGGCGGAGGCCTGACGTCACCCTCTGACAATTTCTCGGGAGGTAACGTTCGGTCGTCAGGGCCAACCCGATATGGATATGGGCCGTCGGATGGGAAAGCCCAGATCCGACGGTCGACGGGTCAATAAGATGGCAGGACAATACGGCAGCGGGCGGGGCATATTTTATAGTTTTTCTGGAAATGTGCGCCCAGGCGGAACCTTTAGACTTTGGCGGGTTTTATGGCTTTTTCAATGCTTTTTTGTAAAAAGTGTGCATTTGCAAATAAACTTTGGATAAAGCGGAAAAAGTGGGTTTATTTGGGGTTTTATGTGTTGAAATGCGCATTACAGCAAACTTAGGATAAGGGGTAAAGGTGGGTTTTTACAAGGCCTTTTTGTAAGTAGAGTGGGTAAATGATTTCAAAGGGTTGTAAAGGGAAAAGGGGTATAGCTTAGGTTATCAAACTGACCAGAGGTCAATTTAATCCCTGACTTCATACAACCACATGCAAGCAGACTTTATTCCTGCATGATTTTCCAATATTCAAGCATATGGCTATAATGCCAAGGGGGATGGAATATGTACATATTTGGGATCTGTTTTATAGGATTATCCTAATAATAGGGGAAAAGGAGTATAGGGAGTTAAATAAATAGGAAATTAGGAGTTAATATGAGTGGAAGAGGTGGATGAAGGGGAAAAAACACTAAGTTTTATATGGAATCAACTTAGTGTAGGAAGTAGATCAAAATGAAAAGAATTTTACACAAGAAATGTGGCTTTTAAAGAAATAAGAATCAACAAAAGAGTTTGACTTCTTTCATGAACATAGGTAGTATTGGGATGTTAGCAATGAATGTGATGGGGGATAATCTGGAAGTTAGACATGCTTCATTGAGTTGCTGCAAAAACTGCTGAATAAGATACCTGCACTGGCACCATGTTTTTCCTTTGGTTGGGCCAGTGACATAAAGGAAATCATGCTTCTGCAACCTCATCTACATACCCACTCTATTCCCTAGCATTTTTTGTTACTCCAAAGAGGGTACACTTAGACTTGCAAACCCTTATGTGCCTTTTCTTTTCCTTTGGCTTTTCCTTTTGATTTTCTATCTAAGGCTAGCCTTATTGCTTCCAAGGCCCCAGATTAAACAGTTGGGAACCTTCATTCTCTACCTAACTACTTTATCTACCCAGATTGAACTGTTTGGACAGATTTCTTTCTCTAATCTACAACACAAAATTGAAACATGGCATGACCCAGCTTAGACTGTTGGATCACCCATTCAGAAGTAGGACCACATCAACCAACTGTAGATATGTGTCTTTCACCCAAAATATGAGATCATTGCATCCTCAAAGTAGATCATATTGGCACTTCCCCTGCCAATCATGAAACATGAAACCTATTGGTATAGGTAGCTAACACTTCCTTCTTTACTTTTATCAACTTGATAGTTCGTAACAAATTTGGAAGTGACGGTGCTATATGCGCAAGTACTAGCTCTTACTTCAAGCTATCACTTGATCAGCTGGCGCAAGTTCACTAGGAGCTTAAGCCAACTTCCATGAGTTCTTAGAAGAAGCTTTTAATTGTGATGGAAGAAATCCAACTCTATAGAGGCTATCCTATTTGCAGAAAGAGAATGAAAACTGAAGTGAAACGCAAACCCTAGTTTACCCACTAACCCTACTTTTGCAAGCAAAGAGATGGAAACTGATGAAATGAGTGCCATTGACTTCTGAAAAGAAATTTCATTTATTCAAGCTACTTCTGAAAAGAAATGAGAAGAAAACATCTTTTTGTACTTTTGAGTGTTTTTATGTGAAATTATTATGCTTGTGATTTATCTGGTTATGACTGTGTAGAGGTTTGGTGGCAAAGGAAGATGGAGTTGGATTTTGTAGAGGGTGAGGAAGGTGTGGAGAGGTTCTAAGAAGCCCCTAGTACCCTTCTAAAGACTTCCATTGTGATCAGACTTCGAAAAATCACTCACAAGAAATTCTACAGGAGGCTGCAGGGGATCTACAGGAGGTTCTATAGGAGGATCTACAGGAGGAGGCCGAAAGCTATTTTTGGAGTTTTGAAGGTGGAAAAATGATGGGAAAAGGGAAATGAAGGCTGGATGAAGGTGTTGAGGTGTCTAGAACTTGTCGAGGAAGATCAGGGACGAATGAGATGGTTGGATTTGTTCAAATGGCAAGAAAACATTTTATGGAAAAACGCAGAAATTAGGGCAGATTGGCGAAATGTTGCGAATGAGTTGGGAAATCTAGGAGAAGTGAGCTAGTGCTAGCTGTTTTATGGAGGGATGGTGAGCTAAGATGTCCTGCAAGAGATCTGCACATTTACTTATCAAAACTGACCAAAGAAAGAACTAAAAACAGAATTTTGTCTAGCTTGACCTAATTTCTAACCTACAAACAGAAAATGTTGATCAGTAACCTATGAATAGAAAAGCATGCAAGAGAACTATGGTAGATGAATAGGAAATGATCTAAGCAAGTGAATCTAAACTACTATCAACCTTTCCAAATCAAAGTTATCACACTAGCAGTTGCATGGAAGAGAAAAAACTGTGTTTTTGGTGGCAATAGTACCTTGACCTCAAATCATAGTCCCAGGAAGAGAGAAAGGAGATAAAGACCTATTTTTGGCCTTTTTGAATATCATTCTGTCACTAGCAACATACTTTAGCAACTGAAACAAAAACAACTATGATAATCATAAAAAGCAACCTAATCCAAAAAAGTAAAATGAATCTATGCAGCAGAAATTAACTCATGAATGAAAGAAAAAACATATAAATACACAAAGGAGGTGTTGGGAAACTTGGGTTGGGTCCTAATCCAAGAGATTTAGCCCTCTCAAAGAAATCAGTGCTGGCTCAAAAACGGTTTCATATTCATTTATCAAAAGTAACAGTTACATCATATAAACTATTCTAAAAAATAACTCAGAAATAAGCTGACCAATGTGCTACACAAAAGTGTGAAAATCTACTAAGAACTAGCTAACCTAATGAGGCTCAAAGCATTCTTATTTATACAAATGGGAACTTCCAACAGGTCCCCTAAAATCAAGGAACTCGACTCCCTAGAACTGAAGATAAACAATAGTCCTACTTGACTTGCTCGACTGCCCCTTGGAATCATCAATGTGGGCCTTTGTGCCCCGAGTTGCTGATGGAGGATTCGAGGAAAGGGGTCATTAATGAAGGAGACATCCTCCCTACAAGTCCTCTTCCTTGTTTTCCTCGATTTTGGCTGGCATTTGCTCATAAATTCCTTGTCTTTGTCAAAAATTGTCCAAACAGTCTGCATAAAACACTTATTAGACTACATGGAAAAGTGACTAACCCAATTCACTCTATTAGCATAAATATATTCAAAAAAATGCAACAAACTAATGAGAATGGTGGATTAAGTCGAAATAAGAGGCAGAATGAGCCCATATATTTACCCATTTCTAGGGCTCATCATAGATCTCTGCCTCCTAATAGTATAGATAGTTTAGAAGTTTTTTACCAGCGATTTTTACATAGGTGGGAGAAGAAAAAGAACCCTCTTCAAATTCATTCTGAATATGAAAACTTAAAGAGGGGACCAAACGAAACCGTTCAGGACTACTGTACTAGATTTAACAATGTATATAATGCAATACAACTTGACCTTAGGCCTCCACCCAGCTTAGCCCTGATAAAGTTTCCAGACAATTTTGACACTAACATGGATTTTCGACTTAGAGAAAGGAATCCCCCAACCATAGAAGATATGAAAAGTGTAGCAGTTAGTGTAGAAGCTAATCTGTTATCCAAAATAGATAGGGTTAGGAACGAAAGGAGAACACAATTGAAAGATGAAACTACACCCTTTGATTAAAAAATTGATGTTTTATCTAAAGGAATGGAAAAATTGATGGATAGGATAGAAGTCATTGAAAGGAAACCTCAATGGGATAACCAATAGGCACCTCTAGTAAGGAATCCAAACTTTAGAAAGAACTAGAACCAAAATATTGGTAAAAATGGGCCTGATCAGAACATTAGACCCCCTTTCCAAGAAAATTGTGCTGAAACTTCCCATTAAGAAGACCCTGAGCTTGACACCCAAATTAACTTGATGGCGTTAGATGATGAGGAAATGGTCTTTCTGACTCAATATGACCAAGAATTATACATGCTTCAATATTTATAGACCCAAACTGGAGAATCTTTTGACTACAAGCAGGGGTATGATTCCATTGGAAATAATACTGAGAGGGGGGGTGAATCAGTATTATCAAATTCTTTTCAATCTATCTTCCTTATTTATACTTTGAATAATTCTTCAAATATTGATCATTACTTTGTATGTCAGTATCATAAAATAATGAGTAGGAACAAGAAAAACAAATAGTCGCACAAAAGAACACCATATATAAGGTGGAAACCCAATGTGGGTGAAAACCACCTGCTGCAATATGTCTCTATCTTCTTTCAATTAGAAACTCCTTTTACAATGATTTTGTACTGGTGCAGTCCTTTACCAGTACGCAGGCTACAACCTGCAGAGAGCTACAACCCTCTCTCGTTCTCCAGCTTCTCCTGGAATGGAGCTACAACCCCTTAGCTCTTGTACTAGCCAAGATACTAGTACGTAGGTGCTAGCTTACTGAAGGCTACAACCATCTCTTTCTTCCAGGGACCACGTTTCATAAATTTTCAGACTGGATCCATGAACATCAATCAATCATCAAGTATATCTGCATCAAACAATCTCGTTTTCCCAATTAGCACTGAATCAAGTAAACACTTCTCTGACAGCTATACCCAGAACACAGTAACAGTAACCACACACCAAATTCTGAACCCAGAATACTGCAGCAATTGACAGAGGCAGCTAGATCATAATTTAAAGATATACACTACTTCAACAACCTGAAACCTGCGTGCAGATCTATAAAGGATAATTCCTTCTTTCAAATATTCAGACACTAATTAACCCAGATTGTCAGATTTATAGATCAAGCATGTGCCTCATATAACAGATCAAAATCATGCAAAGATACTATTATTCAAGCATAAAGATTATGACCCATCAATAGAACTTATCCTTCTTTATGCGCTAAGGTTCCTCCTCCATTCAGATCCAGATCTGCACCATAACCCAATCACAAATATTTCAGATCTAGCACTTATTAGATATTCAATTTATTCGATGATGCTTTGCCAAATGATCTCCTTCCTCTTTTATAGTCTTAGGCCTTCCACAATACCACGGTCCAAAACCATAGGATCAAAAAACTGTTGGACTAATACCATGAACCAACCATGAAAGTGCGTGAGATCAACACTTTTGGATGCAATACCACGAGCCAAAACCATAGGATCAAAAACTATAGGACTAATACCATGAACCAACCATGAAAGTGCGTGAGATCAACACTTTTGGATGCAATACCACGGACCAAAACCATAGGATCAAAAACTGTCGGACTAATACCATGAGCCAACCATGAAAGTGTGTGAACTTTTCTCTTCATGAAATAAACTTTTCTCTGCATAAAAGTGCGTGAACTTTTCTATACATGAAATAAAATTTTCTCTGCATAAAAGTGCATGAATTTTTCTCTACATGAAATAAACTTTTCTCTGCATATAAGTGCGTGAACTTTTCTTTACATGAAAGAAACTTTTATCTTCATGAAAGAAACTTTTATCTTCATGAAAGTGCATGAACTTTGCTGCACTATAATTTATCATCTGAGATGAGTGGGTTGCCATCAAGTACAACATATGTATCATAATGCCAACAATCTCCCCCTTTGGACTTGATGGCAACAACAACCAATCACTCTCCCCCTTTGACATCAAGGGCAAAGGGTTATGCTCCCCCTAAGAACATGCTCCCCCTGACTATAAACCATATCTGCAAAGAAGAACCATAATCCATCAAACACCATAAATGACCATGAAAGAGATACAGACGTATTGCAGCAATATTCAGACCAGCATCCATGATCTCCTTCTGCACTTCCTCCATAATGCCAACAATTCATGATATGCTCCCCCTGAGCCTGTGCCATTCGATCTTTGACCAATCCGCAACCCAGCACATGTATGCATATACTTCAGATGAACCTTGCGTACAACCAACAATCAGAAGAGATTCAACAACAAGATGATGCATCAAAAACCCCCAGCTTTTGCCTGAGGTATTCAAATGTCTCCCTAGGCAATGGTTTGGTGAGTATATCAGCAACCTGTTCCTTAGAAGGAACATACTCCAACTTGACCTTTTGTTCAAGCACTTGTTCCCGGAGAAAGTGATACTTGATTGGTATGTGCTTGGTTTTTGAATGCATGACTGGGTTCTTTGAAATGCTGATTGCACTTGTATTATCACATAAGATGGAGATGGGTGGTGTACAAGTGATTTGAAAATCCTGCAAGGTCTGCATCATCCAAAGGAGTTGAGTGCAGCAAGATGCAGCAGCAACATATTCTGCTTCAGCTGTAGACAAGGCAATCGAACTCTGTTTCTTGCTGAACCAAGATACTAATCTAGAACCCATAAAGAATGCACCACCACTTGTGCTCTTCCTATCATCCACGCTTCCGGCCCAATCTGCATCAGTATAAGCATGAAGTGTGAGATCTGTATCTCTAGGATACCATAAGCCATAATTTTGAGTCCCTTGAAGATATTTGAAGATTCTCTTTACTGCCTGAAGATGAGTTTCCTTTGGATTTGCCTGAAATCTTCCAACTATTCCCACTACATGCATGATGTCTGGTCGGGTTCCTGTCAAATAAAGTAGACTTCCAATCATAGATCTGTAGGTTGGTTGATGTACTGCTACTGATTCATCATTTGCACTGAGGCTACATCCTGTGACCATGGGTGTACATACTGGTTTTTCATCTTCCATGCCATATTTCTTCAAAATCTCCTTGAGATACTTGGTTTGAGACAAGAATATCCCTCCTTCCTTTTGTTGGATTTGCAGGCCAAGAAAATATGTCAATTCTCCAAGCAAGGACATTTCAAATTCTTTCTGCATTACCAAGGCAAAGCTTTGACTCATAGATTCTTCATTGCTGCCAAAGATAATGTCATCTACATACACAACAAGTATTAGCAATTTGTCATTTTCAATTTTTATATAAAGATTGTTATCTGCTGATCCTTTTGAAAAACCTTTTTGATGAAGATATTTGTCCAAACGATAGTACCAAGCCCTTGGAGCTTGTTTAAGACCATAGAGAGCCTTTTTCAGTCTGCATACAAGATTTGGATCATTTCCAAGAATGAAACCATCTGGCTGCTCAATGTATACTTCTTCTTCTAAGTCTCCATTCAGAAAGGCTGATTTCACGTCCATTTGAAATACTTTGAACTTTTGAAAGCTTGAGAGAGCAAGGAACATTCAGATGGCCTCAATTCTTGCAACAGGATCAAAAGTTTCCTCAAAATCTATTCCTTCTTGCTGCGCATACCCTTTACAAACAAGTCTTGCCTTGTTTCTAATTACTTCCCCATTTTCATTCAACTTATTTTTGAAGACCCATTTTGTCCCTATAAAATTCTTATCCTTTGGTCTAGGAACCAACTCCCAAGTGTTGTTCTTTTTGATCTGCTCAAGTTCTTCATCCATTGCTTTGACCCAACATTCATCTTTGCATGCCTCTTTTACATTTTGTGGTTCAGTGGAGGAGAGTAATGCCAAATAGCTTGAATCTTCTGCAATTGTTCTTCTTGTTTGTACACCTGCTTCTTTCTGCCCCAAAATCTGAGATTCTGGATGATTCTTCTGAACGTACCGGGATGGAGTCTTCTCTTTTATCCTTATCTGTTCCTCTGGTGCTTCTTGAGGTTCTCCTTCTTCATCATTCTGTCTTTGAGGGTAGTCTTCATCTTCTTCGATATTTTCATGATTTACTTGCCTAGGAATGTATCCCTTTTCATCAACCACTACATCAATGATGTCAACAGTTCTTCCAAGTCTTTTATTGTAGCACTTATATGCTTTGCTGTGTGGAGAATAACCAAGAAGAATGCCTTCATCTGCTCTAGGTTCAAGTTTTCCAAGTTGCTCAACAGTATTCTTAATATAGCATTTGCTCCCAAAGATTTTGAAGTGCTTTACTGAAGGAGTCTCACCATACCAGAGCTCATGAGGAGTTTGAGTGATGTTCACTCGGACATTTGTTTTGTTGAGAATAACAACCGCAACATATGCGGCTTCACCCCAGAAAGTTGCGGGAGTTCCAGACTCATCCAGCATAGCACGAGCCATTTGTTGGACTGTTCTGTTCATCCTTTCCACCACTCCATTTTGCTGAGGAGTTCTAGCTGTAGAGAATTCTCTTCTTATCCCATGTTCTTCACAGAAATCGAAAAACTCATTTGAGGTAAACTCCCCACCTCTGTCAAACCCGAGGCACTTAATTTTGTAACCTGATTCATTTTCAACCAAGGCTTTGAAGGATTTGAATTTCTCGAATGCTTCATCTTTGTGCTTCATAAGTCCTAACCAAACAAACCTAGAGAAATCGTCAATGAATAATATCAAGTATTCTTCTCCTCGAGGTGTCCTTTTCCTAAATGGACCACATACATCTGTATGGACTAGCTCAAGAGGCATGCTAGCTGATCCTTCCTTCTCTGGAAAGTTAGTTCTGGTTTGCTTTCCAAACTGACATGATTTGCATATGGTGTTGTCTGGAATTTTGATATCTGGAAGACCACGAACTGCCTGATATTTGCATGCTTTCCTTATTTGTGAAAAACTTAGATGCCCCAACCTCCGGTGCCATAACCAGTGTTCATCATCCTTGCTCAAATAGCATTGTTGTTGTCCTTCTTCAAATATGTATAGATTATTTGGAGTTCTTCTACCTTTGATCACTGTTTCACCTGTATCAAGATCACGAACACGACATCTGTTTGATCTAAATATCACCTCGGTTCCTTGATCACACATCTGGCTGACACTTAGAAGATTATGCTTCAATCCATCAACATACAAAACATTTCCAACTTTGACCTTTTCTTTTAACTGAGCAGTGCCTTTTCCTTTTATAGCTGCAGGAGTATCATTTCCAAAAGAGACTTTCTTTCCCTTTTCTAAAGCAGAATATGATTCAAGTTTTTCTTTATCACCTGTCATATGTTTCGAACATCCACTGTCGATGTACCATAGATTTTCTTGTCCTTCTGCATAAAATGCTATCCCACATCTTTCTGTTTGTGGTTCCTTTATTCTTCATGTTCTGGTGCTTGAGGCTTGTTCCTTTGTCTGCTGAAACCTGCTCCTGCATTCAAAATCTTCATGACCAAATTTATTGCAAATAGAACATTCAACATCATTTTCAAGAGCCGAAAAGTTGTTATAGGTCGTTTTTGTAATCCCGATCATACTTCTTTATTTTTGAGCTTCTCTAGTCATGATCGTTTTATATGCAACACATTGAGCTGCTTTGTGACCAAAGTTATGGCAAGAGAAACATTGCCCATTGAAGAAACTTTTGCGATTATCAAATCTACCGGCCAAATGATTGTAATTTCTATTGTCATCCATTCTTGAAGAAAATTGAGAAGATTTTACCTGTGGCTGGTTGTAGCTTTTGTTCATCCTTAAGACAGATTGCCCCTGGTTTACCTTATAGTCTTTGTTCATTCTTGATGTAATTCGTCCCTGCTTTACCTGGTGATCTCCATTGTGCTTTTGCTCATTCCTTCTTGCTGCATCAAGATAACTCTTTGAGGTGGATGCTTGAGATGTTTCTCCATTATACCCCAGACCTGTCTTGTTTAGCGGAGAATGTTGTACATTGATGATCTCATCCAGAGTTTCAGATCCTTTGACAAACTTAAGATTAATAGCCTTTGTTTTCTCAATTTCTTTTCTAAGGCCAACAATTTCACCTTCTAACTTTTCAAGATATTTTTCTTTTTCATCAATTTGAAATTGTAGAGTATCAATGATCATATTCTTTTCTTCTATACATGTCTTAAGTCTAGAAATCTCTTCATAAAAACTATCCACATCTATAGCATCCATGTAATCATCATCTTCAAATGCCATTAAAAGTTTATAGTCATTACCTCGTTCATCTTCATCACTATTTGATAGACCATCACTGTCTTCATGAGTGTAGTAGCTTTTCTTATTTGCATTCTGTTTCTTGTTCCATCTGGTAGGTTCCTTTCCTTTGTCAATCTTATCCTTATGAGGACATTTGGCAGCATAATGACCTACTCTTCCACAAGAAAAGCATTTAAAAGGTAGCTTACCTCTGAACCTTCCAGTACCCTGTTGAAGATTTCTGACAAAATTTGATTCTTCTTCTTCTTCTGGCACGTGACTTGATTCATAGTAGTCTCCTTTGCCTGAAGCCTTAAAAGCAGCTTCTCTCTTGTCTGATGGACCTCCTTTTCTCATTTCATAAGTAGTTAGAATTTCGTGTAGCTGAGACATAGTAAGAGTTCGTAGATTTTCCTTTTCTTCTATTGCAGACACTTTAGATTCAAACTTGGGGGACAATGATCTTAAGACTTTTTCAACCACAACAGCCTATTTTATTTCTTTACCCAAGTTTTTCATACAATTAACAATCTCATCTACCCGAAGGAAATAGTTAGCCACACTTTCATCATTATACATTCTGAGATTCTCATACTGAATCCTGAGGGTTTGAAGTTTTGCACGTTTTACCTGTTCATCTCCTTCGTAGCTCAAAACAATCTTGTCCCATATTTCTTTTGCGGATTTATATTGCATAACCTTCACGAATTCAGATTGAGATAGACATCCTAGAAGAGTATTAACCGCCTTTGCATTTGTTTCATATTTCTTCTTCTCAGCTGAATCTGTAGGAGTAGCTGATGGAAAAGTATACCCTGTTTCTATAATGTCCCATAGTTCTGTACCCAAAGATTGAAGATAGGCAGTAACTCTTACCTTCCAATATACAAAGTTTGTTCCATAAAAAATCGGTGGCCTGATTGATGCTTCCCTCGTAGTTGCTCATGATGTTAGATCTTCCTTCAAGCGATCAAGCTTCTTCAGAAGGACCTGCTCTGATACCAATTGTTGGAAATAATACTGAGAGGGGGGGGGGGGGGTGAATCAGTATTATCAAATTCTTTTCAATCTATCTTCCTTATTTATACTTTGAATAATTCTTCAAATATTGATCATTACTTTGTATGTCAATATCATAAAATAATGAGCAGGAACAAGAAAAACAAATAGTCACACAAAAGAACACCAGATATAAGGTGGAAACCCAATGTGGGTGAAAACCACCTGCTGCAATATGTCTCTATCTTCTTTCAATTAGAAACTCCTTTTACAATGATTTTGTACTGGTGCAGTCCTTTACCAGTACACAGGCTACAACCTGCAGAGAGCTACAACCCTCTCTCGTTCTCCAGCTTCTCCTGGAAGGGAGCTACAACCCCCTTAGCTCTTGTACTAGCCAAGATACTAGTACGTAGGTGCTGGCCTACTGAAGGCTACAACCTTCTCTTTCTTCCAGGGACCACATTTCATAAATTTTTAGACTGGATCCATGAACATCAATCAATCATCAAGTATATCTGCATCAAACAATCTCCTTTTCCCAATTAGCACTGAATCAAGTAAACACTTCTCTGACAGCTGTACCCAGAACACAGTAACAGTAACCACACACCAAATTCTGAACCCAGAATACTGCAGCAATTGACAGAGGCAGCTAGATCATAATTTAAAGATATACGCTACTTCAACAACCTGAAACCTGCGTGCAGATCTATAAAGGATAATTCCTTCTTTCAAATATTCAGACAATAATTAACCCAGATTGTCAGATTTATAGATCAAGCATGCGCCTCATATAACAGATCAAAATCATGCAAAGATACTATTATTCAAGCATAAAGATTATGACCCATCAATAGAACTTATCCTTCTTTATGCGCTAAGGTTCCTCCTTCATTCAGATCCAGATCTGCACCATAACCCAATCACAAATATTTCAGATCTAGCACTTATTAGATATTCAATTTATTCGATGATGCTTTGCCAAATGATCTCCTTCCTCTTTTATAGTCTTAGGCCTTCCACAATACCACGGTCCAAAACCATAGGATCAAAAAACTGTTGGACTAATACCATGAACCAACCATGAAAGTGCGTGAGATCAACACTTTTGAATGCAATACCACGAGCCAAAACCATAGGATCAAAAACTATAGGACTAATACCATGAACCAACCATGAAAGTGCGTGAGATCAACACTTTTGGATGCAATACCACGGACCAAAACCATAGGATCAAAAACTGTCGAACTAATACCATGAGCCAACCATGAAAGTGCGTGAAATTTTCTCTTCATGAAATAAACTTTTCTCTGCATAAAAGTGCGTGAACTTTTAACTACATGAAATAAAATTTTCTCTGCATAAAAGTGCGTGAATTTTTCTCTACATGAAATAAAATTTTCTCTGCATATAAGTGCGTGAACTTTTCTCTACATGAAAGAAACTTTTATCTTCATGAAAAAAACTTTTATCTTCATGAAAGTGTGTGAACTTTGCTGTACTATAATTTATCATCTGAGATGAGTGGGTTGCCATCAAGTACAACATATGTATCATAATGCCAACAATAAAAGTGCGTGAACTTTTCTCTACATTAAATAAACTTTTCTCTGCATATAAGTGCGTGAACTTTTCTCTTCATGAAATAAACTTTTCTCTGCATAAAAGTGCGTGAACTTTTCTCTACATGAAATAAACTATTCTCTGCATAAAGTGCGTGAATTTTTCTCTACATGAAATAAACTTTTCTCTGCATATAAGTGCGTGAACTTTTCTCTACATGAAAGAAACTTTTATCTTCATGAAAGTGCGTGAACTTTGTTGCACTATAATTTATCATCTGAGATGAGTGGGTTTCCATCAAGTACAACATATGTATCATAATTCCAACAAGGCTCACTTCGGGGCATGGCTCTGATACCACTTGTTAGGACTCTGGACACCACATATCTCCACAATGGTATGATATTGTCCACTTTGGGCCTAAGCCCTCATGGATTTGTTTTTGGGCTTTACCCCAAAAGGTCTCATACCAATGGAGATATTTGTCCATCCTTATATACCCATGATCCTCCCCACTTCTAGTCAATGTGGGACTTTGGTCGTATACCAACAGATTCTGCTATTTTTGAAGTGCATAAATAGTACAATTTGAGGAGCAAAAAGAACACTGATGTTCTGGAACAAACCAAGAAAACAGTACCTAATCAGCCCAAGAAAGTTAAAGGAATTCCAGTTACAAAAACTCTCCAAATCCTGTCCAGATCAAATCAGAACCCTCCCAGTCCCACCTTTGAAGATGTAACCAATGATCAACCTTCTAATGAGCAACCTTCCACTTTAGTTCCCCTCAAGGAAACAATGGAACAGTCTCCAAAAATAATATTAGAAAATCTAATAAAAAAGACTTCAAACACTGAAAAATAAGAAAAAACTACTCCTAACCCTGCTGTGAAGGTTTCAAATGTTCAAACAGACAAAACTCCTTTGCCTTTCAATTTGGGAGCAGAGGTGGCCAAACTTAAAATCTCATTTCCTTTAACATAACTGATTAAACATGAAACTTACAAATCTCAAATAAGCAAATCTTTAAACTTTGTTGAGAATGAATACTTTGTTAACTTATTTGACGATCAATCTGAGTTAATTTTTGGTCCTGATGTTAATGGAAAACTAGTGGAAGGAGGGATACCACCCTTCTACATTAGCCTCAACATCCACGATAAAATTCTACATAATGTCATGCTAGACTCTGGGGCTTCACACAATGTCATGCCTAAATCCGTTATGGAGAAGCTAAACTTGGATATCACTAGACCTTATAAGGATCTATTTTCATTTGATTCAAGCCAAGTTAAGTGCTTAGGAATTATAAAAGACATGTCTATTTCCCTAGTGCAGTACCATGCTAAGACCATTCTTATGGACATAATTATTGTTGATATATCACCTAAATATGGCATGCTGCTGTCTAGATTGTGGGGTGCCAAACTCCAAGGGTCTCTGCAACTTGACATGTCGTATGCTTCCATATCAGTCTTTGGACATCCTAAAAAACTATATAAAGATACTCTGATGAAGTATGTAGTGAGTACCCAAGAGAGGCTTCAAAACTTTCCTATTTATTCGATGCATTTTGATATTGGTTCTTTCATTCTTTACAATGCTGAATATAACCAAGAAGACACTTCAAACAACATAATATCAAAACCAAAAGAAATTGAAGTATCAAAAGAAAATCAAAGTGTCCAAATTCAATAAAATTCAAATAACAAAGATGACCAAGATACATTAGTCAAAGAATATTTTTCTCCCCCAAACATTAAGAATTATGAACATGAAATTCTATGGTATCTTGAATTCGATGGGTCAGTAAACAAACTAGGTGCAGGAGCAGGTGTATGGATTTAAAACTTAGAAAATGATCATTCAGAGGGTCATGCCTACAGATTGAACTTTAAATGTACAAACAACATGGCCGAGTACGAAGCACTTCTGTTACGTCTAAAATTGGTCAAAAGGTTAGGAGCCATAAGAGTATTATGGGAGATTCTGAGTTGGTATTAAAACAAATTAATGTTGTTTATATGACTAGGGATCCTAGGTTAGGATTCTATAGAGGAACAGTTGTAGAAATACTAAATAATTTTTTAGAAACCAAGCTTGTTGTTATTCCAAGAAAAAAAAATATGCAAGATCATAGCTTAGCCATGTTTGCCAGTACTTGTAAGTTACCTTTTCAGCCTAATCATCAGTAAACTGCTAAGGTTAGGCATAGAAATTCTATTCCTGACAACTTAAAGAACTGGCAAGTATTCAATAACGATCAACAGATTAAAAATTTTCTGTCCTTAGATGATGAAATTGTAAATAGCAAAATAGATACAAATATAACATTAGATTTTGATTACACTAATCAAGTAGAAATTAACAAAGTAGAAGAGGAAAGGATAGATAGATTCCATCCCACAAAGTTTACAAAATAAGATATTCAAAACCTAAAACAAATTGAAATTGATGAAGCAATCAACAAAGAATCTGAAGTCATCAATTTTAAAGACAATTTTTTGCCCAAAGGATTAACTCCTTTACAGGACTTGTTTGATTAAAACGATGTCCCTAGAAAGCCGAAAGTGGAATCCTTAAAATTAGACATAGAGGAGTGTAACATAGGCTCTGAAGAAGATCCCAAACTAATAAAACTTTCAAAGACTTTACCTCCTAATGAAAAAGTGAAATAAATGGATCTGTTAAAGGAATTCCAAGATATTTTTTCTTGGAATGATGAGGACCTTAAGTCCTATGATACCAACATAATACAACACACCATTCCCTTAAAAGAAAACAAGAAGCCTTTTAGACATAAGCTTAGAAGGATTAATCCCCTTCTATTCCCCTCTATTGAAAAGGAAATGAAAAGGATGTATGAAGCCAAGATCATTGCACCAATTAGATTCTCATATTGGGTTTCTAATTTGGTACCTACAAGAAAGAAAACTGGTGAAATTAGACTGTGTGTTGACCTTAGGAATCTAAATAAAGTGTCACTTAAGGATAACTACCCTCTTCCTAAAATGGATCACATATTACAAAGGATGGTAGGTTCAACTAGAATCTCGCTGCTAGATGGGTTTTCTCGTTATAACCAAATTTTAGTCCACCCAGATGATCAGACAAAAACTGCATTCACTACTCCATGGGGCACTTTCATGTATGTGAAAATGCCTTTTGGGTTAAAAAATGCAAGGGCTACCTTTCAAAGAGAACTTGACATAGACTTTGTTAAAGAAATCCATGACTTACTGTTAATATACCTAGATGATATCACAGTATTCTCTAAATCAGATCAGCAACACCTGGATCACCTCAAGTAGGTCTTTACCCAGTGCAGGAAGTATGGAATTTCTCTAAATCCCAACAAGTCTTTATTTGGGTTGGAAGAGGGAAAATTACTAGGCCACATAATCTCCAAAGATGGTATCCAGATTGACCCAACAAGAATTGAAGCCATCTTGCAAATACCACATCCTAGCAACATTAAAGAACTACAAGACTTTTTAGGTAAAATAAACTTTTTGAGAAGATTTATCTCTAACTTAGCTGAACTAATTAGATTATTAAACAACATGTCAAAGAAATATTTGACTATTAAATGGACACTTGAGGCTAAAAGTCTTTCGAAGATATAAAGCTAGCCTTAACACAAATACCAATTCTCATCAGTCCAATGTTTGATAGGGATTTCATCATATTTTCTTTCGCCTCAGAACATACCATTTCTGCAATCCTAATACAGAAAAATGATCAGGGTTTTGAGAAACCAATAGCCTTCTTTAGCAAAGCCCTGAAAGATGTACCTTTAAAGTATAATATAATGGAAAAGCAAGCTTTTGCTCTAGTGAAAGCTATCAAAGATTTCAGAGTTTATATCTTGTATTCTCATATAGTAGCTTATGTTCCCAATGCTGTAGTCAAGGATATTTTAACACAAGATGGACCAGATGGAAAGAGAGGGAAGTGGATAGCTACCATATTAGAATATGACCTAGAAATTAAACCTATAAAATTGATCAAAGGCCAAGGTTTAGCCAAGCTCATGGCTGAAAAGAACTGTCAGGCCGTAGACATAAATTTAATTGTAGAATTGGATAATGAAGAGGAGATGACCACTCCACAGATCATCCAAGCCTTTATTGACTCACCATAGTATGCTGACATCATATACGTTTTACAAAATCTTCAAGCTTCTCGTGAGTTATCCAGGACTAAAAGTAGGTTCTTAAAAATGAAATCTCTAAAGTTTTGCATAATTGACAATGCTTTATTTTGGAAAAATCATGAAGGCATCCTTCTTAATTGTATGTTAATGGAAGAATCTGACAAAATATTACAAGAATTTCATGCAGGTGACTGTGGGGGACATCTTTACTGGAAAACCAAAACTGATAAGACCTTAAGAGCTGGTTTTTACTGGCCCACTCTATTTTCCAATGTAAAGAAATTTGTAACCTCATGTCACAAATGTCAGATTTTTGAAGGAAAAATAAAACTATTACCAATATCTACAAAAGCACCATTTCAACAATGGGGTCTTGACTTCATTGGTGAAATTCATCCCCCTTCCTCTGCTCAACATAGATGAATCTTGACTACTACAGATTATTTTACAAAGCGGATAGAAGCCATACCCTCAAGACAAGCCACTGATACCGTCATAATAGGTTTCCTTGAGGCCAACATTTTGTCCAGATTTGGTTGCCCGACCAAAATCATCATAGACAGTGCAACGACTTTCAAATCAAAGAGGATGATTGATTTCTGCAACAAATATCATATAACCCTGGGTCACTCCACAACCTACTATCCCCAAGGAAATGGACTAGTAGAATCTTCCAACAAAAGTTTAGTAAACATCATTAAAAAAATGTTGGAAGATAACAAGAAAACTTGGAACAAGAAACTAGTAAATGCCTTGTGGGCAGATAGGCTGACCACAAAGAAATCCATTAGCACCAGTCCTTACCAGCTAGTCTATGGAATGGAGGTTGTTTTCCTAGCTTCCTTGGGAATACCAGTGATGAAATTGCTCCAAGAAGTATAGGTTGAACCTAATGCTATTCAAAGGAGTATGAACCAGACAATTCACTTACAGCCGACTAGGGAAGAAGTGTATGTCAGATCCCAAGTTGTGCAGGAGAAAATCAAAAAAGATTTTGACAAGAGAGCTAAGGCAAAATATTTCTATCTAGGAGATAAAGTTTTGAAATAGTACTCAAGAAGGCAGGATAAAGGTAAACATGGGAAGTTCGAATTCCTATGGAAAATCCCTTACATCATTTATGCTTTCAGATGTAATAATGCCTTTTTCATCAAAGAATTGGATGGTACAGAAGTAGAAGGAGGACTAGTTAATGGTCGAATGCTTAAGAACTACTACCTAGATCCTAGTCACTGATTTCACTAATTACTTGTAGATATTTTATTCTTCAAAAGTTTAGTGTTGATTGGATGGTAATTTTGGAGTTGAAGCCCAAAGAGAAGGCCCTAAGCTTCAAAAGTTTCACTGTCATAAATATCAATAATGCAGCAAAGTAAAAGGAAAAAGGTTGCAGAGTAAGATCACTGTAACTCAAAAGGCCATTGATCTACTAGTTCTTGACATTTCACAAGGAAATTCCATCCCCAAGTGGAGCCACTGTTAGGTTCCTATACTAATAGGTGTCATAATTTCTGAATGGCTAAGATTAAATTTGTAATATGTACATACCTTTGCTTTCTACAAATGTTTTCCATATTCAAAAAATTATAAAAATTAAAAAATGTAAAGAAGGTATATCCTAAAACAAAATTCATAGGACAAGAGAATAAAAAAGGTCAAAAAAGATGAGAAAATGAACCCCAAGAAAGAAAAAATACCATGAATGTGTGGAAGTCAAAATGCCACTACTATTTACTTTTGATGCAGAATAAAAGATTGTGTGTAGCTTGTTACCTTTGCTAAAATCCATGGATGGTCAAAATGTTTAAACTTCGCTATTTCATGTTTTCAATTTTATGCTTAGAGATAGAGAATAAAATCTGACCAAACTGTTTAATCTTGGCAACTAAGTAGAGAGGTAGATTAAATAAAAGGAGCTCAATTGTTTAATCTGAGCCCTTAGATGTAATAAGGTTAGACTTAGTTAGAATACCATTGTAAAAGAAAATAAAAAGGTTTTGATAAGGGTTTTCCAGCTTATGTGCACAGTAATAAAGAGAAGTAAAAATGGTAGGATGAGTAGATGGGTAAGTAGTTGAATGGTTGCAGAATTATGATGATTGATTAGATAAGATCATATCATTTACCTTCATCATCAAATTTCTAAGTATGGATGAAAATTGAGCATGTATCAAGTACACAAAGTCAATTGATTAACCTCCCTCATTTATTACATTTTTCACTTAACTAATTTCCAAGGAAAGTATTAAAGTACCTAAAATCTTTTTTTTTTTCTGAATATGACTACTTCTATTAACTGTGTAAAACATATATACAAAAAGATTACATAGGGCAAGGTTTAAGATTTCTCAGTCTCTTTGGCCTTGCCCACATTGCAGCACCCGCGAGCTCTATTACATGACACTGATAAACTGTCCATGGCTGGACTGAACAGAAGAAACACATAAACATATTGACACTTGGACACAGACATATAACACTGAACACATATATTGGACACTTGGACAGGAAGGCCGACATATGGAAATTGAGACAAAAATCCAAAAATACCATAGCAACATCATTCTTCATTCGTAGACTGGAGCTGCTCTTTAATTCGGCATCCGAAGTGAAGCGTGTTCTCAGAATCCGAGAGCTGGATGATTTTGTGAGGACTGTCATTTCTGGCAAGTTCCCTTGGACCTGGCCAGGGAGCCGCATGCACCAGGGAATCAGCAACATAATCCAAATTGAAATCTAAGTCCTCCATTTTCTGTTTTCCTTTGCTCAAATCCGGCGGATGAAGGTTTACGGGAACCGAGGGGCCTGCGTCTGGATTCATATGGAGGCCTGGTCTTTCCAGTTTCCTCTCTCCTGCAGTATACGGAACAGACCATCCCATCCCCGGTAAAAGCACAGGCTGAACTCCTCCGCTCTCTCCACCCATGGGCAGGCAGGCAATAGGGGATTCATCCCTGCTGTTGTGCTGCTTTTGTTGCTGAGGCTCCAAATCATGTTCAACTTCAATTGTCACAATCAGAGAGGAATTAACATGCGGACAGGGGAGGCGATACCTGAGAATTGGAAGCTCCCTGCGACTGTCTCCCTCAGCTGGGCTACTCTCCCTCTGCCCTCCCACTTCGTCGTTGTTGTCCTGAAACCAACGAGGATGGGAGGTGACCTCAATTGAGGAAGAGGGGGAGTGATGGTCATCTCTCGGCGGAGCGCGTCCCTGAATTCCTCCTCTCCTGCTACCCATTCGCAGCCTGTCTCGCGGCATGCTGTCACCGTCAATGCTCTGGATAGTCGCCCAAATCAACGCTGCTCCCAGTGGCAGGTCCGAATGCGGCCTCCAATCTCGCTCAGGAACCAGAACCAGTCCTGAGGGCTCGTTCCACGAGCGGGCGACCAGTGCCCCTTGCCAGAACGCACTCCTAATTCCTAAATCTTCCTCACAGACCTTACCAACCCAGTGACAAAGCAAATGCATCTGGCGTACCCAATGACCCTGCAAATTCACCTCGCTAACAGCAAGGAATGTCAACCAAACGTTCAACAGAGAACTCACCGTCGTTTTCCCTGTGCTCTCCGCCGTCTCACCTTTGCCAGGTTCCCACCTCGGCTCTGCTTTCACCTTGCGGCGAGCACAGAGGAGGGTCACAGAACCAGACGCGCTTGTAACCTGCAAACCCGCCATACTCTTCCACTTAACCTCCTTCCTCCCTCGCATGCTTACCTGCTTCCCTCGAGCCGAGAGGACTGGCATTAATGCCATCCCCTTGCCAGCCTCCGCCTTATTTACTCCCCTTGAATTTCTTGCAACGTGGTACCGTCCCACCTTGAGGTCTTGACACCCGGCCACGTGATGGCCCGTGCCACTCTTGCTTGTCTTAATCACCCGCATCCGGGTCAATGAGATCCTTCTTCGCTTGAGATATACAGTCATGATTGAGCTTATTATCTTTGGAGTTGTTCAGAGAGCCCGTGAAATATGAGATGGCTTGTGAGGCTCCTTTGTTGGCTAATATGTCTGCCACCTTATTCGCTGTCCTTCTTACATGCTTGAACTCTATACTTTGAGTGGTGTGTAGTTTCTCCTCCAATGATTCTAATCTGCTTAATAGTCTCCAGCTCACTGCCACCTTGGCTGTCGGTGATCCGGCTTGGAGTCTTTGGGCAGCGTTGATTAGAATTAAAGAATCCCCTTCTATTTCCAAAGGGAAATAGTTGTGCTGTTCTGCAATGCATACTCCTTTCCATAAAGCTTCTAGTTCGGCTACATTATTGGTATCTTTACCTAAAGCTCCATAGAAGATCTGGATTATTTCCCCTGCGTGGTTACGAAAGAGTCCTCCATAACCTGCCAGACCAGGATTTCCTTTGGCCGCCCCATCAAAATTCATCTTGTAGGACTCAAACCCAGGGGGGGACCAGCTGGAGGGAGAGGAGCTGCTGATGGTGGATCTGACATCATCTTTTTGGATCATTGAGAGCTTTATGTTCCAAGCCTTCAGGATCTTGCTTTCTAATGGAGTGGTTGGCATGTCCGTATCTGACCATGCTTTGAGGGACAGAGTTTCTTGCAACTGATTAGTGAGGATAGTCCATAAGGCTTCCAATGACCGAGAAGCGTTATTAAAGATTTTGTGATTCCGTTCTTTCCAGAGAAGCCAGTAAATGAAGCCTGGTAGGAGTCTCCACAGGTGATTTAGTAGCGGGCTTTTGTAGGGAGAGGGGTTCCATTTCCTTAAATTTTCTGTTATATCTTCTGTCTTGACATCTGTTTTCATGTGACAGCTCTCTACTTTTCCCCAGATTGTCTTGGCTAGCAAGCAAGTCTCCATAAGATGTCCTATCGTTTCAGAGGCAGTATTACAGTTCGGACATCTAGATGGCCCTACAAAACCTCGTTTTGTCAGATTATCCCACGTTAATATTCTTCGTTTGCTGAGTAGCCATAGAAATGTGGAAATTTTGGGCCATATTTCTGGTCTCCAGATCTTTTCCCATATCGGGTCCTTGAATGGTTGGTTTCCATTATGTCTAAGCTGATGGGCTTCTTGAGTTGTGAATGTGCCTTTGTGTTTATGTCCCCATCGAAGTCTATCAAGTTGAGGAGAGAATCTGATTTTCCTGTATGAGAGTTCTTCCTCTATTTCTTCATAAGTTTCGCTTTGCCAATTATCTTGCCAAAGGCTGGCCTTTTTCCAGGTTCTGAAGTCCATGCTTTCAGAATGCTGCCAAAACTGATTAACTTGTGTGAGTCCTGTTTGTTGCATTTTCTCTTGCAATAGAGGCTTGTGAAAGATTGTATTCAGTGGGGGAAGCTGCTGCCACGAGTCCTCCCAGAATTTTGCTGAGTTTCCAGAGTGCACCTCCCAAAAGCAATGTTCTTGTATAAATTTGCTGTGTGGTTTAGCGGCATTCCATATGGGGGAACCTTGTATAGTGGAGTTAATTCTAATTAGATCATTCCATTGGCTACCTGGTGCGTACTTGGCTTGCCACAATTTGGCCCATAGGGCATTTGGCTTGGTGAGCCAATTCCACCACAGGCGGGCTCCCATGATTTCATTGCTATGCATCGGGTCTCTAAGTCCTAGTCCCCCTTCTGATTTGGGTTTGCATACTTCAGACCATTTGACCAGTGCCCACTTTCTGTTGAGACCCGAAGAGCCCCAGAGAAAATTGCGCTGGAGATTACGGATTGATTTGAGGACCCATTTAGGTGCAGCTAAAAGAGAAAAGAGATATATCGGCAAGGCTTGGAGAACCGACTTGATTAATATGAGCCTACTTGCTGTGTTGAGAGCTCGATACGTCCAGAGTGAGAGTTTTGATTCAAATTTGTCTATAAGTGACTTCCAGGAGGAGTGGTTGATGGCTGCCGCAACGAGAGGGGCTCCAAGATAAGTTGACGGAAGTTTAGAAATTTTAAACTGCAGAATTCTAGCAATATTTCTTTGAGTGGAGAGGGGTGTATTGAAGAAAAACAGATGTGATTTCGAAGAGTTGATGGAGGTTCCCGAGGCGTTTGAGAAGATAGAGAGCAGAGACTTAAAAACTGAGGCTTCCTTGGAGGATGGATGGCCAAAAAGCAGGGTATCATCAACAAATTGTTGATGGGAGTGAGGAGGAGAGCCATGGACTGTGATTCCTTTTAGCATTTGAGTGGATATAGCTGCCTTCAACAATCTGCCTAGCCCCTCTGCCATAAGAACAAAGAGAAAAGGCGACAATGGATCCCCTTGCCTAATGCCCCTTGATGGCCGAAAAGGTTGTGAAGGAGAACCGTTTAACAAAACTGAAAAGCTTGGGGAGGAGATTAAGTTGTAGACCCATCGTGTCCAAGTATGACTGAAGCCAAAAGCGATGAGCATTTTTTGAATATAGTTCCAACTAAGCTTGTCAAAAGCTTTTGATAAATCTAACTTGAGGAGCATACCTGGTTTGTTGAGAATCTTGAGAGAGTGAATCACTTCATTAGAGAGAACGATCCCGTCCATAATTTGCCGTCCCTCAACATATCCTGTTTGTTCCGGGGAGATGAGCAAGGGTAGCAGCGGTTTGAGTCGGTTTGCAATGACTTTTGATATAAGCTTATATATGACATTGCATAATGCAATTGGTCTGAAGCTTTCAGGCTTGCTTGGTTCTGCACATTTTGGAACAAGTGCTATAAAGGTGGTATTGAGAGCTGGGAGGATCCAGTGCATGCTTCGCGATTCTTCCACTAGCTCCCAAACTTCTTCTTTAAGTAGATCCCAGAATGCATGGTAGAAGTTTGCTGTGAACCCGTCCGGCCCTGGGGCTTTGCCATCTTTGAGCTGGTTCATAGCTTCCTCAATTTCCTTTAGGGATGTCGGCTGTAGTAGTTTATTGTTGTGCTCCTCAGTGATGATTCTAGGAATGTGCTGAGTGATGGCTTTGATCTCTGCATCTCTGTTTCCTTCTGGCTCTTTGAGAATATTTTGGAAGTATTGTGTTAACTCTTTCTCCATGTCTTCATGGTTTTCTACTCTTTCGCCCTGCTGATTGTTGATGAAGGTGATGTTGTTGTGCATTCGTCTCTGTACAGCAGTTCTATGAAAAAATTTTGTGTTTTTTTCCCCATCTTTTAGCCAGGTGATTCGAGATTTCTGTTGCCATAGTATTTCTTCTTGTTTTCTTCTTTCTTCTAATTTTTGCCAAAGGATCTGCTCTTGCTGTGTCTGTTCCTCTGTGCGTCCTTCTTCAATAATAGTTTGCTGGAGATTCTCCATTTGTTGTTCCAATCTTTGTCGATCTTCCTGTATGTTGCCGAATTGAGTCTTGTTCCAATTTTTGAGAGCCTGTTTAAGGTTTTTCAGTTTTTGTTGGAATTGAAACATTTTGGCCCCTTCTGGAGGTCTGTAAGCTTTCCAGGCGTCCTCCACGATCTGGCGGAATTTTGTGTTAGTAAGCCAAAAAGCCTCGAAGCGGAAGGGTCGATTACATTTTGCTCCCGGCCTCGACCACTGGAGCATTATGGGCCAGTGATCAGATCCTCCGTGTGGTAGTATTGACGTGTTGAAGTCGCCGCCTAAGTGGATTGCATTATCTGAAAGGAGAAATCGGTCAAGTCTAGAGGCAATGTGATTGACCCCGCTGCGCTTGTTGGTCCAGGTAAAAATGCCATTGGAAGTAGGAATATCCATTAAATGATTGTCCTGAATGAAGTCTTTGAATCCTTTGCTATCTGATTCCAGCCGTGATCTTCCCCCTGTTTTTTCCTCCAGCGATTTGATGATGTTGAAGTCCCCCCCGCTTATCCATAGCGGGAATTGTCGATTTTCATTCAACCTGGACAGTGTTTCCAACAGATCCAATTTGTGTTGATTATTTTGCGGGAAATAAACATTGGTTAGTTGACCATGAATCTGAGTTCCTATGAGATGAAAGGAAGCCTGTATGAGAAAGTGTGCAGCATGGAAGTCGTAAAGATTAAGGATTTTTGGGTTCCATAATATTGCTAATCCTCCTGATGCACCTGAAGCCCCGACTGACATTAGATTACTGCCTGCCCATATTTTGTTTCGGACCTTGTCCATATCTATTGTGCTTTTTTTTGTTTCTTGAAGAAAAACTAGCGACGGTTTTTCTTTCTGAATCAAGTTTTTGATCATCCTACTTTTTGAGGGACTGTTTAGTCCTCTTACATTCCATGAGACTAGCTTCATGGTAAATGTGATGCGGGTTTGTAGAACCTTGTCAGCTTAGGGAATCGCCCTGATTCCACAAGCAATTCTCCTACAGCAATGGTTCTTTGCAAGTCCGTCTTGCGCCCTCTCTTTTTGTTTTCTTTGAGAATCTTCTTTGCGTCCCATGGACTTCCACCTTGTATACCTAGATGTTTGTTGTGCTGAACTTTGGTTAAGACTCCTTCCAGTCGTTCAATTTGCCATGGAGGAATGGAGTTGTATTCTTTTTGCTTACAAGCTGTTTCAAGTTTTAAAATGTCTATGCCTTCTATGATAATGTTCTCCGGATCCTGATCCATGTTGCTGGGTGTATTCTGTTCCTCCTCTTCGGTTAAGGTATGTAGACTTAGAGCTATAGCTGCATCCATGTCCATATCAGATTCCGGATGCTTAGAATCTATATGAGCTTTCCCTTTACCTTCCAAAGGGTCAGCAGGCATTGAATCATCCTTAGGGCTATCTTCTGGAAGAGATTGGGATGAGCGCTCAGAGCTGATTTTAGCTGCTGAAGTATTTGCAATGGGAGCCTGGGAGGAAGAGGGTTGGGGGTTGGAGTGCAGAGTCTCGCTGTTGTGTGGATACTGGTTGGCAAGAGGCGAGAACATGTTCTTGGCGTCAATACGGAAGGGGGTTTCATGGGTTCCTTGATGCTTTTTAGGATGTCTACGGCGGTTGGGTATTGAGATGAAGCCTTCAGCATCTGTTTGAGGTTCAGAAGGATGAGCTTTGGAGGATTGATTTAGAGGGCAGTCTCTAAATAAATGCCCATGGGCATGACACTTACGGCAACGAAAGGGAATATGCTCATAATCTAAAGTTTGTTCCCATTCAAAGTCTTCGTGAAGGAGACTTACCGATTCCGCTAAAGTCTTGGTCAGGTGCATTTTGACGCAGATCCTGGCATATGAGGTAAACTTGCGCTTCTTTGTCTCTTCCGCTACTTTGATGAAGGTTCCTAGTCTGTTGCCAATGTCTGTAAGTGTGTCCTCCTTCCAATATTCCACTGGTAGACCATACATTCTGATCCAAACCGGAGCCCAGCTGAAGTCCTCCTTGTTTGGGTCAAAACGGGGCTTCCATTCTGTGAGATAAAGCCCAGAGGAGTTGAAAAAATAAGGGCCGCCTTCGAATACCTTGGTCTTATCTTCCAGACAGTTAAATATGGCTGTAAAAAAGCCCTTTGGTCCTAATTGCAGTGTCACCTGTCCCTTGGGTTTCCATTTGGATGCTATCCAGCCATTCAGGGCACGTTCTGTCGGCCAGAATCCCAAGAATTTGCCTATCAGAGCGTGGTCTTGCATGTACTGTATTTCTCCATTGATCCTGTGACTGGGCAGTTCGATCTTGATGCGCTCTGTCGATTTGGGAATGCAGGTAGCCGAAGTCGCCTTTGGCTGTGACGCAGAGCCTTCTGGAGCCTGTTCTGTGTCCGAATCCGTGGCTGCCACCTTGTCTGCAGGGATTTCGTACTCATGAGTTTTCCTATTCTTTTTCTCGCGATTGGTTTCAGGAGGGGGCGGCGGCGCATTTTTTTCTATTCCGCTGAAGGTATCATTCGAGGGAGGGGAGGCAGAGCCTTCCCCTCCTGCAGGCGCAGCCATCGAGGTGTGTCACTCGTAGACCGGCCTCTGGCCTTGCAAAGCCTGGGTTGTTCCTGTAAGTTTCAGAGATGGCGGCGGCAGGGGCCTGTACATCCGAGAGGTTGCAGAGCTCTAGCTAAAAACCTATATCAAATTAATGATTGTACCTAAAATCTTAAGTTAAAGGGGCTCAGATCATTTCTCTGACTTCTGGATGGACCGGACCCTCCTCCCAATAACTTATAGATCCCAAGTACTAAAGGTCTCCTCATAAGCATTCACCCCTTCCATAATTCACTCATATTCCCAAATAAATTCATTTTCCCTAATAAAACCCTTTTTCTAAGGTTAAACTACTTTAGCCTAGGAAAGTATTCCCCCCCCCCGCATAACTCATTTCCACATCAAAAACCCACAAATCATGTTTAGCCTAAGTTTCTATGTTTTCTATGTGAAAGCAAGAAACAAATTGCAAAGGAATTCATTTTACACTTAACGCTAAAACATTATCCACCATTTTTATATTAACTCTTAACTATATTTATATTAAACTCCCAAGAAAATAACCCTTTCCCTATGTTTGTATTAAAATTCCCTTAATATTAATATCCTACCCAAAAGTTTGAAACATAAAATTTATAGTAAAACCTGACATAATTAATCAACCTATGATTAATAATAAGTCAAACCATCTGCCATTGAAATCATCCCCGACGCCATTAACCCACTATAAACCTTGATTAATTAATCCTGCCACACTTAATCCTCTGCTAGACCCCTTCATTAAACTTCATGTCAAATCCCTGCCCCAATCACCGTACAATCAGGCCCTATTTGATCTGACGGTTGACGATCATATTGGGCGGCCTCCGAAGGCCGACCTTTACCTACCTGATATGGGTGGCTTCACTATTCACCCCGCTGCTACGTGGTGCCCGATGAGTGACATTGGGTGGCCTCCCTCCAAAACCACTCCATCCCAAAACCAGTGCGATCTAAACCCGCTTACCGCCTCCCACTAGATGACAAAAAAATGTCCCATCTCCCACTAAAATCCAAACGTACCTGTCACCAAAGCCCGCCAAGTAGTTGACTTCACAAATAAAATTAAAAAACTTGTTATTTTTGGTTCTATCGCGCCTAGACCTCCATGCAAGTTGTAGATAACATACAAACTGCCAACCCATATTCAACCATCAACCTGTAGAAGCCGTTGAACTCCCAGTTCACTCTTCAGTTACCAATACCTCCTGCAACTGTGCACATTCATCCATCAACCCTGTTCAGGGCCAAAACCAGGTATTTACTCAAATTCGCCGAGAAACCCTGTCCCATTCTCAAAATTATTACTCAATTGCTTCAATTATTAAGTAATTAAGTAGAAGAATGGTTCACCCACCTCAAGAACACTCTGAATTACACCAATTTTCCCTAAATACCATAGAAAACCTTTCGCCCCCATCCTTGAATCGACAAGAACCAAGGATGGCTACGCCAGTTGCATTGAATATCCTACCAATTTCTACTCCCCACAGGGACTTAGACCATCTACTCTTAGTAGATAAAGGTTTTCAGATCAAAGATACCTCTATCCAAGAATACCCACTGAAATTATACTACAGACATAGAGACCAATACTTGAACCATGCAGACAAAATAGGTCTTTGGGAATCATGTTTTCCCAAGTATCAATTCCCTAGAGGTCATATCTTCCCTAAGATTGTCCACTGTCGCCACATGAACTACAATCCCATCCAAAGAGCAGTGATGACTCCTGACCAGACTGTACTATTTACCATCACTGCTGAATCCATAAATGAAATGTTGTAGTGGAAACCAAGCCAAAACCTGACCCCCTTTCTATTGGGGACCTGGTTAATAGATTCCCTACTCTCACCTCCATCAAACTTGCTCAGTTATTCCAGACCTTCATTAGGGAAGAATAATAAATTCCAAAGGACCCTCCCCCACACATATGGACCATATTCTTTGATCTTGGCTGAGACATCACAAAAATGATATCCAGTGTGTTAGGCCAAACTACAATTGAATTTTTTGATGAGATTATCATAGCTTTCATGTCCATTTACACACCTGGACATCTCCCAGCCATCATGTTTCACTATGCTAAGTTCATTGCAGATAAGATGCATGATTAATTCATGAGAATGGAAAATGAAAGAGTGTTCAAATATTCATCAATTTTCTATCATCTTTTCCTGTATTATCAAGGTGATAAATTCCCATTCACACTCCAAAAGCTTGATACCAGAGGCAACCCCAAATTAGTGGTCTTCTAGACTTCATTAATCCATCAATTTGACTCTACATATACCTATTGAGATTTCGTAGATCTCTTTGTGCACCTAGTGGCAACTATGTTGTTAGGAATTCCTCCCCCCAGAAACAATGCAAATATCAGGAGGGTCCTATAGTTGTCTAAACAATATAGAGTCGTATATTGGTACTTATACCAAAATCACACAGAAATCAGGATATATGGCTATGAACTAGCACCCTACAAACTGCGAAAATACCTCCCCATGAGATTATTTTCTCTCGAGTACTACAAGAAAATGATTAATTCAGATGAGGTACATTTTGTGAAGGCCAAGAAGAAAGCTCAACTCAGAATAAAAGACCCACTTGGCCCTTTTATATGCAAAAATAGGGAAGCAGGAAAGGAAGCAGAAGAAATCTTTCAAATTCTGAAACTGAAACAAAGTTTCATATGGAGATATGACCCTTTAGGTTTCATCTGCAACAGAAGACAAAATAAAAACGTATCTCCCTATATTCACCATAGAATTCCTAAAATAGAATAGTATGCAAATCAACCAGAATGGGTGGAGAACACTTTAGTAGACCAAGATAATACAGAAGTTGTTGTCAATAATGTGCTTATTGATTTAGAAAGAAGACTTGATGAAGATTCTTTTGTACAGGTGCCAGGAGAATCCCAATCACAAAGGGAAACAGTCGAACACAGTGAGCCACCAATAGAAGAAGGACATCAAGAGAAAGAAGAATTAGAGCAACTAGACATATCAAAAGAGCTGGCTCAACCAGAAAACATTATGAGTAATCCTCCTATTGTATAGACTCCTCTAAATGAGGAGAAGAATCCCAAATGAGATAAAGAGGAGGCCACTCTTTCCAGTAGACCTATTGCACAGACTTATGTCAAGAGGCAAAGGTTGAATCATTTTTCTGAACAAGAGTTCACAGAGGAAACAGCTGGAACTACAGGTGCAGAAAGAGTAGAAAGCAAGCAAACCACTCCCTCTAGAGGTACACAAAAACCTTCCACTACACAGGCTCAAATGCTAGAGAGACAATAGAGCGTGGAAGTATCCTCATTCAGGACTCCAACAGGACAAAACTAGGACATTAAAGAGAAATACAAAGAAATAAAGGCCATAAATGAAATATTGAAGGCCCAAAATTATGCACACTACCTCAAAATGGTTCCCACTAATCAAACAAGGCTAATGTCAGCCTTTGATATAAAACAAGGTATGATACAGATGAGTTTCATGAAGCCTACCACAGTAGCCTAGGTCTATAGCAGATTATTTGAAGATAGATTTTGAGGTGTTGGTGAAGGATATACATCATATTGACCAAATAGAATTACACAAACAGACCGGGGGAATGGTCTATTCTACATTGACCAGTAAGGCCATGGTAGCACATCAACTCCACAATTCATTGACTAATATGTCAATGCAATTCCAGCTAGAGAAGGCCTCTTCACATGCCAAGGATACCAGGGTAAAGTCCTTAGAGGACTTAATCATAGAGCTGGGGCATGATCCCAAGGATGTAAAGGCTGTAGAAAAGCTAATGAAGAAGAAAAATGATGACATAGTTTCATTGAAGAAGCACCTCATAATTCCTCCTCTGCATCATCCAAAAACAGCTGAAGTATTAGAAACTAGGAAGGAGGAAGAGCTTATGGACTTAGTCCTCAAGCTAAATGATCAACTAAAAGAAACAGAGAAAGAGCTGGATAACTTGGTTTAGTCTAGACAGAGTGAGTAGGCCACCACTCCTCAAACTGTCATCCCTATAGTATCTACTGCAATACCCTCCACATTGGCTGCTTCCTTAGCACCAACAGTTCCACCAGCTACAGCCATACCAGTCACAAGTACATCAGCAAGCACAGGTGCATCTACAAGCACAGGTACTTCCATACAAAAAACAACCAATCTAGTAAAAGCGATGGAAGAAATGACCATCCAGGTTACTAAACTTAAGAAACTCAGAGAAAAAGTGTCAAGTTTGGAAACTAATTGCAAACTTGCATAGATACAGTAGAAAGAAGAAACCTAGAAGTGTCAGAGAATGGGTGAGAAGATTAAAATCCTTGAAACAGACTTGACATTACAACAACCACTAGCAGATTTAAAGGAAATGCTCTGGTTCAACATCATTGTCTCTGTAAATGATGTTTAGCCATCAATTCAAATAATTTTTTAGCAAACTGAACTGGTGAAAGTGGCCACTGAAGCTATTCACAAAATAAGATAAGAGTTAGGATACAAGCCTGAAGAGGCCAACCAAATGATAACACTCTTGAACAACAAAAACAGGTATCAGTTGGATGAACTAGGCATAGAAGATAAGAGAGCCACCATCATAGAAATCAAGAAGGTTCTTACCAAAAGGAACCTTATGCTCAATCTTGAGAAGAGATGTCAAAGTATCCAAGCTGATATTAATAGATCCATGGATAAGTTTGGTATTTTGAGGGAAAAAGGCTTTCCAAGTCCAATGGTTATTAATGACAAGCTTATGACTCAAGATGACTACATTGAAAGACTGCAGCAGTTAGCAAGCAACCATGCTAGTACTTCAGGGGTAAGAGCTTTTCCCACAAGAAAGGTATTGTATGATAATCTATAAAATCTATTTTTCCTAGAGCATGAGGTAAAGCACCTATTTATCAACATGCCAAATTTTGCCAAATACACCGAAGCTGATAAGGTATAAAGAAAGGTGATAAGGATGAAATTACCTGAAGGTGAATGGTGGACAAACATGACGGATTTACTATAAAAGTTACTATCTTAAATCCCACATAACAGCCAGGTAAAACAGATGAAACATGGTCAAAATATAGCAGGTAAAGAGTATCAATAGGTTGAAGACATAAGGTGATTCTAGCACATAGATATTAAGACATTGAAAGAGCCAAATTTTAATTACAACAACCAGCACAATCATAATAAAAGGGACAACAAGAATTATGTTGTCCATCTGTCTCTATCTTCATGCCTGAAGATATTTTTGATTTCCTAGATTAATTCTCATATTGTTACGAGATATTTTGTAACATTTCTTGTATAAATACTTCATATTTTGAAGTAATTAGGGTGGATTAAAATATATTTTTGTAGAAATTTTATATCAAGGTAAGGAGATATTGTATTCAAGACTAGACTGGTTTTGCTGGGTCATGAAATAAAGCTAAAGACATTTCACTAGATTCTTGTGCATAGTTGGAACCAAATAAGTATTATCTCTTCATGTTTAATTATTTTTTTCTTATCATGTTATAAATATTCACATGTTTTTTCTATGAAATCCGAATAGTAAACAAGGACAAATATTCCAGAATTAGCTTTAATGCTCTCTTTCTTAACTGTTTACTTTCTCATTGTTTTCTACTAAACTATCTTGGTCTGGGAATTCTGAATTGCTCCCTTACTTCCGTAGTTTTCCCCCTTAGTTCCATAGTAAAGGATTCTTAGTTTCCCCTTGCTACTGATCTCGTTCTGTTCCTCATCTTGATCCCAGTTTAAGGATTCTTCATTCTCCATTTCCCATTCTTTTTTGGTACCACCACAAGTGGAGAGACCCATTTAGTATCAGAGATAGGATAGATGAAATTGACATCTAAAAGTTTCTGAAGTTCATCTTTTACCACATCTTTTAGATGAGGATTAAGTCTCCTTTGTGGTTGACGAACAGGTCTGACATCTTTTTCTATATAAATGTGGTGTGCACATAATTGGGGATCAATTCCTTTCATATCAGGGTAATCCCATGCGCATGCTTCTTGATATTTTCTTAACAAATGGATGAGCTTTGTTTCTTGTTCAGGTGTGAGGTTGGCATTAATATTTAAGGTTTTTCCTGGTTCAATTTCCACAATTTTACTATTTGCAACAGAGGTAACAGGTATTATTTGATCATGTGTATCTTTCAGAGGATCTTCTTATAATTCATTATCAAATGCTGCTTCTATCATGTGACACTGTGTGTAGGATCCAGATTCAGTTTGACTAATGAATTTATTAATGGCATCATCTTCTGTTTGATCTTTAAAATCAACTGCCTCTTGTATAGTTAATGGAGATCTAGTTATCAGTAAGGTATGATACAGGGTGCTTGTTAGTTTTAATTATTGTGACACTTGGCTGCGCTGGAGGATATAGAACTAAATTCTTGATATTTGGTCCTTTGGTTATGGTTATATTTCCTTACCAATAGCTAATGTAAGCATCGACAATGGCAAGCAAAGGTCTACCTAGAATTAGCAGGTGTCCATCAAGTCGGGTTTTTGGATTAATTATCAGGAAATCAGTTGGATATTCCCAGGAATCTACGGAGACCATGACATCATGTAGAGTACCCTCCAGTCTAACCACAGATCGGTCAGCCAATTCGAACAAAGTAGAGGTGGGTTCTACAGATGTAATGTCGAGCTTTTGGCAAGTAGTGGTTGTTAAATTATTAATTGCAGCTCCTAGATCCACTAAGGCATTAGACAGGGTCTGACCATAAATTTGAACTGTTACAATTGGATTTCCTGGGTCTTCATGTTTAATGGGTGTTTCTTTCCCTGATAGTAAATCAGATAAAGTGTTGGCTACTTGGACTCTTGGATTATTTGTTATATTCCTCCTTGGTTTCTTTATGCACAATCCTTTGATGGTTTTTGTGTATATAGGAATGTCTTGAATGGCTTGGAGGAATGGAATTTTTATGTACAGATTTTGTAATTCTCCCAGAATGTCGAAGTCAGGATACTGTAAAGGTCGAGGTATGACTAATTATTTTGGGAACAGAGGAGAGGATGTGGTTGCTTGATTATGAGTCTGCTACTTATTCACATCCTCTTGTTGCAACAGATGTTCTTTTGTCAACTGATCTTCAATATGAACTGTTTTATCTCCCTCAGTTTCAATAACACGTCCAGATCGTAACTGAAGATCATTACACTCCCTCAGGTCGGGTCCTATTTCTGGTGATTCTATGATTTGGAGAGATTCGACCGATCTGTTATTTGGATTGGGGTTGGGTTGGGTTGGGAGTTGTGGTCTCAGATTAGACTGGGGATTTTGTTGTAAGGCTGGCAGAGTAGGTTGAGGGAGCAGAATAGTTCCTACTGGCTGGTGCATCGGTCTCTGCCAGTTTTTCTACCATGCTAAACGTTGTGAAGTAGGGGGAGTCCATTGTGGAGGATATGGGCTATTTTTCCAATATGGTGGAGTGTAAGGGAAATTCGGCCAACCAGATTGGCTTGCCTGATTCAGCCACGAGTTTGAAGAAGGAAACGACTGTGGTGACCAGTTTGAAAATGGGAGTTGGGACTGACTTTGCCACATACTATATTGTTGAGCATTATACTGTGGAGGCGAAAAAGAAGAAGTTGGGTCTCGAAACATACCAAATTTTCTCGGCTGCCACTGGCGGCGTTGGTTGATCAAGTACACCAATTATGTTTCTTCTTCCGCTTCCTTATATACCGCTTTCAATCCAGGAAGTGAGGGCAGCTCTCCGTAACGTGATCTTTTGTACAGATGGCGCATGTTTGGACTGTATCCAATGGACATTCCTTGTGACTATGCTTTTTCCTACATCGGGGACAGAACATCGCCAAATTTTGTTCTGCCTCCATCTGCTTATGTTTAGCCTGCATAATATCAAGTTGTGTAGTTAGTGTCCCCAGAATATCAGTTTTAAAATTTTCTAATAAATTTCCAATTTCCACATGTGTTACTCCGGTTGATATTTTGTTATCTCTTACAAACCGATCATGTTTTGCCGGTTTTACTCTTGTGCTGCCTCTCGAACTCCTAATACATAAATCAATGATGTCAGCAAAATTCTCTTGATAAATATCCCCTTTTCCCATGATGTTTAATGTTTCAATCCATTGTTCCTTCATGCCCCTTATCAATGCAGTTTTTAACACATTATCAGGTATAGGTAGTGATGCATAAGGAGATCTTTGTAGATTTTACTGAAAACGTTCCACATACTCCTCTAATGTTTCATTGAGTTTGGCTGTCATTTGGAATATTTCGTCCTTTAATTCTCTAGACCTGCAATAATCGTGATATTTTTTTAAGAAAGATTCTTTCATTTGATCCCAATTGTTCATGACCCCACCACCTAATCCCATAAACCATCTTAAAGCAGCCCCTTTAATGTAGAGGGAAATAATTTCAATTTCTGGGGATCAGTGGTGTAATCATATCCCCTACATAACAAATCAAATTCGAATAAAAATGCATCCGGATCTTCTGATGTGAGACCGTGAAATGTAGGGATATGTTGAAGAGGGATTGCTTTCATGGGCGCATTTGCTGCAGAATCCACTATAGGGTATTGTAATGTAGAGGTTTGAGTGTTTGGCTGATTCTGAGCCATAGGATCGAATATATGCCAATAACCTTTTGGGATATCTAGGAGGGTGTTCCTAGGTTGAGAGGGAATGGCTTTGACAGGGATAGTTTTAATAACACTTCCTTTATCTGGGATAATGAGAATATCTGATGTCTGAGGAGATTGGGTTCCTTCAACAATGATTTTTGCAGCGATCCCCTTATTTGGGCTATTTAATGGCTGATTTGTTCCAATAGGAGATCTTGGTTCCTCGGTTTCCCCTGTTTCTCCTTCTCCTTCACAAAGGTTGCTGAAATTCCCTTCCTGCAATAGTTCTGGAGTAGAATTTTCAATTTCTTGAAAGTCCTACTCTTCAGTTTGACTATGCACCTCAGCAAAGGCTACAGGTGGTGATTCTGTGGCCTGAAGGGAACTAGTAGGCTGTTTAGAAATGATTTTCCTGGGGCCTACTGATGGATGAGATTATGTTTTCTTATAGATTTCGTCTATGAAGGTCGTTCGGCCAAGGGTCACCAGCCCCTTAGCTTTTTCAGGTTTGGGTGGAGGTTTGATATTCTTTTCTGTTTTTTTCTGCTTAGTCATGCACTCAAATGAACTACTAAATTCTAAAGTAACAACAAATCTGTTAGGAAAGCGGACAGTGGATCAGGGCTTTTACATGCTCCGTACGCAGGTTCTTACCTTCTGTTTTTAAGATCCAACTCTTCCCTAGCAGGTTCGTACACTACTCTGAAAAAAAGACAAATGGCTACACTCTTTCCCCGGCAACGACGCCAAAATGTAGAGCTATAAAAAGGGTCACTTTAACCTCTAATTACCTCACATTAATATGTCAATCCAGGAGCATTTTGTTATTTCAAAGAGTGTCTCAGTCTGAGGCTATCATTTGTCATAGTAATGCTAGTAGTACAGTATTTAAAAATACAAGAGTAAACGGATGCTTGTCTATAACTAAATTACTTCAAAAGAATAAATTGCACACTCAGAAAACTAGGTAACTTATCAGTCAAGGGTTCGGCAGCGATAACCCATCCCTTTGGAAACTGATGTAAAGGAAATTAGAGAACGGACCACAGGTCTGGGAGCTAGACAGTAAATGTCGAGGCTCACTACAACCTTAGATCGTCTCTCACACCAAAAAAACAAATGCTAGTAAATGGAATGACAAATAGAAAAATGGAACAACAAATAAGAAATCGAACAACAAATCTGGAATGGAACATCAATTCTTAAAAGGAACAGCAGTTAAACAACTGATTCTCGCGAGCAGTAATCAAACTTAATCTATTAACTCAAATGCATTCATCGTAATCAAATAGCAATCTTTCACTCTTAAGGGAGATCAAGAAGCACACACTAATAGAGCAGTGCTTCAAAATCATATACGCACACAACACGCTTGAATAGTAATCTGATCTATCATCAATCTTAATTAAAAGGAATACGACTGCGTTTCAAAATAGAACAACATTACTTCTGAATCCAACAATCGTAAAGAACACAACTTTCAGATGAATTCTCTAACATGAATGTACAACACAAAAGCTCTGTAACAAAATAGTAATGATATTTAGTTAAGACTAATAATATTCCATCAACTCTAAAAGGAACAGTAATATAATGCAGATTCAATACAACAGTTATGTTTGTAAAAATCTTAATGAATTAATCTTAACAGAGCATGTGATGTAAACTTGTAAAGCATATCAGATTACCAAATAACGACGATAAGAAAATCACGCAGAAATCAAATCGTAGTAATACAGAAGCAAGTGTCCTCCGGGGCCGGGCCCTTAGCCTCCAAGGGTACACCGCTTTAGGTTAATCCAGATGCAGAGATAAAATAATCACCAAGTTTGTATTAATGCATGAAACAAAAGTACAATGAACCAGTTTTTATCGAGACTCGATGATCAAAGTTTTGATCTTAACATAAATTACATAAAAGCATAATCCCCCTAAAGCTAACAGTGTTGTCCCTTTATATAAGGGTGATGGCGGAGATGTCTAAGTAACAAGATAGATAAAGCAGCGAACCCTTAGGATCAAAGATCTTGAGGGATTCGCCAAACTGTTAATCCTTAATCATCTCTTTTCTCCTGTGCCGAGCTGGTGCCTTCTCCTCCTTTTCAGGGCCGATTTGCTTTGATCTGCTTAGCCTTGTTTGCACTCAGTCTCCCGTCAAAGGGACAACAGTTACCTTGCCCTTGTCTTTTTCTTTGGAACAACAACTCCTTGTTTTCACCCTTTCCTGCACGGGATAATGACGATAATTAGCAGTTAAGTCTTGCATATTAATCTCACATGTTTTGTTATAATTCTTTATTGTTTTCCAAGATCATGATGCAAAAAGGTTTACAAGTTCTACTGAAAAGCCACTGAAATGATCATCAAAAACATACCTTTTTAGTACTCCACACACCCCCCTGCTTACCCTATTTAATGCCCTCATGAAAACGTTGTAGTTGACAACTTTTATTTTTAATTGTAAATACCATTCCAATAAAAACAGAGCATAATTTTTGGCAGGGGCCCTACATGCTAAAACGTCATTGTATAAAGAACACAAGGTATCCATCTGCTTGATAACAGTATCTAGCCTACGAGTTACCTTTGCAACTTTCTCTTGTTCCTTCCGCCAACCTTCAAAGGCCTGGCTTTCGGATTGATTGACGTTCCTAAGTTGCTGCTGTAGTTCTTCATACTTCTCGCGAGGGACCGTTTGCTCTCTAAGATTTTCTGCTTCTTGCTGAGCCTGTTTCAACCCCTTGCACAAGGTTACTGTCTTTGGATCTCTTCTCCATGCAGCAGTGGAGGCCGGGAGTTTTACCTGAACTTTCTTATTGCGTTTCTTTGAGTTCAGAACCCTTATCACCCCTGAGGGTGGTGCCTCCGTCTGAATTTCCTTGTCACAAGTCATCATATCATCCATTTCTATTTTAACATGAATATCAGTTTGTTGTTGTTCCTTTTCAAATGGAACAACAGTCTGTTCTTCAGCATCATTTGGAACAACAACTGGATTTTCAACAGGGTTTTGAACAGCAGGGCGATTTTTGGTCCTCCGCCTTTTTGCCTTGCGGAGTTTTACTGAAGTGGTCACCTTTTTCTTCCCTGCTGTCTTTCTTACCCTCTGCCTTGCTTTCAGGATCCTGATCTGTTGGTGGAGATGGGCTATTATGCTTAATAATCTCTGTTGTTCCTTTCGCAATTCTTTAATTTCCAAAGTTTCATTAGAAGGAACAGCAGGCTATCTGCTGCGGTTTGGGCCGTGACTAGTCCCTAGATCTTCCTCCTGGGGTGTTTCTTCATTGTTCTGCTCTGGTTGTTCTGTGGTAGGAACCTTAGCTGGTTCTGTCAATTCCTGGGCAACTTCTTTTTCTGCCCCTACTTCCTCCGGAATTTCTTCCGGTGCCTTAGGAATGGATTGTTCCTGTTCAGTATCTCTTATCTCTTCTTCATCATGAACAGGAAGATTTCCTTCTTCTGCCTCTTTTGCATGTGGTTTTTCAGATGCATTTTCCTCTTGGGGTTTGTCGTGGAGGTCTGTTGGACTGGAAGGTTGGCCATACTCACTCATATTGGCCAAAACTGCGGCTAATTCATCTTCTCCCACTGGGTCCTATGGTGGGCTACCTTCTTGCTGTCCCATTTCCCCCTCCTGCTTGGATTGTTCAGCTTCTGCCTCAGAATTCTCAGCTTCTGTTTCAGAATGCTCAGCTTCTTCCTCATTTTCTTCTTCGGATTGCTCGGCCTCCTCTTCAGATTGATCGTCCTCTTCTTTCTCTTCTCCTTCATATTGCTCTACTTCTTCTTCTAGTCATGAGGATTGCTCATCCTCAATTTCTACTGGCTGGCTGGTGCTTTCTGGGAGCTTTTCCAGCCTTCCTCGTATCCGAGCTAACCAGACCAATTTCCTAAGTTTCTCTGGCCGTTCGGGTGTACCGGTGGCATGCTTATGCTTTGTCGATTCCTGGAATGTTTCTGGACGTTCGGATGTACTGGTGACATGTTTTTGTTTTACCAATTCTCTGTGTTTTTCTGGACGTTCTTGTGTGCTGGTAGTATGCTTACGTTTTGGGGATGCTACTGTCACCCTTCCCTCAATTATTGCAATTAGCTCTTCCCAGCTGCTTTGCTGCTGGGTGAGGCTATGACTAACAATTAATCGAATTAACCCGTGGTGACTGACAATTGACTCTACATGTTGTGCCTTTTTTAAGCTTCGTGCACCGTCATGAAGTAACGAATTCAAAAGTGCATGCAGATTTACAGAGCATTTCTTCTTTAAAACAGCTAAGAGTTTAAGATGTCGTGGTCTTACCACGTCTTTTCTACCCTCGCAGGTGATGTAGCTTTGAACGGTTCTTACTAATTCTGCCCAGGGCTCTCCTAGCATTGCTGGCAGAACTCCCTTCCCTTTAATCGTCAAGCTCTAGCCTTCATCCTGGAAGATTTCTATAATCTTCTGTAGTGTTTCCTTTTTTAGCGTCCATACAGGTCCAGTGGCTGGTAGTCCCGAGACTTCTGCGATTATATCATCGATGACTAATATCTGTCTCCCCCTTACTATGGAGTAATCCTCCTGCGGATTCTGCAGGAATTCAATCGCCACTGTTTCGTTAGACTCCTGCAAGTGGTTGAGATAAGTCAACCACCCTGCTCTTTCCAGGATCTCCCAGGCAGCAGCGGAGACTGTCAACACCTGCGGTTCCCTTCGAATCGCCCTTCCTCCCATGGTTTCACTGTGGATTCTCAATGGAACAGCAACTGTTTGTGCTGTTTGAAACACAGAGAGGGTAATAGTCGCAAGATTTTGAAAAAAACAGAGTATGAAATAGAAATGGCTTATGAACAACAACTTTTGTAACAAAAATAGAAATATCATGCCGTTAATCCATGCCATACCCTAATACACTACTTTTCTCGAATAGTGAGCTGACACGTAATCCAGGGAATAATGAGGTTAACCTCCCCCCCCACAATGTGATAGGCTGTCCCAGCCATCAAATAAAGGAGCAGCACCCAATTTGCAATAGATTCATAAAGGAACACCGTATGAAAATATACCATGTTTAGAAAAACAACAAATTACTAAAATCGAAGCGTAAAGTTGGATCGCGTATTACGTAAGAGGTTGTTGTGATATGATGCGAGGCTGGGGGGATAGGACGTCTGTCGTACTTGCCAAATCTCATGTGGTCAATGTCACTTACTTTGCCATGATTGGTGGTAATAAATTTTCATGCGATATATAAGTCAGGAAATGATATATGATTAGTTCCTAGGATATAAGAAACAAAAGAGTATCAGTATCTTACCTATTGGTGTAACCAATGTGACTTCAATATCATTAACAGTGCTCTGCTACCGACAGGTGTCCATAACCTTTGCAGAGTTGTTTATTTCACCCCTGTAACCATGATCCTTTGTGTGTATGCTAAGGAGTATAATGTCAAAATGTAGGCCATTATGCTAGCTTGGTAACCAGTTAACCATAATTCCATTCACGAGGAAGGAGCGAAAAGTGGGCAGGTCGAATCGTGATGAGACCTCCTGTTCCAAGGTTTGTTTATTTGATATACCTTTTGGACCATATCCCTGGTGTGGTGGCCATAGTGGGAATGCCACTTCACTTCCATCCTCATGATCATGGTAGGTTGGCTCCTGATGATACCCCCTATCTTGCATTTGACAACTTATAATTTATGTTTACTTTTTTCTTTTTCATAAAGTACTTTTCCTTATTTATACACAAAGGGTGGTTCAACACTCCTTAAGAGTAGGAACGGTGGAAGAAGTCTTATCATCTCAATAGGAAGATATAAACCCTTTTCTCTTATTCCTAAACAATAATCAAAGAGGATTAAAGGGATTGTCATGATAAAGATAACCAATCAAAGCAAAATTAGTAAGGCAATGACAGCAAAAGATGATGAATAAGTGTGTCCTTCCTTTTGTCCTCTTACCAATACAGAGCCTTATAAAGATAGCGATTTATGATTTGCGGATTTCAGTATGTTGTGATTTTTTGTTCATTGCATAAGTGCATAGTTGTATCTTAAAGACTTGAAAGAACAGGAGCAAGAAGCATCCTCAATTTAGATCAGCAAAAGGAATAAGCTGTTTCACAAGGAGAGAAAAAGTATGCTAATGGTGTTCCTTTTTGAAAGAGGAACAACAAAGGAGCATAGATATCAAAAGTGCAAATGTCGTTCCTTTGAAAAAGGAACAGCATAACACACCAATGTCGTTCCTTTGAAAAAGGAACGGCAAAAATTAAAAAAATGCTATTCTCTTGAAAACAAAAAAAAACAGCAAAACACTCGAAATGCTGTTCCTTTTGAAAAAGGAACAGCAAAAGATGCAAAAATGTCGTCCTTTGGAAAAGGAACAACAGAAATCAAAAATATGTTGTTCCTTTGGAAAAGGGACAACAAACATACAACAATGTCGTTCCTTTTGAAAAAGGAACAACAAAAATAGAAATGATGTTCCTTTAGAAAAGGAACAGTAGAAAATCAGGAATGTTGTTCCTTTTGAAAAGGAACAACAGAAAATCAAGAATGTTGTTCCTTTAGAAAAGGAACAACAGAAACACACAAATGCCATCCTTTTGGAAAGGGACGACAAAAATCGAAATGATGTTCTTTTGAAAAAAAGGAACAACAAAAATGACAAGAAAACATTAGTTCAAACATATGTACAAGAAAGACTTCAAAGAAAAGAACTTATGCAGGGAAAATTTTAAGAACCCCCCAAATTTACATATATAATAAATGGGCGAATCTCCATGGTATATAGGAAAAATGGAAGGCGATTTTATCAATAATATGATATGTATATATAATTTTTTGGTGAATCTCTCACCAGGCATGGCGAATACTTTACTCAATTGTAAAATCTTGTGTTTATTGAATACACAAAGGAAATCATTGAATTTATTTAAAATATCTTTTGAAATCAAAATTACATATCGATAACCTAGTGGGTGTAGGATAAAATTCACTTGTGCCATTCACAGAAAGCATGAGAAAAAACCTAATACTATATAAAACCAAGAAAAATTCAAATTCATCACTTCTAGGGACCTCGTAACCACCCTGCCAATACACAAGTATGTTCCTATTTTCAATTAGAAAAATTACCCAAATTACAATCTGTTTACTCCAGCATATGTTAGAAAGTTATAGAAGGATGACTAGTGCAATCAATCCATTCCTTTTAGCCCTGGATTTGTTTCAGTTTAAAACAGAAGTATACAAATATACTTGTCCAATGTCTATGCTTTAACCATTCACCTTAAGATGTTTTTACAATATAATTTCCTAAGTCTATTTAATATCTTCATTATCATAAAAACCAACCTCTATCCATCTTAACTCCACATCTACCACTCTTAGGGGGATGAAATCTATTTATCCCTCTGAGCACTTGGTAGACCCAAAATTAAGATGGATCTAAGATGATAGAATTTCCCCTTTAAATAGTCTATGCTCACATGAATACCATGGTATTACCATGGGTCAATACCATGGGTTGTCACTTCTAGGGACCTCGTAACCGCCCTGCCAATACACAAGTATGTTCCTATTTTCAATTAGAAAAATTACCCAAATTACAATCTCTTTACTCCAGCATATGTTAGAAAGTTATAGAAGGATGACTAGTGCAATCAATCCATTCCTTTTAGCCCTGGATTTGTTTCAGTTTAAAACAGAAGTATACAAATATACTTGTCCAATGTCTATGCTTTAACCATTCACCTTAAGATGTTTTTACAATATAATTTCCTAAGTCTATTTAATATCTTCATTATCATAAAAACCAACCTCTATCCATCTTAACTCCACATCTACCACTCTTAGGGGGATGAAATCTATTTATCCCTCTGAGCACTTGGTAGACCCAGTATTAAGATGGATCTAAGATGATAGAATTTCCCCTTTAAATAGTCTATGCTCACATGAATACCATGGTATTACCATGGGTCAATACCATGGGTTATCATAAACCTGGAGCTTAAAAATTACTATTAGTAATTTATAAAAATTAATAAAATTAGTAGTTGATTTTTATTTTATTTTTTCTTTTAACCAAGCTAAAATGTTTAACATACATTAAATACAACATCCTTTTTTACTCTTGATCGGATCAAATATTTTTTCACTCTATGCTAGTTTGCATATCACGATATTTGATACCTCTCGGGGGTTAGTAGATCCAGAGTAAATATGGATCTATGCTAGTTTAACTCTCCCATTTAAATAGGCTACATTCCAGGTGAATACCGTGGGTCAATACCATGTGCAATTTTCGTGAATACCATGGGTCAATACCATGTGCCATTTTTATTTTTATTAATACTAATATTAGGGTTAATAATATTTTTTTGCATGGTATTAATAACAATCTAGTCCATGGTATTTGTCCCATAGTATTTTGCCCATAGGTTTCACCTAAATATAACGCATTTTTTGAGTGTTCGTAAATATAAGGTGACTTATGGAGTAAATATAAAAAAATGTTTTATTTGTTTACCATACCTCTCGTTTATTTATATTTTTATTAATTACCATACCTCTTTTACAACTATGGTATTTGGCCCATAGGATTCACTTAAATAAAACCTCTTTCTTGAGCCTTCATAAATAGAACAAGGTTTATGGACTAAATATAAAAAGAGGTTTTATTTATTTACCATGCGTCTAGTTTATTTATATTTTTATTTATTTACCATACCTTTTGAGTAAGTATAAAAAGATGTTTTATTTATTTACCATACCTCCACTTTACTTATATTTTTATTTTTTTACATCCTTGCATGTATATAAGGTGACTTATGGAGTAAATATAAAAAATGTTTTATTTATTTACCATACCTCTCATTTATTTATATTTTTATTAATTTACCATACCTCTTTTATAAATATGGTATTTGGGCCTTTGGCCCATAAGATTCACTTAAATAAAACTTATTCTTGAAAATGGGCGAATGGATTCACTTAAATAAAACCTATTCTTGAAAATGGACGAATGGAAGGTTGTAACTCCTAATTTCAAGGGCTAAATTTACCTTTTTTACCCTCTCCCTTAAAATAAGGTGGCCTATTTGAGGTGATTTGTAAAAATGTACTATGATACAAAATATTCGCCCACTAAAAATTTAAAACCCCATAATTTCCCCAAAGGCCGAACATTTTCCCCTAAACGTTTGTATGAACTTATGTAAAAATTGTAAAAAGAAATGAATTCCTTAATGAATTACAGGTGAGGAAGACTTCTCTTCCTCTCCCAAAGTCTCCATATCAGTGTCTCGGCGTAGCTGCTGGCAGAAGGATTCCCGAGTGAGTGGTTTGCGATAGAGACGAACTCGGTGGCCATTTACTTTGAAGGCATATCCAGAACCATCAATGGTGATTAGAGTAAGGGTTTCATTGTCATGTACCTTCTGGATTTCATATGGTCCCAACCAACGAGTCTGGAGTTTCCCAGGCAAGTCCTGAAACCTAGAGTTGTACAACAGAGCCCAGTCTCCCTCATGGAATACTTTGTTTTTAATGAGAGCATCATGCCATTTAGCTCGCTGCTGTTGAATCAAGTTAGTATTTTGAAGTGCAGAGAGCCTAATTTCGTCCAACTCATTGATCTGTTGTAGTCGATTAATCTGTGCCTCGCTTAGATCTAAGCCAACTTCTTGTGCTGTTCGTAATGTTTGGATTTCGAATTCTATGGGAAAAATGGGTTGGTTTCCAAACACTAATTGATAAGGTGAGTAACCATTGGTGCTTCTCCATGTTGTTCTATAGGCCCAGAGTGCTTCAGGTAGTCTGGCAGCCCAATCACGCCTATGTCACGCAATGTTTTTCGTTAGGATTGATTCTATTACCTTATTGCTGCTTTCTACTTGTCCATTCGCCTGTGGGTGGTATGGAGTAGTGATTTTATGCTGGACGTGATAATTGTTGAGTGTTGCAGCTAATCTATTCCCAACAAATTGTGGTCCTCCGTCTGTAGTTATTTCCCTTGGAAGGCCATAACGTACAAATAGATGGAACAGGAACTGTATGACAGAGTCCTCTGTGGCTCTTGGCAATGCCTCTGCTTCAACCCATTTGGTGACATATTCTGTTGCCACCAAGATATATGTTTTCTAATTTGATGATGGGTTGATGGGTCCAATGAAATCAAGAGCCCATCGCTCAAATGGTTCAATGACTAACTGTGGTTTTAGAGGCATCTTGTCAGATTGACCAGGACGTCCTACTCGCTGGCAGCTGTCACAGGCTTGGACAAATTTCTTTACATCTCTGAAAATCGTGGGCCAATAATATCCTGTCTGCAGTACTTTATGTCTAGTTCTGTGCTCAGCGAAGTGTCCACCACACGGTCCATCATGAAAGGCTTTTAGGATGTCAATGATTTCATCTTCTCGAACACATCTCCTGATATGCATGTCTGCCCCTGTGTGAAACAAATAGCCCCCAATCCACGAGAATCAAGTACTCTTCTGAAAAATATGTTTGCGTTCATTAGGGGTTATGTGTTTTGGTAGTTTACCTACTGCGAGGTAACTGGCAACATCAGCATACCAAGGTGTTTGAATGGCAACAGCAAATAGATGTTCATCTAGAAATTGATCTTCAAATGTTGCTGCATCGATTGGATTTGGCATTCTTGAGAGAAAATCGGCTACAGGGTTTTCTTTGCCAGGCCAATCCTTGATTGTGATATCGAATTCCTGCAATAAAATCAACCATCTAGTTATTCTGGCATTTGTGACAGACTTATTTGCTAAATATTTTATGGCAGAATGATCGGTATACAAGATAACATGATATCCTGTGATATAATGTTTAAAATTATTGACAGCATGTATTACAGCTAGGAATTCTTTTTCAGTAATAGTGTAATTTAATTCAGCAGGGGATAAATTTTTGCTGATGTAATAGATAGCATATGGTTTTTTATCCTCTTCCTACCCAAGGACTGCGCCAATGGCTGTATCTGAGGCATCAGATGATATCTGGAATGGTAAATCCCAGTTCTGTCCTTGAAGGACTGGGGCTGCGGATACGAGCTTCTTTAAATCCTTGAAAGCACGCTCACATTTTTTTGTCCAAAGAAAATCAACGTTACCAGTTAGTGCATATAAAGGTGCAGCAATGTGCGAATAATGTTCTATAAATCGTCTATAATAACCAAAAAATCCAAGCAAGTTGCGTACCTCTGTTTGAGTAGTAGGAGTGGGAATAAGCAAAAGTATTTGGATTTTGGCTGGGTCTACCTGAATGCCGGCTGCTGAAATATAGTGTCCTAGGATAAGTCCTTCAGTCATCATCATGTAACATTTTTCATGGCTTAAGCAAAGCCTAGTAGTGATGCAGCGTTGTACGACTTTTTCTAGGGTGTCTAGTGCTGGATCAAAATCATCTCCATATGGTGTAAAGTCATCCATGTATACTTCAAGTCCATCATTTATTAAATCTGCAAAAATACTAAGGATAGCCCTTTGGAATGTGGCAGGAGCATTACATAATCCAAAAGGTAGAACTCAATAGGAAAATGTTCCCCAAGGACAAGTAAAAGTAGTTTTGTCCTGGTCTTCAGGGGTAATCTAAATCTGATTGTATCAACTGAAGCCATCCAGGAAAGAAAAGAATTTATTTCTTGCTAAAGTATCTAATACTTGGTCTATGAATGGGAGAGGGAATTGGTCTTTTTGTGTTGCTTTATTTAGTTCCTTATAATCCACACAGATTCTCCATTTCCAATTATTTTTTGGTACCACCACAAGTGGAGAGACCCATTTACTATCGGAGATAGGATAGATGAAATTGACATCTAAAAGTTTTTGAAGTTCAGCTTTTACCACATCTTTTAGATGATGATTAAGTCTCCTTTGCAGTTGACAAACATGTCTGACATCTTTTTCTATATAAATGTGGTGTGTACATAATTGGGGATCAATTCCTTTCATATCAGGGTAATCCCATGCGAATGCTTCTTGATATTTTCTTAACAAATGGATGAGCTTCATTTCTTGTTCAGGTGTGAGGTTGACATTAATATTTAAGGTTTTTCTTTGTTCAATTTCCACAATTTTACTATTTGCAACAGAAGTAACAGGTATTGTTTGATCATGTGTATCTTTCAGAGGATCTTCTTCTAATTCATTATCAAATGCTGCTTCTATCATGTGACACTGTGTGCAGGATCTAGATTCAGTTTGACTAATGAAGTTATTAATGGCATCATCTTCTGTTTGATCTTTAAAATCAAGTGCCTCTTGTATAGTTAATGGAGATCTAATGTTATCAGTAAGGTATGATACAGGGTGCTTGTTAGTTTTAATTATTGTGACACTTGGTTGCACTGGAGGATATAGAACTAAATTCTTGATATTTGGTCCTTTGGTTATGGCCATATTTCCTTGCCAACAGCCAATGTAAGCATCGGCAGTGGCAAGCCAAGGTCTACCTAGAATTAGCGGGTGTCCATCAAGTCGGGTTTTTGGATTAATTATCAGGAAATCGGTTGGATATTCCCACGAATCTACAGAGACCGTGACATCATGTAGAGTACCCTCCGGTCTAACCACAGATCGGTCAGACAATTCTAACAAAGTATAGGTGGGTTCTACAGATGTAATGCCGAGCTTTTGGCAAGTAGTGGTTGTTAAAATATTAATTGCAGCTCCTAGATCCACTAAGGCATTAGACAGGGTCTGACCATAAATTTGAACAGTTGCAATTGGATTTCCTGGGTCTTCATGTTTAACAGGTGTTTCTTTCCCTGATAGTAAATCAGATAAAGTGTCGACTACTTGGACTCTTGGATTATTTGTTATATTCCTCCTTGGTTTCTTTATGCACAATTCTTTGATGGTTTTTGCGTATATAGGAATGTCTTGAATGGCTTGGAGGAATGGAACTTTTATGTACAGATTTTGTAATTCTCCCAGAATTTTGAAGTCAGGATACTGTAAAGGTCGAGGTATGACTAATTGTTCTGGGAACAAAGGAGAGGATGTGGTTGCTTGATTATGAGACTGTTGCTTATTCACATCCTCTTGTTGCAACATATGTTCTTTTGGTAACTAATCTTCAATATGAACTGTTTTATCTCCCTCAGTTTCAATAATACGTCTAGATCGTAACTGAAGATCATTACACTCCCTCGGGTCGGGTCCTATTTCTGGTGATTCTATGATTTGGAGAGATTGGACTGGTCTGTTATTTCGATTGGGGTTGGGTTTGGCTGGGAGTTGCGATCTCAGACTAGACTGGGGATTTTGTTGTAAGGCTGGCAGAGTAGGTTGAGGGAGCGGAATAGTTCCTACTGGCTGGTGCATCGGTCTTTGCCAGTTTGTCTGCCAGGCTGAACTTTGTGAAGTAGGGGGAGTCCATTGTGTAGGATATGGGCTATTTTGCCAATATGGTGGAGTGTAAGGGAAATTCGGCCAACCAGATTGGCTTGCCTGATTCAGCCACAGGTTTGAAGAAGGAAACGACTGTGGTGACCAGTTTGAAAATGGGGGTTGGAACTGACTTTGCCACATACTATATTGTTGAGCATTATACTGTGGAGGCTGAAAAGAAGAAGTTGGGTCTGGAAACATACCAGATTGTCTCGGCTGCCACTGGCGGTGCTGGTTGATCAAGTACACTGATTCTAGTTCTTCTTCCGCTTCCTTATATACCGCTTTCAATCCAGGAAGTGAGGGGAAGCTCTCTGTAAGGTGATCTTTTGTACAGATGGCGCTTGTTGGGACTGTATCCAATGGACATTCCTTGTCAATATGCTTTTTCCTACATCGGGGACAGAAGATCGCCAAATTCTGTTCTGCCTCCATCTTCTTCTGTTTAGCCTGCATAATATCAAGTTGTGTAGTCAGTGTCCCCAGAATATCAGTTTTAAAATTTTCTAATAAATTTCCAATTTCCACATGTGTTACTCCTTCTGTTGATATTTTGTTATCTCTTACAAACCGATCATGTTCTGCCAGTTTTACTCTTGTGCTGCCTCTCAAACTCCTAATACATAAATCAATGATGTCAGCAAAATTCTCTTGATAAATATCCCCTTTTCCCATGATGTTTAATGTTTCAATCCATTGTTCCTTCATGCCCCTTATCAATGTAGTTTTTAACACAATATCAGGTAAAGGTAGTGATGCATAAGGAGATCTTTGTAGATTTTACTGAAAACGTTCCACATACTCCTCTAATGTTTCATTCGGTTTGGCTGTCATTTGGAATATTTTGTCCTTTAATTCTCTAGACCTGCAATAATCGTGATATTTTTTTAAGAAAGATTCTTTCATTTGATCCCAATTGTTTATGACCCCACCACCTAATCCCATAAACCATGTTAAAGTAGCCCCTTCTAATGTAGAGGGAAATAATTTCAATTTCTGGGGATCAGTGGTGTAATCATATCCCCTATAAAACACATCAAATTCGAATAAAAATGCATCCAGATCTTCTGATGTGAGACCGTGAAATGTAGGGATATGTTGAAGAGGGATTTCTTTCATGGGCGAATTTGCTGCAGAATCCACTATAGGGTATTGTAATGTAGAAGTTTGAGTGTTTGGCTGATTTTGAGCCATAGGATCGAATATATGCCAGTAACCTTATGGGATATCTAGGAGGGTATTCCTAGGTTGAGAGGGAATGGCTTTGACAGGGATAGTTTTAATAGCACTTCCTTTATCTAGGATAATGAGAATACCTGATGTCTGAGGAGATTGGGTTCCTTCAACAATGATTTTTGCAGCACTCCCCTTATCTAGGCTATTTAATGGCTGATTTGTTCCAATAGGAGATCTTGGTTCCTCGGTTTCCCCTGTTTCTCCTTCTCCTTCACAAAGGTTGCTGAAATTCCCTTCCTGTAATAGTTCTGGAGTAGAATTTTCAATTTCTTGAAAGTCCTGCTCTTCAGTTTGACTATGCACCTTAGCAAAGGCTACAAGTGGTGATCCGGTGGCCTGAAGGGAACTAGTAGGCTATCTAGAAATGATTTTCCTAGGGCCTACTGATGGCTGAGATTCTGTTTTCTTATAGATTTCGTCTATGAAGGTCATTCGGCCAAGGGTCACCGGTCGCTTAGCTTTTTCAGGTTTGGGTGGAGGTTTGATATTCTTTTCTGGTTTTTTCTGATTAGTCATGCACTTAAATGAACTACTAAATTATAAAGCAACAACAAATCTGTTAGGAAAGAAAAGAGTGGAGCAGGGCTTTTACATGCTCCGTACGCAGGTTCTTACCTTTCGTTTTTAAGATCCAACTCTTCCCTAGAAGGTTCGTACACTACTCTGAAAAAAAAGACAAATGGCTACACTCTTTCCCCAGCAACGGCGCCAAAATGTAGAGCTATAAAAAGGGTCTCTTTCACCTCTAATTACCTCACATTAATATGTCAATCCGGGAACGTTTTGTTATTTCAAAGAGTGTCTCAGTTTGAGGCTATCATTTGTCAGAGTAATGCTAGTAGTACAGGGTTTAAAAATACAAGCGTAAACGGATGCTTGTCTATAACTAAATTACTTCAAAAGAATAAATTGCACACTCAGAAAACTAAGCAACTTATCAATCAAGGGTTCGATTTATAACCCATCCCTTTGGAAACTGATGGAAAGGAAATTAGAGAACGGACCATGGGTCTGGGAGCTAGACAGTAAATTCGAGGCTCACTACAGCCTTAGATCGTCTCTCACACCAAAACAACAAATGCTAGTAAATGGAACGGCAGATAGAAAAATGGAACAGCAAATAAGAAATCGAACAACAAATCTGGAATGGAACAACAATTCTTAAAAGGAACAGCAGTTAAACAACTAAGTCTCGCGAGCAGTAATCAAACTTAATCTACTAACTCAAATGCATTCATCGTAATCAAACAGCAATATTTCACTCTTAAGGCAGATCAAGCACCACACACTAATAGAACAACACTAATTACTGATAAGTTATGGAACAACGCTTGAAAATCATATATGCTCACAACACGCTTGAATAGTAATCTGATCTAGCATCAACCTTAATTAAAAGGAATACGACTGCGTTTCAAAATAGAACAACATTACTTCTGAATCCAACAATCGTAAAGAACACAACTTTGAGATGAATTCTGTAACATGAATGTACAGCACAAAAGCTCTATAACAAAATAGTAATGATATTCATTTAAGACTAATAATATTCAATCAACTCTAAAAGGAACAGTAATATAATGCAGAGTCAATACAATAGTTCTATTTGTAAAAATCTTAATGAATTAATCTTAACAGAGCGTGTGATGTAAACTTGTAAAGCATATCAGATTACCAAATAACGACGATAAGAAAATCACGCAGAAATCAAATTGTAGTAATACAGAAGGAAGTGTCCTCCGGGGCCGAGCCCTTAGCCTCCAAGGGTACACCGCTTTAGGTTAATCCAGACGCAGAGATAAGATAATCACCAAGTTTGTATTAATGCACGAAACAAAAGTAAAATGAACCAGTTCTTATCGAGACTCAATGATCAAAGTTCTGATCTTAACAGAAATTACATAAAAGCATAATCCCCCTAAAGTTGACAGTGTTGTCCCTTTATATAAGGGTGACGACAGAGATGTCTAAGTAACAAGATAGATAAAGCAGCGATCCCTCAGGATCTTTGATCCTGAGGGATTCGCCAAACTGTTAATCCTTAATCAACTCTTTTCTCCTGCACTGAGCTAGTGTCTTCTCCTCCTTTTCATGGCTGATTTGCTTTGATCTGCTTAGCCTTGTTTGCACTCGGTCTCCCGTCAAAGGGACAACAGTTACCTTGTCCTTGTCTTTTTCTTTGGAACAGCAACTCCTCATTTTCACCCTTTCCTACACGGGAGAATGACGATTATTAGCGGTTAAGTCTTGCATATTAATCTCACATGTTTTGTTATAATTCTTTATTGTTTTCCAAGTTCATGATGCGAAAGGTTTACAAGTTCTACTGAGAAGCCACTGAAATGATCATCAAAAAAACACCTTTTTAGTACTCCACAAAAAGCTGGAGAAAGGGCAACGAGGGTATGCTATCGATAGTATTCCAGCTAAAGCAGTCCGCGTTGCTACCCAGTTACTGGTAGGGAAAGTGATGCAGAAATGGCATGGAAATGAGGTTCTAGCAATAGTCATTGCGCTCATTCAGCAATGCATCGAAGGGAATGGTTCAATTGGGCACAGTTCCTCTGTGACGAATTCCTGACCAAATGCAGGGAGGTCCAAGGAGAGCAAGATCTTCCACTATGCGTGGTTGTTGTTGTCCATCATGCTGGTTACAAGTGAATTACTCGAAGATAGCCAGTTTCCCTCCTTAGACTAGGATTGGCCAGAAGCTGCCAAATATGCATCACTCTGGGCGACCAAGGACGCTGCTAGAATCCAAGACATCAAGATTTTCTGGATACTAATGGACGCAAATGACTGCTAATGGATCAACCAACAATCGCATTTTTCCACCAAGGTATATGACAGTGTAAAGGATGTAGCCGAGTTTAAGGCCAATAGGCACTTTGTCTACATCGGGCACGCAAGGACCCCGAACAGACGTGGAACACACTTCCTTTCATTGCCATTGACGAAGCTATCTATGCAGTATTGGATACCTGGCGACTAGAGTGGCGTGGACCAGATGCAGTGGGGCATGATGAGGCCACTATCCAAAAACAAAAGGCTGAAGCTAAGCACGCAGCACAACAAAAGCGAAACGAACAGCATGTTGTGCAAGTACAGGCAGCCCGGGAGGTGGAATAGACTTCGACAAGCAAAGTGCTAATAGGAGCGACTATGATGACAAAGGACAGAAGCAGTCCGAAAGTAGCCATAGAGCCGGCCTTAGATATAGAGATGGAAGGAATGGTGCCAACCACCACCGGGTCGCCCTTAAAACTACCATTGCCGATAGAGTGAATGAAGCCACGGAAAAAGGCCAAGGCATCTAAATGGGATGGGGAACTTATTACATTGACCGAGGGCGATCTCGATGACATAGGGGATACAGTTCGTGAAGTCACTTGGGAGGCACTCGACGAAGCCATGTCAGAGCAATAGATTGTGTTGGGGGCACGCCGCGCGCAACTGCAGGAAATTGGGATGCGAGCCTCGCAACCTGAAACCATTACTACACATGGAGCTTCGGGTTTGTCAACCACTAAGAAATTTTTACAAGCCAAATTAGATAATACTATCCCACTCCTAGAAGGAGCAGTGACAACACAAAATGAGACAGACAGAGCTGTGGTGGGCCAGTTTGAGGGGCTTGGATTAAATTTGGCTACCCTCCCTCGCAAGAGCTTGTACCAGCTTTAGGACAGCGCAACAATGAAGCTATGCACTTGGGAAGGCCATGCGATACAGGTACTCAGTTATTAGCGAATTAATATAGAACAATTGAGCCTCCAACAAGGCAAAGCCATAGCACAAAATCGACAGGTGGAACAAGTTGTAGGAGAAGCATGTGCTCGTGCCCCCTGCGCTGGAGATTAAGGCCGAGTTACTTGTCAACATATGAATCCACAAGTTGGCTAGTGGGTTCCGCGAAGCAAAAGAAGAAGTTGTGAAGGTTCATTTGGCCCTCAACTTATAGATTGTAGAAGTGAAACTACAAGTATAGCCATTGACACCACCGGAGGTCACCGATCAGCGCAGAGGCATCATTCAATCTGGGCGGGAAACAATCACACGTTCCATAAAGGAGTGTGCCAACTTGTTGGATCAGTCGCTTATTATGCTCACTTCACTCCAGGAAGATCCAACCTTACAGTGATTGGAAACAGAGGCAAGGGAGCTCCAACAAGCCTATGATAATGTCAGAGGGACCGCGCAGACAGTTGCTATTACATAGTGCTTGGTCAAGATGAGGGAGACCCCGGCCCTGAAGATATAAGCTGATGCTGCCTGACAAAGGGAAGCAGTGATTAAAGAGCGTCTCCAGCCATGACTTGATGAGGCATTCGTAGTGTCCACCACTATCAAGTGTAAGTTGTCACACATGGAGGCAGAATATGCACCCAACAAAGCAACTGAAACAGATGCTGATGTGTCGGTGGCCTACGTAGAACAGGTACAGCAGATGGCTGAAGAATTTGTTGCAAGTACAAGCAAAGCACAGAAGTTGTTGGCTGACCTCCACACGAAGATTGGCACACCAGCCGAGTGACTCGAGACAAGTCACGATGATTTTATTGGGGGCCTGTTGGGTAGTGCCAGCCTCGCGTAATGGTTTTGGGTCTCAAAGCCTGCAATTTTGGGTAAAAGTATGGTAAAGACTCTATAAGAGGCGTGGAGTGTGAATTGTAATGAGTCGAGTCAAAGGATTGTTCACCCGAAAATAATATCAAATAATAGGAAGTGAGTCGACCTGCCCATGGTCCACAAAACATGGAAATGTATAAATAGAGCAAGGCTCTATGGGTAGAAGTTAGTTCTTGAGTATGTATTTTTGATCTCGAAAGTAATGGGTTTATGAAGAAAGAAGTCCTTGAGCGTCTGTAAGTCTGAGTCAAGGGTGTTGGTAGGTAAAGGCTCTGCAGCGGTGTGTGCAGAGGCTTGGTAGAGTCCATAGCTGTGTGCACGGACCCCTGCAGCTGAGTGCGCAAGGCGAATCTAGTTGTACTGAAGGGAAGAGCAATAAAGATAAGAATTTCTAAATCACTGTGTGTTTTCTTGCGGCTCTATCTATTGCTTATTTTATGCATTATCTGTTATAATTGTGCGCATGGGGTTTTAAAGTTAAATGTTTTCTTAAAGACTGTAACACAAAGATAACATATGTAATACTTTTATTAATAATAAAGCGCATAAGCGTGGATCTAAGCGAGAGTCTGATAACAATAGGGAGAAGCGCGAAGACTACAGACAGTTCGCGACCCCTCCAGTCCACATCAAGGCATCCCAAGGGTGCAGAAACTTGGTTCCAGTACCCTCCCATACTACCTCGGGTGAGACTTCAGTCCACGCCCGCAGACTGTTACCGAAAGGGCTAGTAGTGTGGGATTTGTTCGGCTAATACACTTCTAAACTTGGGTCAAGTCCCAACAAGCCAACAAGCCAACAAGTTGGTTGCACAGGTTAGCAGATTGGAGTAGGCCATAGAGGATGCATGCAAGAGCATTCTAGAGTTGGCCATGTCAGCAGAGCTACCAACAGCAGAGTGGGTCCATAGATTGGCGACCAAAGTCCGCGAGGCCTGGGATGAAATGGCAAAGGTTCAGTTGGAGCTAAACCTTCAAATTATTGAGCTGCGATTGAAGGCACAACCCTCCACACCCCCTAAAGTCAGAGAGTAGCACACCCGCGCTATCCAAATGGGGTTGGAAAAAATTGGCTAGGCGACGCATGGGTTCACCGGGATGTTGGAGCAAGCACTAACCATACTTACGAACCTATTGGAAAACCCGAACCTACAGCACTTAGAGACAAAGGCGTGCAAGTTGCAGCAGGAGTATGACAGTGTCCGAGGCACTGTGCAAATGGTTTCCCTTACTCAACAACTAGCCAGAATAGAGCAGGCAGGGGCACTGAAGGACCAATTAGACGTCGCGCACCAAAAGGAAGCCCTACTTAAAGCATGCATCCAACCATGGATCAATGAAGCATTCACAATTACAGCTACCAATGAAGGGAAGCTAGCACAGATGCAGGAACTATATGCGATGGGACAATAATGTGACCCTGCTCACAAAAGTTCAGAGATACGTGTGCAACAAGTACAACAAACAGTGTAACAATGTGCTACAAACACCTAAGCTACGCAAGGCCTGCAGCATGGACTTCATGCAAAGATCGCCACACCAGAAAAGCGACTGGGGATGAGTCACAATGATTATGTTGGGGGCATGTTGGGCAGCAAATCCCCCCATAGCATGTTTTTGGGGCTTGAAGCCCAAGTTTTAGTCAATGTAATGCAAATACCCATGAAATGCGGGCACAAAGCGTGAGAGTCTAGGGTTGTCCTCCCTAAGATAATGTAATTTAATGTAAAGTGTGTCAGCCTACCTATGGTCCACAGACCATGGGATTGTATAAATAGAGCGAGGCTCTAAGTGTGAAGATAGTTCCGAGTTTTAACAAGTAATAGATAGATGGGAAAGCATGGTTAGTAGATAGAAGTGGATCTGAAGTATATTGGGTCATAGTGGTAGGCAGAGGCTTTGCAGCTGAGTGCACAAACCCCTACAGTTGAGTGCGTAGGGTAGAGTCGGTTCTGTAACTGAACTTGAGTATTAATAAAGATAAGATTGATTCAGAATATCGTGCGTCTGTTTGTAGATATGTATTTCTATGTTCTGGCTATCTTTATGCATTTATATTATTTTCGAGTACGCGCGCTAATCTGAAAGTTGAACAAGTAATAAGAATATTGGGCCCACACAAACTAAGTTAAGTAATAATATAATAGCACAGTAAGGATCAGATTGGAATAATGCAGTATTCACAAAGGTGCACACGGGTTACGAAGAATAGAAAGTTGCGCAGAGCAGCACAGCACGCAGATTAGGATCGCGAACCTCCAGAACCCTCATCAAGACATCCCTAGGGTGCGAAAACCTGGTTCCAGCACCCTCCCATACTACTTTGGGTGAGACCTCAGTTTGCACTCCTCAAATTGTTGCCAAAAGGTCCAATAGTATCGGGATTTGCTCAGCTAAACTCACTGTTAAACCTGGGTCAGGCCCCACGTAGCCAACAAAAATACAAGAGGACTTGTACAACTAACAAAAATTGGTTATATTTTTTCTTCTCTCTTTATGAAAACTTTTTCTCTTCATTCAATGATACACCAATGCAAAATACGTTATGTTCAGAGTGAATATTAGGGAAAACACAACACTTGCACTCTAACTAGTACCACCTACTCTATTCTGTTTTTTTTGCATTAACCCTTGTCAGCTCAGTCAAGTAGAGTAAGCTGAGGGGGGAAACCTTAAAAAGTATGTAAGAGGTATATTTAAAATAATTCTCTGAAGGAACAACCTCTTATGCTCTCAATAATTCGGGATACCTCTTCTGCCTCTGAAATAAATAAGTGTCTATGCACAGTTCTTTGAAAAAATGAAAATATGAAACTATGCAAAAAATGAATAAGGGAAAATAAGAGAAAGGCTTCCTGAACAAAGAGGTGATGCAAGTAACTCCATAAGGGTACTGACCAGGCTCACTGGTAGTGGAGTGATGATTGTGTTCCTGCATGACTCCGTTGGGGTACTGTCCAGGCTTGCTAGCAGTGGAGCAACACCAAAGATCAAGCTTAAATTATGACATTCATATTACTTGTGCACCAATATACCCCTCATCCCCAATTGAAATTCCTAAGTTGACTTGGCTTGGAATGTGTCCTCACTGATAAAGATCACGGAAAGTGCTACATCTTTCACTCAAGCTAGTGTGGAAACCATGATGACCAAAGAATCGAATAATACTTCTTGAGTAGTTAGACTTGCTTTTCATGAAACAAGGTCCATTTAGAGAGTTGGAGTTCTACCAGTGTATCACCAATGTTGTAGCGGCTACAACCATCCTCCAAAATTTCTCCTTAGCCCCATTTTGGACCTCCCTAACAACCATCCTTAGCAGCATGTCTTGCACTACCTATGTACTTATGTTTTCAGTTGAGTTTCTTTGGCTTATCAGCTTGTGTTCACTAACTTGTTTGTCTTTCACCTGCAAGCTGACTTCTTGTGACTTGGTCCTCGACTAGTTCTTGTGCTGACTTGGAGGATTGGCAGAACTGGAAGAAAACTAGCCTTGCTCTCCAAAATTAGGCAGTGCATCAAGGCAGCCAGTTGCTCTCCAAAATTACGTAGAGAATGCAGGCAGCCTTCCCCTTGAAAATTGTACAGAGAAACCCATCACTAGGATTTCTCTCATAATTTGCATAGTTCTGGCTAGAAGCCTTGGCTTCAGTCCAGAAATTGTACAGAGCTTAAGGAGCAACAAAAGCCACTCAACACAGAAACTACGTAGAAGTCATCCTATGGATTGTTTTCCATTACATGTGCTCACAAGTTGATCGGTTCCCTCCAGGACTGTGCAATATTGCCTTGCATGCACGGGCATATTTTTCCCAAAAAAGAAAAAAGGAAAAAAGAGTCCCTAGATTTTAGGGATCTATATTTAGTAGATGGGGATTACATGCAAAATCCGTTTTAGAAACCTCCTGCCAAGTGTCACTTTTTCCTAGATTTGTGGCATGTGCATCATAAGCCTCGATATTGTTAAAACTATTTATTCTATGCTTCATAGTTCATTCTCCACTTTGATCTTGAAGCTCTGGCATTCCCAACACATCTAGGAGCCTTTGGCATGCTCAACACAAGTTTTTCTGGGTAATTTTGCTTTTCATGTCTTTTGTTGATTTTCTGTCGCTTTTTTCATTTCGGTTTGTGTGAGTGTTGTTTGCTTGTTTTTTTTAATGCTTTATGTCATTTTAATGTATGTTAGCTTGTATAGGGATTTCTTCAAGTTTTCCATTGCATCTCCTTGTTGTCGCATGCATCGCACTGTTTTTGCACTAGGGATCGTCATTGCAGTAACTCACTTCACACACTTAGTTGTTTTCCCTTTTTACTAAATCCTACACTTACTGATTTCATGCATGTTCATTCACTCATATCTGCACCCATCTTTACACATGCATTCAATCCTTTCTGTTTTCAATCGCTCATCAGCGGGTCTGGGTTGCCTTGGCCCGGACCTTGGCTTGCCTAACTTGCACTCCACATTTCTAGGATGGAAGGCCTTTCGTTGATCCAAATAATTGTGCAAAGCTTACATCACACTAGCCTCTCAAGAGTTTCTCTGCGTAATTCTGAGAGGGAGTGCCTCAGTTGACCCCAGAAATTATGCAATGCAATTTTCCTAGGTTACAGTCATGCTGACTAAAATTGTGAATTGCGCAGTTCTAGTCCTCAGCAAGCCAAGCTGGACTATGGTCTACATAGTTTCAGTAGTTAGGCATCTCACATGTAGTTTGGACTATGCTCTGCATAGTTATGGTAGCCAACCTCCTAGCCTCCTAGTGAAAATTGCACAAATCTTCCAGTTAGTCACCTAGTTGTGTTGCATGTCAATCCTCGAGTTGGTTTTCGTTTTCAACTGAAATTTTTCTTGCCATGAGTGTTACTCTATCTCTAGGTATCATAGGTGTTGATCAGTCTCTCAGCAGTAGATGTACAATGGCTTCCAAGAGAGAAGGGTCAAACGACACCATTGACAGCACAACTAGAGATGTGGTCAAGCAAGTGTCTATGATCTTGCCAATCTATCAATACACTAAGATGTTCATAGACAAGGAGATCAATATCAAGTGGCATGATATCAATGAAATATTTTCAGGCACCTTTGAGGAGAATATGGAGGACTGCAGAGTCTATGTGAACATACACAATTTTGGCTTGTACCTGGTTGCATGCAAGTATCCCGCATTTCCATGCACAAACATGATCCACTGGATTTTATTGCTTACTAATTAAGAGACAATGGTGTGAGAAGTGTCAATGGAACAAAAATTTCTATATTTATGGAGGATAAATTTCAAGAGATGTATCACTTTCCACGGCCAGTGAACAGAATGGATGCACCCTTCACCAATCCCAACAGCAGTGAAAACTCAAGAGACATCTTGATGAGCTACATAAGAGAGCTGTCCAAGTTCATGAAAACACCCAACCAAGTATACAAGACAAAGATACTACAGAAGGCTTATTAGTTCTTGGTCGTCTTTACGTGCCACTAATAAGGCCAAGAGAGTATAGAAACCTTCCCATATAGTTGGGTTATTTTGTTGGATCAGCTAGCAAATGAAGGAATACCTTTCAATTGGTCCGACAAGTAACAGATGCTTGACATCTACCAAAGTGTCAGCAAGTAAATCTCTTCATGTCTACCTACATTACTGATGCAATCTATTCCCGTCAGCAGTTCCTTGGCTTGGGTTGGGCATGGACACCTTTAGAAACCTCTGTGCACACATATTGCAGGTTTTTCTTTGAGTGCAGCTTCGATGGAGTTATACTACAACTATCAGACCACTTCGTCACCCTTGTGTACATGATTATCTTTGAGCAGGATTTGCCTTGCATATCACAAGAAGCAATGGAGGCATTGGTTAACATAGAAGATTGGTATACCTCACCCCTTGGCACCTTAATCTAGATGTACAGCGTGGAGAAGGCTCTGCATGTGTTACCAAATTTTTCCATGGACAAGCTGGTCATGCAAGAGGTTACATACCACATCTTCACGGGGTTGTCAAAAAGACTACACATGAAGAAGAAGGCACCTTGGCCTTCTCTTCCTTTGTGGATCGGGTCATCTAAGATCCAGAATATCAAGAACATTGAGGACGAGACAGAGGAATTCAAGAGGTTCACCTGCGAGACCAAAATTTTTAATCCATATGACCCACATTGCTTAGTGGAAGACCATTGTGTGAGAGCGTATCATCCTTAGATCCACGAGGCATGTCATTGGCCTGAGGAAGACCAATGGAGATATTTTCACAACTCCTCAAGGCTCAATGAACTAGTCAGAGTAGTTGTAGAATGGTTAGAAATGCACAAGGAAACAACATCTCAAAGAGAAGCAACATCAGCAATAGTTGAGGGCAGCAGACCTATGTATGACAAAGGAAAGAGGAAAGTTCCTGACAACACAGAGGTAGAGAAAAGCTACAAGTTCAATGAAGATCCACTAGTAACAAGAGAAACTGTAGAGATTGAGGCAAAGAATTGAAAAAGCTACAGAAGGATTGTGCAAAGATAGAGTGAGAAGAAGAAACTGGGGGAGGCAAAGAAGAAGTTGAAGGAATTGAAGCGAAAACTAAGGGAAGAACAAAATTTACACTGAAAGGAGAAGGAAGCGCAGCAAGGGTAGGAACAACAGGAAGCATAGTGTGCACACATAGATGAAACTCCACCAATACAAGTCATAGAGTCATCAAAACAGCTAGTGGATAGAAAATAGGATGAGAAGTCATAGGAGCAGGACTTCGCTCATGGGATTGAAAATATCTTGGAAAAGATGGACATGGATGTGATTCAACCAGAGAAATATCAGGATGTGGACCTCATGCCCAAAGACCAGGAGATAACTCCATTAGCTTCACCAGATCCGAGAGCAGAGAAAGTCCCAAGTGATCAAGGAGACATTGAAATCCTTGAGGACAATCCAGAAGTAGGTGTGCACACAAAATCCTTTGATGAGTCACAACAAAGATTTGTGTATTCACGTAGAGTTTCCACTTTGGATTTCCATGTATCTCTTGTGCATTTTCAAGAATGAGTGATTGTGTCCGATGCGTGAAAACATCCAACTGCATTGGTCGATGCTACAAAGGCATACGCTGAAGCCACTAGCTCAAGTGTGAGATTATTCATAGCTGAGAATGAGCGCATGGATAAGGAGTTACAAACGACCAAGCAAAGAGAAGACCAAGCTACAGCATCTGCCAAAGCAGAGTTGAAGAAAGAAATACTTGATGAAGTATTGTCTCTCGAGACAATCTTGTGTAATTTGTACTTCAGGTTTGTTACTGTGCATAAGTCAGTTTTCCATCTTAACGATTGGCATCAACATTATGTTAGGAGAGAACACATCTTGAAAGATACACATGTCGTTGTCAATCACATGTAGATATGGAAAATGAGGTACAAGGGATCCCATTTGTACTTTCCAAAGATGATGAAGCCAAAGGCAATGGAGTTGAAGGCATGCATCCGGAGTAAGCTCCGAAACTATGAGGAACTCCCATAGCTCATCACCATCTTACAGGCTTCACATGCACGAGTGTTCAGGAGCATGGATGTCATTGTGTGCATGCATGTGATCCCATCCATTAGCACACTCACCAAGGGGAAGGTAAATAATGAAGTCCAACTGGAGCTGGACATGTACTTCGAGGAGTTGATGCACATAGCTACCAACGTAGACTTGTGGATGAGTGCAAACACTATGTACCGATATGTTGCTAGTCTGGCTACACTCAAGACCATGATGTGCATGTTATCTGATGAGTTGCACAGAGGTGCCAAATCAGTGTACCCGGTGTTAGCACCTAAATCTGCCTTAGGTTGAAGGAAGGCAAAAATTAGGGTAACCACAAACCACGCTCAGTCTGGTAGCTAGCCCTACCAGAGCAGGAGAGGGCTTTCTCCGAGTCACACTCAGTGGATAGATAATTGAAAACAGTCTGAGATGACTTACAATGAAATATTTACCTTAGGCTAGTAAGTGAATAGGGATTCTAGAAACAATTTTCATGAATGCCTGAGCTTCTGGGATCTTATGGGACTGACGCTCAGCAAAGAACAAAGAATTTAATACAAAGGCACAGATTATTCCATGAGGCAAGGTAGGTGGAAAATGTAACAATTTAGTTTGAGGTACCGCTGCATGAATAGATTGCTGAAGAAAGTGAAAAGGGCATAGTGACATGAATCCTTTTCAACAGAAGAATAACACTGAACATGAAATTTTCCCACAGGCAGAGCAATAAAATTGAATTCTACCTAATCTCACTCAGAAAATTTCACTGGAAATGAACATGAATTGAATTATGAAACATAATCAAATACATATGAAAACATAAGAAACACATTTGATACACTCACAACCACAAGAATCTCACGAAACAGAGCCGCTCCCTTTCATTAATTCTCTGTCAAAAATACACAATGAAGAAACAAAGTTTCTTTCCCACAGTCTCCTAGAAGTTACAAGCCAACCAACCCTTTGCAAATAGCTAGCATACAATATATAGAATGTGTAAGGTAGAGATAGAATGCCCAAGGGTTGGGGAGTTACTTGAATCATTACAACATGGAGATGAAGAGCCAACCATCAGCTACAGGTGCAGCGTTACAAACATGACAAATGGCTTGGGTGACCGTTTGCCTTCCTTCACCACTTAGATAGAAGCCAATCTAGAGAAAAAATACTTTAAATGCCACCTTTGGTGCCAAAAAACTGAAGTGTAGATGAGCGGGCCCACTTGGAGAAGTCGCGAACCGAAAATTCGTGAAATGGAAGCAAAATTGGCAATTTTTCCTCTGTGCGCCGCGCCATTTTCTCTGTGCGTCGCACTACTTTGGGGCCTATTTTGGGGCACTTGCAAGTGTCCAAAATGTGCCCAATTGGGCCTGTTGGAAAGCCTGTCCTGTCTAATTTCCACCCCAACTAGAATTTCTGAATTTAGTGCTCATTTTCACCTCCAAATCTTCATTCTCCCAAGACTGCTTCCTGTGTGTCAAAAAAAGGGGCAGAAAGGCCATTGTTTGGGTGTTTTTGACCTCCTGGAGACTCAAATCTTGCCCAAATTTCTTGTCTAGGCACCAGTAGTCATGATCTTCCATGCTGAATCCAAAAATGCAAACCATTCCTCATTTGGAGCTCTAGATTTTTAGCGTCGCGCCACTGGGGAGAAAAACCCTGTATTTTGCCCAAAAATTTGTCATGTGACCCAAAATGCCCCAAAAATGCTCCAAATTTCTTGTCCGGGCACCCATAGTCATGATTTTTCATGCTGAATCCAAAAATGCAAACCATTCCTCATTTTGAGTTCTAGATTTTTAGCGTCGCGCCAGTGCGCAGCGCACTGGGCTTGAGGCGCGGCGCATATAACCTGTGCGTAGCAGTTGTTACAGGAGACTTTTAGAGGCCTTTCCGGTGTCCAAATTGGGCATAGGATAGCTTGTTGGAAAGGTATTTGAGTCTAATTTCCAAAAAAAACTAGAATTTTTCAATTTTGAGTTCATTTTCCCTGTCAAAAATCAAATCACCCAAGACTGGTCAAAATGTGCCAAATCAGGTTGCCTAAAGGCAGAGTGCTGTTACAGTCATTTTTTGAATGCCTTCCTCAACTTCAAATTGAGCTCATGATAGCTCATTGGAAATATATTTGCGTTTAGGTATCATTTAAATCATCAAAAATTCATTTGGCCAACTGAGCTAGGAGAAAATTTGATTTTCCCAAGGTCACTTCAGAGGTGCATCAATTCTCCCGAGGCAACTATATTTTTGACATTTATCAAAAACCATGACACCTGTGTAAAAAGTGAAGGAGGGTTTTCTTCCTTGGCATTTTTTGGACAAAAAACTCTCTCATTTTTGCTAAAGTCATTTTTTATTGCTTAGAAACATCATTTGAGTGAAACCTATCCCGATGTGTGGAACAAGGGATTTGTCGAAATGAAGCGAAATGAAGGGGATAGGGAGCATCTAAATTCTTGAGGAAATTTTTCGAAGTAGGGAGGGATGTTAGGAAGTAGGGTAAAATGATATATCAGAGATTGAGTGAGGGGAAGGGGTCCAAAAAGGAAAAACACAGGTCCAACCTAGAAAATTGCCAGGTTGTAGCAAGAAACTAGGGTTTGTGCGAAAATGAGGAATTTGGGGGACCTTAATGATGGGAAGTGTTTGATAAGGTACTTTAAGGATAGGTGAAGGTGTATGAACATCAGGATACAAGTTTTTCCGATGATTTGACCGTCCAAGAGAAATTGCCTTCAAAACCTTAAGAGAGGGAAATGATTGTAGCTAGGCGCAACTAAAGCATGAACAAGGTGTAAAATGACCCAGTGGGACTTGACATGATAATGAAAACCCTATGAATGATGGTACAATCAGCTGAATGGTGACATGGACCGACATTTGGACAACTTTGACAGGAATAAAAGCAAACCCTAGATCTAATGCCCAGTGACCAAATTTTGCTTGAAGACTTACTGAAATGACAAAATTTGATCTTGACACTCTGAGACCACTTTGTAAGAGCATGTTTGATCACTAGAGGAAGGCTGCAAAGACTGACACTAACACCCGGATGCAACAGAAGCAAGAGTTCACTTTCAGAAGGATGTCACCACATAGTACACGGACAACATAACAGATTACCAAGCTTGGAATCAGTTCGCCACCATCAATCACCAAGAGGATATCAACAAATTAGTCTTCCCACAGTTTTCTGAGTCTCAGTGATGTCTTTCATGGCCTACACAATCCCATTTTTGTCTCACACATGTACATGTGCATATTTTATTGTAAACATGTTGTAAAGTATAAGACTAAGTGTCAATATTAGAATGTAAATGGTCATGTGTAAGTTGAAGAGTCATGAGGGTAGTTGAAGAGTCAAAAAGGGGAATGTCAGGGGTCACCCCACCCTTTGCTATATATAGAACCTCATAACTCATTGTACAAGATTTTGGGAGCAAACCTTCTTATAGGTATAACTTAGAGAAATCTTGGAGTGTATTTTAACGAGCCTTGCCTTCTCCATAGTGCAAAGCGAGTACATTTCTTTGGAGTAGCAGACGGTAGTGTCTGTAATGTTCCACTATTGAGGCTAGTGGCTCTCATGGTTGTATGTATGATTGGATCTTTCACTCTTTTAATATAATAGAGCCAACACGTTTCATGCATATATTGTTATTGTAGTTCGGTTATCCTAGTTACTCTAACGATTTATGTAGCTGTAATTTATGCATGTATGTATGGAATATTCTCGATGTGTTCATATGAATCTTATCGAAGCGTGTTGTTGGTATAACTCATCACCTTGGATTGTCGGTTATCCTGCTTTCCATCTCATGATGTCTTTCAGCTCATGTGTCCCCTTTCAAGCTACATTCTATCACAGGCTTCTAAGGGGTGCACTCTTCTCCCCTTCTGTGTGTTAGAACCTTTCATACAACTTCCTTGACTTGCTGCAAGGTCACAACTTTGCTTCCAACAAGGACATCTTACTTACCTCTATGCGCAGCTCATTGTCAAGGCAATACCAAACTACCCACTGTTGGGACTCCTACTCCAAACAGTCTGAGGTCTAGTTGGGGCTTCTTATCGAGGAGATCCCATGACATGTTAGCAGGTCCAACATCGTCAATACTCTCCTTGCTATCTTTTCTCAGCTATGGAACAAAATTCTCTCGGAAGAATGGAATGCGTCTTCCTCCTAGTGGCCCGATTATGACACAACCCAATAGCATACTAGTGGTTAAGTTTGACTACATCAACTCTTAACTAGAGTTACAAAATAGACTCTTCTAGATTCTTGTCACACGGAATAAGTCAATCTTGCGGACAAGATAGACCTTCCTAGAATCTAAAGAAGACCTAATGACAAGAAAACCAACCAGACACTATCTTTCTCTAAATATTCTTTGATAAACAATGGAAAACAAGTTTTTTTAGGGCCTACCTTAGGTCCAACGCAAGCTTGTGGATTCCCTCGCTCCTTCGATCCAAATGAGCTCCTTTGTCGCGAATCTGCAAACACAAACAAGGAAAACAAATTAAATAGCACCTGAAAAGCCAATTGCATAAAACATATTTAACATGAAAGTCAAGGAGTCCATGAATCAAATAACATGAGATACTTGTTGAGAAAAATGAGTTTAATTGTATTAATTCAAAAGAAGAAGAACTTTACAACCTTTTCCTTGACGCTGTACAAGCTCCTCCCAGGGTCCAGCAAGAAGTCTCCTCTACTTTGACAAGTTTCACTCACTCCCCAATGAAGCTAAAAAGGTATGTGATCTCTCCTCTTAAGCTCAACTAGGAAGTCTTGATTTCACCAGCATTTACCCTCAAAAATGTTCAGCTTCTTGTCACACGGAATCAGTCAAAAGTGCGGACACAACCGACCTTCCTAGAAGTCTAAGACATTCTAATGACAAACAAAACAAACTGGAGCTATCCTTCTCTAAACATGCATTATGATATGAGAAATCAAGTGTTTCGTTCTTACCTTTGTCCAAACGCTGTTATAGAAGTCCAAGCTTTGTTGATCTGGATGAGCTCCTCCTTTTCTCCAAAACCTGAAATCACCAACAGTCAAACAATTAAATAGCACCTGATTATAACATAAAACAAAGCATATTCAACATATAGACCAAGGAGTACATGAAATAACCCATAAACAACAAGTTATTGAGAAGAATGGACCAATTTGCATTAAAGGTAATCAAAAGGAACCATTACAACCTGAGCCTTGGTGTTGTGCAAGCTCCTTCCAGGGTCCACAAGAGTCTTCCTCTACTTTGACAAAGCTCACCCACTTCCAAATAGAACAAGCAAAGATGGCAATCTCTCCTCACAAGCTTCTAAATGGGAGTCCTAATTCCTGCAGCATTTACCCTTAGAAAATGTATAGCTTCAACCTCCCCTCCTTCTGGCCCAATGCCTGTATTTATAGTACTCAAGAGGAGGTTAATCAGGTCCACCATCAATGGGATAGTCCCCTCTTTGGATGGGATCACTCCCTTATTGATGGGATAAGTTCCTCTTTGATAGGAGTGCATGAACCATCTGGAGGCGCCCAATACACGTCGAACAACCTTCTAGAATGCTCTAGAAATGACCACAAGTAACTTTTTAAAGATGAAACTTGCGCATTCTAACTTTTACAGGGGGACGCAACTGTCCCTTTACATACAGAGCGTCTTTGGACGCAGCTTTTGTGAACATTGGGAGCGTCCCCGCAGGTAAGTTTGAGAGAACCTACATCCCCAGAGATAAATACATTTATACAAGACTTTCTCTCTTTTTGGAGTTTGACATGGAGAGCAGAGGCATAAGACTTGCCTAAGAGGGTAGCATGACTGTTGATTGAGCCATACTAACTGTAAATAGTCATGGTGACATTTTTTAGTGTAACAGATTGCCCCCTAAAGTGCGAAGCCTGGAATAGATTAGGGTTTGTAATATCTAGGAAGGGTGAAGCGCTTTATCATTTCAAGGATTATCCCGTGGAGAGCCTGGTCAGAACCTGCAATTTTCAACACAAAATACATGTATAAGATTATATCATCACTGAGGTAGGCATTCCCATACTCAGATCAAAACTTTAACTAACAGACTAACTACTCCGATACAGGAATGATCTTGCAGTACATCACAATCATAGACTTTTGTAGACACAGTATGGACGCAGCCATCTGTTTATGATTAGTCTACTTAGATAATGAATACAAAACTCCTCGCAGCCTGGATGGTGGAAACTAGATCCAGGGTCTTCATCTCTACTTCCCGAATTGGTACGATTCTAGCCATGCGAATAAATGAGTTGATGTCGAACATGGTAGAAACCACTTGATTACCAGTCAATGATGTAAACTGTTAACAAGTGTGAGAGAGACCACCAGTAATGTCAATGGTTCTCAAAGTACCCAGTACAATCCATGAGATGTGAATGAATGAGTTGATGTCGAACATTTCACGGAATCCTTCGATCGAAAGTCAATGATGTAAACTGACGTCAAAGGCGAGAAACCTACCATTGATGCATGCAGACTTCAAGGTACTGACGATTTCTAAGTCATCTCTCTAGATAATGTGCTGATGTCGATAGAAAGCGACCCGTTGCAGGCAAGCCCGCAACACGAAATCATTGTTCAAGTTGAAGAAATGTTGCTGTAAGGACTGACTCAGGGATGGTCAAATGGATGACAAGTATTTTGCAGATGAAAGTTTTGCTTGCAGACCTCTTGAACACATAACGACACGACAGATGGCTTGGTGACGAATAACTCAAAGTTAATCCCCGGAACCCGGTTAAAGACTTTCAAAGTGGTTTGATCAACTGTGAGGTAAAAGATTTCCCAACCCAGGTGAATGAAAAGTGTCGTGTTCAAGAGTGGTAATAAAGTTTCTTCTGAGACAAAAGGTAACAAACAGGTTCATTCTTCTCTTTTTTCCCCCACCATTTCTGGCAAGTACCTCTTTATTTTTAACAAGCTTGAGGAGGATAACATGTGCTTGATTATAAGCTCATCCTTCGGATGAGTCCAACCTAGTTTTGATTCGAACCCTAGGAAGGAGTGGTTCGTTCCTATTTGTAATTGAACAGGTCCTTTACTGTGAAATGTTTAACGAGCCCAGTATAGGAGAAACTCGGTGTTTTTCAATTTTAGAGAGTCTGAAAAACTTAAGAAGACTCCAAGTTGAACTTTTTCGTAGATTTGTGTCCCTCAAGCCCGAAAAAGTATAAAATAATACCTGGGGGAACCGCTTGATCTTGCGACCGAGGAGTACTTTCATAATTAGTTCCACTGACCTGAAAAGTAAAAAGGGATCAAGGACACGTCATTTTATTTCCGTATCGAGTTTGAAACGACAAAAACCCGGCAATCTTTTCCTGATTTTACGGTCAGAAAAGAGCTATAAGGGGACCGTCTTTTAATTCCGTTTTAACGAGTGTAAAAGAAACGCTCGGCAATCTTTTCATATTTTAGGAGTCAGAAAAGGGCTTAAAAGATGACTCTGATATTTTGTTCGTGAAAAAATAACAATTTTCCCTCTAAGTCCCTTTGTCCTGCACAAAAGCGACACATTACTCATACCTGTTTAAGATAGGCAAAAATACATCGAAAAACATCTTTCCATGGTGAAAAATGAACAAATTCATCCAAAAACCCTATATAAAGACTTTTTACCATGTCATTTTTACCGTTTGACTGTTGAGGTTGAAAAAGGAGCTTTTGACAAGAAACTTCCCGTGGTCGCTGCGGAAAATCCGACCGTCAGAATCGAACGCCGTCTCTTCCAGGTATTTTACAACATCTTACTCTTCATTTCTATCCGATTAAAATTGTTTTTTAGGTTTCAGTTTTGTTTTTTGGGAGGGTTTAGGTTTCAAAATGCGCTCCTCGGTGGACGCAGGTGCCCTTCGGGCGACCTGCGTCCCCCGACCTTTTTCTATACAGGAAAATGGTCGGGGGACGCAGCCCACCTTCAGGCCAGCTGCGTCCCGATGCCCTGTGTTCCAAACGCAGGGTGCGTCCTCCGTGGAACGCGGAAATTGAAACCCCAATCCTCACAAATAACCATTTAAATTTCCCCAAATTAATTCTAATCATCATTTCTTGGTGTGTAGGGCACCCACCATGTTGGATTGGAGAGAAAGAGAGCACGAAGAGGTTGAAGAAGCTGCAATAGAACACCAACCTTCCCTGGATGCCCTAAAAGCATGCGGGTTATACAAATACTGGGCCATACCGGGCATGAGGGCTCAGGTAAGATTCTTAGAATGGCTGGTTGAGAGATGGAACGTTCAAGAGCAATGTTTTTACATAGGAGGGCACCAGCTCGAGATAGAGCCCTCGGATGTATACTTTCTCACTGGCTTGCCAAACAGAGGTGAGCAACTCAATCTAGCTGGGACTAGGCCGGGTGGCCAATCCCTTGTTAGTCTCCGGGAAGATTGGTGCACACCTGGGGCACACCATTCGAAAGGCATGGAGATCAAACACATCTCTCTGCGTGAACTCAAAGTTATTGCTTTCACGGTTACCAGAATTTGCAGCGCGGCCGCTTTGCACATTGCTTCTGGGTCCCAAATGCGGATGGCAATTGACTGTTACCAAGGCACCATTTTCAACTGGTGTGATGCTGTGTCGGCTAATATGAAGAGCCAACTGACTAAGGCAAAGAACGGACGACTGAAAACTTTTGGATATGGGCCTTTAGTCGTGAGCTTTGCCTTAGAGAGAGTTCCGATGCTGATCCCTCAGCAACTCACTGTTGATATCTTGGGTCCTCGGGAGCCAAAGCTGGTACGATGGGTTGCGGTGATGGCCCGGCATCCTGACGAGGGCGCGGCAGTTGTTCGATTTTCTGATAGTTACTTTCACTGGTTGGAGGACCAGGTTTTCTTGATCCAGGACTTTCCGTACGCCGGAGTAGATTTTCGACATGATCCGGACATGGTTCTTCCACAGGGAGAACAATGGGATGACAGAGGTACTTTATTTTTCACAAGTTTTCAAATTATGTATTTTTTTGTTTTTATATATATCGTCTCAAAACTGACAGTGAAAAGTTTCAAAATGCAGATGTTGGTCCACAGCGTCCAGCCAACCTCCGGCCTTTCGAGAGGAGACATCCAGCTGCACCGGTACCGGCCCCACAGGACGCGGCTGCAGAAGTACTAGCTGAGTTGGAGCATGATCTAGAGCGTCTGACGGCAGATATGCCTGAGACTACTATGGATGACATTCCTATCAGGCTTCAGCACTTTGTAGTTGCAGTCCCTGGACCGTTTAGGAGATTTTTGCGTAAGGTAGCCCGTGCAGTGGTGTCATACAGGGAGCACCACCAGTGATTGGCTAGTCACTTTGTAGACACATGTGACATTTTGACTTTTTGTACTCTATCATTTTTGCCGATCATAAGGTGTTTTTCAACCTATGATCGAAGACGATGTATATTTTTTGACACACTCCTATCTATATATATATCACTATTACCAGCTTATCTTGTTTAACATGTATGATGAAATGTTTTTAAATTTACTTGCATGATTATCGTAAATGTCTCTCTAACATTCGAGAAGAAATTGCATCTGCTAATGTATTTAAAGAGCTTGGAATATGCTGATATTCAATGTAATCAAATTCACGTTCCAAGAGACGCACTCTCAAAAACAACCTTAATAACACAGGATTTCTAATGGCATAAACTCTATTAAGCTGTAATACAACAAGTTCAGAATCTAACCTCACTATCAAACGTCGAATTCCAAATGAAATAGATTCGGATAATAATTCAACCACTGCACTGTATTCTGCAATGTTATTCGTTGTTTGACCGAGGCTTACCCCATGCATAGAAACTAACTCGTCAGAGGGTGAATAGATAACCCAAGCTGTGGAAGAGATATTCCGTGTATTACGACAAGCACCATCAGCAAATCCAATGTATGTTTGGAGAGGCGTCGACATCTGTAATATCAAGAGTAAAACCAAGATAAGCCAGAATAACGACGAAAAACACACTCACTAAGCTAAGCACACTGACTAACTAACAATCATACTAGCTAGAAAGAAAACCTAACCTAACTAAAAATTCTCCATACCCACCATTTAAGCATAATACCGCTTTAGGTAAAGTCCATTTCTGGGTTTACCCAAAGAGTCCCCATCAAAATCTACCAGCTCATAAGCCCCTTTTGCTAGCTTTCGCTTTACAATATAGGGTCCATGCCACATAGGAACAAATTTTCCAGCACCTAGCTTATCGTTAGCTTGATCATATAAAAGCACTAGGTCTCCCTCCGAAAAACTTCGAGGGGTCACATTTCTATCATACTGAGCTTTCATTCGCTTCGCGTGAGTCTTGATTGCCAATGCAGCATCACGTCGAGTCTCATCTAATTTAGCTAAGTATAATAAACGTTTCTCCTCTTCGGAAGTAGCTGGGAGTAATTCGACAGCCATTTGAAGTGATGGGATTTCACATTCAATGGGTAACACTGCTTCCAAGCCATAAACTAGCTGGAAAGGAGTGAACCCTGTTGAGGTTTTCACTGAGGTTCGGTATGCCCATAACGCCAAAAATAACATGTTGTGCCAATTCGACCGATGAATACCAATGGTTCGTCAGATCATGATAACCAGAACTTTGTTGATAGACTCAACCAAACCGTTGGCTTGCGGATAATAAGGGTAGAGCTGTCGTGGCGCAAACCAAGCTGGCTTGTAAGTTCAGTCATCATGGTGTTTCGAAAATGGCTCCCATGGTCAGTAATGATTGCTTGTGGGACACCAAACCTAGTTATTATATGATTGAATATGAAAAATGCAGCTGTTTTGCCACTTGCGTCGAATGTAGGCATCGCCTCGGCCCATTTAGTGAAATAATCAACCGCGAGGATGATATACGCATGCCCCTCGGCCGAGTGAGGGTTACAAGTAATAAAGTCGATACCCCATTTGGCGAATGGACCAACGGCAATTATAGGGTGGAGAGGAGCAGGCGGTGCGCACATCTTTCGATCAAACACTTGACAGTTGGGGCACTTCCGGACTGCAATGATACAATCTTTAAACATGGATGGCCAGAAGTAACCAGCGCGCAACACCTTCTGAGCTGTGTCATACCCAGACATATGACCGCCACATGCTCCAGAGTGACAATCATTCAAAACTCTCTCAGCCTCTTCGTGAGTTAAACAACGTCGAAAAACTAAGTCTGCCCCCCAGCGATAAAGTGTATCTCCAATAATTTTGTATGGCTGGGATTGAAACCGAATTTTTCGACGTTCTGCCTTGGAAGCTTCAGGCCGAAAGGTTTGGGTTTGGAGATAGATGATTATATCCCCGTACCACGGATCTACAGTACTGATAAGAAACAAAGATTCGTCCGCAATGGACTCTTCTGCCACAGTCTCTGTGTCAGCACTCAGGAAATCACACATCAATTCCGCGAAAACTAAGGATTTCTTAGACTTGGACTTCTCGAACTCCAAGTCGAACTCTTGCAGGATAACGATCCATTTAGAGTACTTGCCCCCTAGCAATTGTTTTGTCAAAATGTAAATCATAGGGTTGCAATCCGAAATAACTGTAGTTTTACGGAGAAGAATGTAGTGACGAAAACGCTGGACAGCTTGAACGGCTGCCAGGGCCAATTTCTCCACATGCGAATATTTTAGCTCAGTGGGATTCAAGGTCCTACTAAGATAATATATCACATGCTCCGCTCCGAATTCATCTTCTTGAACTAACACCATTCCAATGGTGGAATGCGAAGCTGCGAGGTATAAGAAGTAGTCCTGGTTGTAGTTGGGAGGATGCAACAACGGTGCATGGGTCAACGCGTGTTTAAGTGCATCAAAAGATTGTTGGGCAATCTCGTCCCAAAAGAATTGAACGTTCTGTTTCAACAACCGTGTAAAACCTTTAGTGACCTCGGCGTAGTTTGGGATGAATCGGCGTAAAAAGTTCGCTTTCCCTTGCAAACTTTGGAGTTGGCGCAAACTCGAAGGAGGAGGCAATTTGATGATAGCCTCGACTTTCGAGGTATCGACGCGAATGCTGGCTTTTGAAACAAAAATCCCAGCAATCGACCTGTTTCTATACAGAAAACACACTTGTGGGGATTCAACCGAATTCGATAATGCCTACACCTCATAAAGATTGCTCGTAGGTGGACAAGGTGATCAGCTCGACGTAAAGAATGAGCAGGCAAATCATCGAGATACGGTTGCACAATGTGCTTGATGTCATGAAATGCATAAGACATCGCCCGTTGAAAAGTGGCCCCGGCATTCTTAAGCCCAAAAGGTAATTTGCAATAAGCAAATGTCCCCCATGGACAAATGAATGTCGTTTTTGGTTGGTCGGCAGGTAGAATATTGATTTGATTATAGCCCGAAAAACCATCCATGAAGGAAAACATTTCACTTCCGGCACAATCATCAATAATTTGATCGATATAAGGCGTAGGATAGTTGTCTTTTGGACAAGCTCGATTGATATCCCTATAGTCGATACAGATTCTTATTGTTCCTTGTTCCTTATTGACCGGAACAATATTCGATACCCAATCCGTTAACGGGATCGGATAAATGAAACCTGCTTTCAACAGCTTTTCGACTTCTGCTTTAATCGCAGCCGCTTTTCGAGGGTGAATTTGACGCAACCGTTGCCGGACGGGTTTAGCATCCGGGTAGGTCTTTATTTCATGAACAACAATGGCAGGATCGATTCCCGGCATTTCCTTGTAAGACCAGGCAAACACATCGCGGAATTCTTGGAATAGGGCCTTGTAAATTTGGATTTCTTCTTCTGTACATGCGGCACCTATATGAATGTTCTCCTCAATTCTGGGCTTCACTGAAATATCAACGGGAATATTAAACGAGAAATATTCCCTAAATTCAACTCTGAATCAGAATGTTTCGTTGGATCCTGAGCGTCTTTGACATATTCAGCGGTAAAGATAGATGAAAAATCATTTTCAAATGCATCATCCTTAGGTAAAAACGAAGATCTGTGATGGAGATCCTCCCATGGTAGATCGTCTACACTTAGGATTTCGCGAAGTTGTTCGTCAGATGACACGACTTCGGGAAACGCTATCCGTTCTAAGGGTGAGGTGAAAAGTGACTCTTCACTGACCACATTCATTTGGTCGACCTCGGTCGAATGAAAGTCGGTAAAAGACATGAGAGCTTCATAAGCAATTTCATATGGACTCAAGGGCATAGCATTACCGAGTGAGTCTATCTCAGAGTCAGATGGGACAAACCAAGGATCATCATAAATAATGTTTTCTGATGTAATCATATGAATTGTTGCAAACGAAGGTTCTACGCTGAGTGGAGGGAGAGGAAAAGTTCCCAGTAAACCGGAATCCTTAACTAAACCTACACCAACGTCCCTATAAGGGATTGTCGTCTTACCGACATGCTGGATACTTTCTGAAGAGGCTGGGTCGGATGAAAAGTATGTCAGCTGATCAATAGTCACGATCTTACCGTTATGTGGAAATTTAATTACTCTGAAGACCGATGAAACGACCGCTGTCATAGCATATGACCAACTTCGACCCAAAAGAAGGTTGTAGTCTAGAGGGGCATCAACCACTTCCACATCCAGACTAACGGTTTTACCTTCTACCCCTATAGGCAATTCCTGTAGAATACCAAATGGACGGAACCCACGGCCATCAAAGGCCTTAAGGATGGTGGGGGATTGGTTCAACGAAGGAGAACCAAGGGATCTCCAACATTGAATCGACATAATACACGTACAAGCTCCCTCATCAATCACAGTCCTATGAATAGGCCTGTTTTTTACTATCACTGGAATTTGGAAAGCCATTTGATGGGGGAGACGCGGCGTACTATTTTCTAAATCGAAGATCATTAGATTCGGATCCTGAACGTCAACAGCTCCTATAGCAGACAAAAGCAATTTTCGTTGTGCTGGACATGATTGCAGCACTTCTAATGCCGACATTGCTGAGGGTGAAACAGCTAAGTCCTCAACAATGTTGTAATTCTGGGCCGCTCTCGCATGTGGATTGAAAGCAGACCTTCGAAGTACACCCTTGGCGGGCGGTTTAATTACTAAGTCTGGCTTAGGTTTCTCGATCTGTAGTGGATCGGAACCAGGAGCTGAGGTTGATGGATTAGAATGAGAAGATTCTGCTTCCTTACCATCAACAGGATTCTTACTACCATAATCTTGCGATCGAGTCGCAATCCTCACATGAGACATCATCAAAATGGGTTCTTCACTGGCATTCGAGGAAGAACCTATCATCTTATTCTCCTACTCCGGAAATGGATTTTTTAACACAGCAGGAGTGGGAGAACCTTTGACTATTTTCACTACCTCGGCCCGATGAGGGCAATCTCTCGTAAAATGATCCTGTTCGCAAATAAGACAAGGATATCGAGGTTTGCGCTTTTCGTCATTGGTTTCCGACTTTTCTGTTTTCTCCTTCGGAGCCTTGTCTGCTTTAGCCTTCTTCTTTCCTTTCTTCTTTCCACCGTTTTTTTATTTGGCCGTAGATGACTCTACAGCGTGAATATCGGCGGTAAGTTCAGGAGAAGACTCTCCTGTCGGAGAATCAGGCAAAGTGATAATTGGAGTAGTTGAAGCCTTGGAAGACTTCTTCTTGCTCTTTGTATTCACGATAGCAATCATACCATCAGCGGCATGAGATCCCGAAGGAGCAGCAGCGATTTGATTCGACTTTGGAAGATCCAGAATCTTCTCGTGTAACGTACCCGACTGAGTGTAAACTAAGTCAAGGTATTGCGCCTGAGCAATGACTTGCTCCTCAGTAACTACTCCGGCCTTAGCTACATCTTCAGTAATCCTTGGTAATAATGATTTAACAAACCATTCAGCTAAGATTTGGTCCGGGATAAAAACTTTCACTAGCCTTCTTCGACGTCTCCACTCATGAATGTGATCAGAAATATACGTGGAGGTTGATTTTTTTAGTGAAGTTAATAACTCCGTACCGTTATCGTATCTGACCGGTAACTGAAAGTGAGTTAAGAACGAGGTAGCTAACTGGCTAAAGTTGTAAAAAGAGGCCCGTGGTAACTCAATGTACCACTTGGCCGCGAGACCAATGAGTGTACGCTGGAAAAGACGTAGGCGGATCGAATCATCCGAGATAGAATTTGAAGCACACCAGAGGTGGTAAGTCATCACGTGATTGGACGGATCCTCTCCAGACTTACCTTCGAACTTGGGTATATCGCTGGGCAACTTATTTGGCATTGGCGGCCAGAACGGAAGATATTGAATTGGATCATTCGTTAGGCGCGTCAAGTCTGGTAAATCCAAAGTTGCGATAAACGGTAACTGCCGGTTAGGATCTCTAAAACTCTGGGTCACAATGCCAGCCCCAGGAGGAGGATATCCAGGATAACTAGGAACAGGAGTCGCATTTGGGATATTATATCCTCCTAGAAAACCAGGATTAACCGGACCGTACTGGGGTTGCTGAGGTTGTTGATAAGTGTACCCAGGATACGGTTGATACTGGTAAACCGGTTGTTGGACAGCTTGCCCAGGTTGGTATTGTCCCTGGTACGGCGGTTGAACAAATTGAGGTTGAGTAGTGACAACCGTACTTATACCAGGCTGGCCTACAGGCATCTGGACCGTGGTTTGAATCATAGATCCGGACAATGGTACAGATGTCTGAGGAGTGGTTACAGAGACAGTAGAAACCGGAGCCGTCGATACTCCAGAAGTAAGTATGGTAGATGTGGCGGTAGTTGCAGCAGCCGTTTGAGATGGAGTACTAGGTGCAATTGGCGGCTGAGTAACTACCGAAGTTACAGAGGTTTGAACACTTGGCTGGACAGGTTGCGGTTGCTGGGGTGGACCAGAAACTACAGGTTGTCCAGCTTGAGGTACCGACTGCATACTTGGCTGCAACATCTTTTGACCCTGTGAAGGATCCCACACTAACATTCTAGGGTATTGACCCATAACAGGTTGAGGATACTGAGATCCATAGCCGGATTGAGGATAGGATTGATAATTGTAAGGTGTAGTTCCCATACCTTGACCATATGATTGACCTTGAGGTGGTTGATAACCTTGACCTGAGTATTGACCTTGAGGTTGATAACCTTGAGGTAAATACGGGTACTGGGGTTGACCTTGACCTTGAGGTTGGTATCCTTGAGGTTGATACCCTTGGGGTTGATACCCTTGGGGTTGCCATCCTTGAGGTTGCCATCCTTGAGGTTGATATTGATACTGAGGTTGACCTTGGGGTACATATTGAGGCTGGGGTTGACCTTGAGGTATGTATTGCCCCATAGGAGCGTACTGACCTTGAGGTTTCCCCCCAGACACGAATGACGTACCTTGAGGTTGCCCCCGAGGCATTAACGAAGGTTGCCCCCCAGGCGGTAATTGGCCACCTTGAGGTTGGGAAATGGGAACTGAACCTGACATCATGTAAATGTCTCCTACACCCAATGGTACATTACCACTGTTTCCAACTAATAACCCATGATCTACGGGTTGAGGAGACGCTCCCGCAAAGGTACCAGAAAGAGATTGATACCCAGTAGGAACAGAAGGACCGCCATGTAAAAAAGATTCAGGACTTTGTGTAAACACGAACGACTGATCAGACATATTTACAGGAGTATGAATACCTCTAGGTGGAAAAGGAGTACGAGGTGTAGAAAAACCTAGCCCAAAGTTGTCTAGATAATTTGTTAACGAAAGGTACCAAGTAGTACTTCTAGGAGGACTATAAAAGATAGATTCACGCTCCCTTAGATCAAGGGTAATTTGATCTTCAGGATCAGAGACGCCTATTTCTTCCTCTGGAACAAGTTCTTCAATAGCAATCAAACCAACAGGAAGATTTTCGGTGATAATTCTTTCTATTCTCGGTGAATCAGGAACACTAGGAGTCGGAGTAACAGGTTCGGATATTTCTGGTTCTTCGCCTGTATCACTAGCAGACGAAAAACTACCAACAAGCTCAGAAACTGTAACAGCTTCGGGATTATAACCTGTCTCTAAACTTTGGTAATCTGGATGGACCACCAAGGAAGATTCTCCTTCTTCTGGTGAACTTACTCTACTGCCACTAGGAGGAGTTACAAGGACCTTTAAACCTTCTAAATGACTGGACTCATCTTGAGGAGGTTCACCCCTAAGTCTACGGGATCTTCTCAACATTTCGGCCACAGAAACAACTTCAGGAGACTGGCCCCGCAATCTACGGGACTGTCTCGGTAATTCCACCACAGCTAAAAACTTTTAACTACTACACACGAAAACAAAATAAAATTTCAAATCAAACCACCTAAAGTCTCTAAAGAACCAAACAAATTTGAATCACACGCCTAAAGAATCTAGGGCGTCAAACCAAACACAAACAGTAGTCTTCCGAACCAAAAGCGCTAGTTGGTGATGAAGCCCAACCTCGCTAGATTCAGTACAGAAATGGCGGGTGGAACAGTTACCCCGGCAACCTGCTTAATGAATAGACTGGACCAAGTTCCTCCACTTTAACCGTCTCGAGTGAAGTGAACCCCCCAGAAAATCCAAGTGAGTATAACCGACGTCTGCTCCAGGTACAGTGGGACCTTCCCTCCACCGTCACCTCTGTAGAATCCTAAAGATAATGGCCACTAAGGTTACCAACCGCAACAAATGCACCTGGGGGAACAGTCTAAACTCCGACAGCACGCAAGGGCAGAGTAGCAAGCTCAATCCCCTTACCGGCTCCTTGACAATAATCCAAGGTTTACCGACAAGTGACCCCTGGCTCCTCGACAATGGTTAATCCGAGGTTTACCGTTTGTAATACGTACTGTCTAGCATCGTTCCCAACGAGGGGGGAATGATCCCCTCACTGCTTTGGACACGAGCTCGTGCTTCTCCTTTAATAGGAGCTTTCCCAGAGTACAAGTGAGACAATTGGATTTATTCTATCACAAGATAAACTACTTGTTTGGTTTTGTTGTCTTGGAGAGTTAATTACTCACCTACTCCAAGACACTAGCCTGATCTAAATTGGTGCTTCAGAGCCCTAGTAAATAAAAGTTACTATTTCAATTTTACTTTAAGCGTTACTTTTATGGTTGTTCTTTAAAGTCACAAGGTAGTGGAAGTGAAACCAATGGTGTGTAGACTCGACTCCAACCACTACAAAGATGCACCTAAGATGATTTACGCTACTTTCCTTTTTCAATGAAATTCTTAACTAAGAGAGTTGAGAGAATGCAAATTTTAGAGAAAACAACTTCCTTAGAAAAGACAATCAAAGAAACAATTCTCTTTTTCTTTTCAAGCACACAAACATGACCACTCTTTACTTGCACGAAAAACTCTTTTTCTTTCAAAACTTTCAAAGCTACTTGAAACAAGACTTTTAAAGAAGATGTTTTTGTATTTTTCTTTTAATAAAGCAAATAAATCTAATTTAACAAAAATCAATCTCAACAACTATTAAAATTTACGAAAATTCACTCACAAGCAAACTAAAAGGTAAATTTACTCTAAACAAACTTAACGAGGCCAAAACCTACAAGGATGTTTCTAGGTTGTTTTACTTGACCAAAATCAAATCAAGGACCAGCTATTGCAGAATCAAGAGCTGATCAAAACAAAACTCAAATCTTTTTGTTCTTTTTGTAAAATGGAATTCAAGACTTAATCAACAAGCACTTTGAAATTTGACCAAAGAGACAACTCAACAGGTTGGTTGCTCACACGGGTAGACTTACGACAGATCCGACTCTTAAGAAGGTTGACCAAACCAGAGAGATCTAAGGCTTGACAACTTCCACCATTAAAGTCACTACAGGATCTACTCAAAAAATCAAACCCTAGGCTTAAATTTCAATGAAATCCACTAAAACACTTAATGCTATGAAAACAAGTTCAGGTGAAGATTCTTGGCAAGGGACTAATGAATCTGGGCAGAAAAAACTAAGAAACAACAAAATCTAAGAGTCAAAAAGCAAAAAATGGAGTTTTCTAAAATTTTAGCAGGGGGACGCAGGCAACCCGTTAGCACAGGTGCGGGCCCGCTCTGTGCCCACAGCAAAAGTGCGTCCAGGGACGCACTGTGCAGCACTCAGAGGGTGCGTCCTACTGAAAAACTCAAGAAAATGCAAAATAAAACTAATCCTAAGCTAACCCACCCAGAGACAAAATCACAGAGCCAAAACCAGAAAAATAAACCAATTTTCTCAAAGCAAAGTTCATACAAAAGAAAAGACTCTTCTCATCAATGGTTTCCCCAGCGGAGTCGCCAATTTGTCACACGGAATCAGTCCAAAGTGCGGACACAACCGACCTTCCTAGAAGTCTAAGACATTCTAATGACAAACAAAACAAACTGGAGCTATCCTTCTCTAAACATGCATTATGATATGAGAAATCAAGTGTTTCGTTCTTACCTTTGTCCAAACGCTGTTATAGAAGTCCAAGCTTTGTTGATCTGGATGAGCTCCTCCTTTTCTCCAAAACCTGAAATCACCAACAGTCAAACAATTAAATAGCACCTGATTATAACATAAAACAAAGCATATTCAACATATAGACCAAGGAGTACATGAAATAACCCATAAACAACAAGTTATTGAGAAGAATGGACCAATTTGCATTAAAGGTAATCAAAAGGAACCATTACAACCTGAGCCTTGGTGTTGTGCAAGCTCCTTCCAGGGTCCACAAGAGTCTTCCTCTACTTTGACAAAGCTCACCCACTTCCAAATAGAACAAGCAAAGATGGCAATCTCTCCTCACAAGCTTCTAAATGGGAGTCCTAATTCCTGCAGCATTTACCCTTAGAAAATGTATAGCTTCAACCTCCCCTCCTTCTGGCCCAATGCCTGTATTTATAGTACTCAAGAGGAGGTTAATCAGGTCCACCATCAATGGGATAGTCCCCTCTTTGGATGGGATCACTCCCTTATTGATGGGATAAGTTCCTCTTTGATAGGAGTGCATGAACCATCTGGAGGCGCCCAATACACGTCGAACAACCTTCTAGAATGCTCTAGAAATGACCACAAGTAACTTTTTAAAGATGAAACTTGCGCATTCTAACTTTTACAGGGGGACGCACCTGTCCCTTTACATACAGAGCGTCTTTGGACGCAGCTTTTGTGAACATTGGGAGCGTCCCCGCAGGTAAGTTTGAGAGAACCTGCGTCCCCAGAGATAAATACATTTATACAAGACTTTCTCTCTTTTTGGAGTTTGACATGGAGAGCAGAGGCATAAGACTTGCCTAAGAGGGTAGCATGACTGTTGATTGAGCCATACTAACTGTAAATAGTCATGGTGACATTTTTTAGTGTAACACTTCTAACCTCTCTAGCAACCAGCCCAATGCCTGTATTTATAGTACAATGGAGGGAGGTTACTAGGTCCTCCTTCAAAGGGATAAAGCCCTCCTTTAAAGGGATAGCTCCTCCCATCAAGGGATTAGCTCCTTCTCTTTTGGGATGCATGAACCACCTCAGAGCGAACAATCCACGTCAAAATTCCTTCTAGAAACCTCTAGAATTAACCCAAAGTGAGTTTTTTAAGATAAAACTTGCGCCTTTTGACTTTCACAGGGGTCCGTACCTACACCGCTAGGGACAGAGCGGGCAAGTCCGCAGGTTTTGTACACAGAGGGTGCGGGACCGTAGGTGACAGTGAGAGAAAGTGCGGAACCAGAGTTACATTGATTTTTAATGTCTTTCTCTCATTTCCAAAGCTTGACTTGAAGAGCTGAGGTCTGAGACTTGCTTAGGAGGACAATACAAGTGATGATAGACCCATACTGACTGCAAATAATCATGGTGACGATATTTTTGTGTAACAATTCTTTTACATCACAAACACTTGGCTAGCCCTTTTTCCATGAATAACGGGGGCTTATGCGACATCATCTTGAACTATAGGTGTGAAAATAGGAAGGTCAACTTCTGAGTGGCATAAATGTTGCATACAAACTCTGATTGGCGTGCTTCTTGCATCGTTGGAAAGGTATCTATGTGTAGAATAGAATGAAAAGTTTCATGCTTAGGTGACAATTTTTACCCCCAAAAAACATCATTTGATGCCTAAAAATTCTCCCGGAAGGTTTTGGATCACTTTTCACAAAACTAGGTCACGCTGGTAAAAATGGTTCCATGAGTTGATTCTTCCACCTTTTCCACTCCAAATGCATCAACATGGATGAGAAACAATATAATGATCCAATTTGGATCACTTGATGAAAATAACACAATAATAACATAAGAAAGAGGAGATTATAATAAAAAAATTAAAAAGGAAATAACAAGTAATTATCAAAGTAGAGAAATCATCTACCTTTTGTTGCCTTGGATTTCTCAACATGGTATCAGAGCTAAGGTGAAAAAGTCAAGAAGAGGGCATCTAATCAAAGAGACACACAAGGATCAAGTTTTGAAAAAGTGATCAAAGTGAGTTGAATAATACCAAATCAAAAGTTCAAGATCTGCATCATACCAAAACCCTACATCAAAAAAATCTACTTTAGCAAAAGCCTTGGAATTATTATCAAGGAGGAAGCAGAAAGAAAGACCAAAAACCCTAGAAGCATTTTCGAGATCATCACTCAACCATGATCTAAGGAATAAAATATTTTTCAATGATTAAATAAGGCTAGATCAAAGAACATTGTCATTGTCTTCAAAAGGCTTTGTGAATCAAGATATCTTGCATTAAAGCAAAGCTTTAACCTTTGAAGAACACCATCAAAGTGATCTCTCTCCCAAAGAGATCAAGGATTACTCTTGTAAAATAAATTTACAAAGAAGACTACTACTATCTATATCACTATCAATTTAAAGGAGGAAGAAAGTGGAGAAAGCAACATCTACTCAAGTAAGTATATTTATGACTTCATCTAAATCTATAAAAATGTCTTTTTACAAGGAGAGAAACAAATTAGTTGGGGCTTCAAAATTTCTTGCATGGAAGAAAAGAACAGATATAAACCTTATTGATAATAAATTCATGTAACATATCAAGGGGTCAATAACCCCACCTCCTAAAGAATACTCTCAAGAACTTGCCAGGTATATGAAAGGGGAAGTGAGGGCTCAGAAGATCCCCATAGAATCCATCAAGGACTCCCTCATCCCATATGTATCAAAATTAATCACTTCAAAAGATATATATAACAAATTGGTAGAGATATTTTCCGTGAGTACTGCAGGAGAAGTTATATCACTAAGGCGAGAACTCTACAAATTGAAGATTTCAGGAATAACCTCATACTTCATAAGGGTTTCAAAAATAGGAGATCAACTTCAAGATCTGGGTAAAATGATGTCTGAAAAAAAAATGACCACCGTAGTATTAAATGCACTACCAGAGGAATGGGGTAACTTCACTTCAAGTATTTATGGGAAGAAAGAAGTCACTCCTTTCCAAGATCTGTGGTCATTAGGAAAGATTGAAGAAACTAGGCTGAAGGAAAAACCTGATGTAGGATCAAATGAGAAAAATCAAGCATACGCTGCTATGAAAAAGAGAAAAGGAAAGTTTGGTAAATTTGGTCCTCAAAAAAAGAAGACGAACATGGCTAAGATTCAATTCTATGGATGTCAAGAGTATGGGAACTATAAAACATATTTTCCAAAACTTAAAGAAGGACAATAACAATAGAAATAAGGAAGAAGGCCATATTACCGAAGAAGTGGAAGAACCTGAGAAGAATAATCTTAAGAAGGATGAGGTGAGAGTTCTCTAATATGATTTCGATAATCTCCTCCACCAAGTACTATTCAGTTGTCTAAATTATATAGGGAGAATTGTAGGATGCATCATATTAGAAGATGAAATTATGATGAGAGAATTAGAAGTAAGAAATCGAAACATCACCATAGGAGACATGAAGGATGTATGACACAAATCTATGGAAGTCAACTATGAAGGATATAGCTCTTGGGAACCTCATTGAAAGATCGAGTGACACTTATGGGGAAAATGAAGAAGTCATCTAGGACAAGTCTCATCATACATCAATCAAAAGGTAACATATTCAAGATAGGGATATGCAAGATCCTTAAGATTCTTTGATGGAATATTCATTAGAAGATTCACCAATCGAGAAAGGACACAAGTGTTTCATCAAGAAATCCAACTTGTATAATTCATGGGATGATGGTTGATGACATAAGAGATGAAGAAGATCAAGTATTGAAGCTCTTTTCAATTAAGGAAGCTGTTGAAACAAGCCTAGATGGCCTAAAGGAAAAATGAGGTATGCATATATTACAAAGTCATGTCAAATTGTTGTAGGTAACATGGATGACTGCTCTATCTTGAGAAGCATGATCAAAGGGAAAGGATTGTCTTCTATATAAAGATGCAGCAAGGCATGAGTGACACTAGATAAAAACAACATAATATGTCCTCATATGGAATATGAGGTGATTGACATAACTGGAGGAACTCTTATTGGAAGCTCACGGGAATGAAACATGAAAGGAAGGAAGAGATCATAGACTATGCAACCATGGAATAAGGAAATCAACATCTGAGAACTGAAATATTTGACTATGATATCTCCCAGAAAGATATGAAGACTTTGATGAAAGTCTAAAAAAGATAGAGACCGTTGACAATATACATCTTTGGGAAATGTGTCAACTTATATGAAGGATGCTGCTGCCAACAAAAACATGTCATGATGAGAGACCATCACAAAGGTAAAAAAAATTATTGAAATGTTCATTTCTTTTTTGTGAACAAATTTATATATGGGATTATGCAAGATTGCCAAGGGAAGAACTATGAATGTCTTCTAAGAGAACCATGTAGAAGGATGTAAGATCCTTCCAAAGAAGATAGTGTGAAGAAGGCATCATGACATGAAGCAAGGAAAAATGTATATTGATAGATCAATCTCTAATCAAAGGAATGATCACATGAATGACTCATGGATGGAATTGGTGGATGGCTTGTTCCCTATGAAGAAGTCCCAAAAGATGAAGAATCCATAACAAAGAAGAAATTCTGACATCAAAGGAAGGAACTCTTCAAGCAACTGTTTGTCTTTTCAACTCCACCCGAGGAGCTGTTGTAGGTCCCTAGCTAATAGGGAGCATGGAAACAAGCTTTCTTTCTTGATAGAAACTTGAAAGCATATGTCCTCCCTAATTGAGAAGAAGAGATAGACACATCATTCCAGTCTTCACTTGGGAAGATAGAATGGAGGATTGGGTAATCATCTAGCATTCGATGCTCTTTGAGGATGAGATGGGGCATCCAATATAAGAGTATTTGTAAAGGACCGATATTATTTGAGGACTGGGAATCCAAGATAAGAATAGTCCTGATGGAACATACCCTGAGAACCTGAGTGGGGTATGTTCCAAGACAAACAATGATAAGGGTGTCTATAAAACATTAGTCTTGCTACCATTGAGCTCATATCTTGTGGAGAGATAGATTTGTTACTCAAGGCCTTGATATGTGACAATTATAGTTGATATGATGCTATATAGATTGGTTACCAATTTGATTATTCTAATGAAAAATTCTTCAAAATGAGAATGACCAAGTACCATTATGAATATCTCCCTAGTTAAGAGGGATTTCTGAAAAGTGTAACTAGGTTCGGTCTTCATAATGAAATGTAATTGTGATCTTATGTAAAAGATGTAAAGAAGAAAAATAAAATTGTTGTAATGCTTGCCTCATGGGTTTCATGAGCAAGAGATTTTATTTTTATTTAAGGATCCCATTGTGAGCCCTTAGGGATTTTTCCATCTAGTCATAGAAGTCCAAAGATTCATTGTCATGTATTGAAGGCATGTTACACATTGTAAAAGAAAATTTTGTTTTTCTAATTCACCCTCCAAGACCTTGTCATTAGTCCTCTCTCAAGTTGGCCTATAATGAAAGGGATTATATTAGAGAGATGATGTCTGTAAAAATTCTCACTGTAGATCACCTGAAAATGCAGCAATATACTAAATCAAAATACTTGATCTACTTCTAAAAAAAAACATGCAGAAGCTTAATCAATTTTGAGCAAGATCAAATACAACACATATAACAGAGAAGAAGATTCGATCACACATGAAACACAGAAGAATACTCTGGGGAAAGCCTCAGCTAAAAACCCTGCTATTTGTATTATCATACAAGTGGAAATATCTCAGGATTACACAAAGCTTTAGCTCTCAGTACAATCCCTCACTGCTGTTCATAGATAGAATAGAAAACAGATATGCCTTCCTTTAGTCCTCCAAACCTCCTAGTTCCTTGCGCAATTTCTCCTGGGTCCTCTGGATGCCACCTGTGTGAATTCTCCTCTCACACACAACACTATCCTCAGACTAAAATGCGCAAATCTCAAGGAATGAATTCCTTCTGCATGCAAGAGATATCCTCATGGGAATATTCCTGCAACTGATATTACACTGTCCCTTCCTCTAATCTCAACTGGATCTCTGACTAAACTAACATGAATGAGTTATTTATGAGAGAATATTCAATTATCTGAAGTACACTAGTTACATGCATGCATGCATTAACTAACTGAACTCACAATCATTTCAACAAACTATTGGAACTAATCTAACTAGACTTAACTCAGTTAACTGAGCTAACTAATTACAACTCAAAGTACAACTCATATTGATCTCCTTAATTAAGGCATAACTTCCTCAATCAAGGGGATCATTATTGCATGTCTTCACATAGACTTCATGTTTGATTTTCTCCAACTAATTAACTCAAGATGAATTAATTAATTATTTTTCAAATAGCTGTTAAGATCAACTTCGAAGTTTAATTCTCAATTTTAGTTCAGGGACTAACTAAAATTGGAATGTATCCCGAAATGCTATTTATAGCAATGCTATTTTTAGCATTTCTTGTTGCTATTTTCAACACTCCCTCTCAGCAAGAAAGGGATTATCTGTCACCCCAATCCTATCTCTGTGGAACTCAAATTTTCATTTTGACAATGCCTTAGTCAAAATATCAGCATCCTTCTCCTCAGTCAAAACATACTGCAACAACATGATCCTCTTCACCATGCAGTCTTGAAGATTATGATACTGGATATTGATGTGCTTGGACTTGTCATGAAATACTGGATTCTTAGAAAGTTTGATACATTTCTGGTTATTGCAATAGATCATAGTTGGATCCATCCTCTGATCAAACAATCCAACAAGAATTTTTCGCATCCAAATGGCCTCACATGTTTCCTAACTGGCAGCCATGTATTCAACCTCTGTTGAGCTAAGTGCAACTAACCTCTGTTTCCAGCTGAACCAAGGTTGAAAATTCCTCCTGAAGTGCTCTTCCGATCTGATGGAATCCCTACCCAATTTGCATCTGTGAAGCCTTGAAGTTTCACTCCCTCTATTCATCTGTACCATAATCGATACTGAGATGTGCCTCTAAGGTATCTCTACACATTCTTCGCTGCATTCCAAAAAATCTTGGTAGGCTAAACCATAGCTTGACTCAGTTGGTTCACCGCTGTTATAGACATTTTTGTGCCTCGCGTCATGGAGCATGGAATGTCAATAATTACAGGGATCCTCAGTCCCTAAACATGTTGTTCTTACCCCTAAAAGAACAAGGTCATCAAACAACAGCACTTCCAATCAGTTCTCCACCTGAAAACACTTCAAAACAGGCTTATTTTGGATCATGTCAGCTACTTAACTGAGCTTCTACGCTGGAATGCAACTGTCCCACTCTGTACCTGCGCTGGAAGTCAAAAGTAATGAAGGCTACCTGCGCTGAGCGAGATTGGCCAAGTGGCACAGTCATCCTGCAAGGTGTCAACTGCCCAGGAAGCTTCCAAACTGACACTTGGTTCATAAGATTCGCCCTGTGATGAGTAAGAGGTACTTGATCACCATGTGTAACCAAGGATCTCCAAGTGGACTCAAGAACTGAAGATTAACTGAAGAGGGAGAGGACACAAGGCAGCTTCATGTCAGTCTCAAGCTGACTCATCCTCTCTTCTTCTATCCTATATATAGAGCTCTTCTATGAGGTCTAAAGAGGTGGGAATTTTGTGTAAAGCAAGGAGGTGCTGTTGGATTACAGTTAGAGCTATTGGGTGATTGTTTTACTAGAGGTGAAGAGGAGAGTTCTTGCTGCTGGGGAGGTGCTGCTGGATTGGAGCCATCATTGGTTGTAACCTTCTCAGAACCCTGTTACTTCTATCAATAAAGTTTTGCATGTTCTCCTATATACTTGTATTGCATTGATGTATTGTATTTACATGTATATTTGATTCACTCTAATCCATGCATCAGTTATGAGTACATGTATCTTGTAGTTTCCTCTCTTGTTTTGTGCAGGATCTGTGTGTAGCTGGACCGGCAAAGAGAGTAAGGAGCTGGGAACAAGAGACAAAGAGAGAGGATCAAGATCGACTAAGCGAAGGACACCAGGTTGGTTAATCATTTCTTCTTTCTCTCTGTACTTTCATAAAGGAAAACATCAAAGCTTTACTTTCAGTTGTTGCTAAAGACTGTCACCTTTAGAGTAGGGATAGGGTCATCCGCATCGGATACTTTTCCCCACAACAAACTGGCGACTCCGTTGGGGAGCCTAGTATCTTGTTGGTGTTTGTAGTATTTTGCTATTCATTTCTTGAAGAAAAGAGTACCAAATCGAAAAGCTTTAGACTATATCAAAAGCGAGGTAGAGGGTCTGCTACTCTTGCTCATTTGCTGAGCGAATTCAAGATTTGAAGAGCTTATCTACAAAAGACTCTTTACTCTTTGTGATAGCTTTTCATCCTCTTGATCATCCCTTAGCCTGTACTTGACCTATAGCTTTTTATTTCAGCAAAAACAGTGCATTTTTGAGCTTTTTATGACCCAGAAAACTTTGTAGACGTAACTCTCATGAGTCAGTGCAGGCTGTCCAAAGGCAGTCTGCATTACAGCGCAGGTGCTCCCTTCGAGAACTGCGCTGAGAGTCAAACTGGCAGACTAGAACCTGCGCTGGTCCAGTTAGCCATTGTCTTGCTCAGCTTTCCCTTTGTGTCTTGGCCTTGTTTTCACTGATTTTTGCTGATTGCTTGCTGATCATTGTACTTGCTGTAAACCACTTCTCCTTGACATTATTCCGCCTCAGTTGTGTGATGAAACTGTGAATGTTCTTTCAGTATTTCTTGTTTCAGTTACAGTTCCCCATTGTGAAAAGCAAACCAGTATAGCTGTGGCCTCTTAGATCCTGAACTGTAAAAGTTTTTTTTGTGTGATCTTAAGAGCTAGTTTTATTACTGTTCATGGCTGTTTGAGTTTGTTTGTTTTTCATATTATGGTTTGAATTCATATATTTTTAGTGTTGAAACAAGTACCTGTAAGGTGTCTTTTCATTTTAGACGAAACTTGTTTGTTTACGCTTCGAATCGGATTCAAAATTATACAACAGTTTCCTTTCTGTCTTACATCAACATTAAGGGAAAAGAAAAGAAATACATGCATCTTGCATTTGCATTTTTGATAAGTTTGTGTGTCTGATCTAGGAGAAAGTGCATTAGTTTGTGCTTTATGCTCTGTGTGGAAAGATATTGTTTTTCTCTCCCCTCAGTAGCTAGGATTTTCAAAGCTAAAAAGATTGTAAAGCTTGCTTATCATTTTAGCTGCATTTAGGAATTTGTACCAATACATCTCGTGGTGATCCTGAAAGACAAACTGTTAAGCAAGATCAACATTAAAATAAACTCAATTTACATAACAACACTTTGTAACATAACGCAAACATCTAGAGGTCTAGGTAGAGACGTGTTCCGGCGTCGTTAAACGTAGTGACTGTCGATCTCTACGAAGGTGGGTGATTCCTCCTGAGAGTCGGTGGCACTAATACGGACTTGTGCTCCCACGTACCGTCGCGTATATATTGGGAGACCCCTATAGGCATTTATCCTTTATCCTTAGGAAACCGTGTCGGCCGCCCTACTGATCACGATGCAGTGAACACAGCATTCACGAAGATCGACCACCCGTACCGTAAAACGTATTCTGTGGTTTCGCGAAAGGTTTGGCACACCCTCTGCCTAGATCTCCAGAGCAGTTTCTTTTGGTCTTTTTCAAACTCTATAACTGAAAAAGTCCAACCGAGCATTTGTCACTTCGGGCTCGTTAATACATCGAAGGCGACTAGAGTCATCTTTAGCTTTTTCTCGACTCTTAAAACATGAAAAAGCAAGTTTGTGTCTAAAAGCGTCGTTAATAAAATTTATTTTAAGCGGAATAATCATCACCCTTCCCGCGTTGATCTTCGAAGTTAGTCCACCACGAGTGGAAGTTCCTGTAGAATCTCTAAGAAATCTTTTGGATAGACTAGATATGTCTGAACAACCGTCGACATCTAGGATTGTGTCGTCCGACACAGCAGCAGCAGAGGCTTCTACTGCTACTCCAACGATGTTCGCTGGTATACCATCTGTCCCGGCAAGTTGTCAACAACAAGCCGGAGTCCCATCAGGGACGATGACATGGTTAGTTCCTATTTCTTCATCCGGATTATCATCTGGTATTTCTTATGTTGAAACTCGCCAAATTGATCCATTTGGAGGTCAACCTGGGCAATCGATCCCCTTGAGTTCCGGATTGATACCATATGGGGGGCAGTATGCCTTTTCATTACCTCCTCCGGGAGGATGCCCATCCGTGAGTTCACAACAAAGTTCAGGTCAAACCGGAATTACATCCAACAGTTGGGTACCAATGCTGCCTCAACAACCAGGAGTTGTATATTCTATGCAACCAGTCCACCCTGTGTCGAATATTACCACCACACCTGCTATGGCGAATGTGTCGCAAGTACAAGCGTTACCTGCTGTAATACAACAACCTCTTGGCTCAGCGACTCAATCACAATCTCAGGGTAGTGCCTCCTTATCTGGAGCGACTCAGGCCCAAACAAGTACTGTGACTCCTCATCCTGGTCAATCATCCAGTATTGGTCAACAGCAAATGGTCCAACAACCAGAGCTGCTTCAATCTCAACAACCGCCTTTCCAGCAATCATATCAAGGACCTGAGCAACAAGTCTTTGTAAGTAATGGGCGACCATACTATAATGGTTACGCCCATCAACCTTGTCTAAGTTGTCAGCATAATGCTGGTCTGCAAAGACCCATTGCTCAGGCGATACCATCTTATCCTGGATATGCTTCGCCTAACCTGAATCAACAGTTGCCATTTGTAGCAACTCTAGAATTACCAGATCTAAACCGGCTGACGAATGATCCAATTGCTTATGCCCCTTGGTGGCCAGCGATCCCACACAAACTTCCATCAGACATTCCTAAATTTAATGGAAATCCTGGTGAAGATCCGTCGAATCATGTGATGACATTCCATCTATGGTGTTCATCAAACACCCTGAATGATGATTCGATAAGACTTCGCCTCTTCCAAAGGACATTGACAGGTCCAGCGGCTAAATGGTACATTGAATTGCCAAGAGCCTCTTTCGACAATTTCAGCTCCTTAGCCACGACTTTCTTAACCCATTTTCAATTACCGATAAGGTATGAAACAGGGACAGAACTCCTCACCAACTTCAAACAGACAACGGCCACTCACATATCTGATCATATACATGAGTGGCGACGTCGTCGTAGGATGGTGAAAACTTACGTTCCCGATCAGCTGTTAGCTGAATGGTTTATAAAGTCGTTACTTCCAGCTATAACGGAAGATGTGGCCAAGGGAGGAGTCGTAACAGAGGAGCAAGTCATTGCTCGTGCTCAATATTTAGACTTAGTATATACTCAGTCGGGCACGCTCTACGACAAAATACCTGACGCCCCTAGACCTGAATTTTCAATTCCTCCCCCTCCTGGATCGAATACTAACTCTCACGCCAGTAATGGCGTGACTGGAAAACGCAAAATTTCTAGTCAAAATGCAAATGAGCGACTTCTTGCCTCAGAAGTAAATACCATGTCGACCGACAAGGGCAAACAACTGAAGCAACCAGGGGGCAAGAAGATAAAGAAAAGGAAAGGGAGACTCCCGACAGGGTGTCATATATGCGATGAGGATCATTGGACGAAAGATTGTCCACATATAACTGAAGTTAAGAAACTCTTCAAGAGTTCAAAAACCCCAGCAGTATTGACCGATCCGTTTCCTAATCCAAGTCAAAATCTGGTTGCTAATCAAAATGCTTCCGGATCCCAAGTGCTTATGTTGTCTACCTCGAAGCAACAGAATAATGCTTTGACAAGGAGTAAAGATTACAGGAATCCAAAACTGTCGAACAACAAGGTTAATGAACGACCTAGTAGTTCAACAACAACTTTGACCGAAGTTATGCCACCCATCGTTCCTGAGCCAATAATAAAGTCACCAAAGGGAGCAGTACACAAATCGACATTTAATCCTCGTGCCAAAGGAGCACAGAATTATAATATAGTAAAGGACCTGGCCCAATCGTCGTCCACTATGTCGACACTTGAGGTACCACAAAATTACCCCTCCCAAGAGCAAGCTTTATTATCAGCAATAGGTGGGATTGGCCCAATGGATTCCAATCTTGTGGCCTTTGATCATAAAGGATATGACCCTCAGTTACCAGCTCAACTAGCTTTCCTTATTCAAGTGAAAGCCCTCAACAAAATTGTTCATCGAACAATTATTGATGAGGGGGCATCTACATGTCTTATGTCGATGAGTTGCTGGAAAGAATTAGGATCACCACCCTTGTCAAAATCATCAACGACGTTAAAAGCATTTGATGGACGGTCATACACTCCATACGGGATTTTAAGTAACTTGCAAGTTGAACTGGGGGGCAAAACAGTAGGAATTGATGTTGAAGTAATTGATGGAAACCTCGATTACAACATCCTATTAGGAAGGCCCTGGATCTATGCCATGGCCGCGGTTGTGTCGACCTATTTCAGGAGGATTGCATTTCCCTCCCAAGAAGGAATTACAATCGTCGACCAACAAACTTTTCTCCCCAACAGTTCACAAGTTACAGGAAGCATTCCAATGATCCATGCAAGGAATCATTTTTTCCAAAATATTGGAGTAGGTTTCCTAAAAGACCCTGCCTTAATGGGTACTTTCGCCCTACCGCCTCCAAGTAATCTGGCGGAAGTGGCCACAGTGGAAACCTACAAAATGAAATCTAATCCAATCTTCTGGTTGGATTCGGAAGATTCCTAGATATTTTGTCGGCGCCGAGGATGGTTCTTATCTCGTGTCAACCTCGTTAAAAAATGAAACAAGGAGTCGAGGATAGTTCCTATCTCAGGTCAACCTCGTTAAAAAATGAAAAAACCATGAGGATAGTTCTTTTACTATGTCAACCTCATTAAAAAATGAAACAATCCCCTTTCCAGATCTCAATGGTAAACCTTCATTCCAATCAACAAAGTTGAATGCAATGAAGCTTGGGGGGCATGCACCTCGTTTTGCATTATTATGCTGGGGGCATGCAAACTTATCTTCGAGCAGTTTTAGCACATAGTTCATGCTCGTTAAAAAATAAACGCAAGATTCGAGCAGTTTTAGCATATAGTTCATGCTCGTTAAAAAATAAACGCAAATCCGAGCAGTTTTAGGACTGAATTTATGCTCGTTAAAAAATAGAAAAGTGTGAGCAAAAGTTTCCCTCAGAGTTCAAGCTCATGGAAAAAATGAACCGGTAAATAACCTTTTGAGATCGTAAATTCATCAGCCATAAGAACCTTGATCGTGTTTTCATCCATCACCTCCACTGTTCATTTGGTCGATCATTCACTTCCATTTGTGTGTTTACCTCTTTTGAGAAACAGCTGCGAAGAGTGATTTCACCTAGCCATCCTTGTGACACTGCCGTGATTGGAAAATTCCAACCTGTACCTGGAATCTGTAGCTATCCCTGTTTATCACTCGTTCCTCAAAAGACGAGTCTTCTTTTAGCTCTTTTCACTGACTCGTAAAATATGAAAAGTTTGCCGAGTTTTGGCCTTCCAGCTCGTTAAATGACCGGAACGCTATCCCTCCTCTAAATTTTAATCTTTTTGGACCTGAGGGATTATTGCACAAAAGGATCGAGCGCTTGTCTTGTTCGGCTCGTTAAAAGTACCGAACAGCCATCCCTTCTGTATTGTTTTATACTTTTTTGGACTTAAGGGATTTGCTGACGAAAAAGGAATCATGGAGTTAACTTTCTGTACCTTTTCAGACTCTCTAAAAATGAAAAGGACCAAGTTTTCTTTGTCGTTAGACTCGTTAAAATGATTAAATAGCGACAAACTTGTCTTTAGACGAGAACGAGTTTCCCTATCGCTAGGCTCGTTAAATCATAGCGATAGGCTTGCCCGAAGGGCAGGTTATAGAACAAGCATATGTTATCCTCCTCAAGCTTGACAAAAATAAAGAGGTACTAGTCAGAAATGACTGGGGAAAAATTGGGAGAACATTCAAAGTTTAATGGTAGCGAGTCACTCTTGAACATGACACTTTTCCTCCGTATCACATCGGGTTGGGTTGTTTCATTCACCGGTCTCATCAGCATGGTCCTCGCCACACCATCCACGTTTGGGGTAATGCTACCGATCCATCGCATCAGTGTCGTTATATGTTCAAGAGGGGTCATTCTGAAAGTGTCAACCGTGTCCCATCCACTGCCATACATTATCCTTCATCCATTCATGATCGCCACCCTGAATCATATGTCACAGTTTGTTTTCACCTCCACTAAAGTCATTAGCTCCGTTCCGTGTCATTGATGTGGGATTCATTAAGGCCCTCCTTTGACGGATCGCTTCTTGTCGACTTCAACTCATTATCCAAGAAGTTGATCTAGGAACACCCCCATCAATACTTTGAAGCTTGCATGCCTCAATGGCAAGTTTCTCACTTCCGGCGACAGGTATACATCGATGACCTTCGACCAGAAGATTTTGCGTGGCGTTCGACGCCAAGTCCTTTATTCACGCCACGTGAATTGTACTGCAGTACCTTGAGGGTCATCGTCATTATTGGTGATTCCTCTCGTGCTTGTTAACGGTTTTCATTATTGACCGGTAATCAAGCGATGTCTTTCCATGTTCGACTTCAGCGCAATTCTCACATGGATCGACTTGTACTTAGAGTGAAGATCGAACGAGTTTGAAGACCCCGGATCTAGTTTCATCCATCCGGGCTGCGATATATATTCAGGAAATATAAAAGCATTTGCCATGTACATCATTGCAGCAGATGATCATCCTACTCAAAGGATGATAATTTCAGCAGAAAATTATCAGTCTATCTTCAGACGATCGTCTGTCATATGTACCAAAATGTATTTATAAAAAGCTGAGCATGGGAATGCCCGCCTCAGCTAGATCATGAGAATAATGATGAATGAAAAATAATGTATTGTATTGTATTGTATTACAGGGCACTCTCCTCAGCACTGGAACGAACTTCGGATCCTCTAGATAAAGCATTTCACCTGATAAACGGCCTCATACTTTAGGGGGCAACCGTTATAGACATTTTTGTGCCTCGCGTCATGGAGCATGGAATGTCAATAATTACAGGGATCCTCAGTCCCTAAACATGTTGTTCTTACCCCTAAAAGAACAAGGTCATCAAACAACAGCACTTCCAATCAGTTCTCCACCTGAAAACACTTCAAAACAGGCTTATTTTGGATCATGTCAGCTGCTTAACTGAGCTTCTGCGCTGGAATGCAACTGTCCCACTCTGTACCTGCGCTGGAAGTCAAAAGTAATGAAGGCTACCTGCGCTGGGCGAGATTGGCCAAGTGGCACAGTCATCCTGCAAGGTGTCAACTGCCCAGGAAGCTTCCAAACTGACACTTGGTTCATAAGATTCGCCCTGTGATGAGTAAGAGGTACTTGATCACCATGTGTAACCAAGGATCTCCAAGTGGACTCAAGAACTGAAGATTAACTGAAGAGGGAGAGGACACAAGGCAGCTTCATGTCAGTCTCAAGCTGACTCATCCTCTCTTCTTCTATCCTATATATAGAGCTCTTCTATGAGGTCTAAAGAGGCGGGAATTTTGTGTAAAGCAAGGAGGTGCTGTTGGATTACAGCTAGAGCTATTGGGTGATTGTTTTACTAGAGGTGAAGAGGAGAGTTCTTGCTGCTGGGGAGGTGCTGCTGGATTGGAGCCATCATTGGTTGTAACCTTCTCAGAACCCTGTTACTTCTATCAATAAAGTTTTGCATGTTCTCCTATATACTTGTATTGCATTGATGTATTGTATTTACATGTATATTTGATTCACTCTAATCCATGCATCAGTTATGAGTACATGTATCTTGTAGTTTCCTCTCTTGTTTTGTGCAGGATCTGTGTGTAGCTGGACCGGCAAAGAGAGTAAGGAGCTGGGAACAAGAGACAAAGAGAGAGGATCAAGATCGACTAAGCGAAGGACACCAGGTTGGTTAATCATTTCTTCTTTCTCTCTATACTTTTATAAAGGAAAACATCAAAGCTTTACTTTCAGTTGTTGCTAAAGACTGTCACCTTTAGAGTAGGGATAGGGTCATCCGCATCGGATACTTTTCCCCACAACAACCGCAAAGCACAAATCTAGTCGTGTGTTCACTAAATAAATCAATGAACCCACAAGTTGCCGATAAACAATAGTAGCTTCAACCTAAAGTAGCTTGAAGTAGCATCCTCCTTCCTCTAGTTACCTACTAGAGTAGTCTGCATGGGCTTGCACTTCTCCATGTGGCATCTCTTGAGTATCGCATTGGCATACTTGCCTTGAGATACAAACACCTCCCCATCTTTCTGCCACACTTCCATGCCTAGAAAGTAGTGCATGAGACCCATGTCTTTCATCTCGAACTCTCTTGCAAGGTCCTCCTTGCAAAACTTGATCAACTCATCATCACCTGTCAACATTAGATAATCAACATAAAGAACAATGATAAATGGCTTACCTTCTACCATGATGTGGTATAGGTTTGCATCCACTTCACTCTTTGTGAAGCCCAACCCGGTGAAATAGTTGTCGATCCTGGTGTACCAAGCATGAGGTGCTTGATTCAACCCGTACAAAGCGCTCTTGAGTCGGCACACATGAGACTCATGATCAAAGTTCTCAAATCTTTCTGGCTACTCTATGTACACCTCTTCCTCAATCTTGCCATTAAGGAACGCAATCTTCACATCCATCTCATGGATCTTCCAACCCATCTATGCTGGTAGTGCCAACATCGATCTGATAGATGAGTACCTTGCTATAGGAGAAAAATTCTCATCATAGCCGATCCCCTCGACCTGTGAGAAACCACAGGCAACAAAACTTGCCTTATTTTTCTCAACACTACCATCAACTGCTTTCTTTACCTTGTAAAGCCATCGGGAACTCACCACTAACTTGTTCTCCAGTCTTGGAACAACATCCCAAATACTGTTCCAAACTATGGATTCATACTCCTCCACCATAGCATCAACCCAAACTGGTTGCTGCACTGCTTCCTTAAAGGAAGATGGTTCTGTCTCTATACATTCCCCAACTAGGGCCATGTAACCAGTGCACCGCTCAGGTTACCTCCTCTATCTACGTTGAGAATATGGTTGTCCCACATTGTCTCTCCCATCCATCAAAAATCTATCAGCCTCTCTTGAGTGTTTATGCCCATCTCTGGAAGAATTTTCATGAGTGGATGTCTCCACTCATGGATCCTCTATCTCCAATCATGGATCCTCTACATGCAGATGCTCCGCATCAGTCTGAGGTTCCTCCTCCTTAGGAACCAAAATTTCCTCCTCTGCATGCAACTTGAGCTCCCTCCCAAGGGATACTTGCATGGCCTTCTGCTCATCAAACTTTAGATCTCTACGTACCACTGTCCTCTGACTGGTAGGCAAGAACACCCGAAAATTGTGGGGTGTATCAGTGTACCCCACAAGTATCCCCAACTCAGCTATTGGCTCTAGCTTCTTCCAGGCATGATTGGTCACATGGCAAAATACCGATGAGCCAAAGATCCTAAAGTGACTCACATCTGTTCTCTTCCTGGAGAAAGCCTCCTCTAGTGTCTTCATCCCCAGTATACAATGCAGGCTTCTATTTTGCAAGTATACTATTGTATTGCATGCCTCAACCCAAAAATGAAGTGGTAGGCCTTGGTCATGCAGCACCGCTCGAGCTGCTCCTACAATTGTTTTGTTCTTCCTTTCGACCACCCCATTCTGCTATGGGTTATGGGGTGTCGCCAACTCCCGTTTAATTCCTTGTGCTACAAAAAATTCCTTAAACTGTTGAGATACATACTCTCCACCATTGTCGCTTTGCAAGGCCCTTATCTTCTTTCCTGATTCTTTCTCAAACAAGGCTTTGAACTCACAAAACCTTGAGAAGGTTTGATCCTTCTTCTGCATGAAGTAGATCCAACATCTATGAGAAAAATCATCAATGAAAATAACATAGTACCATTGTTTAACGGTGGAGGCTATCGAGAATGGTCCACACATATCTGTGTGGACTCGTTCCAAGATTTCTCTAACTTGACTGTCTCGATCCTGAAAGGAATATTTTGCATACTTACCCAAGGTACAACCTTTGCATGTATCCACTTGCTCCAGTTTACCCTTGGGAAGTCCAGTAGAAATCTGTTGCATGATCTTTAAGGCCCCATGGTGCAAGTGGCCCAATATTCTATGCCATAGCTCGCCAATATCTTGGCTTTGCACCAACTCTGCTTTGGAACTCAATGTAGCACAATCATCTACCTCCAGCTTGTAGAGATTCTTTACTCGAACCCCAATCCTCTTGGTCTATCTAGTGCCGATGTGTCTCAGGAATGCCTTTCCTTTACTAAACACTACATCATAGCCTTTGCCTTCCAACATTACGACGAATACCAGGTTCTTCTTCAGTCTAGGCACATATTTTACATTAGTCAGGGTGAGAGGAGCTCCATGCTCCCTTTGAAAAACAATTTTTCCTTCACTTGAAACATGGTACTTTCCATCATCACCCATCTCTATGCGCATCTAGAGGTCCTTCTCCTCCAAGGTACTAAATAGACTCTTGTCACCAGTCATGTGGAATGAGGCTCCACTATCCAAGTACCAAACACAACCCACCATCAATGAAACCATGCATGCGATGAGGGTGAAATCCAATTCGAACTGTGAGGCCAATGCCTCACCATCTGATCCTTTAGAGGATCCCTTCTTGGATTTCTTATGTGGACAATTTGTTGCATAATGGCCCACCTCATGACAATTAAAGCATCGAACTTTATATTTGTCAATCTTCTTCCCACCATGGGAAGAACTCGATTTAGAATGCGAAGCCTTCCCTTTCCCTTTCCTCACCTTACTCGCTAAGGCTAGAATTTATTCATCATCATGCTTTGATGAAGAACCATCTCTGGTGCTTCTCCTGATCTCCTCCTACAATCAGATCTGACCACAGTCATTCCCAATTTGGAAATTTCTCTCTTCCATTTACTGAGTCTTGGTACCGATGCTAGCTCTTAGGAAGACCGAGGAGAGCAAGACTCACCATGTCATCATCAGTTGTCATGATTCCTACACTTCCAAGCTCATCCCTGCAGGTGGTAAGCTTGTTCAGATATGTAGAGATCATGTCGCCCTTTTCACACTTGATTTTCTGAAGCTTGTCTTTTAGCGCTATCTTCCTTTGATTGTTGTTGTTCTGATATATATCCTTCAATGTTTTCCACATTGAAAATGGTGTCTCCTTCCCATGGAGACTCGAGAAAATGTGCTCTTGAACTCCCTCCAGAAGAACCCTCCTCGCTCTAGCCACACATTTCTTCCATTCCACCAATTCTTGGGCATTAGCAGTTGCTAGCTTGGGGACTTCTTGATCAATGAAGTCTTTCAACCCATTTTCCTCTAATACCGCTTCCATGCAATCCTTCCAGGCTATATAATTCAAGCTTCCATCCAAGGCATACTCAAGTCTCAAACCATTAAACGCCATTGGTGAAATTTGAGATGTGATAAGAATTCGATTTCTATAATCAAGAACTTCAAACTTCGAACTTCTCCCTTCTTTGTATATTGTTCTTTGCTTTGATCACCTTTTCTTTAATACCATGTAGAAATTCTCATTGTAGATCACCTGACAATGCAATATACAAAATCAAAACACTTTATCTACTTCTACAAACAAACTTGCAGAAGCTTAATCGATTTTGAGCAAGATCAAACAGAAAACATATAACAAAGAAGAAGATTCAATCACACATGAAACACAGAAGAATACTCTTGGGAAAACCTCAGCTAAAAACCCCGCTATTTGTATTATCATACAAGTGGAAATATCTCAGGATTACACAAAGCTTTAGCTCACAAGCTATCCAACTCTCAGTACAATCCCTCATTGCTGCTCATAGACAGAATAGACAACACATATGCCTTCCTTCAATCCTCCAAGCCTCCTATTTCCTTGCGCAATTTCTCCTGGGTCCTCTGGCTGCCACCTATGTGAATTCTCCTCTCACACACAACACTGTCCTCATACTAAACTACGCAATCCTCAAGGAATGAATTCCTTCTGCATGCAAGAGGTATCCTCATGGGAATATTCCTACAACCGATAGTACATTGTCCCTTCCTCTAATCTCAACTGGGTCTCTGACTGAACTGACATGCATGAGTTATTTATGAGAGAATATTCAGTTATCTGAAGTACACTAGTTACATGCATGCATGCATTAACTAACTGAACTCACAATCAACTCCACAAACTGTTGGAACTAATCTAACTGGACTTAACTCAATTAATTAAGCTAACTAATTACAACTCAAAGTACAACTCATCCTGATATCCTTAATTAAGGGATAACTTTCTCAATCAAGGGGATAACTGTTGCATGTCTTCACATAGACTTCATGTTTGATTTTCTCCAACTAATTAACTCAAGATGAATTAATTAATTATTTTTCAAACAATTATTAAGATCAAATTCAAATTTTAATTCTCAAGTTTAGTTCAGGGACTAACTAAAATTGGAGTGTATCCAAAAATGTTATTTATAGCAATGCTATTTTTAGCATTTCAATATTTAGCATTTCTTGTTGCTATTTTCAAAAATGCTGGCCTATTCCAGTGATCATGTTGGCTTAATAGTCATGGACAAACCACTGTATATAGCATTGTTCAACCTCATTTGCAGGACAACAATTCGGTCAAGAAGGTCTGAAATAACCAAGCGTGAAAAACATCTTAGAAGAAGCCTTAACATCACCGAAGGAAGAGGAAGGGATAGTGAAGGTAGTAACATCATTGTGTGGCTTTTTTTGGGCTAGTCTACTTGTTGGGATAGGGTCCCTAGGGTTAGTTTTGGGTTAGTTAATCCAAGTTTTGTATAAATTTTTGTAAAAGATGTAAAGTCTCTGCGAAATGTGGATGTGAAGTGTGTAGGTAGATAGGAGTCAAAGGGGCTTAGCCCCTTGTTTGGAGAAGTAAATTGGTCGGTTCTGAGACTCACCCATGGTCCATGATATATATTTGAGTCATAGCGAGTCTAGAAGAGGTAACAAAGTAAGCTAAGGAAATATAGACACTATTTTGGGCAAGTTCTAAGGCAGGAAGGCTCTCTTCTTGTACTTAGGCAAGAAGGGGAAGGCTCTTGTAGCTGAGTGTGCAGGAGGCCTTGGTAAGTCCACAACTAAGTGTATGGACCCCTGCAGCTGAGTGCACAGGGTAGAAGTGTTTGTAATCTGGTCATTGAAGATCAATAACGACTGATTTTGAAGAGTTACTGTGCAATCTAAGCATTTATGTTTATGTTATATTATGTCGCTTAATTATATGTTTCAATGAAATAATGTACGAATGCCGCACGAAGCTCTTGAATCTATCTTATTTATGCATGTTTTAAATAATTATCTGTGTTTGCGAAGTTAAGGGTTAATTCTACTTTTTTTCTTGTTGATCTAGATTGTCATTGATGTCAATATGGAAATATTCTGGGATACTAAATGATGATGTGAAGTAACAAGAGCAAGAAGCCAAAGACGAGAAGCCATTGAAAAATTGTCGGAATCCATCATAAAGCCAAAGAGTAAGAGGAAGAATTCATTGAAAGCCAACAAGAGAAGAGAAGTAGTTTATCAGAAGCAGTTTATAGGAGTAAAACAGTGTTAATAAGGAGTTAAGATATCGAAAGAACTAAGAATCCATTTTGAGAAACAAACCATGGAAACCTTTTAACAAAATTCCACAATGCATCGAGAAAATTATATCAGTGCTTTATCAACGGATTTATTATGTGTCGCATTGATACCCCAGATTGCAATATGAGAATTACGGACCCAATAGGACTATTGACACAGGTTTAATGTAATATTGTATCTGCCTTAATATAACAGTGATATCCAAGGGTTATTGGAGACCCATTGGTTCCATTACAATATTCTGTAATACAACATCGCATCCTCCACATCAGAAGGTATCACCAAGTCTTAAAGGTATGTCACACCAAAATCCACAATTTTTATATCACTGCGGACCCGAAACAGGTTATGTTAACAAGCCTATACAATATCGATAATTTCTCAATCCATCACAATAAAACCCTCAATTACGATATGTATTACGGACCCAATCACTCCATTATGATATGCCCTAAAGAAATATCACATCAGTCACATGGGAAGTTTCATATAGCAATTCTTAAAGGTTTGTCACGGTAAAACCTTTGATTGTGCTATTATTGGAGACCTGACTGCACCATTAAGACATGAATTAAATAATATCCCATCTACAGTATCACGAGTTTCAATAGGATGATGCATAAAACCTCTGATTGTGATAAGGTTGTGATTAGGGTTATCAAGATGTTATATTGTGAAGCCATAAGGTTGCGATTACAGGATTTTCACGAGTTGCAATTGTAGGAGTTCGAAAAATTGCGATTGCGACTAATAGCATGGCATGTGGGACCTCCATGTGGGCATTGGATGAATATTAAAAAGGGCCTCTCCAATATATTTTGTAATAAGAAACCTCTGAAAGTTGAGATTGCAATTAGTGGTGACATGGTATGTGTGGACTGCCAGACTTCTATTATAATATGGTTATAGCCTCTCTGGTTTCTCAGTAAATAAACAAGTCGGCCTCCCTCCAATAAATGTCTCTCTCAGTCATTGGTGAAACTTCTATAAATACAGGTTAAAATGTTTCACTAAAGGTATCGATCTCGGGAATTGAATACAGAAAGGAAGTAACAGTTCACAATGCATGAACTCAAATAAGTCAAAGGAAGAGATAAAAAGAAGAAGGAAAGGAAGTCAAAGGTCAATCAAAAGAGAAATAAAGAAGAGCATTAAGAATTGAAGAACAAAGAAAGCTAGGATTGACTGTGCATAGGGTCATTCATATAGTTCGTACCTGTGATGAATTGATCTATGGAAGAAGTACAGACTGCAACCCGCAGAATAGTTTTGTGAAGATCTGTATGACCTCGAACCAACGAAGTAAGATTTCATTAGTCATCATTTGAAGGGAGCAGTAGACAACATCAACATTGAATTATTTGTGTGTTTGTTCCTTTCAAGTAAGATACCTTGACAGTTACTCCGGAAGTAGTTACCGCGACAATAAGAACAGAGGGTTGAAAAATAGAGAATTGTTTTTGTGCAAACATTGAGGCTTAGTGCAGCTTATCAAAGATATCTTGTTGAAAATAATAAACAGATATCAGAGACATTATTGGAGATCATGATGGCTATTTGAAATCATCATGAGGTAACTCTGCAAACTCTGTTTGGGCAATATGAAGAATTGTGAAGAGTCCTTCATATGAAGACAGGTTGTCATTAATGTAGTAGTGAAGCTGTAGATTGATAGAACATAGTGAAGAACATTTTGAGATTAGTGTAATACAATCAAAACATTTCTTGACAAAGAAAAACTATCGGGTCGAAGTCCTTGGGGTTGGTGCCTCAGAATTGCAAGGATTGGTGTCCTTAGAGTTGGTGCTCCTAAATCCAAGGTTGGTGCCTTGACAAGATAGGGTCGGAGCCCTTAGCGTTGGTGCCTGAGAATTGGAAGGATTGGTGTCCTTGGAGTTGATGATCCTAAATCCAAGTTTGGTGCCTTGAAAAGATAGGGTCGGATCCATTGGGGTTGGTGCCTTGACAAGATAGGGTTGGATCCCTTGGGGTTGGTTCGTTGACAAGATAGGGTAGAATCCCTTGGGGTTTGTGCCTTAGAATTGGAAGTATTGGTGTCCTTGGAGTTGCTTCTCCTAAATCCAAGGTGGGTGCCTTGACAAGATAGGGTCAGATCCCTAGAGTTTGGAGCCTCACAAAAGACCAAGTTAGTGCTTGGCAACAGGTTGGATCCTGGGAATTGAAGATCGGTGTCTTCATCAAGGGTTGGAGCCCTATATATTGTACTTGATTCATTATAAATATTATATTAATGAAATAATTTATTCCTATTGATTATTTTGTGTTCTAAATATAATTCATTTAACTGGTATAAGTAACAATTGAAAAGGAATAATTATTCAACCCCCCTCTCAATGTTTCCAAAATTTCTAACAAATTGGATAGATTTGCACAAAGGAAGATATAGGGTTATTTATTTATGCACAAAAGTGGTTAGATCTCATGTTTAAGGTCTGCAAAGATTGATTGTAGACCTTCGAAAGGTCTAGAAGGCATTTTACCTTATTTCCTATGACCATCCCTAGAAGGATATTGATCTGTGCGTAGGCAGATTTGAACTGTCAGAGCTTAAAAACCACTTATGACATGTCCCTGGATGTAGAAACCTGGTTCTAGCATCCCCTAATACTACTTCGCGTGAGATTGCAGCCTACGCTTTATAGGTTGTTGTCAAAAGGGCCAGAAGTTAGGGTTTTGTTGGTTGGCGCGAACAACTCTGAACCTATGTTAGGCCCCCTTAAGCCAACAAATGGTTCTATTGCTGGGACCGTGATCTATCTGAGAGATGTGTGATAAATGGTTTCCTATGAAGAAAGAGTTTGATAAGTGGATTGATCGAAAATTGCATGCGTTCATGGCTTAGGAGAAAACGAGCCCTAAATTATCCAAGGAGTAGTGGTTGTAGATATTTTTGTACACAAACAAGACCAACACGTTCTTCTGCTTCTTCCATGAAGAACTATACGAGTAGCTGTATAAATTAGTCGATAGTTGAGGGATGTGGAGGCTCGAAGGCCCTATAGTGTGGAATCCTAGACTGGCGCGACGTCTGGAAGAATCAAAAAGTAATATTGTGCGAGTTGTGGACCACTAGATTGATCGCACATTGGGAAGCTTTGTGACCTATTTTGCGATCGATAGGAATATCAGTTATAGCAAAGTGGAGTGAAGAATTTTGAAAGGACCAAGAGGTAAGTATTTGAACTCACTGAAGACTTGGATTAAAATGTTTTTATGTGAAAAGAGGGTTATGCAGTTACCTCAATGTTTGGGGCTACGCTAACTGGGAGATTCTTTAGAAGAAACAGAGGATCTTGCCCAAAATATAGTCCACTCATTGAACCCCCTTCAACCAACGATAAAGGGACAGCGTTGACTACGTCATGAAGTGTGGTCAAGTTAATTACACAAGGTATTCTAAGGATATTGCATCCGTCCACTCCACCTCCACCTCCGCATCATACACCTACCCCTTCACCACCTCCACCTCCACCTCCACCCCCACCATTCAACATGGAAAACATGATGAAGATGTTGGTTTTAAAGGAACAGGGACCGAAGATCCAGAACAGTTTTGGTTTGTCACAGATGTTGTTTTGATATCACAACAGATTACGGATGCTAATATTAAGAAAGTGCAGTTGGTTACAGCCTTACAAGACCACGCATTGACATGGTATATCAAGTATTGCACTGATAACCCCAACACATCATTGGCAGATACCCAACTAGATTTGAACAAGGAGTTCAGTAAGCCTAAGTCTGAGGTGTAGTCAGTAATTGAATTTAAGGAAATCCGACAAAAGGTCGATGAGACACCTTAGAACTTTGATCATAGGTTGAAATTCCTGATCAGGTAGGCTAATAGGTAAATCTCATATTCCAAACATCGCGACTAGTTTATAGCATCGCTCTTGCTACATTTAAGAATACCTCTATCGCAACAAAAAATAGCAATGCAAGAAGAAGCCTTGGTGATCGCGATGAGATTGGATGCCTCACCTATGCAAGATACGAACTTGGAAGTGCACAAAATTCATTCACAGTTGGAGAGCCTGCACTTGGAGTTGCAGAGCTTGAAGGAAGGAATGGAAGCTCAGTCGGAGTGCACACTGAGATCTGGTGTCTGAAATGTAAGAGTCATGGACATGATAAGGATCATTTCCAGGTATTTAAGAATTATATTATAGGGCAAGGGCCTATACCCCTCAAACCATAGAATAATGTGGGGAAAAGCATGGGAGTTGCGCTATGTGCACTATTTGTTATGTTACTAGACAACATGCTACTGATAACTACCATCTATTGCAGAATTTTGTATAGACCCCTCAATAGTTATTTTGCAATTTTTGTAAACCTGTAGGACATGATGAATTCCATTGTAGGACTTATGAGTTGATGATGGATAAAACCCCTACCTAAAGAATGCAGGCAGAAAATTGGCATCATGATCAAGGTGCAGGAGCATCACGTGGAGGATTCCAAGGCCAAGGATGAGAAAGAGGCGCTGGACCAGGTCGAGGGCGTGGGTAGGTAATCTACTATAACTATGGTGAAGCAGGGAACTTTGCGTGAGATTGTACAAACCCCATGCATCCCTCATGTCAGTATTGTCAATAGTTTGACCATGTCATAGAGGAATGTCCAGTCCTTATCGAAAATATGCAAGAGAAGAAGGCACAGCTCGAGGAGCCTATGAAAAACATTCAGATGATGAGGGCTGAGCCTTATGAAGAGGATAAAAACATAAATATTGTGGTGAGAAGTGGTATGAAAACTGGTGCAGATAAGGGCAAGCAGCCTGAGGAAGATGGATGGGTGTGCAAGGCTGCTGAGGAGGAAGTCTTTTTTGATCTTAGTCAAGCTAAGAAGACCTTCATGGAAGCCAAGAAGAACTTTCTTGAGGCCTCCACCTTAGGAAGTTAGGAAAAATGCCAGAGACTAATGCAAAGAAGTAGATCCTTCAATTCTAGCTACCTTTCTGAATACTTGTATGAAGCTTCTGCGTGATCAGAAAGCATTCAAGAATTGCAAGACTTAATATACAAATGTGCCAATAAGGAAAAGACTCCTACGAAGCAGTGTACAATAAAAAATATTGGTAAATGTAAGGGATGAACAAGGTGCAAGATCAGGCTAACTGCGCAGATAGGTGATTATGAAATGGACTAGGTAATCTTGGATCTGGGGTCCGATGCAAATGTCCTACCGAAGTAGACATGGGAAAGGATAGGGAGACTTGCACTGTAGTGGTATCCTACTCAGTTGTGCATGGAAAATCAGTAGAAGATTATTCCAATGGGGTGCTTATATGGTGTAATGGTGGACAGTGAAGGTGCGAGTGCATTGGCTGACTTTGAGGTCATTGAGCTAGTGGATGATAGTAACCCATATCCTACGCTGTTAGGAATTGACTGGGCTATTGATATGAATGGGGTAATCAACCTGAAGAAACAGAAGATGTCCTTTGAGAAGAAGTTGCTCAGGGTTATAGTTCCCTTAAACCTTACAGAAGGAGCACATTATACTGAACCAGTGCGCGATTATGTAGAAAGTGATGATGACCTAGATCAGATATATAAGGTAAAAACGTGAGATGAGGATTGGGTAAATCCTACAGTTAATGGATGAATTACGTGGGATAGTGATAGCTCCTATGCCTCAGATTCATATGAAGATCTTGAACATTGGAAGAATATGTTGCATGAAGTATCTACACTCCGTTGCAACATGATGACCAAGTCGTTGAGGTGTGTCTCGACTGAGGTAAGAAATATTCTGCATTACGATGGTTTGACTGATGTGGAATTGTTTTCGGATGAATATGAAAGGGAAGTACTAGTATAACATCAATTCCAGGCACTGGAATTGGTGCTACGTGCTACGCCTGCCTGTTGGTGGGGTACGCACAATGAGAGCTTTGCTGGATGGAGAGAATACAAAAGAATGATGAAGTTAAGGTTTGGCTATGCTAATACTAGACTGACAGAGAAGTATAGTGGGAAGGATGATCCGCGCAATCATTTAGAATGATGGACTAAGGCCTAGGGAATATAACCACAACCGGAATGGGTGCATATCTTCTGTCATACACTAGATACAATCCCAATGAACTAGTATTTGGAAACACAGCTTTGCCATGGAACAACTGAATGGGACGTTTTAAGGAGAGTTTTTGATTAACCTTCAGCTTCGAGGATGGTTTTGAGAGCACTGATGAGGCACTAAAAGAAATTAAAACATCTATATTTAGAATGACAAAGGAACCGGTAAAATGAAATCAGCCAGATTGGAGTACATAATTGCGACATGCGCTGGAATGTTATAATGTGACTACTAAAGAAGAGGATGATCTGCAGAATATTACCATTCCTGAAACTAAAGGACAACACGAAGTCAAAGGACCGAAGGTGGAAAACCTGAATATATCAGAGCCTTTGAAAAATCGATAGGTAAAAATTAGATCTAAAGAAGAACTTAAGTTCGTGAAGATAGGAGACTACTGGGACCAAGATATGGTTGATAAGGTAGCTAAGTTATTGTGTGAATACTAGGACTTGTTCCCAACGAAGTTTTTAGATTTGAAATGGATTGTCAAAGATTTAGGTATTATGAGGATCACTTTGAAATTAGATGTGAATCCTACTAAGTAGCGGCCTTATCAACTAAATCCAATGTATAAGGAGAAGGTACGCCAAGAACTAGATAAAATGTTGGACGCTGGTATTATTGAGCTTGTAGAAGAATTTGATTGGGTAAGCCTAATGGTGGTCCAAGAAAAGGTATAGAAGGGTGAAATCTGCATATGAAAAGATCTATGGAAGTTAAATGACGTTTGTGTGCATGATCCATTTCCGACACCATTTAATAACGAAGTACTAGAGAATGTGGGTAGATAGGAGGCATATTCATTCACTGATGGGTTTGAGGGTTATCATCAATTAAAGATTGTGTCAGAGGATCAAAGCAAAACAACCTTTGTGACTAAGTGGGGTTTCTTCCAATATATAGTTATGCCATTCTTATTGAAGAATACGCTTGCAATCTTTTCCTGGGTAGTGATTGCGGTGTTCAAAGAGTTTATGCATAAGTTCCTGGACATATATTTTGATGATTGGATTGTATTTGGGTTGGTGAAACACCATGTTGTGATCGCGTTGAACCTGAAAAAGTGTATATTATGTGTGCCTTTTGGGATTTTTCTTGGCCATGTTGTATGTAAGAAAGGATTGATGGTGGACCCTGCGAAGATCGTCGTAATTGTGAACTTGGAAGAACCTAGGAATGTGAAACAGTTGTGCATGGCATTGGGACACACTGGGTACTACAGGAAGTTTATCAAGGCATATGCCCAGATAACCATGCCGATGGAGAAATTGTTAAAGAAGGATGCGATGTTTTCCTGCGATGAATACTATTAGTGTAGCTTGGATGTCTTGAAGGAGAAGATGGTGACAATGCCTATCTTGGTGTTTCCGGACTGAAAAAAGGAGTTTCATGTGCATGTTGATGCCTCATGTATTGCACTAGGAGCAGTATTAACACAAGCAGGAGAGGAAGAGACTGGTCATCCAATAGCTTTTGCGAGTAGGAATTTATAGAAAGTAGAGAATAATTACTCCACCACAGAGAGTGAAGGGTTGGCGATGGTCAATGCACTACAGAATTTTAGGCATTACTTGTTGGGTGGACACTTTTAAATGTATACAGATCACTCCCTACTGAAGTACTTGGTCAATAAGCTTGTGTTTGGGGGGAAATATGTGGATGGTTACTATTGTTCTAGGAGAATGAATTTCAGGTAATTGTGTATCCTGGATGGCTAAATACAGGCCCAAACCATCTATCAAGGATTAAAACAGGAGAGGAACCAAGTAGTTTGGAGGAAGGACTGCCCGACACTCATATCTTTGTGGTGCGCATCACGAACAATCATTTTTCTGATATTATTCAGTTATTAAAAATAAGAACAGCTCTGGAAGGTTATTCCACTCAACCAAATAAGGAGTTATTAGTTCGCACCACGAATTTTTCGGTAATTGCAGGTCATTTGTATAATATGGGGTCGGGTGAGATATTGCGAAGGTATTTTCCAGAGTTTGAACATCCTAGTATCCTAGTGGAAGCTCATGGAGGAGTGGCAGGGGGTGACTATGCAGGGAAAGCAACCGCACAGAAGATTTTGCGCATTGAGCTATGGTGGCCAACACTACAAAAGGATTATAAGGAATACTGTAAGGCATGCGATGCTTTCCAAAGGATGAGGAAGCCTTTGCGAAGGGATGAATTGCCTTTAAATCCTTAGGATTCGTTGCAGGTATTTGATAAGTGGACCATTGAATTTATAGGTCCTATACAACCACCAGGAAAGAAGACGGGTGCACGATATATTATTACTACAATAGAGTATTTAACCAGATGGGTGGAAGCATAGCCAGTGAAGGATTGTACAACGGCCATTGCTGCAAAGTTTCTTTTCAAGTATGTCTTAACAAGGTTTGGATGCCCTAAGATTTTGATGAGTGATAGGGGTAGGAATTTTTTGAATGAAACAATCAGGATGATGGTTGAAGAATTCCATGTTGGAAATAATACTGAGAGGGGGGGGGTGAATCAGTGTTATCAGATCAATAAAACTTTTTCAATGCTCAGAAACATATACGCTACTTCAGTTAAGTGAATCAGCGTGTACACGCTACTGTGTCTAAAGAAACCAACGTATAACCATAAATCTTATAATTCAGTTAGTTTATCTCCAGTTAAATGCATCAGGACATTGTTCATCATATTAAGAGTAAACAGATGCAGTATAGCAGAACAGATCATCACACAAAAGCCACACACATGAACACCATGATATAAGGTGGAAACCCAATGTGGGTGAAAACCACCTGCTGCAAGTCGTCTCTATCTTTCTTTAATAAGAACTTTAGTTTACAATATTTTGTACTGGTGCAGCCTTATACCAGTACGCAGGCTACAACCTGCAGAAGGCTTCAACCTTCTCTCGTTCTCCAAACTTCCTTGGAAGGGAGCTCCAACCCCCTTTGCTCTTGTACTAGCTAAGATACTAGTACGTAGGTGCTGGCCTACAATCTTCTTTCCTTCAGGTACCACTTTTCATCAATTTTCAGACTGGATACTCCTGAAGCACAACATTACAATCTGAAGACCATGATTCATTCACAAATCATGAAACAACCAATACTAGCATCATCAATCTTTGAATTACTGAACCACTGAAACCCTGTCAAACCCAGTCACCAGAACACAGAGCAGACTACAGAACTCTGCAATAACAGTCAAATCCAGCTGCAACCCAAAAATCAAGCTCCAAAATATATACGCTACTATAATGAAGGCAACTCGCGTATACACGCGGTTTTACCAAAGACAACCTGCGTACAGATCTAAAAATAATTTTTCATAACTTGCAGTTGTACCAGATTTCAGTTATACCTAGAACATAACATTGCGTCAGTATGCAGATCTAGAAATACGCATAACCAACCATATAAAGATAGTTCATTTCAAACCATTTGATCCCGATCTCTCCTTAGATCTAGTTCTCCATCAACCGGTGAGATCTCTCCTTAGCTCAGATCAAGCAATACCTCATTAACCAATAACCTGCATACTGGATCTAATACTTCATTAGATATTCAAGACTTTTTCAGATACACTTGCCTAATGATTTCCTTCTCCTTATATAGCCTTAGGCCTTGTTCAATACCAAGAGCCAAAACCATAGAAATCCAATACCATCATCTTCAAAACTAGGGATCAACACGTTCGTCGAGACACCAAGGTCCAAAATCATAGGCACAACTTCCAAGGAATAACCGCCGTGGACCAAAGAGAAGTTTTCCACATACACGCACTTTTACTGAATCCAACCAGCGTGTACACGCAACTTGATATATAGAGAACCTGCGTATATGAACTTTCTTGGCATGCTGTACTAAGATCTGTCCTCTGATTACTTGTACCAACCTCTGAGCACCTGTACCAACCTCTGAGTGAGTTTCCATCAAGGACAACACTTGAATCATAATGCCAACAATCTCCCCCTTTGGACTTGATGGCAACCACCACACCAAGTCACTCTCCCCCTTTGACATCAAGGGCAAAGGGCTGTGCTCCCCCTGAGTACATGCTGATATCTTTGCTTGGCTGTGCTGAAACATGCTTCCTCTGACTGTAGGCAAGATCTGCAAAAGATGTTCTTCAAAGGAACCAAGACTTATACACCATAAGGGACCTTCCTATTACCAAAAGACTCAATACATACATCCATACTCCCAACCAAGAGGGGATACATCAGAAACAACCAATTATATTAAATCATTCATCCCAGGCATAGTGGGGAAACCAACATAGGCCGTTACATGACCTTGACACCATAAAAGAGATATCACAGAAGAGATACATGACATAGAGACAACAAATCTAGACCAAGACTTATGAAAGTCACAAGCAGCATCTGATACACATCTTTTAGATCAGCAACCAAGATTTTCTTCTGAGCTCCTTCTCCTGAAACCAACAACAGTTGTGTACTAGAACCAAAAGCATCTAAATGCCAACAATGCTTTATGAGACTTTAATCTGCTCCCCCTGAACCTGTGCCTGAAGAATTCTGGCATACCCATCTCAGACCTTCTCTGACCGGAGTCTGCCCTTGCTGTTCAGAACTCCATATACGCGACTTCCTCTGCAGAAAATGGCGTATGCACGCGGATATGCTTTCTGCAACATGCGTACACCATATACGCGACTTTCCCAGCATAATTCGGCGTATATACGCGTATATCCCTTACGTAACTTGCGTATACCAACTTTTCTGTAGAACAGATAAGCTTCAACAGCAGGATGAAGCATCAAATACTCCCAGCTTTTGTCTGAGATATTCAAAAGTTTCCCTGGGCAGTGGTTTTGTGAGAATATCAGCAACTTGTTCCTTAGAAGGAACATACTCCAGTTTGATCTTCTGCTCAAGCACTTGTTCCCGAAGAAAATGGTACTTGATTGGTATGTGCTTGGTCTTTGAGTGCATGACTGGATTCTTTGAAATGCTGATTGCACTTGTATTATCACATAGGATAGAGACTGGTGGAGTGCAAGTGATTTGAAAATCCTGCAAGGTCTGCATCATCCAAAGAAGTTGTGTGCAACAAGATGCAGCAGCCACATATTCTACTTCAGTTGTAGATAAGGCAATCGAACTCTGTTTCTTGCTGAACCAGGATACTAATCTGGAACCCATGAAGAAAGCACCACCACTTGTGCTTTCCCTATCATCCACACTTCCGGCCCAATCTGCATCTGTGTAAGCATGAAGAGTGAGATCTGTATCTCTAGGATACCATAAGCCATAGTTTTGGGTCCCTTGAAGATACTTGAAGATTCTTTTGACTGCCTGAAGATGAGTTTCCTTTGGGTTGGCTTGAAATCTTCCAACAATTCCTACTGCATGCATAATATCTGGTCGGGTACCTGTCAAATAAAGCAAACTCCCAATCATGGATCTATAAGTTGGTTGATGAACTGCTGCTGATTCATCATTTGCACTGAGGCTGCATCCTGTAACCATGGGTGTACATACTGGCTTTGACTCTTCCATGCCATACTTCTTCAGGATCTGCTTGAGGTACTTGGTTTGAGACAAGAAGATGCCTCCTTCATTTTGTTGGATTTGCAATCCAAGGAAGTATGTCAATTCTCCAAGTAATGACATTTCGAATTCTTTCTGCATAACCAAGGCAAAGTTTTGACTCATAGTCTCTTCATTGCTGCCAAAGATAATATCATCCACATAAACAACAAGTATTAGCAATTTGTTATTTTCAACTTTTATATAGAGGTTGCTATCTGCTGATCCTTTTGAAAAGCCTTGTTGGTGAAGATATTTGTCCAACCTATAGTACCAAGCCCTTGGAGCTTGTTTGAGACCATAGAGATCCTTTTTCAATCTACATACCAGGTTTGGATCATTCCCAAGAATGAAACCATTTGGTTGTTCAATATATACTTCTTCTTCTAAGTCTCCATTCAGAAAGGCTGATTTCACGTCCATTTGAAATACCTTGAAGTTTTGAAAGCTTGAGAGAGCAAGGAACATTCGGATGGCCTCAAGTCTTGCAACAGGAGCAAAGGTCTCTTCAAAATCTATTCCTTCTTGCTGCGCATACCCTTTACAAACAAGTCTGGCCTTGTTTCTAATTACTTCTCCATTTTCATTCAATTTACTTTTGAAGACCCATTTAGTCCCTATGACATTTTTATCTTTTGGTCTAGGAACCAATTCCCAAGTATTGTTCTTTTCAATCTGTTCAAGTTCTTCATCCATTGCTTTGACCCAACATTCATCTTTGCATGCCTCTTTCACATTTTGTGGTTCAGTAGAAGAGAGTAATGCCAAATAGCTTGAAGCTTCTGCAATTCTTCTTCTTGTTTGTATTCCTGCTTCTTTCTGCCCCACAATCTGAGATTCTGGATGATTCTTTTGAACATATCTGGATGGAGTCTTTTCTTCTATTCTTGTCTGCTCCTCTGGTTCTTCTTGAGGTTCTTCTTCTTCTTGAGATTCTTCTTCTTCATCATTCTGCCTTTGAGGGTAGCCTTCATCTTCTTCAATGTCTTCATGATGAACTTGCCTAGGAATATATCCCTTCTCATCAACCACTACATCAATGCTGTCAACAATTCTGCCAAGTCTTTTGTTGTAGCACTTGTATGCTTTGCTATGTGGAGAGTAACCAAGAAGAATGCCTTCATCTGCTCTTGGTTCAAGTTTTCCAAGTTGCTCATTAGTATTCTTAATATAACACTTGCTCCCAAAGATTTTGAAATGCTTCACCGAAGGAGTCTCACCACTCCAGAGCTCATGAGGTGTTTGAGTGCTGTTTACTCGGACATTTGTTTTGTTAAGAATAATAACCGCAGCATGTGCAGCCTCACCCCAGAAGGTTGCGGGAGTACCTGATTCATCAAGCATAGCACGAGCCATTTGTTGTATTGTTCGGTTCATTCTTTCCACAACCCCATTTTGCTGAGGAGTTCTAGCTGTAGAGAATTCTCTTCTTATCCCATGTTCTTAACAGAAATCGAAAAATTCGTTTGAGGTAAACTCCCCACCTCTGTCAGATCTAAGGCACTTAATTTTGTGTCCTGATTCATTTTCAACCAAGGCTTTGAAGGATTTGAATTTTTCGAATGCTTCATCCTTGTTCTTCATAAGCCCTAACCAGACAAACCTGGAGAAATCGTCAATGAATAATATCAAATATTCTTCTCCTCGAGGTTTCCTTTTCCTAAATGGACCACATGCATCTGTATGGACTAGCTCAAGAGGTATGCTGGCTGATCCTTCCTTCTCTGGAAAGTTAGTTCTGGTTTGCTTTCCAAATTGACAAGATTTGCATATAGTGTTGTCTGGAATTTTAATATCTGGAAGACCACGAACAGCCTGATATTTGCATGCTTTCCTTATTTTTGAAAAGCTTAGATGCCCCAACCTTCGATGCCATAGCCAGTGTTCATCATCCTTGCTCAAATAGCATTGTTGTGGTCCTTCTTCAAATATGTATAGATTATTTGGAGTCCTTCTTCCTTTGATCATTGTTTTACCTGTATCAAGATCACGAACACAACATCCGTTTGATCTAAATATTACTTCTGTTCCTTGATTGCACATCTGACTGACACTCAGAAGATTATGCTTCAGTCCATCAACATACAAAACATTTCCAGCTTTGACCTTCTCTTTCAATGGAGCAACACCTTTTCCTTTTATAGCTGCAGAGATATCGTTTCCAAAAGAAACTTTCTTCCCCTTTTCTAATGCGGTATATGACTCAAGCTTTTCTTTATCCCCTGTCATATGCTTCGAACATCCGCTGTCAATGTACCATAGACTTTCTTGACCTTCTGCATAAAAGGCTATCCCACATCTTTCTGGTTGTGGTTCCTTTATTCTCCATGTTCTGACATTTGAGGTTTGTTCCTTCTGAGTTGTCTTCCGGAACCTGCTCCTGCATTCAGAGTCTTCATGACCAAGGTTATTACAAATAGAGCATTCAACTTCATTTTCAAGAACCGAAAAGTTGTTATAAGTCCTTTTCATGGTTCCAGTCATTCTGCCTTGCTTTTGAGCTTCTTTAGTCATGATTGTCTTGTAGGCAACACATTGAGCTGCTTTGTGACCGAAGTTATGGAAAGAAAAGCATTGGCCATTAAAGAAACTTCTGCGATAATCAGATCTATCATCCAACCAATTGTAGCTTCTATTCACATTCATTCTTGGAGCAAATTGGGAAGATTTTACCTGGGGCTGATTGTAGCTTTTGTTTGTCCTTAAGGCAGTTTGTCCCTGAATTTCTTGATGGTCTTTATTTGTTCTTGAGGTAAACTGTCCCTGCTTCACCTGATGACTTTTATTCGGCCTTTGCTCGCTTCTCCTTGCTGCATCAAGATAGCTTTTAGAGGTAGAGGCTTGAGATGTTTCTCCATTATATCCAAGACCTGTCTTGATCAGAGGAGATCGCTGCACATTGATAATCTCATCCAAGGTTTCAGATCCTTTAACAAATTTAAGATTAATCGCTTTTGTTTTCTCAATCTCCTTTCTAAGACAGACAATCTCACATTCCAATTTTTCAAGATGTTTTTCCTTTTCAGCTAGTTGACATTGTAGAGAATCAATAATAGCACTCTTCTCTTCTAAGCAAACTTTGAGATCTTTCATCTCTTCATAAAAGCCTTCTACATCTATAGCATCCATATAGTCATCATCTTCAAAAGCCATTAACAATTTATATCTATTACCTTGTTCATCTTCATCACTATTTGAAAGACCATCACTATCTTCATGAGTGTAATAGCTTTTCTTCTTTTCATTTTGTTTCTTGTTCCATTTAACAGGTTCCTTTCCCTTGTCATTCTTGTTTTTGTGAGGACATCTGGCAGCATAATGACCTACTCTTCCACAAGTAAAGCATTTAAACGGTAACTTACCTCTGAACCTTCCAGAACCCCTTTGAAGATTTCTGACAAAATTTGATTCCTCTTCTTCATCTTCTGGCACGTGACTTGCTTCATAATACTATCCTTTGCCTGAAGCCTTGAAGGTAGCTTCTCTTCTGTCTGATGGACCTCCCTTTCTCATTTCATAAGCGGTTAGAATCCCGTGAAGCTGAGACATAGTAAGAATTTGCAGATTTTCCTTTTCTTCTATGGCAGACACTTTAGATTCAAACTTGGGGGACAAAGATCTTAGAACCTTTTCAACCACAATAGCCTCTTTTATTTCTTCACCCAAGTTTTTCATGCAATTAACAATCTCATCAACCCTAAGGAAATAGTTAGCCACACTTTCATCATTATACATTCTGAGAGTCTCATACTTAATCCTGAGAGTTTGAAGTTTAGCACGCTTTACCTGTTCGTCTCCTTCATAGCTCGTGACAATTTTGTCCCATATTTCTTTTGCAGATTTATAGTGCATTACCTTCATGAATTCTGATTGAGATATACATCCCAATAGAGTATTGACTGCTTTCGCATTTGTTTCATATTTCTTTTTCTCGGCTGCATCTGTAGGAGTAGCTGAAGGAAAAGTGTAGCCTGTCTCTACGATGTCCCAGACTTCTGTACCAAGAGATTGAATATAGGCAGTAACTCTTACCTTCCAATAATTGAAGTTTGTCCCATCAAAAACCGGTGGCCTGATTGATGCTTCTCTCTCGTAGTTGCTCATGATGAACGATCTACCTTCAAGCGATCAAGCTTCTCTGAAGGACCTGCTCTGATACCAATTGTTGGAAATAATACTGAGAGGGGGGGGTGAATCAGTGTTATCAGATCAATAAAACTTTTTCAATTCTCAGAAACATATACGCTACTTCAGTTAAGTGAATCAGCGTGTACACGCTACTGTGTCTAAAGAAACCAGCGTATAACCATAAATCTTATAATTCAGTTAGTTTATCTCCAGTTAAATGCATCAGGACATTGTTCATCATATTAAGAGTAAACAGATGCAGTATAGCAGAACAGATCATCACACAAAAGCCACACACATGAACACCATGATATAAGGTGGAAACCCAATGTGGGTGAAAACCACCTGCTGCAAGTCGTCTCTATCTTTCTTTAATAAGAACTTTAGTTTACAATATTTTGTACTGGTGCAGCCTTATACCAATATGTAGGCTACAACCTGCAGAAGGCTTCAACCTTCTCTCGTTCTCCAAACTTCTTTGGAAGGGAGCTCCAACCCCCTTTGCTCTTGTACTAGCTAAGATACTAGTACGTAGGTGCTGGCCTACAATCTTCTTTCCTTCAGGTACCACTTTTCATCAATTTTCAGACTGGATACTCCTGAAGCACAACATTACAATCTGAAGACCATGATTCATTCACAAATCATGAAACAACCAATACTAGCATCATCAATCTTTGAATTACTGAACCACTGAAACCCTGTCAAACCCAGTCACCAGAACACAGAGCAGACTACAGAACTCTGCAATAACAGTCAGATCCAGCTGCAACCCAAAAATCAAGCTCCAAAAGATATACGCTACTATAATGAAGGCAACCCGCGTATACACGCGGTTTTACCAAAGACAACCTGCGTACAGATCTAAAAATAATTTTTCATAACTTGCAGCTGTACCAGATTTCAGTTATACCCAGAACATAACAGTGCGTCACTATGCAAATCTAGAAATACACATAACCAACCATATAAAGATAGTTCATTTCAAACCATTTGATCCCGATCTCTCCTTAGATCTAGTTCTCCATCAACCGGTGAGATCTCTCCTTAGCTCAGATCAAGCAATACCTCATTAACCAATAACCTGCATACTGGATCTAATACTTCATCAGATATTCAAGACTTTTTCAGATACACTTGCCTAATGATTTCCTTCTCCTTATATAGCCTTAGGCCTTGTTCAATACCAAGAGCCAAAACCATAGAAATCCAATACCATCATCTTCAAAACTAGGGATCAACACGTTCGTCGAGACACCAAGGTCCAAAATCATAGGCACAACTTCCAAGGAATAACCGCCGTGGACCAAAGAGAAGTTTTCCACATACACGCGCTTTTACTGAAGCCAACCAGTGTGTACACGCGACTTGATATATAGAGAACCTGCGTATATGAACTTTCTTGGCATGCTGTACTAAGATTTGTCCTCTGATTACTTGTACCAACCTCTGAGCACCTGTACCAACCTCTGAGTGAGTTGCCATCAAGGAAAACACTTGAATCATAATGCCAACATTCCAGGTGTATCATCATAACAGCATGCCCTATTTCCCACAAGCGAACAAAATGATGGAATCTTTTAACAAAATTTTGAAGCATGCATTGATGAATATATGCAATGCGTAACGAAATGATTGGGACATTCATGTACCTGTGGTGTTATGGTCTTATATGAAGTAGTAATGCAGATGGAGTATGTTGTGCCAAGTTTATGAATTGCAGCCTTGACTAAGATGGAAGACCTCGATACACTGGAGGAATGGCTCAAACAGGTCATGGAGTTAGAAGAAGACTGCTTCCTTGGAGGATTTCACCAGCAAGTGCAAAAGGAATGCAAGAAATCATGGCATGTTCAACATATTAAGCTGTGCACATTCAAGGTAAATGATTTAGTGTTATTGTATGACAACAAGTTTACGAAGTTCCCAGGAAAGTCTCAAATGCACTGGTTGGCATTGTATGTTATTAAGGAAATCACGGATGGTGGCACAATTCAGCTTGCGAAGCTGAATGGGGAATGATTCCCTGGAAAACTAAACGAAAGTAGGTTGAAGTTGTACACAAGAGATGATGCCCCTATCCAATGACTATATGAAAGCACGACATTCTTAGTAATATAGGTAGTTGCAAGGGATTTTGGGACTATAAACTATGCTACCCAACTAAGTAAAATATGTGGTAGGCAGGCTACGTCATGGATGACAGGGGCATGACAGGTGGAGTTGTGCTAGATGAGTTGCGCCATGGAGGATGGTGTCACGCAAAGGGGTCCAAAAGTAGTCGTTGAGGTTACTATTCATGATTTGGTGGCCAAAACTCCATTAAGAGGACTGCGTAAGCATTATTTATGGAAAAAATATTTGGATATATGCCACCAAAGATGCACTTATTATCAGAATTTGGTGGGAACAGTCAGATTTCAATTCAAAACTTCTTATAAATTACGAGTGTTGGTCCACCGAAGAACACTTTGAGTTCTGAGATTTGTTTGGGTGCCTTGTTGTTGGAAGCTTATGAATTGTCAATTCTTGGAAGAATTTGTGACATGCCCCTCTTTTGCAAACTACACTAGAGTAGCCCAAGATCTATTTAATAAATGAATGACTACTACAAACCCTGTCGAATCCGTAAGTTTCAAAGTTTTTGTGTCTGACACGTCAGGCCCTGACAGTTCAAGTATGGAATCTACAACCCCTATGCCTACCACGTTGAGGTCGCTAAGGTTGAAGAAATTCGCAGAAAGAGAAAAGCAATCTACTACCAAACAAAATCAGAAGAAGCCAATGCCGGTGACAATGTCACTGAGGAAGAATCGGAGGTGCGACAAAAGGAGAAAAAGGACAAACAGTCAGAGAAAGTGGTTGATTTAGAGGACAACGAATATCAAAGTGTAGAGGAATTGGATGCCGAAGAGGTAGAGCCTATCTCATGGCTTCCCGAGTATATCCCTCTACGGAAGAGAAGAACCAAAGTTACCAAGGACCCAGATTCTGGGAAATTCACAGTTTTGACACCCCTGTTACCTGAATAGGTGGAATCTAAAGGTACTACATTAGCGTGCATTCTAGTGCCAAAAATTGAGGATTGGGACCTCACGGACCATGAGAGGTTCCCACATTTGGTGACCAACAAGTATATCACAAAAATATACTATGAGGAGACTAGGGTTACGTGATTAGAGCCCATGAAGTGGGTTAGAGGTGTTGAGTAGGTTGGGCTGCTACACATGCCCTATGTGTTACATTATCTTCAATCAACTATCAACACGGTGTGTGTGTGTGCCAGCTCCTCGCACTGTGCACGATGGGTTTCTATGGCTTGGGGAGCCCATCCCAATTACAAACATTTTAATCCATCGGATAACAAATCTGCCTTACAAAGGAACGAACCCTGCCAAGGAGTTTGGAGGGAAAAGTGGGGAAAAAAATTATCAGATAAGATGAATATTGTGTATGGTCTTGTTAATAAGTCACACATATACTCTATCTGCTCTATTCATCATCAAGCAGTGTAGTTCACTACCCATATTATTGCGGGAAAAATCATGAGGAAGTGTCGCGCAGATGAGGTTCCAGTGTTGGTAGTGTCACTAGCAACCCAATGTGTGAAGGGAGTGCAAGAAAACTAGGAAAAATATCTATGCAAGGAGTTCCTCGCAAACTATCAGGAAGCTAAGGAGGAGAGCAAGTCATTCCATTATGCATGGATTTTATTATCTATTTTTTAGTAGCTTGATCATTTCCAGAGGACAGTGAGTTCCCCCGACACAAGGAATATTTACCTGAGGTAGCACGTTTCACCTCGTTGTGGTCTACAAAGGATCTGGCAAGAATCAAGGAGTCAAAAATTTTCTTGATCCCGATGGAGATGGACCTTCGAATGGTTATCAATCAGAGGCCAAGGTTGTCCCCAACCTTGTTCTTGCAATTGACGACCTACGTGGAGTTCAAGGAAAATTCCCATAATGTGTCAATCTAAGTGCGAAAGGACCCAAAGACAATATGGCACAAGTTTCCCTATTTGGTATCTGAGACGGACGTGTAGGAGATCGTGGGGTATTGGACAGTAGAGTGGTGCGAACCCATGGGGCTTGATGTGTGAACAAGAAAAGGGACAGAGAGTTCTACTGTGTAGAAGCATAAGGAAGTTGCTCAGAAGGTCATGTGAGCTCTCACTGAGTATAAGAAAAAGGAAGTTGCTACTGAGGCAAATCTAGAGGAACAACGGGTGGAAAAATAGTGCGTTTCCAAAGAGCAGGTAGAAAAAAAATGTCAGGATACAGAAGAATGCTCAAAGTAGCACACAGATGAGCAAGAGCTGTCAGAACATGAAGGAGGTGGTGGTGAGTGGAATATAATCCTAACATTTACATTTATTTTTTAGCTTAACTATCCTTGACTTAGCCACATGCACTAAAAATCATGTTCACACTTTGTTTTTGGTAAACTAGCTCGGTGGACCAACTTTCCCTTGTTTTTTTACTTTAAAGGCTTAATATTATGGAAATATTGGTCCAACCACTTTCCTAAGCCATTTAGAAATCTATGTTCATTTTCACACCTAACCACACCTCACCCACTTGAGTTATTTGAGGATTGATGCCCCGCATGAAAATTCCCCCTTAAATCAAGGGATTTCGTCCCCCGGACCATTTTAGTATGTTTTAAAGTTGCCTTATTTAGGAAATGCGCCCCTCCTCATGCTTTCCTCGTGGATGATAGTTGGCATATGTTTTCTTGAGTCATTGCTACTATTTTAGGCCTCCCTTTAGCTTTTCTTAGCCTTTTCTAGTTTTTTTACTAGCTTTTTCCTAGCTTTCTAGATTTGGCAATTTCTATATAACCACCTCCCATTGGGATTAGAGGTTTGGTTTCTCATGTATTGATATTGTTCATTAATTTAATATATTTATTTTTATGGAGCAAATTATTTCTCTCCTCTCTTGAATATCAGCAAATTACTTGTGTTTAATTTATCTAGAATTCTAGATCTATCGGAGTTTCTGCAAGAATTCTACATGGTATGAGAGCTTGTTTGAATCTAGTGGAGTGCACACAGTTTTATTTGTAGGTATACATCATCAGGAGGTGCAGCAAGCAGAAATGGATTATCTCTCTTAGCCCACAAAACTCATTCTAAATCCTTTCAATTACCTTGAATGGAAGACAGAGATCACTCTGCTCCTCTGAAGCAAAGGGATTTACAGGGTAACAATGGGAACAAAGACTGAATTGACTTCTGCAGCAGAGAAGATCAAGTATTTCAACAAATTACATGAAGCAATTGGGCTGATATTCCTATCAATTTCTAGATAACTCCACTTTCATGTCAGCAGAGCCACTACTCCCGATGCGGTCTGGACCACACTGGAAGGGCTATTTGGCAAACAGGATGAAATGAGAGTGCATCAACTGGAGAATGAATTCATATCCCTCAATCCAACTCATTTCAGAAACCTTCAAGAATACTTCAACAATTTTAAATCCCTCCTCGTTGAACTTGATGCATGTGGAGTCAAGAAAGAGGAATATCACTCATCCTTTAGATTCTCTCAAAATTAGGCCCTGAATATTCCATATTTGTATCGTCTTTTCAAGCATCTAAATTGAATTAGGAAAAATGGAAAATGCGTCCATTGAATGACTTCATTGCAGAATTGACTCAAGAGAAATCTAATTTAGTCCAAACGGGTGCCATCAAGCATTCAAAGAACCAAGCACTTGCGGCTATTGATTCTCCAAAGAGCAGTGGAAGAGACAAGCAAAAAGGGAAGGGTAAATTTAATGAATCGAAGAAGGAGAGACCCGTACAATATTCAGAGAGCTCTTCTTTGCCTTAGGGTAAGAAGAAGAAGGAAATAACACTTTGTAGCTACTGTTCCAAAGGTTTTCATCCTGAATAAAATTTCATGAGGAAAACAACCGGTGAGATGGCTAAGCAATTGTAGCAACACAATCTCAATAGGCCCGAGAATGCAAAGAAGAAGGATGATAACAGAATGGGAGATGGGAGAGGGAGAGCACGAGATGGTCATGCTTTAATGGCTGTAACATCCACTCCATCAGCTTGGATCCTTGATTCAGGTGCACCGAACCATATGGCCGCATCAAAAGAGGAATTTCCCTCCATCAAAGAAAGCACCAGATCCCCAATTTACTTGGGATATGCCACACCCGCAAAGGTGTGCGAAGAAGTAATTGTAGAACTTGAAGGGGGCTACTTCAAAAATGTGCTTCATGTTCCCTCATTGTCCAAAAATATTCTCTCGATATATAACATCACTCGTTCTAGCTCTGGAAGGAAGGTGGAGTTCACTCCAGACTCCGCAGTGATTACCGACATTTCCACAAGCTCACAGCTTGCACATGGAATTGCAGATCATGGTTCTCATTTCTATTTCTTCTCCCACTTTGTTCCTAAATCTATTAGCAATATATTCCTGCCACAATCTAATGATATCAGCAACATATGGCATGAAATATTTGGCCATCTAAACTATAAGTTCTTGCATCAACTCAGCAAGGAAAACATGGTAGAAGGATTGACCACTATTAAATTCACATGCAGTGTATGTCAAGGATGCATTCTTGGCAAGCATCCAGAGAAAAAGTTTGACAAAGGGAAGGCAAAGAGAGCTTCTTCGCTTCTTGGGCTGATTCATAGTGACATCACAGGCCCATTTCCACAGCCTTCAATGAATAAGGCTCAATATGTACTCACCTTCATAGATGATTTCTCTCGCTTTACTTGGGTATTTTTTCTAAAATTAAATCGGAAGTATTTAAATGCCTTAGAGAATTTAAAGCACTTGCTGAGAATGAGTCTGGGTGTAAGATTAAGATACTCCATACTGATAATGGTGGGGAGTATGTCAACAAATATGTGCAGCAACTTTGTATTGATGCAGGTATACAGCTACAACACACAGTGCCATATACACCACAGCAGAATGGTGTCGTGGAGAGGAAAACCGATCGTTAAAAGAGATGGCCAATTGTATGCTACAGTCCAAATAATTAGCTCCTAAGCTATGGGTTGAAGCTATTAATTGTGTAGCATACATTCAGAACCGTATTCCTCACAAAGCACTCAAAGGCACCACTCCATTTGAATGTTGGACTAGCAAGAAACCGAAAGTGTCGCACTTTCACATTTTTGGTTCACGAGCATGGGCTTACATTCAGATCGATAAGAGGAAGGATTTGGAGCCTCAAAGTGTTGAATGTACCTTTTTTGGAAATCCTAACAGTATCAAAGGATATAGATTGTTGGACTCTCACATTGAAAAGTTCCTTGTAGGTCAAAGTGTGAAGTTTGAAGAAGAATCACTGCATGATTTTTCAGCAGAACCTGCCGAGGAATTGCTTGTTGCCACTAATGAGGAGGAGCCTGAAACTTCATCGAGCACTTTAGAGCAGCCATAAGAAAGCCTCTTGGGTCTGATTCAAAGGATGAGGATCAGGTCATGGCTGCTCCAACTCAGCTGCTAACTTGGGCAGAGAAAACCTTGCAAGATGGCAGCGAACTAGTCGGTGATCCTGCGGATGCGAGAAGGACTAGATCATAGTTTTTTGGGGCTCCTCAAGCCCTGACTACCACCAAACCATTGCTTCCCATAAATTTCTATATGAAACTTGGTTCAGATCCACAGTCACACTCTAAGGCTGCTAGAAACCCGCTTTGGGAGGCTGCCATGGATGAAGAGTACTCTGATCTCATGGAAAACAACACATGGGACTTAGTTCCACTTCTAAAAGGAAGAAAGCTTGTTCGATGCCAATGGATCTATCGAAAAAATATTGCTGCAAATGGTGAGATCAGAAAGTACAAATCTTGACTTGTTACAAAAGGATACTCACAGGTACATGGCATATACTACACAGAGACATTTTCACCTGTTGCAGAAATGGACTCCATTTGACTAGTTTTATCCATTGCTGCTTCTCGCAGATGGGAAGTTCATCACATGGATGTGAAGAGTGAATTTCTTCATGGAGATATCAAGGAGGAGATATATATGGATCAGCCATAGGGATACATTCATAACTCTTCCCTCGTTTGTAGATTAAAGAAATCTGTGTATGGCCTAAAACAGGCTCCCAGAGCCTGGTATGCAAACATGGATTCTTTCCTGCTCTCCATTGGATTCATTCGATGCAAATCTGATCCGAATGTTTATTTGTTGTAACATGATGATTCCCTTTTTCCGATAGTACTTTTTTTAGATTATTTACTGATGACAGGGAACCTTACCTCAGCTATTGATTCGACAAAATCAGTATTGCACGATCAATTTTCCATGACATATTTGGGACTGTTGCACTACTTTCTTGGTCTTGAATTTTCTCAGTATACTTCAAGGATCAAGATGGCACAGTCTAAGTATGCATCAGATCTACTTGTCTGCTAGATGATAGAATGAAATCCAACAACATCTCCCCTTCTTTCGGGGATCAGATTTGACGATGAGGGCACTACACCTTTAGTGGACAGTACAATGTATCGACAGTTGGTTGGGAGTTTGTTATATCTTACTCACACCCGACCTGATATATCTTTTGTAGTAGGAGTTTGTTCTAGATATATGCAAAAGCCCCATGATATTCACTGCAAATTTGCAAAGAGAATCCTTAGATATGTGAAAGGTACTTCGAGTTTTGGTATCTTTTATGCTACAAATTGCCACTTTCACTGATTGGGTACACAGATTTTGATTGGGATGGTGATGGTACAAACCACAAATCCACGTATGGTTATGTTTTTAGCTTTGGTTTAGGGCCTTTTTTCTGTTCTAGCAGGAAGCAATCCATGATTTCTTTATCTAGGTGTAATGAATGCAGCTACACAGGCTATTTGGTTGCAAGGGTTTCTCTCCGAGTTTGGTATTCAGTATCCACTTCCAACTGTCATATTTTGTGACAATCAAGGGTCCATTTAGATATTTATTGATCCATTTCAGAGGCAGAGGACCAAGCACATCGATATTCACATGCATTACATCTATGAGCTGATCCGTGACCGAGTCATATCGCTACAGTACTACCCCACTGAGCAGCAGGTTGCAGACATCTTCACCAAGTCTTTCACTGAAAAGAAATTTTCAGAAATGAGAGCTGTGCTTGGAGTGGTGGAGACAGCTGAATAGGTCCTTCTAGCCACTTAGCCCTTTTTTCCTCTTTTTTTCTATTGGGGGGGGGAGGGGGGGGTGGGGGGTGAAGTTTCCCACAAGGTTTTACCTCTTTCTTCATTTTATGAGGATCTTCTATTTATTGTACCTGAGTACCTAACATGGCATCTTGGCCAAGACTCAGTTTATATAAGTGAGTTAGGATGAAGGGGGCGTGTTGGAATATAATCTTAACATATACATTAATTTTTGAGCCTAAGTATCCTTGACTTAGCCACATGCACTAAAAATCATGTTCACACTTGGTTTTTGGTAAACTAGCTCGGTGGACCAACTTTCCCTTGTTTTTTGCCTTTAAAGGCTTAATATTATGGAAATATTGGTCCAAAAACTTTCCTAAACCATTTAGACATCTAAGTGCATGTTCACACCTAACCACACCTCATCCACTTAAGTTATTTGAGGATTGGCGTCCCACATGAAGATTCCCCCTTAAATCAAGGGATTTGGTCCCCGGGACCATTTTAGCATGTTTTAAAGTCTCCTTCCTTGGAAAATGCACCCCTCCTCATGATTTCCTCGTGGATGATAGTTGGCATAGGTTTTCTTGAGTCATTGTTGCTATTTTAGGCCTCCCTTTAGCTTTTCTTAGCCTCTTCTAGTTTTTTTTACTAGTTTTTCCTAGTTTTCTAGATTCGACAATTTCTATATAACCACCTCCATTTGGGATTATAGGTTTGGTTGCTCATGTATTACTATTGTTCATTAATTTAATACATTTATTTCTATAGAGAAAATTCTTTCTCTCCTCTCTTGAATATCAACAAATTACTTGTGTTTAATTTAACTAGAATTCTAGATCTATCAGAGTTTCTGCAAGAATTCTACAAGGCGAATAGCACTCCTTTCACCTTGAAGAGGTGCAAGCACGAATAGATGGGTGGACAGCGAAAAAAGAATAAGTCTAATAAGCAGACACGCATTGACTCGATGGTGCTGGCAGTGTTAGGAAATTATATATTACATAGCAATGGAACACATAAAATATTGTAGAAATATAAACACAGAAAATGCATAAAACAAGAGAGACACAGATATACACGGTTCACCCAATTCAGGCTACATCCATGGAGAAATAGCCAGTCCTTCCTTTTATATTATCTAACAAACTGAAGAGATACAACCTACAACAAATTTGTTGTAGTTCCCTTTTCTCTCTCACTCGGTCTCCTCTCTCTTCTTGCTTAGAATACAGATCTACATAGATGAAATACAATTCCCTCATATATAGCAAGGGGTTTCCTTCTAGGGAAAAAAACCCTAAATTAAACATAAATTCTATCATCAGATATCCGCCTAATGAACGGTCCAGATTGACTATGAAATTACAACCTTTTATAAGTCAATTTTACATCTATTTTTAACTTCGGGGGTGTTGTCCCCAATCCCCCCGCCCCCCCTGGACTCCCCATGCAGCATATATTTTATGGGTGGCGGTTCCACCACATTATAAACTAGGGTCCAATGTGGCGATACCTCTAAAAAAAGAAGATAATCAGGCTCCACACCCAACAGGCAGAAGGCGATCTCGATGAAATTGGTGACATGGTGAGAATGAATGAGGTGTTGTGAGAGTTTGAGCAACAGTAAATGCAAACACTATGGAGCATCCAAAAGGATTTACATGAGCTGCAGAACCAGGATATTAGGATTCAAGCAGGCATTGGGAAAGAGAGCGGTGTGCAAGCAAGCATGACAGAGGGAAGTGGAACAGTAGCGGAGCTGGAACAAAATCTGGACCTCAGAGTCATACCATTTCCAAAAGGGTCTATTCACGTAGAGTCAGATGAGGATCATGTTGTCATCAACATAGTGAAAGCCATGGGGCTGAATTTGGTCACATTGCCACTCCAGACCCTCCATGCGCTGCATCAGGGGGTTTTAGATCAAAACTGAGGATTTGAGAGTAGCGTGCCCTCACAATCATAAGTGAGGTTTAAGGTCAACAATGAAAAGATTTTTGTGGAGACAACTCAGGCACTGAAGGGAAAGGAGGATATGTAGACACGAATCTAGAGTCTAGAGATAGCAATTGAGTAGGCCTGCAAGTCAGTACCTAAATTGAACATACCATAGGATGCTGAAGCCTCAGCGAAAGTAAGGAAATTGGCTACCACGATACGCACATCAAAGGACGAGGTTGGCAGGGTTACCTTTGATTTCTAGATGAAGATAGCAAAGCTACAATTGAGGTTGCATCCCACGACTTCACCAGAGGTTCGGGGGTAGTGCAGAGTAGTAATCAAGGAAAATATGGGCACATTGCATACCGCAGTCAATGACTGCACAACGATGTTCGACACAGCAATGAAATTATGGACAAATCTGCAGGAGGACCCAAACCTATAGAAGCTGAACACTGATGTCCGCAAGACACAACTGAAGTATGATGAGGTCCGATCGATTGCACGCAAGTTGGCACCAGCACAACACCTCACAAATCTATAGGAAGGAAAGCAGCTGCAAGCACAGGTGGAAGAGTTGCAGAGGAAAGAGGCCCTTCTTAAGGCAAGATTCTATCCATGGCTAGAGGAAGCTTGTCATCTTACTCTGTCACTTCATGAAAATATTAAGGTGCTACAACAGACACAGAGGACAATGTACCTAGTAGTGGAGGGCCCAATAATAGAAAAATTGGTTGAAGAAGTGCAATAGGCTATGGCACATAGTGCTATTAAATTTGTAGTGTTACAGGTTGAGATCAGTGGTCTCTGCAGCAATATCGAGGCGCCAACTGAGTGACTTGAGGACAAGTCATGGTATTTGTGTTGGGGTCCTATTGGCTTAGGGTCCCTAAGGTCAGCCTTGGGTTAGTTAACCTAAGTTTTGTATAATTTTTTGTAGAAGATGTAAAGTCTCCGTGAAATGTGGATGTGGAGCGCGTAGGTAGATAGGAGTCAAAGGGGTCTTCGACCCTTTTTTGGAGAAGTAAATATGTTTTGAGACTCACCCATGGTTCGCAGACCATGGTATTGTATTGAAAATGCTATATATTTGAGTGATAGTGAGTCTAGAAGAGGTAACTAAGTAAGCTAAGGCAAGATAGAGACTGTTTTGGGTGAGTGCTAAGGCAGGAAGGCTTTGCTTCCTATACTTAGGTGATAAGGGGAAGGCTCCTGCAACTGAGTGCACAGGAGGCCTTGGTAAGTCCACATATGAGTGCGTGGATCCCTGCATCTAAGTGCACGGGGTGGAAGAGTCTGTAATCTAAACATTGAAGATAAATAAAGATTGATTTTGAAGAATTATTGTGCAATCTGAGCATTTCTGTTTATGTTATATTATGTCTCTTAATTATATGTTTCAATGAAATAATGTATGAATGTTGCACAAAACTTCTAAATCTATCTTATTTATACATGTTTCAAATAATTATTTGTGTTCGCAAAGTTAACAGTTAATTATGCTATGTTTTCTAACAAATTGGATATATCTACGTGAAAGGAGGTGTAGGGTTGTTTATTGGTGCGCGAAAGTGGATAAATCACATGTTTAAGGTCCACAAAGACTAATCGTAGACCTTCATGAAGGTCTAGAAGCCATTTTAGCCCATTTCATATAACTAGCCCTAGAAGGACACCGATCTATGCAAAGGCAAATCTAAATTGTCGGAGCTTTAAAAACAATTATCACATGTCCCTGGATGCTGAAACTTAGTTCTAGCATGCCCCAATACTGCTTCGGGTGAGATTGTAGCCTGTGCTATGCAGGTTGTTTCTGAAAGGGCCAGCAATTAAGGTTTTGTTGGTTGGCACAAACAACTCTGAACCTAGGTCAATCCCCCTAAAGGTAACACTACCTTCACATGTGATAATATTACAGATTTGAAGAAGGCTGAAGGTTTTAGTCATATAAGGTTGATTTAGATTGGTTGAATACTTCGCTAAAGAAATCCAAGTAGAAGTGAAAAGAGTCTCTGTCTAAAAGGAGACTATTCAAGGATCAAAAACTAATCTAGGGTTCCTGTTGTGAATAAAAAATTTGCACACTTACAATAAGAGGCTGAAATTATGAAGGAAGTCGAGAAGAGGAGGAAGAAGAAGAGTAGCATTGATCTAAGGGTGAAGAGGAGGCTTGTGAATTCGTATTGGAAGGGATCTAGTGTCAAGGGTCTTTGTCACGGTCTTGGCATTCGTCAATTGAAGGTTATCGAAGAACAATTTGTTTGGGTCTTCCTCTCAAAGAGTGAGAGGTTTTGGCGCTGGTTGACATCCTAAATATTGTGTCTCTTGTCTCTTGATTATTCATGAATTGGTAATTGTCTTGATGAAAAGAACACAATAATAACATAAGAAGGAGAAGATCATAATCAAAATTTAAAAGGCACTCACAAGTAATTATCAAAGTAGATAAATAATCTATCTTTTGATTCCCCACATTTCTCAACAATCTAAATGTGAATTTGGGAAAGCCTCTTTTGTTTATTTGGGTCATATTGTAGGAGGGGGTGAATTGAAGATTGATCCCTCAAAATTTGATGTCGTTGTGAATTGGCCTAAACCAAGTAATGTAACAAAAGTTAGGAGCTTTGAGAGCAACTCAATATTGGAGAATTTGTTTCTCTAACTTCTCACTTGTTGCAGCATCATTACATGCTTTGACAATTATGAAACAAGAATTTTTGTGCAGAGGTACGCAGCATAAAGCCTTTGACACTTTGAAAGAGAAAATTAGTACAACGCCAGTTCTAGCACTTTCATATCTTAAGCAGACATTTGAAATTCAAACTAATGCAAGAAAGTATGCTATGGGAGTAGTTTTGATGCAACATGGTAAGCCAATATGTTATCATTTTGAAACCTTTACCAATGCAATAATTAATTATCCAACTTATGATACAGATTTGTATGCTTTGGTAGAAAGCGTGAAGAAATGGAAGCATTATTTGATGGGTAAAGAAATGATTATTCATACTGACCATCAAACTTTGCAATATTTACAATCGCAAACCAAGCTACAATAAGCTAGACATCAGTTGGATGAGATTCCTATAGAAATTCCATATTCATATTGACCATCAAACTTTGCAATATTTACAATCGAAAACCAAGCTACAATAAGCTAGACATCAGATGGATGAGATTCCTATAGAAATTTCATTTGATAATCAGGTATAAGAAAAGTAAAAGTTGCAGATATGTTATCTAGTCCTATTGTTAATGCATTTGTTATTCTTAATCATAACTTAATTATGTATGAAATTTATATTGAACAATATGCTCAAGATGAAGATTTTAAAGATGTTTATGCAACTTTGAGTCAAGGTAATCACGTTCAAGAGTTGGATTATCATGTTCATAACACTTTGTTGTATCATCTTGGCAAGTTATTTGTTCCACACTGTGAAAAAATCAATGTCATAATGGAATCCAACACTTCTCTTATTGCTGACCACTTTGGAGTAGGAAAAACAGTTGCTTAAATTCAGAGGTATTGTTATTGGCCTCACATGAATGTAATTGTTTCAATATATGTGAAAGCATGCTCCATGTGTGATACTACCAAGCCAAGTAATAGGAAATTGCGTTTGTACACTCCACTTACTATTCCTTCTCGTCCTTGCGAAAGTATTTCTATGGATTTTGTTGTGGGACTACCAATGTCTAGGAAAGGTCATGATTATCTATATGTTGTTGTGGATCAATGTGTGTGTTCGTGCCATGTAAGAAACAAGTTACAACTGAACATACCACAAAGATGTTCTTCCCAAATGTATGGGTTCACTTTGGGTTACCCACTTCTATTATTTTTTATCAATATTCTTGTTTTGTCGAGAATTTTTGGTCAAGTTTATGGGAACTCATGGACACAAAGTTGAATAAGAGCACAAAATTTCATCCACAAACATACATATAGACATAAGTAGTGAACAAACAATAGTGCATCTCCTTGAAGGATATTACGGTAAGCATCCTAAACTTTGGGATGATAATTTCATTACATATAGCATGCCTAAAATCATGCTAAGCATTCATCTACATAAGTATCTCCATTTGAAGCTTGTTTTGGTTATTTTCCAAAGTCTCCTTTGGATTTCATATTTGGTAAAGGTATTGCAATAGATGGAAATAGTGATGTGGAAAAATACAAGCATTTCATTTAACAAATTCGGCTAGTGCATTAAAGGGTACAAGAACAGCTGGAGAAAAGCAAAGCCAAATACAAATCAAGACATGATAAGTGTCAAGTTAATAAATATTTCCAAGTGGGAGATAAATTTTGATTGTACATCGGCAAGGAAAGATTAAAAGGTGAAGGTAAGAAGCTTAAGCCAATGAAATATAGTCCTTTCAAAATCTTGGAGAAGACTGGTACAATGATTTCTCATTAGTTTTGCAACCTCACGTGCAAATTTATTCTGTTGTGAATGTGGAAAACTTGAGATTGTATGAACTTCCAATGATTGATGATCAAGAAGTAAATGTTCAAATTCCTTCTATAGAATATTTTTCTCTTGAATATTTAAAGGAGTTGTAGGAAGACTCAATTCTTGGCAGGAGGATTAGGACTTCACATAGAGGATAAGTGGAGTATGTTCGAGTGGGGCTCAAAGGTACCAATCGGAGAAAAGAAATATGGATAGAGATCAGGAAAGTGAGGGACTTGTACCCTCACTTACTTTTTGAGTAAAAAAATACTTTTGATGGTCCAAAACCTACTAGTGGGGAGGAATGATCTCGGAAACAAAAAATTGCTCAAGATGAAAGTGCTCAAATTCTATCGAAACCAACACCAAATCATAGATCTTGCCATTCTGATTCCAATGATGCGTGAATCACCTTAATTCAACATTGTATGAGAAATTTATCGTGTTCTAAAGCTTTAGGAAAAAAACTTAAAAAGTCAACTTGTGTTGGAAATAATTCTAAGAGGGGGGTGAATCAATATTTACAAATCAATAATTATTTCATTTCCATAATCAGATTTATATACACTACTTCAGTGAAGGAAACTCACATGTGCATGCAACTATTCTTAAGGTAACCAGCGTATATCCAGTGAACTTATGGTTCAGCTAATTCATCATGTGTTGATCTTTAATCAGTGCATCAATACTTTACTAAACATTAAATAGTAACCATGTGCAGTAATAATAGAATAAACCATCACACATAAGCAACACACATGAACGCCAAGATTTAAGGTGGAAACCTAATGTGGGTGAAAACCACCTGATGTTGTCGTCTCTGTCTTCTTTTAATAATAAGAAAATATGTATTGTACTAGTGTAGACTCATACCAGTACGCAGGCACCCACTTGCAGAAGGCTACAACCTTCTCTTGTTCTCCAGCATCTTCTAGAAGGGAGCTAAAACACCCTAGTTCTTGTACTAGCCTATATATTTACTAGTACGAAGGCTCCAACCTATAGAATGCTACAACCTTCACTCGTTCTCTAGTTGTTACTGGAAAGGCACTCCAACCCCCTGATCAAATCACCAACCACTACTGGTAGGAAGCTTCGACTCCCTCACTGAAGGCTCCAACCCTCAGTATCCTCCAGGGACCACGTTTCATAAATTTTCACACTGGATACTCCTGGTACACAACAACACTGTATGTAGGCCACGTTTCATCAAATTTTCACACTGGACCCATTAGTAACATTGAAGCTCAAAGTGAATCACCACTAGAATACATCCATCAAATACATCTGTATCAACCAATCACTGAAACTCAATCATCAATATTTGATATAAATAAAACCCAATCATCAATCTCTGAATCAATAAATCACTAAAACCTATGATACAAAACAATCACTAAACAATTGAATCAAAAAATCATTGAACCTCTCACACAACTGAATCAACCATACATTCAAAATTAATCAAATTCAACCAATCATCTAGAACATACAGATCATTATAACCATTATACAGATCCGAACCCAGAACATTGCATCAATAACCAGAACTAACTCTTACCTCAAAAGGCATGTGTCAGCGTTTATACACTCCTTTAATGAAGAAAACCTGCATGTATACACTACTTCCTTTAGCCCAACCTGTGTATACCTCTAAAGATATTGAATCATAAAACCTCTGAACCACAAAATATACTAATCAGTGACATTGTGGAGATCTACTGTCATATTATAGAGTTCTAAACAGATAGAAACAAGGATCACCCTTCTTTCTCAATAAATTAATCAATGAGATAGAAACTCTTTATGCATTCAGTTTTATTTTCAGATCTAAGAAGACTTCATTGACAGACAGTAGTAAAACAAAAGCACTGATTTGGTAGATCAGTCATCCTTGATCATCAAGATTTTATTTTGCATACACTTCTTGGAAGAGCTGAACCAGCGTGTATACACATCTTCACCAAAGCAAACCAGCGTATAGATCTGCAAGTACTTACTTATAACTTCGTTGCAATTCCCAACTTCAGACATATCCAGATCATCACATATAAAGGATAAAACATGTGTTAAAAATTAGATCTAGCCCATCCATTATCAGATCACATAATCATAAGTCATTATGATCCTGATCCATCATTAGATCTCATGCATCATCAAATGCTCAAGTTCATATTTTTTCTAGATTAAGCAAGGCATCAGAAACACATAACATGCATATTTTTTTTTCTCTAACACTTCGTAAGATATTCATTACTTGTACACTTCTCCCTTTGATCTTCTCCTCCTTATATAGTTTTAGGCATTTCTCAATACCTTGGACCAAAACCACTTAGGACCAATACCTCAAACCAAATACCTCGGACCAATACCTCGAACCAAATACCTCAAACCAATACCTTGTACCAAATACCTCGGACCAAGAACTCGGACTAAATACCTCGGACCAATAACTTGGACCAAATACCTCAGATCAATACCTTGGACCAAAACCTTAGACCGAAACCTTGGACCCAAAATACCTTGGACCAAATACCTAAGGTCAATACCTCGGACCAAATAACTTGGACCCAAAATACCTTGAACAAAATACCTTGGACCAAAACCTTGATTTTCCATCCCATATGCACTCTTCCTTCTGTGAAAGTGTGTGCATGCATATACACTTCTTCTGTTCCATGAGCCCGCATGTATACGCTACTTGGACAAGGTGAACTAATGTATACTTCTTAAACCATTCTCTTTCTTCAATTTCTCGATTATGATCTATAGCCCTTTGTTCCTTCATCCTATTCTTTTGTAGCATTACTTTGTTCCCTCTGAATAGACTTGTTATAATATGATTTTCCATATTACTTCTGAAATAATTCCTTTGAACTACCTTGCATTTTTGTCACATCTGTAAACACAACTATTGTGCATTCTGCCACTTCTGATATCTCTCCTATAGATTCATCTAGTTACGTAGATTCATCTAATTATCATATACAAGTGATTTTTTCTTCTACCAGTGGGTTTCCATCAAGTACAACACATGTATCATAATGCCAACAATCTCCCCCTTTGGACTTGATGGCAACCATGTTGGTGTCGATTACTACAAGTTGTAGAAACTGTTAGAGATAACAAGCAACATGAAAATACTCCCCCCCTTTGACATCAATAGCAAAGGGCGGACATGGATACTCTCCCCCTTTGATATCAAGGGTAAAGGGCTAACCAAAATGAAGACTTTAATATCTGAACATCTGAATATTAACATTGATCATGCTCCCCCTAGGCACATGTTGAATTCTCTTATTAAACTCCCCCTTTGTACATGCTGAGATGCACTATACCATCCATGCTCCCCCTGAGCATATGTAGAGTCTACAAATATATTTTCTAATAGAATAACATGACTCTAGAACTCAACTATGTGAGTATGTGTCACACGGAAACTGTCAGGGGTGCGGACACGACTGACCTTCCTAGAAGTCTACGACATTCTAATGACAAACAAGACAAAATGGAGTGATCTTTCTCTAAATACACCTTTTACAACATGAAAACTACAAGTGTTTAGGCTTACCTTATTCCAAAACGCTGTTGTTGAAGTCCGTTCTTGACGATCCGGATGAGCTCCTCCTTCAAGTCAATTCCTGCAACCACAAACAATCAAACAATTACCAAGCACTTGCATTTCATATAATAAAACATATATTCAACATGCAGACCAAGGAACACATGAAATAACTCATTAACATAAGCTATTGAGAAAAATAAACCAGTTTGTATTAATAACGAAACAAAGAAACTCTTACAACCTGGCCTTGGTGTTGTGCAAGTTCCTCCCAGGGTCCATCAAGGGTTTTCCTCTACTTTGACAAAGCTCACCCTCTCCCAAGTAGAATCAAGTGAAGACAATCTCTCCTCACAAAGGCTCTAATGGAAGACCTAAATCCTGCAGCATTTACCCAAAGAAAATGTATAGCTCCAACCTCTCCTCCTTCTGGCTCAATGCCTTTATTTATAGTGCTGTAAAGAGGTTATTCAGGTCCACTATCAATGGGATCATCCCCCTCTATGGGTGGGATAGCTCCCTTATTGATGGGATAAGTTCCCTCTTAATAGAGATACATGAACCAACTGGAGGCGCATCCATTTCATCAAACCGACCTCTAGAATGTTCTAGAAGTAACCACAAGTAACTTTTTTAAGATAAAACTTGCGCATTTTGCCTTTTACAGAGGGACGCACCTGTCCCTTAATATACAGAGCGTCCATGGACGCAGATTTTGTGAACATGACCAGCGTCCCCGCAGGTAAGGCTAGAGAGAACCTGCGACCCCAGAGATAAACATGATTTTTACAAGACTTTCTCTCTTCTTTGAGTTTGAGATGGATAACAGAGGCATGAGACTTGCCTAAGAGGGTAGCATGACTTGTTGATTGGAGCCATACTAACTGTAAGTAGTCAAGGTGACATTTTTTAGTGTAACAGATTGCCCCCTAAAGTGCGAAGCCTGGAATAGAATAGGGTTTTGTAATTCTAGGAAGGGTGAAGCGCTTTATCATTTCAAGGATTGCCTTGTGGATGGCCCGGTTGGAACCTGCAATTTTCAACACAAAATACATAGATAAGAATATATCATCACTGAGGTAGGCATTCCCATACTCAGATTCAAAACTTTAACTAATGGACTAACTATTCTGATACAGGAATGATCTTGCAATACATCATTTTATAGACTTTTGTAGACACAGTATGGACGCAGCCATCTGTTTATGATTAGTCTACATAGACAATGAATACAAAACTCCTCGCAGCCTGGATGGTAGAAACTAGATCCAGGGTCTTCACTTCTACTTCCCGAATTGGTACGATTCTAGCCATGTGATTAAATGATTCGATGTCGAACATGGTAGAAACCACTTGATTACCAGTCAATGATGTAAACTGTTAACAAGCGTGAGAGAAACCACCAGTAATGTCAATGGTCCTCAAAGTACCAAGCACAACCCGTGAAATGTGAATAGATGTTTTGATGTCGAACACTTCACGGAATCCTTTGATCGAAAGTCAATGATGTAAACTGACGTCAAAGGCGAGAAACCTGCCATTGATGCATGCAGACTTCAAGGTACTGTCGATTCCTAAGTCATCTTTCTAGATAATGTGTCGATGTCGATAGAAAGCGACCCGTTGCAGGCAAGCCCACAACACGAAATCATTGTTCAAGTTGAAGAAATGTTGCTGTAAGGACTGACTCAGGGATGGTCAAATGGATGACAAGTATTTTGCAGATGAAAGTTTTACTTGCAGACCTCTTGAACACATAACGACACAGCAGATGGTTTGGTGACGAATAACTCAAAGCTGATCCCTGAACCCAGTTAAAGATTTTCAAAGTGATTTAGTCAACTGTGAGGTAAAAGATTTCCCAACCCAGGTGAATGAAAAGTGTCGTGTTCAAGAGCGGTAATAAAGTTTCTTCTGAGGCAAAAGGTGACAAATAGGTTCATTCTTCTCTTTTTTCCCCCACCATTTCTGGCAAGTACCTCTTTATTTTTAACAAGCTTGAGGAGGATAACATATGCTTGATTATAAGCTCATCCTTCGGACGAGTCCAACCTAGTTTAAATTCGAACCCTAGGAAGGAGTGGTTCGTTCCTGTTTGTAATTGAACAGGTCCTTTACTGTAAAAGTTTAACGAGCCCAGTATAGGAGAAACTCGGCGTTTTTCATTTTTAGAGAGTCTGAAAAACTTAAGGAAACTCCACGTTGAACTTTTTCGTATATTTGTGTCCCTCAAGCCCGAAAAAGTATAAAATAATACCTGGGGGAACCGCTTGATCTTGCGACCAAGGAGTACTTTCATAATAGTGTCGTTAATCTGAAAAGTAAAAAGCGATCAAGGACACGTCGTTTTAGTTCCTTATCGAGTTTGAAACGACAAAAACCCGGCAATCTTTTCCTGATTTTACGGTCAAAAAAGAGCTAAAAGGGGACCGTCTTTTAATTCCGTTTTAACGAGTGAAAAAGAAACACTCGGCAATCTTTTCATGTTTTAGGAGTCAGAAAAGGGCTTAAAAGATGACTCTGAAATTTTGTTTGTGAAAAATTACAATTTCCCTTGAAATCCCGTTGTCCTGCACAAAAGTGACACATTACTCATACCTGTTTAAAGTAGGCAAAAATACATTTGAAAACATCTTTTCATGGTAAAAAATGAACTAATTCATCCAAAAAACCTATAAAAAGACCTTTTACCATGTCATTTTTACCGTTTCACTGTTGAGGTTGAAAAAGGAGCTTTTGACAAGAAACTTCCCGTGGTTGCTGTGGAAAATCTGACCGTTGGAATCGAACGCCGCTTCACCGAGGTATTTTACACATCCCACTCTTCATTTTTATCCGTTTAGATTTTTGTTTTTGGTCTCTGTTTCATTTTTTGGGGGGGTTTTGGGTTCAAAATGCGCCCCTCGGCGGACGCAGGTGCCCTTCGGGTGACCTGCGTCCCCCGACTTTTTCTCACACGGGAAAAAGGTCGGGGGACGCAGGCCGCCTTCAGGCGAGCTGCGTCCGGACGCCCTGTGCTACAAAGCCGGGGTGCGTCTTCCGCAAAGGGCGCATTTAAAACCCCAACTCTCTCAAAAAACCACCAAAATTGCTCAAATTAATTTCTAATTGACTCTTTTGATGCACAGGGCCCAAAACATGTTAGACTGGAGAGAGAGAGAGCACGTAGAAGACGATGAAGCTGCGATTAACCACCAACCCTCTCTGGATGCCTTAAGAACATGTGGATTGTACAAATATTGGACCATACCGGGCATGAGGGGCCAGGTAAGATTTTTGGAATGGCTAGTTGAGCGATGGAACGTTCAAGATCAATGCTTTTACATTGGAGGGCACCAGCTCGAGATAGAGCCCTCGGATGTATACTTTCTCACTGGCTTGCCAAACAGAGGTGAGCAACTCAACCTTGCGGGGACCAGGCCGGGTGGCCAATCCCTTGATGATCTCCGCGAGGAGTGGTGCAGACCAGGGACTCGCCATAAAAAGGGCGTGGAGATAAAGCACATCGCTCTGGCGGAACTTAGAGTTATTGCATTTACGGTCACTAGGATTTGTGGCGCGGCCGCCTTGCACATTGCTTCCGGATCCCAAATGCGGATGGCAGTTGACTGTTACCAAGGCACCATCTTCAACTGGTGCGAAGCTGTGTCGGCTCATATGAAGAGCCAACTAACCAAGGCAAAGAACGGACGACTAAAGACTTTTGGATATGGGCCTTTAGTCGTGAGCTTTGCCTTGGAGAGAGTTCCTATGCTGATCCCTCAGCAACTCACTGTTGATGACTTGGGTCCTCGGGAGCCAAAGCTTGTTCGATGGGTTGCGGTGATGGCCCGGCATCCTGACGAGGGTGCTGCAGTGGTTCGATTCTCTGACAGTTACTTCGACTGGCTAGAGGGCCAGCTTTTTGTGATACAAGACTTTCCATATGCCGGAATGGATTTCAGAGGTGATCCGGACATGGTTCTTCCACAGGGAGAACAATGGGATGACAGAGGTACTTTCATTTTCACAAGTTTTCTAATTATGTATTTTTTATTTTTCATATATATCGTCTCAAAGTAACAGTAAAATTTTAAAAATGCAGATGTTGGACCACAGCGTCCAGCCAATCTCCGGCCTTACGACAGACGACATCCAGCTGCACCGGCACCGGCCCCACAGGACGCGGCTGCGGAAGTACTAGCTGATTTGGAGCATGATCTAGAGCGTCTCACGGCAGATATACCTGAGACTGCTATGGACGATATTCCTATGAGGCTTCAGCGCTTCGTAGTTGCAGTCCCTGGACCGTTTAGGAGATTTTTGCGTAAGGTAGCGCGCGCAGTGGTGTCGTACCGAGAGCACCACCAGTGATTGACTAGTCACTTTTGTAGTCACATGTGACATTTTTGACTTTTTGTACTGTCATTTTGCCGATCATAAGGTGTGTTAAACCTATGATCGAAGACGATGTATATATTTTTGGACACACTTCTATCTATATCTATATATCACTATTACCGGCTTATCTTGTTTAACATGTATGATGAAATGTCTTTTAAATTTACTTGCATGATTATTATAAATGTCTGTCCAACACTCGAGAAGCAATTGCATCTGCTAATGTATTCAAAGACCTTGGAATATGTTGATATTCAATGTAATCAAATTCACGTTCCAAGAGACGCACTCTCAAAAACAACCTTAATAACACAGGATTTCTAATGGCATAAACTCTATTACAACAAGTTCAGAATCTAACCTCACAATCAAACGTCGAATTCCAAATGAAATAGATTCGGATAATAATTCAACCACTGCACTGTATTCTGCAATGTTATTCGTTGTTTGACCGAGGCTTACCCCATGCATAGAAACTAACTCGTCAGAGGGTGAATAGATAACCCAAGCTGCGGAAGAGATATTCCGTGTACTACGACAAGCACCATCAGCAAATCCAATGTATGTTTGGAGAGGCGTCGACATCTACAATATCAAGAGTAAAACCAAGATGAGCCAAAATAATGACGAAAAACCACACTCGCTAAACTAAGCACACTGACTAAACTAACACACTTGCTAGCTAGAAAGGAAATCTAACCTATCTAAAAATTTCTCCATCCATCATTTTAAGCATAATACCTCTTTAGGTAAAGTCCATTTCTGGGTTTGCCCAAAGAGTCCCCATCAAAATCAACTAACTCATAAGCCCCTTTTGCTAGCTTTCGCTTTACAATGTAGGGCCCATGCCACATGGGAACGAATTTTCCAGCACCTAGCTTATCGTTTGCTTGATCATATAATAGTACTAGGTCTCCTTCCGAAAAACTTCGAGGAGTTACATTTTTATCGTACTGAGCTTTCATTCGTTTCGCGTGAGTCTCGATAGCTAAAGTAGCGTCACGTCGAGTCTCATCTAATTTAGCCAAGTATAACAACCGTTTCTCCTCTTCGGAAGTAGCTGGAAGTAATTCGACAGCCATTTGAAGTGATGGGATTTCGCACTCAATAGGTAACACAGCTTCTAAGCCATAAACTAGCTGAAAAGGGGTGAAACCTGTTGAATTTTTCACTGAAGTTCGATATGCCCATAGCGCCGAAAATAACATGTTATGCCAATTCGTTCGATGGATACCAATGATCCGTCGAATCATGACGACTAGAACTTTGTTGATTGACTCAACCAAACCGTTGGCTTGCGGATAATAAGGTGTAGAGCTATCGTGGCGCAAACCAAGCTGGCTTGTAAGCTCAGTCATCATGACATTTCGAAAATGGCTTCCATGGTCCGTAATGATTGCTTGTGGGACACCAAACCTAGTTATGATATGATTGAATACGAAAAGTGCAGCTGTCTTGCCGCTTGCGTCGAATGTAGGCATCGCCTCGGCCCACTTAGTAAAATAATCAACCGCAAGGATGATATACGCATGCCCCCCGGCCGAGTGAGGGTTACAAGTAATAAAGTCAATGCCCCATTTGGCGAATGGACCAGCGGCAATTATAGGGTGGAGAGGAGCAGGTGGAGCGCGCATCTTGCGATCAAACACTTGACAGTTGTGGCATTTTCTGACGGCAAGGATACAATCTTTAAACATAGACGGCCAGAAATAGCCAGCGCGCAACACCTTCTGAGCTGTGGCATACCCAGACATATGACCGCCACATGCTCCAGAGTGACAATCATTCAAAACTCTCTCAGCCTCATCGTGAGTTAAACAACGTCGAAAAACTAAGTCTGCCCCCAGGCGATAAAGTGTATCTCCAATAATTCTGTATTGCTGGGATTGAAACCGAATTTTTCGACGGTTTTCCTTGGAAGCTTCAGGCCGAAAGGTTTGGGTTTGGAGATAGATGATTATATCCCCATACCACGGATCTACAGTGCTAATAAGAAACAAAGATTCGTCCGCAATGGACTCCTCTGCCACAGTCTCTGTGTCAGCACTCGGGAAATCACACATCAATTCCGCAAAGACTAAAGATTTCTTAGACTTGGACTTCTCGAACTCCAAGTCGAACTCTTGCAGGATGACGATCCATTTAGAGTACTTGCCCCCTAGCAGTTGTTTTGTCAAGATATAAATCATAGGGTTGCAATCCGAAATAACAGTAGTTTTGCGGAGAAGAATGTAGTGACGAAAACGCTGGACAGCTTGAACGGCTGCCAGGGCCAATTTCTCCACATGTGAATATTTTAACTCAGTTGGATTTAAGGTTCTGCTAAGGTAATATATCACATGCTCTGCGTTGAATTCATCTTCTTGAACTAACACCATTCCAATGGTGGAATGCGAAGCTGCGAGGTATAAGAAGTAGTCCTGGTTGTAGTTGGGAGGATGCAATAACGGTGCATGGGTCAACGCGTGTTTCAGTGCATCAAAAGATTGTTGAGCAATCTCGTCCCAAAAGAATTGTACGTTCTGTTTCAACAACCGTGTAAAACCTTTAGTGACCTCGGCGTAGTTAGGGATGAATCGGCGTAAAAAGTTCGCTTTCCCTTGCAAACTTTGGAGTTGGCGCAAACTCGAAGGAGGAGGCAATTGTATGATAGCCTCGACTTTCGAGGGATCGACGCGAATGCCGGTTTTGGAAACAACAAATCCCAGCAATCGACCTGTTTCTATACAGAAAACACACTTGTGGGGATTCAACCGAATTCGATAATGCCTACACCTCATAAAGATTGCTCGTAGGTGGACAAGGTGATCAGCTCGTTGTAAAGAATGAGCAGGCAAATCATCGAGATAGGGTTGCACAATGTGCTTGATGTCATGAAATGCATAAGACATGGCCCGTTGAAAAGTAGCACCGGCATTCTTAAGGCCAAAAGGTAATTTGCAATAAGCAAATGTCCCCCATGGACAAATGAATGCCGTTTTTGGTTGATCGGCAGGTAGAATATTGATTTGATTATAACCTGAGAAACCATCCATGAAGGAAAACATCTCACTTCCGGCACAATCATCAATAATTTGATCGATATAAGGCGTAGGATAGTTGTCTTTTGGACAAGCTCGATTGATATCCCTATAATCGATACAGATTCTTATTGTTCCTTGTTTTTTATTGACGGGAACAATATTCGATACCCAATCCGTTAACGGGATCGGATAAATGAAACCTGCTTTCAACAGCTTTTCGACTTCGGCTTTGATTGCAGCTGCTTTTCGAGGGTGAATCTGACGCAACCGTTGCCGAATGGGTTTAGCATCCGGGTAGGTTTTGATTTCATGAACAACAATGGCAGGATCGATTCCTGGCATTTCTTCGTAGGACCAGGCAAACACGTCGCGGAATTCTTGGAATAGGGCCTTGTAAGTTTGGATTTCTTCTTCAGTACATGCGGCACCTATATGAATGTTCTCCTCGATTCCGGGCTTCACTGAAATATCAATGGGAATAGTACGAGAAATATTCCCTAAATTCAGCTCTGAATCAGAATGTTTCGTTGGATCCTGAGCGTCTTTGACATATTCAGCGGTAAAGATAGATGAAAAATCATTTTCAAATGCATCATCCTTAGGTAAAAACGAAGATCTGTGATGGAGATCTTCCCATGGTAGATCATCTACACTTAGGATTTCGCGAAGTTGTTCGTCAGATGACACTTCTTCGGGAAACGTTATCCGTTCTAAGGGTGAGGTGAAAAGTGACTCTTCACTGACCACATTCATTTGGTCGGTTGAATGAAAGTCGGTAAAAGACATAAGAGCTTCATAAGCAATCTCATACGGACTCAACGGCATAACATCACCGAGTGAGTCTAGCTCAGAGTCAGAGGGAACATACCAAGGATCATCATAAATAATGTTTTCTGACGTGATCATATGAATTGTTGCAACGAAGGGTCTGCATTGAGTGGAGGGAGAGGAAAAGTTCCCAGTAAACCGGAATCCTTAACTAAACCTACACCAATGTCCCTATAAGGGATTGTCGTTTTACCAACATGCTGGATAGTTTCTGAAGAGGTTGGGTCGGATGAAAAGTATGTCAGCTGATCAATAGTCACGATCTTACCGTTATGTGGAAACTTAATGACTCTGAAGACCGATGAAACGACCGCTGTCATAGCATATGACCAACTTCGACCCAAAAGAAGGTTGTAGTCTAGAGGGGCATCAACCACTTCCACATCCAGACTAACGGTTTTACCTTCGACCCCTATAGGCAATTCTTGTAGAATACCAAACGGACGGAACCCACGGCCATCAAAGGCCTTAAGGATGGTGGGGGATTGGTTCAACGAAGGAGAACCAAGCGATCTCCAACATTGAATCGACATAATACACGTAGAAGCTCCCTCATCAATCACAGTCCGATGAATAGGCCTGTTTTTGACTATCACTGGAATTTGGAAAGCCATTTGATGGGGGAGACGCGGTGTACTACTTTCTAGATCAAAGATCATTAGGTTCGGGTCCTGAACATCGACAGCTCCAATAGCCGACAAAAGCAATTTTCGTTGCGCTGGACATGATTGCAGCACTTCGAGTGCCGACATTGCTGAAGGTGAAACAGCTAAGTCTTCAACAATGTTGTAATTCTGGGCTGCTCTCGCATGTGGATTGAAAGCAGACCTTCGAAGTACACCCTTGGCGGGCGGCTTAATCACTAAGTCTGGGTTAGGTTTTTCGATCTGTAGTGGATCGGAACCAGGAGTTGAGGTTGATGGGTTAGAGTGAGAAGATTCTGCTTCTTTACCATCAACAGGAGCCTTACTACCATAATCTTGCGATCGAGTCGCAATCCTGACATGAGACATCATCAAAATGGGTTCTTCACTGGCATTCGAAGAAGAACCTATCATCTTATTTTCCTGCTCGGGAAATGGATTCTTTAACACAGCAGGAGTCGGAGAACCTTTGACTATTTTCACTACCTCGGCCCGATGAGGGCAGTCTCTCGTAAAATGATCTTCTTCACAAATAAGACAAGGATAACGAGGTTTGCGCTTTTCGTCATTGGTTTCCGACTTTTCCGTTTTCTCCTTTGGAGCCTTGTCTGCTTTAGCCTTCTTCTTTCCTTTCTTCTTTCCACCGTTTTTGGATTTGGCCGTAGATGACTCTACAGCGTGAATGTCGGCGGTAAGTTCAGGAGGAGAAGACTCTCCTGTCGGAGAATCAGGCAAAGTGATAATTGGAGTATTGGAGGTCTTGGAAGACTTCTTCTTACTCTTCGTAGTCACGATACCGATCATACCATCAGCGGCATGAGATCCCGAAGGAGCAGCAGCGATTTGGTTTGACTTTGGAAGATCCGGAATTTTCTCGTGTAACGTACCCGACTGAGTGTAAACTAAGTCAAGGTATTGTGCCTGAGCAATGACTTGCTCCTCAGTAACTACTCCGGCCTTAGCTACATCTTCAGTAATTCTTGGTAATAATGATTTGACAAACCATTCAGCTAAGATTTGGTCCGGGATAAAAACTTTCACTAATCTCCTTCGACGTCTCCACTCATGGATGTGATCAGAAATGTACGTGGATGTCGATTGTTTTAGCGAAGTTAATAATTCTGTACCATTATCGTATCTGACTGGTAACTGAAAATGAGTTAAGAATGAAGTAGCTAACTGGCTAAAGTTGTAAAAAGAAGCCCGTGGTAACTCAATGTACCACTTGGCTGCGAGACCAATGAGTGTACGCTGGAAAAGACGTAAGCGGATAGAATCATCTGAGATGGAATTTGATGCACACCAGAGGTGGTAAGTCATCACGTGATTAGACGGATCCTCTCCAGACTTACCTTCGAACTTGGGTATATCGCTGGGCAACTTATTTGGCATTGGCGGCCAGAACGAAAGATATTGAATTGGATCGTTCGTTAGGCGCGTCAAGTCGGGTAAATCTAAAGTTGCAATAAATGGTAACTGCCGGTTAGGATCTCTGAAACTCTGAGTCACAATACCAGCCCCAGGAGGAGGATATCCAGGATAACTAGGAACAGGATTCGCATTGGGGATATTATATCCTCCTGGAAAACCAGGATTAACCGGACCGTACTGGGGTTGTTGAGGTGGTTGATAATTGTACCCAGGATACGGTTGATACTGGTAAACCGGTTGTTGGGCAGCTTGCCCAGGTTGATACTGTCCCTGGTACGGAGGTTGAACAAATTGAGGTTGAGTAGTAACAACCGTACTTGTACCAGGTTGGCCTGCAGGCATCTGGACTGTGGTTTGAACCGTGGGTCCAGACAACGGTACAGATGTCTGAGGAGTGGTTACAGGGACAGTAGAAACCGGAGCTGCCGATACTCCAGAAGTAAACATGGTAGATGAAGCGGTAGTTGCTGCAGCCGTGTGAGGAGGAGTACTAGGTGCAATTGGCGGCTGAGTAACTACGGAAGTTACAGGGGTCTGAACACTTGACTGGACAGGTTGCGGTTGCTGGGGTGGACCAGGAACTGCAGGTTGTCCTGCTTGAGGTACCGACTGTATACTTGGTTGCGACATCTGTTGACCCTGTGACGGATCCCATGTTAACATTCCAGGGTATTGACTCGTAACAGGTTGAGGATACTGAGATCCATAGCCGTATTGAGGATAGGGTTGATAACTGTAAGGTGCAGTCCCATATGATTGCCCTTGAGGTGGTTGATAACCTTGACCAGGGTATTGACCCGTAGGTTGATAACCTTGAGGTAAATACGAATACTGGGGTTGACCTTGACCTTGAGGTTGGTATCCTTGAGGTTGATACCCTTGGGGTTGATACCCTTGGGGTTGCCATCCTTGAGGTTGCCATCCTTGAGGTTGATACTGATACTGAGGTTGACTTTGGGGTACATATTGAGGCTGGGGTTGATACCCTTGGGGTTGATACCCTTGAGGTTGCCCCCCAGTCACAAATGAAGTACCTTGAGGTTGCCCCCCAGGCATTAACGAAGGTTGCCCCCCAGGCGGTAATTGGCCACCTTGAGGTTGGTTAATGGGAGTTGAACCTGACATCATATAAACTTCACCTATACTCAATGGTACATTACCACTGTTTCCAACTAATAACCCATGATCAACAGGTTGAGGAGATGCTCCCGCAAAGGTACCAGAAAGTGATTGATACCCAGTAGGAACAGAAGGACCGCCATGTAAAAATGATTCAGGACTTTGTGAAAACACAGATGACTGACCAGACATATTTACAGGAGAATGAATTCCTCTAGGTGGAACCGGAGTACGAGGTGTAGAAAAACCTACTGAGTTGTCTAAAAAATTGGTTAATGCAAGGTACCAAGATTCACTTCTAGGAGGACTGTAAAAGATGGATTCACGCTCCCTTAGATCAAGGGTAATTAGATCTTCAGAATCAGAAACGCCTATTTCTTCCTCTGGAACAAGTTCTTCTATAGCAATTAATCCAACAGGAAGATTTTCGGTGATAATTCTTTCTATTCTTGGTGAATCAGGAACACTAGGAGTTGGAGTAACAGGTTCTGAAATTTCAGGTTCTTCGCCTGTTTCACTGGCAGATGAAAAACTACCAGCAAGCTCGGAAACTGTAACAGCTTCGGGATTGTAACCTGTTTCTAATCTTTGGTAATCTGGATGGACTACCAAAGAAGATTCTCCTTCTTCAGGTGAACCTACTCTACTGCCACTAGGAGGAGTTACAAGGACCTTTAAACCCTCTAAATAACTGGGGTCGTCTCGAGGAGGTGAACCCCTAAGTTCACGGGATCTTCTCAACAATTCGGCCACAGATACAACTTCAGGAGACTGGCCCGCAATACGACGGGACCTTCTCGGTAATTCCGCCACAATTAAAGATTTTAACTACAACACACGAAAACAAAGTAAAAAATTTCAAATCAAACCACCTAAAGTCTTCTAAAGAACCAATCAAATTTGAAGCACACGCCTAAATAATCTAGAGCGTCAAACCACACACAAACAGTAGTCTTCCGGACCAAAAACGCTAGTTGGTGATTAGGCCCAACCTCGCAGGATTCAGTACAGAAATAGTGGGTGGAACAGTTACCCCGGCAACCTGCTTAATGAATAGACTGGACCAAGTTCCTCCACTTTAACCGTCTCGAAGTGAAGCGAACCCCCCAGAAAATCCAAGTGAGTATAACCGACGTCTGCTCCAGGTACAGTGGGACCTTCCCTCCACCGTCACCTTGGGTAGAATCCTAGATATTATGGCCACTAAGGTTACCAATCACAACAATTACACCTGGGGGAACAGTCTAAACTCCGACAGCACGCAAGGGCAGAGTAGCAAGCTCCAATCCCCTTACCGGCTCCTTGACAACAATCCAAGGTTTACCGATAAGTGACCCCTGGCTCCTCGACAATGGTTAATCCGAGGTTTACCGTTTGTAATACGTACTGCCTGGCGTCGTTCCCAACGAGGGAGGAATGATCCCCTCACTGGTTCGGACACGAGCTCGTGTTTCTCCTTTAAGAGGAGCTTTCCCAGAATGTAACTGAAACAATTGGATTTGTTCTACTCAAGATAGACTATCTGTTTGGTTTTGTAGTCTTGGAGAGTTAAGTACTCACCTACTCCAAGACCCTAGCCTAAGCTATGTTGGTGCTTCAGAGCCCTAGAAAAATAAAGATTACTAGATTGATTTTAATTTAAGCGTTACTTTTAAGGTTGTTTCTTAAGTCAAAAGGTGATGGAAGTGAAACTAGTGGTGTGTTGACTCGACTCGAAACCACTACAAAATGCACCTAAAATGATTTATCCACTACTTTACTTTTTCGATGAATTGCTTAACTAAAAAGTTGAGAGAATGCAATCTTTATAAAAGCAACTTCTTAATTGAAGACAATCAAAGAAACAATTCGTTTTTCTTTTCCAAGCATAAAAACATAACTTCTCTTTACATGCACGAAAAAACTCTTTTCTTCTTTTGAAAACAAAAAGCTACTTGAAACAAGACTTTTTAAGAAGATGTTTTTGTATTTTTCTTTTAATAAAGCAAGTAAATCTAATATAACCAAAAATCAATCTTAACAACTCTTAAAATCTATGAAAATGCACTCATAAGCAAACTAAAAGCAAATTTACTCTAAGCAATCTTAACGAGGCCAAAACTAACAATGATTATTTCTAAGGTGTTTTACTTGATCACAATCAAATCAAGGACTAGCTTATTGCAGAACCAAAAACTAGTCAAAACAAAATTCTAATCTTTTTGTCCTTTTTGAAAATGGAAATCAAAACTTTAAAAACAAGCAAAGCGAAATTTGACCCAAAACAACTCAAATGACAAGTTGCTCAAACAAGGAGACTTTATGACAGGCTCAACTTCTAAGAAGGTTGACTAACCAGAGATATCTAAGGCTGGAACAACTTTCTAAGCTCAAAGTTACTACAAAGCCTTTCCAAAAATCAAACCCTAGGTCTAAACTTCGTTGAAAACCACTAAAACACTCAAAGCTCACAAAACCAGTTCAGGTAAGAATTCTTGACAGGGTACTAAAGGATCTGGGCAGAAAACACTAAGAAAAAACAAAATCTAAAAGTAATTTAAGGCAAAAATGGAATTTTCTTAACTTTTACAGGAAGACGCAGGCCACCCGTTGTCACAGGTGCGGCCCCGCACTGTGCAGTCGACAACAGCGCGTCCAAGGACGCACTGTGCAACACACATAGACTGCGTCCTTCTGGAAAAAGGAAGAAAAACTAAAGCCAACTAAATCTAAAGCTAAGCCACCCAAATACTAATTCTCACAGTCAAAAACCAGAAAATAAAAATGATTTTCTCAAAGCAAAGTTCATATAAAGGAAAAGACTCTCTCATTAATGGATTCCCCAGCGGAGTCGCCAATTTGTCACACGGAATCTGTCAAGGGTGCGGACACGACTGACCTTCCTAGAAGTCTAAGACATTCTAATGACAAACAAGACAAAATGGAGTGATCTTTCTCTAAATACACCTTTTACAACATGAAAACTACAAGTGTTTAGGCTTACCTTATTCCAAAACGCTGTTGTTGAAGTCCGTTCTTGACGATCCGGATGAGCTCCTCCTTCAAGTCAATTCCTGCAACCACAAACAATCAAACAATTACCAAGCACTTGCATTTCATATAATAAAACATATATTCAACATGCAGACCAAGGAACACATGAAATAACTCATTAACACAAGCTATTGAGAAAAATAAACCAGTTTGTATTAATAACGAAACAAAGAAACTCTTACAACCTGGCCTTGGTGTTGTGCAAGTTCCTCCCAGGGTCCATCAAGGGTTTTCCTCTACTTTGACAAAGCTCACCCTCTCCCAAGTAGAATCAAGTGAAGACAATCTCTCCTCACAAAGGCTCTAATGGAAGACCTAAATCCTGCAGCATTTACCCAAAGAAAATGTATAGCTCCAACCTCTCCTCCTTCTGGCTCAATGCCTTTATTTATAGTGCTGTAAAGAGGTTATTCAGGTCCACTATCAATGGGATCATCCCCCTCTATGGGTGGGATAGCTCCCTTATTGATGGGATAAGTTCCCTCTTAATAGAGATACATGAACCAACTGGAGGCGCATCCATTTCATCAAACCGACCTCTAGAATGTTCTAGAAGTAACCACAAGTAACTTTTTTAAGATAAAACTTGCGCATTTTGCCTTTTACAGAGGGACGCACCTGTCCCTTAACATACAGAGCGTCCATGGACGCAGATTTTGTGAACAGGTCAGCGTCCCCGCAGGTAAGGCTAGAGAGAACCTGCGACCCCAGAGATAAACATGATTTTTACAAGACTTTCTCTCTTCTTTGAGTTTGAGATGGATAACAGAGGCATGAGACTTGCCTAAGAGGGTAGCATGACTTGTTGATTGGAGCCATACTAACTGTAAGTAGTCAAGGTGACATTTTTTAGTGTAACAGTATGACCTTCCTATCACCAATGACGCATACATACATCAATCTCCCAACCAAGTGGGGATATACCAAATTTGACTCATCTACCCAACCAAGTGGGGATATACCAAATGTTTATACATGACTGAAATATTGCAATGATTAAATCATCCTTCCCATGCATAGTGGGGGTATAAATTACATCATTTGACCAAAAGGACTCATTAAAATACTATGACAAAGAGAGACATATTATTACATCATGGGCCTTTATATGACCTTTTTAGCGAGTGATATACATGACATTTATAACAAATACCAAAGATCTAAACAAGACCATGATAGTCATTAAAAACTATCATACACCATATATGATATGTACCATAAGCATCTATCAGCAACATCCAGACCCGCAACCTGTATATGTCCATCATAAGTTCCGAAGATATGACAAAGTAAATATCATCAACCTATGACAAAGTATGCCGCATATAGATATCAACTCATCCTCTTGATCTCGTCAAGATCAACTTACTTTGTTTCCTTAGTAGAAAGAGCCTTATCATAGCCTTGCATGAATCAACTAAGCATATGTCATATCTCCAAGCAGTAACACAAAATTATTCACATAATATCATATTTATGTGAAATAACCATAGTCATCATCTATGATCATAACATTATCATCAAGAACTGCATGATCTTTCCACAAGAACCCTCAATATATCAACCATGTATCATCACTAGGAAACATCCCATATATTGATAAGAATCAACCATATGTGAGTATCAAACCTATCATCATAAAGTAAGAAGTCATCATCATTATGTGACTAAGTAAGCCATGTCTCTGAATAGATATGTCTTCATGGAACCTGTAACAACACCATTCTCTTGGCCTACCAATAATATTTATCGATATGCAACTTAAGTAATCATCCTTGTATCCAACATAATGTGTATCCAACAATATGTATCTAGAAAACTAAGAGCTCATAGTCATTTGAAAAGCTTTCTTGATACCATTAGCAGCTGCAATCCTCAACCATGTGAGAGCCAAGAACTATAGGAATCCTCATCCATAACTGCACCATATGAAGTTTATGCATCTTTGAAGGTATGATAAAAGAAATGACACTTATCAAATAATGAAGTTGTGTACTCAAGCTTTGTTCTTCTCCTTTTTCTTATGAAGATCATCATGTAAGAAACATACCATATATGCATCATCAAAAAGAGTCATCCACAATCATCCATAAATTTGATCTGAATAATAACTATGTGGCTCAAGAAATATAAGTATCATCTAAGATTTCATCATAGGCAACTTATGACTACAACATAGCATGATGTATCATTTAAACACTTCAACAACATAAGCATCCTCACCATTGATAAGAATTGTTATGTACCAAAGACTTCTAAACATAATACCAAAAATGCATTATTAGAAGCGTAGCATATTCTCCCCCTGAACATATGCCACCTGTTCACTGTCAGATCTGATCATTGCATATATCAGTAAGGGTCATCAAGGCATCATCATCAACTAGTTATACATCAAGTCATCAACAACTTATGAGGGTCAAAATAACTTCTAAATAAAATCCAAAGACTGTAGTCATTAATCATAAATACATAAAATTGTCTGAACCATATCAGATCATTTTTCTGAGTCCGTCCCACTGCTTCTTCATCAAACCAACATATATGTGTTTGTGCAGCTTCCAACTTGTGTATATATGTGACTTGCATTCATTATAACTTCGTAAGAGAATTAGAGCACTGAAATTCCATACTTTTAGTTCCTCTTGAGTATGTTATGTCTGTATACTGAGCTATGCCACATATTTTTTACTGTACTTCCTTCTTCTTCCATACCTTGGAGTGTGATGAAGTTTGCTCCTTTTGGTATGTTCACTGAAATTTTCTCCTACATTCTTTTTCTATATTTGCAAACTTGTTGCAAGCATAACATCTTATTTGTTTCATATTCCCTCTATAGTAGTCAATGGCTTTGTGACCAAACATATTGAAAGAAAAACAATATCCCTTAAAGTACTTGGAAGTTGATGATCTTTTTGTGTGACAGTTATTAGCTTGAATCATTCTGCTTCTCCATCTGGCTGCAACATGTCCAAAATTATGGTATATAAAACATTCAACATTATTCATCAGAGGAAAGAACCGATTATCACTTCCATAGTTAGGAGTAAATTATTTTCTTTGAAGACTTTCTATCCTTGGTTGTTGATTGGGTTCACCTCTTAGCTCCTTGTTGAGCATTTCAGATTTTGCATTAGAGTTCCTTGCTTTAGTTTGAGAGCTAGATTCACCTTTAACAGTTTCATGAAAACCAAGACTAGATTTGATGGCAGGAGACCTTTGACTACTAATAATATCATCCAAAATCTTAGTACTATCTTGAAATTGTAAAAGTTGATCATTTTCTTCTAATTTACCTTTTAGGATATTTACCTCAACCTGATATTGCTCTTCCTTTTCAAGATATTTCTTCTACATGATTTCTTCAAATTTTCTTCCTTCTTCCACTTGTTGCCTTAATTTGAGAACTTCATTTTCTTCTTCTTCAAATGCTTGGAGTACTTCATTCTACTTATTTGAACTTTTGAGATCTTCTTTTAGAGAAATGACCATAGCTTCAAGACGTTCACAGTAGTTGGTTGTTTCTATAAGTTCTTTGGTTGTTGTGTCCTTTCCATTCACTTCATTTCTCAAAGATGTCACTTCATCCTGCAACCTTTGACTTTGATCTTCCTTTTCCTCGTATTGTTTCCTTACTTTGTTTCCTTCCTCTAACTGAGCTTTTAACCTTGTAATTTATTCTTTGTAGGTACACTCCCTTTTGTCCAATAGATCTTTTTGATCTCTAATTGTGTCTATGAGCTTTTCAAATGTTTCCTCTATTTGATTTCTTTCTCTTTCACCCGTACGAGAAAATTCAATTGTTTCACTATCACTTTCATTATCTTCAAAAGAACAAAGAAATGTATCGCCAAAGGACAAAAAATTCGTACTTGATAGTTCTTTTGCTTGTTCATCTTCATTCTGAGGTGATTCTGAATCTGAAGAGTTGCTTCCACATAAAGCTCAATCATCTCTCCCACTATCACAGTTCCTTTGAGATGTCTTCTTTAGCTTTTTTCCCATTGTTACTATGGATCTCCTTCAAGCAATCAAGCTTCTACCAAATGACCTGCTCTGATACCGATTGTTGGAAATAATACTAAGAGGGGGGGGTGAATCAATGTTTACAAATCAATAACTTTTTCATTTCCATAATCAGATTTATATACACTACTTCAGTGAAGGAAAATCGTGTGTGCACGCAACTGTTCTTAAGTAACCAACATATATCCAATGAACTTATGGTTCAGTTAATTCATCATATGTTGATCTTTAATCAATGCATCAATACTTTATTAAACATTAAACAGTAACCATATGCAATAATAATAAAATAAACCATCACACATAAGAAACACACATGAACACCAAGATTTAAGGTGGAAACCCATTGTGGGTGAAAAACACCTACTCCTGTCATCTATGTCTTCTTTTAATCATAAGAAAATCTATTTACAATCTTGTACCGATGCAGACTCATACCAGTACACAGGCACCCACCTGTAGAATGCTAAAACCTTTTCTCATTCTCTAGCTTCTTCTGTAAGGGAGCTACAACCCCCTAGTTCTTATACTAGCCGATATATTTACTAGTACGTAGGCTCCAACCTACAAAAGGCTACAACCTTCACTCATTCTCCAATTGTTACTGGAAGGGAGATCCAACCCCCTGATCAAATCACTAGCCATTACTGGCAGGAATCTTCGACTTCCTCACTAAAGGCTCCAACCCTCAGTATCCTCCAGGGACCACGTTTCATAAATTTTCACACTGGATACTCATGGTACACAACAACAGTATATGTAGGCCACGTTTCATCAAATTTTCATACTAGAACCATTAGTAACATTGAAGCTCAAAGTCAATCACCACTAAAATACATCCATCAAATACATTTGTATCAACCAATCACTGAAACTCAATCATCAATATCTGATCTCACTATCATCAATCTCTGAATCAATCAATCACTGAAACCTCTGACATAAAATAATCACTAAACAAGTGAATCAAACAATCATTGAACCTCTAACACAATTGAATCAATCATTCATTCAAACTTAATCAAATTCAACCAATCAACTAGAACATATAGATCATTGTAACCAGTACATAGATCTGAACCCAAAACACCACATCAACAACCAAAACTAACTATAACCTCAAAAGGCATGTGTCAGAATGTATACGCTCCTTTAATTTGAAGCAAACCTACATGTATACGCTACTTCCTTTAGCCCAACCTGCATATACCTCTAAAGATACTGAAACATAAAACCTATAAACCACAAACTATACCAATCAATGACATTTTGAAGATCTACTATCATATTACAAAGTTCTAAACAGATAGAAACAAGGATCACCCTTCTTTCTCAATCAATTAGTCAATGAGACAAAAACTCTTTATGCATTCAGTTTTATTTTTAGATCTAAGAAGACTTCATTGTTAGACATCAGTAAAACAGCAACACTGCTCTGATAGATCAATCATCCTTGATACTCAAGCTTTTCTTTTGCATACGCTACTTGGAAGAGTCGAACCAGCGTGTATACGCATCTTCACCAAAGCGAACCAGCATATAGATCCACAAATATTTACTTATAACTTTGCTACAATTCTCTACATTAGACATACCTAGATCATTACATATAAAGGATAAAACATGTGTTAACAATCAAATCTATCCCATCCATTATCCGATCACATAATCATAAGTCATTATGATCCTGATCCATCATTAGATCTCATCCATCATCAAATGCTCAAGTGCATATTTTGTCTAGATCAAGCAAGGCATCAGAAACCCATAACATGCATATTTCTTTTGCTCTAACACTTCATAATATATTCATTACTTATACACTTATCCCTTTGATATTCTCCTCCTTATATAGTTTTATGACATTCTCAATACCTTGGACCAAAACCACTTAGGATCAATACCTCAGACCAACACCTCAGACCAAATACCTCATACCAATACCTTGGACCAAATACCTTAGACCAATACCTCGAAATAAATACCTTGGACCAAATACCTTGTACCAATACCTTGGACCAAAACCTTGAACCAAAACCTTTGACCAATACCTTGGACCAAATACCTAGGGTCAATACCTCGGACCAAATATCTTTGACCAATACCATGGACCCAAAATACCTTGGACAAAAACCTTGATTTTCCATCCCATACGCGCTTTTCCTTCTGTGAAAGTGCGCGCATACGTATATGCTTCTTCCTCTCCATGAGCCTGCGTGTATACACTACTTGGACAAGGTGAACTAGCGTATACTTCTTAAACCATTCTCTTTCTTCAATTTCTTGATTCTGATCTGTAGTCATTTCTTCCTTCACCCTATTCATTTGTACCATTACTTTGTTCCCTCTGAATAGACTTGTTATAATGTGATTTTCCATATTACTTCTGAAATGATTCCTTTAAACTACCTTGCATTTTTGTCACATCTGTAAACACAACTACCATGCATTCTATCACTTCTGATATCTCTCCTATAGTTTCATCTAGTTACCATATACAAGTGAGTTGTTCTACTACAAGTGGGTTTCCATCAAGTACAACACATGTATCATAATGCCAACAACTTCCAGGGTTGACTGGGTAGTGTACAACTGCCATGTGCCAGTCCATATGATGACATCATGTTGATGTCAGTAAGCTAACTAGGCAATATAGTTGTCAGATGCTCCAATCCCAATCTGACATGTGGCATTTAGAGATTGGACAACAACGAGTGAATTTCGTTTGGACAATTGGGCCAGTAATCAGGTGACATGTAGCCCAATCATGAGGTGCCACATGGCACCGTGGATTAGAGCAAAATTTCTTAGCATCGACCGATCAACACGTTATAGGGATTGAACTCATAGCCTCTCACAAGCCAATGGATTGCATTACAATTAGACCATCGTTGGGACTTGTTAACGGTGGTGGCAGGCATTATTAATAAAGTGTATGGGTTTGAAGGTTGGGGGGAGGGTCGGGTCTATGGGAAAGCCTAACTCACCCAGCCCTAAGGTACATGGTAACTACCCGAACTAACAATGAATTAGTTGAGAGGTTGCAACCAATAGATAAGTGTCAAGGTTATGGTCCTAGGCCATATCACCCTCACATGACCACCAGAGGGATTTCAAGAGTGGCAGGGCGCATGGCACCATGCTCGCACCCCGAAAAATGGTTATGCTAATGTAAAGGTGATCAGGAGTGGGGCCGAGCAGTGCATGGCCTATGGCCTGCACCCCGTGGTCATATTTATAGCCATGTGACTGACTATAGCTAGAAGAATAAGAGTGCGGTCAATTTGTTCGGTTAATGGTTCTACATTTTGCACCTAACATGGCATCAATCATGGGCCAATCCCACCACCTATGGTGGATGAAATTTCACTTCCCTAGTCCACCAAAGAGCAGTTTCATTTCCATTTTTGCAAGGAGGATGAATTTGTATAACATTTAGCAAGAAAATAGAGAATGAGGCCTAAATTAGCCATTTTCTACATCTTTTAGCCCAAAAAGAACCTGCACAAGGGTTTTTGGGTGTTTTGGACACAATTGCAGTGTTATTTTTTTGATTTGAGCATTCTAAGTTTATTTAATTTCAAATTTGAGAATATAATATAAAGGGCCACCATTGGAAGCTAGACCCAGAGATGTAGTCCGGGAGGGGTGAGCTTCGTCATCAAATTGATGTGTTGTGACATTGCTTGTTGTTTATTTTTAACTATTAAAATTCGTAAAATTTAACATATTTTGTGCACTTTTTCAATATCGATCCATTGCCCATAAGACATAAAATAGCTTGAAAAACTTTACATGAAACCTTTAATTTTAATTATTTATTTATTTCATGTAATTTTAATTTTCACGGTGGTAGCAGCATGTAATTTTAGTTATTTCAATTTTAATGGTTTTGTGAAGGTTTGACAGATTTTGCAAGTGTTTTATTGAATGATTACAAGGTCTAAATTGAAAAGAGGAGGAGTGCTTGAATAACCAAACCCTTAAATTGGCTCGAGGCCACAAACTCCAAAATTCATGACACATGAAGAAGGAAAAGCATTAATGTCTGGGAATGGGAGAGCATTTAGAATATATTTCTATGATATGTCTGAGATGGTGAAAGTGTTGTATAATGAGAGGACAACAAGGATGCAAGGGGAAATTTCTAATTAACCAAAAGGTAATGGTAGTGATGGAAGCAAGCCTCCACCTCCATATCCTCCTTCAACTCCATCTTCACCTCTATCCTCACCTCCTTCTTTTCCCCCTTCATCTCATAGACATACTTCTCCTCCATCTCCAAAAGTACATGCTAAGTATCCTTTGATTAAGCTTGATGAGAAGCGTGAATTGCCTATGTACAATGGGGAAGTAAATGCTAAAAAGTTGGATAATTGGGTTTGTCAAATTGAAGTATATTGTAGGATTCAAAATATTAATGATGATTGCATGTTGACTGTGTTGGAAATCCATCAACCAAGGGTTCTCCTCGATGTGAGGTCCCAATGATTCCTCACACTATTTGGAGTAGGATTTCCATTTAGAGTATCGAACCGGTTGTCATTTATCCTTATAGATTTTCCTTGGCTACAAAGTTCAACACAAGAGAGTAATACAAAGGTATTTTCAGATCAGCAAGTGATTATGCCTTGTGAAATGTCAGTTGCACAAAGTATTAAGGTCATTCCACTGAAAGGCAACAGAAAAGTGGGCCCTTTAGAGACAGCTAATAATAATAATATAGAAAAGGAACACAAGAATATACATATGAATGAATCATTGATCAACCAACGAAATAGTTCACAAGGAAGCAACAATTGTTAAATAAAATACAACACACCTTCAACAAGATAAGTACCAAAGCCACCGAAATAGTTCAATTTCCTTAGTACATATGAAAACAATATACATCACAAAAATTCAAAGAATAATCTTACAATATTCACGACATATGCATGAAAGCGTGCTAGCTCAACGAGCTTCTGAATTAAGTAAAAGTTCCAAGATACATCAAGACAGTGAACACCGCTGGCCCCAATGGTGGATCATCAAAATACTCACTCACTCCTCCAAAACAACTATCTTCCTCTTCAATTCTAGTAGGAGGAGCCAAGATGAAAAGTCTTGTGCATGAGCTATGAGGGTGTATATATAACAAATGAGGTGAACATTCACCTCCCTTGTGACTCTTGGACTACCCTCATGACTGTTTGACTTCTCCATGACCTTTCAACTCCCTCATGACTTTTCACATTCTATACATGGCTCTTGGACTTCCACTTTACATTACATTTCATATACATTGAAATTACATAATCCACAAATGATGTGGCCAATGGTGACATGACACTTTAACAAGATATGAAAATTCATTGATGACATGGACTATAGGATGACATGGTAATGTCAAGTCATTATTGTTGTTGCTATCTTTGAGTCTTCTTGAGAGATGGTTCATGTTCTTCTTCTTCCCCTCCATCTAGATTTAAAATAAGGACTCTTCAACGTGGTCTTGGTTTTGATCTTTTATTGTACTATGGTGTTCCTTCGTCTTCTCTCCTAATGATTATATTATCTCTTTAGCTTTATAAGTGTCTTCTAGCATGGTATCCTTCTCCTTTCCCTCCATCATCATCCTGTCATGATAAGATAGAATAGTTGGAACTAAAAACCCCTCATGAAAAGTTGACATCAGTATGAAAAATACTAATCTAACATGTTTCATGAAATAACTTGTTAGGGATAGAACTAGATGGTTGATTGAGTGTTTGACTCAAGGATTACACAGTTCTAGAGGCTAAGGTCTAGGACTTAGGCTTGAGACTACGCAATGCACAGTTTGGGATGGCTAGGGTCAAAGAAATGCATAATTGAGGGGTTCAATAGCTCATTCTTGGGGCTTGAGGCTTGAGATCTCCCAATGCGTAGTTTTGGAAGGAAAGACTTAAGGAATTGTGTAGTTGAGAGACTCAGGAGGTCAATCTTGAGGCTAGAGCCTTGAATTTTCCCAATGCACAGTGTTGAGAGCCCAAGCTAGGTGGCTATACAATTGATGGGCTCAATAGCTCAAGTTTTAGGCTTGAGGCTTGGCATTTCCCAATGTACAATTCCGTCAGGAGAACAAGATGGGTGATTTTGCGGTTGAGGGGTTCAAGGTTTAAAGCTTGAGGGTTGGGGCTTGAAGTTTCCCAACACAGTTCTAGAGTTCAAGGGTTAATGTTGGGAACTATGAATTTGTAGTGTGCAGTTCCAAGAGGAAAGGTTATGGATTGAGGGTTGAAACTATGCAATGCACATTTTAGGAAGGCTTAATGAAGTCAAGTTTCCTAGGAGTGAAATTTTCAGGATAAGGCTAAGTGTGGGATTAGTGTGGGATTAGTGGGATAAGGCTAAGTGAATGGAGACAAAACTATATCATGATCACGCACTCAAGTAGTGGAAGAAACAACATTGATCACTTAGAAAACAAGAACAACATGAGTTCCTCAACGTGATGATGATACAAAATAACTCTCCAAGTACAACAAAAAAGGTACACTTTGCAACGAAAGTGACGACACTTTTGTGACAATGCATAAATCTTTGGGAATGAGAGTAAAACATGTCTACATGACTAGAAGGACTCATCAACACCAAATTTATTCTTTGAACAAGACAAAACTCCACTCTACACGATAAGCGACACTTCCCATGCAAAAAGACGACATTTTCTCTATGAAGAGAAAAGTGGAAATAATGGTGAAAGCGACACATGCTAGAGAAAAGATAACATGAACATGACACTAATTAAAGTGAAATCAAGTGAAAGTGATAGTAAAAAAATTAACGTGACATTTGCGAAAGTGGAGGCGCGCAAAAGTGCAGTTTGGAAAACTCACAGAAATCGAAGTACATTCACAACCAAAAGTGAGAGACTATCACTGAATTGCGCACTAACTGTCGACACAGGTTGAACAACCCATAAGCACTATCTTGATGGAATTGTTCTATGCTTGTTGAAGCTTGCATAAAAGAGCACGCTCATGAACTTGTTATGTACTAAGAATGTGTGAGTATGTGCATTCAACACTTATCGATCAAACAAAAAGTGGCTATGAAACAAACGATCCCAAGATCTATTGTAGGATCCAAAATTCAAGTGCAGACCAAATTTTGGAGGGTGTTTTTTGAAGCGACAACACTTGGTGACACACTGGTAGGACTCTAGCTTATCTGCCTTGGTCAAATCTTATGTGCAAGGACCTAGTTTCTCAGGAAGTATTGATTAACCTTTCAGATTAATTTGGCTTCTGTTGAAGCCCCGAAAATCGGGTCAACAACAAGGAGGATACCCACCCGGTCCGGACCTTGGTTGGCAGCTCCTTATCCGTTTGGTATAGCGGGTCCGACTGGGGATAATGGGACCAGTTTCCCAATCTAAGGGTGTGTGTGTGTGTGCAGAGTTGGATGATGCTGATCTAAGAGTACTTAAAGCTAATTTAATTCAAACTTTTAAACTAACTCTATGCTATTGTAATCTAATGAGAAACAACACATCTAATCTACGCTAACCCCGGGTGTATTTCTTCTACTATGCGATCTAAAGGGATTTCAAACAATAACTGGTAATAAAGATCATTCAACTATCATAAGAATAGAAATCAATTAAGATAAACCACTTTGCATAAAAAGTTAGGCAAAATAGTTGTGAACAACATATCGCATAATAAGTTATTCATATATCAAACATAAATAAATGACTCCATTGTACAGAAGTGCCAAATGGTAACTCATACATTCATGCGGTAACATATAAACAACTGAAAACTGTATATCACTTTAAGAATATAAGCAGAAATGGCCAAGAGATAAAAGTACCATTTATGACTAATCCTACTCATAAGCTTCAAGCAAAAACAATTTATCTCTACTTGTTCTAACATCTACTAAGAGTACAAAAGTGCAACATCAGTAGCAGACATCAAATGCAAACATTAATAAATCTCGATCCATCCATTCATCAAAACCTCCTCTGAGGGTGCAGAAGTGCATGTTCCGAGGACAAGTTTTTGACAAATTTCTGGACCCTTCTCTAAATGCATGAGAAGGGTTAAAATACTACTTCCTAATTCTAATAATAGTTTATTTACAAAATTTAGGATGCGGTTTTCAAATGACCGTCCTTTTTCTAATCTAATTTTAAAGAAAAAACAACATTCTAAAATAAGGCTACTTCTGAATTTGGTCTTTAAAGCTGCAAGTGTTCATCATGGGCTTGAGGAGAGTCGGTTGGCTGACTTCTGCGCTGAGCTGGGCTACGAAAACAAAATCTATGAGAGCTGGCACTACTTTTTCGGCCGCATTTATGATGCATTTCACAGTCATCCATTGACTATGCGGCTTTACCAAGTATGCCCAGTAACACTCCCAATTTAACCTGTTTAATGCCTGGATCGCTTTTCCCTTTTCCTATGCCTTCTGCTTCCATTCTGCTTCCAGTCGTAGTTTATTTGGTAGGTACCCCGGGGTGGCCTCTTCGATTAAATTGGCCCTGTGTAAATTCTCATTCACACAGTCTCTTTCCCTGTATAACATGAATCTTTGGAGGTCATATGGAGACAACTTCGACTGAGCTTCCCGCAAAATTTCCTGGAGTGAGCTTCTACTCTGAAATAAATCATCAAACAAATCTTTCTTTCCAATGAATACTTTTATTTTGACGTTCATTGTGAAATCTTGGGCAACGTCATTTGGGTCGAATGGCCTTGCTGGGAATTTAAATAATTGTAGACACGTCACATTCTCCACTTCGGTGAAAGCGTGTCTTACATCGAACAATGAAAAGGCCCCACAAGCTACAGGAAACTGAGGCCATATGGCCTTCTTTTTGTCCTTTAGGTCTTTGGTCAGGCCGCCTTATGAACAGGTTTGATATGCAATTTCCCGAGCCAAAAGTTTATCGGGGATATACAGAGGCAAGACATGAGGAGGTACAGTGCTTCCAAACACTCTAATATAGGTGAACCACTCTTCCCCGAACCATCTTGCGATGGGGATGATATCTATCTGTGCCTCGGGTGAGCACCTCGGGGGGTCTTCATTATACATCATTCTATACAAAGGTAAGATAAGCCCGTGACAAATCTGGTAGAAGTGTGGGACAAACTGAGAATCCCATAACATCTTATGATAAACATGGATAGGTAATGGGTCCTGGGTAGTCCATTTCCAACCCATAGTGGGAAATTTAGACACATAACAAATAGAATCCATAACATATGCGGACAGATAAAAAGGAGGACAGATCCTTTGAGACAAGGATATTTTAGACCGGTAATTGATAATAGCCATGTATAGATTATCAGAAAAGATTTTGGCCCAATCCATAATATCGGCATTTGTGGTAGCATCTATTAATGGTAGCCATTCAGATGAAAACTTATTGATATCTGGCATCCCAAACAATCTACAAAGCATGGCTGCAGCAAAACAATACGAAGAGGTGAGGGAACCAGTGCTGTACATACCATTTTTGTCTTTTTTGAGCGGCTCCTCTTTTCTAGACCAATCTTTGGTGGTCTCTGCTAGGTTTGGGTTCTCTGCCACAAATTTCTTAACGAATTGTGCATTGTAAGTCGCCTGCAGTTCAGGAAGATGATACATAAGCTTTAAATCTTGTGCAGCGAATGATCCGATGAGCCCATGTCCTTGAACCTTGAATTGTCTGTTGTTCATCTCTGCATTTTCAAGTATCCACTTGATCATGTCCGTATATGGTAGAATTTTGGGCCTTGCTGCTATCCGGTGAAGAAATGAACATGCTAGCTCCTCTAAGGACGCCTCGAAAGAGCGTTGTGAGCCCGCGACCGCAGCAACCTTCATTATTATGGGATTCTCTTCTTCGAGCAGTTTGTACATGCTTTCCCATGTCGATATCCCTGCGTCTCTGTTACAGGCTGTGTCTGTATACAAAGGCGCCATCTCCTTCGTCTTTTCCTTGGCCTCAGAGCCTTGAGCTTTATTTTTCTTTCCCATTTCAACCTGCGTTTTGCTTTGAATTGTCTTTAGTTTTTCATTCCTGCAGCTTACAAGTGAAATGGAAATGACTGATCAAGAAAGGTGATGGGAGAGTTTTAAATGCAGCAGATATATCAAATATGCCACCTTACGTGAAGTAATTCTTACAAAAGCACACGTTTTCATTTCATTTAATAGCTAACAACTAATTCATTTACTATCATTAAAAGCGCATGATCTTGAGTCAGATTATGGTAAGTGGCTTTTCTTTGAATAGCGTGCCTGAAGGATTCGCGATGAAGTGATTTATGATTTGCTTACGTAACATCGCAGATCGCGCCATCGCAAATCGCAACATCGCAGATCGCGCAAACATACGAATATAATATCGCAACGATCGCAACATCGCAGGTTGCAGAAGTTTAATGTTTGCCAAATCTTGTCAGCTCATTTCTACGATATGCGATCTTGCGATCGGTGTTATCGCAGATCGATAAATCTTGAAGTTTTTTCCTTATGAGCATTACTTTATTGCGATGCGATATTATGCTTAACACGAGAGTCTTGCGCATACCGATATTATAGAGAACTGGAGGCATTTCCTATCTTTTTTGCAACGCGGCATTAAAGATATTTCCCTTATCATAGACTTAGGTTAAAAAATATTCAAAAGACCTTTCTAAGCTTAGGATGGTAACCTTATTTTGAAGAAAGGAAACTCTTGCTTTTTTCTTTAAAATTTAACTAAGGGTCCCCATTCATTTAGTATTTTGGACAACACTTAAATGAACAAGGGGGGGTGTTGCTGGCTACAACAGCTTCCTTACTTACCTCATGTATAAACACAGTCCCCTTCATCCATTCTCAGTTGAACACAGTCACAGGGAAAGCTATATTGCAATGTTTTGAATCATGAGAATGATAATGTTATTCGTGAGCTTAATATACTCAAAGTATAGTTTTTCATCTCTAGTGTTGCTCTGCTACTAGCAAGCCTGGATAGTACCCCGACATATTCACTTCAGGAACACAAGCATTGTTCCACTGCCAGCAAGCCTAGGTAGCAACTCGATGGAGTTTCTTTCTTCACCTCCTTATGAAATAAGCCTTTCTCTTCTTGCAACTTTTATTTATTTATTTTATAGAGGGTTGTGTATTGGCACTTATTCATTTCATGGGTGGAAGGGGGATCCTGAATTATTGAGAGTATAAGAGGTTTTTCCTTCAAATAATCATATATAAAACCTCTAATATTGGTTTTCTCATTTAGATTTTCCCCTTGTCCTTCAATACTTGATCGGATCAGCTAGAAAAAAAATGAAACACAAAGAAGAGAGCATTGAATGTGGATCCTATAAAAGATACAAATATCATGGTTTGACCTAAATATTTCCTTACACCAAGATCATATTTTTCGTCAAAACATCATTGACCAAAAGGTGTAACAAAGACGAAGAAGAAGGACTAAAGGTTAGCCAAATGTTGTAGTGTCACAAATCCATTTTATATTTTTCCACATTATAATTCAAGTTGAAGGGAGCCTCTTTCATGCAAAGTCTTATTAAACAAAAGGAAAGATGAGGCAATACACAACAAGAAAATAAAATGAAAAGGACAAGGAAAATGGATGCTAAACCAAAAACAAGATGCAAGATAAAATAACTAAAACATAGGAAAGAGCACATAAAGTGAGTGTAGGATGAGTATGAAAGGGAGGTTAATATGTATCTAGACCTACTCCTAACCTAACCAGCTAGAAGGTTAGGGTCACGTATAATGAAATTTCCAATGTAACCATCATAGCTACTCCCAGCCTGCATTCACAGAGATACAAGAAATTGAAACAAATATAAAATAGTGTGCAATGGAAAAGATAATAACTTGAATAACTTACACAAAAAATTGAAGTTCTTTCTTGTTAGTAGAAAGATATGTCATAGCCACTACTTCTAACCAGCTCACATTCTTAACTTTTCGATGACCATAATTAAACAAACCTCAGAATATTCTTATGAATGTATCCTCATCTTCACTTTACTCCTTAGCAAGCGTGAGGAAAGATCAAAACTTATTATCTACGACAAAGCTTGCTAGGTAATAGTTTTCCAACCACTTAGTGATTGGATCATGAAATTCGAAAAAGTCCTCTTGAAAATCTTAAAATATTTGAAAAGATGAATGTCAAATTAAAAGCGCGAGATCAGGATCATTTTTAGAAGACTAACCAAGATAGTGAGGGCCTAACATAACCATCATCGAAGGTTGAAGTGCGTCAACTCCTTGCCAAGTATATGAATAGTGTGATAGACTGTAAAGATAAAATAATGTAGAACAATTGTCATTGGATATATTGGTGAGAAAAATATAAGTTGAATGACAATTACTAAAGTAAGCATAGTGATCAGATGGACTGATTACAACATGAGGTTCTCGGTTAATAGATACAAAAGATAGATCGAACTGAACAGTTTTGCAAATTCTCTAAATAATAGAATTATCTTCCTCATATGATGAATGTAACAAACCATTTCCTTGTAACTGGTTACGCACGGCACTAGTATCATAATCGTCAAAAGAAGTGAAAAGGAATGCCACTACATGAGGCCTAAGATGGAATGAATGAAGAAGATTTTTATTCACCAAATAACTCATGCATTCATTATCACTCAAGAGGATTCCAAGTGCGATGAAGAAAAATATTCACAATATAACATTTGGAAGAAAAAATAGGAGTTGATTATTTTGAATGCATCTGATAGACATGATTCCTTTAGCCAAAGATGATCTTTGAAGTGATGAAATTCATAGTTCCATTTTTCCATGAGGGATATACATTCCAAACCTGAGTTAAGTGCAAGATCTTTGGATGGAATTGAATCAACTGAAATAAGATCTTGATTCTGATTAGAAATCAAATCTTGAAATTTCGAAAATTACATCCAAAATACCAAACATATTTCATGCAAATAAATGAAGTTCGCAAGAAAAACAAGATCTGACTTAGTTCGAGGATTTTACCAAAGTCACAAGATCCTTCCATAACCATCAACATAAGTTGAAGTGCCTCGACTACCTGACAAGTCCCAGAACTTTCAAGAATTGTAAAATCAAATTTTGAAGATTGGATTAGATAATGCATGGTATGCGGATAATTGTTACCAGTAATTTCAATAGGACCACTACTAATCGGATGGCAGCCATCTCTATCATTGATTTGACCTAATTTTACAACTCCAATAACCAGATTTCTTAAGTCTAAATATTATGTTTATTGTGAATCTAGAGATGTATGATTCGAAGAAATTTCATGAGAAAAATGATTTGAAGAGTTTTTTTATGCAAAACAGGAGGTAATGAGGGATAGAAATAATGTTCAATGATTCTATTATTTTCCTTTCCATCATGGATAACCTCACTAACTTGTGTCAAATGAGAAGTTAACTCATCAGATGAAGAACTTGAAAAGCATGGAGTATCTTCATTACAGGTAGATGCATCACAAATGGTAGAACACAAGGCATACTGAGATGAAGACTAAGTTTGGATAAGAGTATATTCTTTGACCAAATTAGATTCTGGATGAGAAACCAAAATTTCAACCGGTGCACTTTGGCATTGATCATTGCATACATAAACATAGTCATCATCGTTAGGATGATTGTTTTTCAATATTTCATATTGATTCATTACTAAGATTAGTGGATTCAAAATCAACCAAGAATGGAAGAGCATCATCTTGATATGAGGGGCTTTGAAAGAGGGAAGAAAGATTAAGATTATCTTCATTTTCCTACTCCTCTACCTGTGTAATGTGATTGACTTGTACCTAATCATAATCTGAACCAACAACTTGAAAATCAAGAGCGTGTTAAGAGCTATTTGGTGGAGCATATTGATCGAGTGGATCATGGTACAAAGAGTCATGGCATTTAGATGGTAGAGGATGACATATGTCGCTTGATGAAGTGACAATTTTAGTGGAACTAGATTCAAGATTGAGATTAATAGTGCTAAGGTGATCTTGAGGAATGAAAGGATTATCCTTCACTGTAGATTCCACGAACCATTCCAAGGTTTCCTCCATTGGATCTAAATCATGAGAGGTGGATGAAGGTTGAATAGATGTATTGATTATCTGATTTTTATATTTCCCCAACTTCAGCATCATTACAAGTAGGCACCCACATCAGAACAAAAAAAGGAGGAGGACAAGGAACAAAAGGATAAGTAGGCTCATCATTTGAAATTAGAGGTGTCTCATGATTTACAAGAGATGGGGAATAAACAATATCAGGATGTTTAGATTCATTGTGAAAAGAGATATGAACCAAATGCTGAAAATTTTGTTTAAAGAAATCCCAATTTGTGTCTTCTTTAATAAATTCATAAAAGAGATGAAGGAATCAATCAGAGAAATACTCAATTGATTCATTAGGCTTCATTACTAATTGATTAATCCTTTTATAAACATCTTGGTAATCATACCTATCAAATGCTAAATGAATCTCCTTGATGATGTGTTCAAGAAAATGAATATAAGCAAGTGTTAGAGTCTGACACCATTGGCTAAATCAACCCTCAAGGGTGAGGAAGAAGATAATACAATCGAAATCTTCATAATCAATTTCATAATATTCACAGAACTTAAGGAAAATATATGCATGCTCGGCAATGGATGTATCACCCACACCATCAAACTTGTATTGAGACAAGTCATGGAGAGGCTCTTCGATGATTGAAAGTTTACCAGGGGATAGGTTAGAAAAACACCCTAGGATCATGATTTGAGGGTGAGCCATTTTAGATAATAGGTTCAAAATAAACTCAACAGGCACAACTTTCCATCTAGTCTTCCTTCTAGTGCCATTTGTTTACGGTGTTGGAAATCCACAAGGGGTTCTCCTTGATGTGAAGTCCCAGTTAGACCTCACACCCTTTGGAGTAGGAGCCCCATCTAGAGTATCGGCTTGACTTCCTTATATCTTTATACATTTTCCTTGGCTACAACGTTCAACATAATAGAGCAATGCATAGGTATTTTTAGATCAACAAGTGAGTATGCCTTGTGAAATGTTCAGCTGTGGAAAGTATCAAGGTCCTTCTACTGAAAGGGAAGAGAAAAGTGGGCCCTTTAATGAGAAGTAATAGTACTAATCTAGAAAAGTAACATGAGCATATACATATGAATGAATCATTGATCAACCAATGAAATAATTCACAAGGAAACAAGGATTGTTAAACAAAATACAACACACCTTCAACAAGATTGTTGAAAATGGAAACAAGAAAATCCTAATTTAAGTTTCCCTTAAATTAAATTAGGAGAAAATTGTAATTTGACATCATAAGACAGCAACAATGAGTTACTAAGTTAATTTCACTATGTTGTCTCAGTTAATTCGAGTTGAGGGTTTAACTTGAGTCATGTAGAGTGGTTCCTAAATTTTAGGATCCCAGGTTGAGTTTAGTTTGAGTTGTAATAGTTTAATTCAGTTAAACTGAGTTAATATCAGTTAAATTAGCTCCAACTGTTAGAGGACCTAGTAGGAGGTCTAGTAGTGGGGTGCAACTTCATGTGTTCAACCAATTAACTGATAAATCAACCATAATTAACCCATGCATGCATACAATTTGAGGTACCAGTTGATATTGGAATTCATGGGAAAGGTACTATGAGTTGTCTAATTTTTCGAGTTGTACTGGTGGTTCATGCCATCCGAGAAGGGCCTATAGGGATTGTGCAATTAAGGATGGGGATTTCCCTAATTAATAGCGGGCTAACTCCTTGAGAAATAGCACAAGGAAATAGGAGCTTGGTAGGCAACAAAATTGGCTAAGTATTGGCCAGAGTCAACTTATGAAGCAGTGAGATAGATTATAGTTGTGCAGAGATTGTTCAGTTTTAACAAGCATTGTATTTTCTTCTCTATTTTTCAGATCTAATACAATATACAAATAGGAAGGGTTTTTTAGCAACAAGCTTTCCCCTTAGATAAATATCTGAGGGTATGTGATTGAATCTTGTCTCATGTTTATGTTGTGATTTCTTGATCGATTAATTGTTTCTATTGATGAGTCGAGTACTTTCAAGTCCTTTTTTTTAGCAAATTTCATAAGTAGTTTAAATCTACAAGGAATTTCTACATGGTATAAGAGCAAGAATCACAATATAAGAGAAGAATTTGAGTTTGTATTTGTAGGTAAATTGAATTTTTAGGATCATTCTTCAAAGCCAGCAGGATGTATTTTATGGATTGAAACTCGAGTATTCCCTTGAGGGTAGATCGAATTATATTTCTTGGAAGGAAAAGATAGAGGTAGTGTTAGAAGATGACGGGCTGAAGGAATTCATAAACAATGATATTCCTAAGCCTCCAACAACTGATGCTCAAAATTTGGTAGACTTGAGAAAGATGTGAGTCAAATGTGAGGAGGCTCATACCAGAAGGAGTTTGATATCATATTTTCTCAATTCTCCATGGGAATGATACCCCATATGCAATGTGGCAAGCCTTGATAGACTTGTTTCAGAACAACGGTGACCATAGGAAGTTGGCACTAAAGGGCTTTGGAAGACCAAGATGGAGAATGGAAACACAATACCACAATACCTGATCAAGTTAACCCAATGTTGGGATGAATTTGGTAGTTTTGGTATTACACTTGTTGAATATGATCTGGTAAGCCTAGAACTTCTAGGCCTTCCCAAGTGTTGGCACAACTACTACGATTCAGTAAATGGAAGGGAGAAGCAACCAAATTGGGAGCTATTGTGGTCTGACTTGGTGCAGGAAGAAATAAGGCAGAACGGTAGAGATGGAACATCATCCAAGCATGATGATGAGGAGAATTGTGCCTTGGATTGAAAGGAAAGAAATCCAAATCCAAAGGAGATTTTGGTTAGGGCGGAAAGAAGAAAGACTTATCGAAGATTAAATGTTTTCACTGTCATGAGTTGGGACACTATGCCACTAAGTGTTCATATAAGAAGGTCGACAAGAAGCCCTCAGGAGGAGTATCAGGTGAAGCTCTAGCTTCAAAATTTGAGTTGGATTTTACACTCATTGCATGCATGGTTACATCATTAATGGGTATTGTGTGGTATCTAGATAGTGGAGCCTCATTCCATATGACAGGAAACAAAGAAATTTTCAATGACTTGGATAGAACGACCTCTAGATGCGCATTGAGATGGGAGATGGTGGAAGGTATAGCATGACTAATATTGATAAAATTACTTTTTAGGGGGAGTTTGGTTCTCCTCTCACATTAAAATATGTCATGTATGTTTCGGGTCTGAAGAATAATTTAGTTTTAGTTGCTATGTTGGAAGACTGTGGCTACGATGTGATATTTAGCAAAGGAAAGGCTTTCCTTAGACATATCTCCAAGGTACAAGTGAAGCGGTTTGGGGTTTGGGTGAAGAACCTTTACAAATTAGATGTAGAAGATTGTGTTTCTTTCAGCACAAAAGTGAAGAAGGTGTAGAGCCAAGACATCGACAAATTATGGCATAGGAGAAATTTCCATTTTCACCGTGGAGCCTTGAAGATCATGTAGAATATTTCTACAGTACTTATCAAGGGTGCACTAGAGGAGCGAGATACATGCAAATGGTGTACACTGGGGAAATACAGAAAATCCACATTTCATGATAAGGACAGTAGAGTGCAAGAAGTCCTTGAAAGACTTCACTCAAATGTGCATTGACCCTTCTCGACAACCTCCATGGCCAAGCACGATTATTATGTTTTATTTGTAAATGATTTCTCACGTAAGTGATGGATTTTATTCATCCAGAAGAAAGACTAGAAATTCTCCAAATTTCGTGAATTTAAAGCACTTGTTGAGAAATACACTAGCAATAAAGTGAAGGCTCTTAGGAGCGATAATGGTGGTGAATATGTGTTGAATGAGTTCAAGAACTTCTATGCATCAGAAGGCATTCAACGAGAGTTAATTTCTCCCCATAAACAACAACAGAATGGGTGGATGAGTGAAAGAACAAAAGTATTGTGGGAGATACACTACTGATGTTGCATGATCAGGGCCTACCATTGCACTTGTGGGTTGAAGCATGATATGCAACTGTATATGTGCAAAACAGGTGTCCTCATCAGATTCTCAGGATGAGTACACCAGAAGAATATTTTCAGGGAAGAAACTAGATGTGTCACACTTCAGGATATTTGGTTCACCAGTTTACTATCATGTTTCCAAGCATGAAAGGAAAAATCTAGAGCTGACAACCGAGGTTGGAATATTTATGGGGTACATTAATACACCTCAAAACTATTGGGTGTACATTCCATATCACTAGATGATAGTTGTTAGTAGATATGTGAAGTTCAATGAGGAGAAGGCCATGAGACGTTCCCCTGAGAGGGAGCTTCAATTGCATGCAGATGAGGAGATTTTGGCTCCAAATGAAGAACCTCAGGATGTTGTGGAGAAGCCACAAGCATAGTAGAAGACAGTGGATGCACCCACTCATGCAGAGACATCGAGAGATGGAAGGAAGCACACTAGGGAAGCTGAAAAATTATTTCATGATGCTATAGAGAATGTGGTAGCACCCGCATCACAACGTAGGAAGAGGAGGTCACTAGATCGGTACACTAGGTACATGGCTCTAATGAGTGAGCTAGTTGAGATAGAACCATCCTCATTCGAGGAAGAAATGCAGAATATAGTATAGGTTGATGCCATGGTAGAGGAATATGATTCCATAGTGTGAAATAATGTTTGGTAAGTTGTACCAAGATCATAGAATAAGTCAATGGTAGGTTCCAAGTGGATCTACAAGGTGAATCAAAGATCCGGATGGATCCAAAAATAGAATTGGCCTTGAAATAACTTAAAAATAAGAGTCATCGGATAGAACTGGAACTGGGACCTGTTGTGGCCACAACCGCCACCCTATCAAAACTTGCCTCGGCAACAATTTTGCATGGGTCCCCTAAAAGTTGATCTTTCACCCCTATGAATAATCTGTTTTAGCCTAGAGACCCTAACTTGTTACCGAGTCAAATCTCCAATTCCTAATGGTTGGACCCTCCATTCATTTCCTCATCCGTAACCCTTCCTAACCCTCCAAAAACCTTCTATCACACCTCATTCCCATTATAACTCTATATAATGAAAATTCTTCATCAATATGCATAAATCACCCCTTTTTGCCTACCGCAATTAACATTAAAACACAACACATACATGGCTTCTGGACTCAATGGTTTTATTAACCAAAATGCATATATTTTGGGTCTGGAGCCCCATCGCATATTGCTATCGGCGGGGTCCCCGGCTTTTATATAAGGCACTCCACTGTCTTCTGGATCCAACAGCATTATCAACCATATTACATATATCTATCGGGTCCCGAGCCCAATCACTTATATATATCTATCTATCTATCTATATATATATATATATATATATATATATATATATATATATATATATATATATATATATATATATATATATATATATATATATATATATATATATATATAGCACCACCATCTACCGGACTCGATGGTTTTATTAACCACGATATATATGTTTCGGGTCCGGAGCCCCATCGCTTATCGCTATTGGGAGGGTCCGGGGCCTATATATAAGGCACACCGCTATCACCCGGACCCGTCGATGATCGTGAATTCTGGCATATATTATTTCAAGTCCGGCCTTACGGCCGGACGCGGGTTTTCCCGTATAATCTTGTGTTTCACGAAAAGTGTTAAGGTCGGGGCTTTTCAAAGAAAATCATACATTGCAGACCCGCCAGGGCTATTAAGTGTAGTATATATATATATATATATATATATATATATATATATATATATATATATATATATATATATATATATATATATATGGGTCCGCCTTCCCCAATCACTTATCACAGTCAGCAGAGCCCGGGGGTTTTGCAGTTAGCGAAGAAGTGATGACCGGACCCGCCGATAATGATGGGCTCGGGTATATAAAATTTGAAGTCCGACCTCACGGCCAGATGCGGGTTTTCCCGTGTATTCTTGTGTTTTTCGAAAAACATTGAAGTCGGGGGTTTTTCAAAGGGAAAGCTTATGTTGTGGATCCGAAGGGATCATTAAACACAGCTCATATGCATTTCAGGTCCACCTCCCCAATCCTCCACCATTGATCTACCTTTTGTGGATCCAACGGTCCACGTAGATTTCAGGTGAACAAATAACTCGAGGAATACCCGCCCGAAAAGTGGTAACCTCTTTCCTCCATGTTACACAAAATATTGTCACTATGACTTTCTGTAGTCAGTGTGAGTCTATCAGCACTCGTACTATCCTCCTTTGCAAGTCTCAAACCTCAGCTCTTCATGTCAAGCTTTAAAAATGAGAGAAAGTCCTTGAAAATCAATAAAACTCTGGTTCCACACTTTCTCTTACCACTACCTGCGATCCCGCACCCCTTGGTCATGTTACCTGCAGACCTACCCACTCTATCTCTAAAGGAGTGGGTGTGGACACCTGTAAAAGTAAAAAAGGCGCAAGTTTATTCTTAAAAACTCACTTTGGGTTAATTTTGGATGCTTCTAGAAGGAATCTTGATGTGGTTGGTTCGTTCCTAGGTGGTTCATGCATCCCATAACTAAAGGAGCTAACCCCTTGATGAAAGGAGCTTATCCCTTTGAAGGAGGGCTTTATCCCTTTGAAGGTGGACCTAGTAACTTCCCTCCTCTGCACTATAAATTGAGGCATTGGGTTGGTTTCTAGGGAGGTTGAAAGCTGAACATTTTGAGGGTAAATGCTGTTGGAATTGAGACTTCCTAGTTAAGCTTGAGAGGAGAGATTACATACCTTTTGGCTTCATTGGGAAGAGAGTGAAACTTGTCAAAGTAGAGGAGATTCTTGCTGGACCCTGGGAGGAGCTTGTACAGCATCAAGGCACCAAGGTTGTAAAGTTCTTCTTTGATTAAATTTAATTCAATCAGATTCATTTTTCTCAATAAATTGTATTCTATGATTTATTTCATGAATTCCTTGATCATCATGATAAATATGATTTATTATATTGGCTATGTAGGTGTTATTTAATATGTGTGCTTTTTTGTGTTTGCAGATTCTTTAGAAGGGAGCTCATTTGGATCAACGGAGCATGGCTTCCACAAACTAGCACTGGATCTGAGGTAGGCCTAAAACATCTACTAGCTTTTATTTATAAATCGCATGTTTAGAGAGAGATAGAATTTTTTTGGTTTGCTTGTCACTAGATATCGATAGATACTAGGGAGGTCGGTCTTGTCTGCAAGAATGACTTATCCAGCCAACAAAATGGCGACTCCACTGGGGACTTGAATTTTTGGTTTTTTCCTTTGCTTTTACTTTGACTTGAGAAATTGTTTCTTTGTTTCTGGTTTTTGCTTGTTGTGTGGGATTGGGTACGTTCTGTAGATCTTGAATTATTATTTTTTTTTCATGCTTTTGGAAGAGGACCGCACCCTCTGTTTGTAACACAGTGAGGACATCCCCGCACTTTTGCTTTACATACAGAGCGATACTACACCTGGGTATACTGGGAGCCTGCGGACCCTGTCAAAATTCTGAAAAACTTAAAATTTTCTCATTCAGTCAGCTTAGGATTTGTTTATGTGTTTTAGCCTCTGCCCAGATTTGCACGTGTCTTGTCAGAAACTTTTCGTAGGTTAATTCCATTGGCATTTAGGTTTTAGGTGAATTTCTAGAAGCTTTGTGTGCCTGGCTTGATTTTCGTTTGGTCTTTGTAGTAACTCAGAGCTTAGAAGCCTTAGAAACCTCAAATCACCCTGGTTTTTGTTGGTCTTCTTATGAGTCTAACCGATTTGTAAAATCTGCCTTTGTTGAGGAATACATCTTGTTTTTCTCTTTGCGAAGCTTCCAAAGAACTTGTGTTGAAAGTTTTGGATTTCATTTAAAAAAAAAAAAAACAAAATCTGGTTTTTTTTATTAATTTGTGATTCTGGACAAATTAGTCCTTAGTTTGCTCATAAATAAGTAAAACATCCTTGAAAAGAAATCTTGTAAGATTTTACTTCAATTAGCTTTTTAGAATTTATAGATCTCAAGATTAGATTTTTCAATAGTTTTGAGTGTTTTATAAAATTTAAAAAAAAATCTCTTTTGAAAAAGTTTGATTTTGTAGCATTTGAGTGTTTGAAAAGAAAGGGAAATTTTCGTGAGCATAATTAGTAGTCTTGTTTTGAGATTGTTGAAAAAGACATAAAGTTCTTCTTTTTATTTGTTTGTTAAGGAAATATTTGTTTTTACAAGCATTTGCATTCTCAACTCTTTCTTTAGCTAGAAATTCATTGAAGGGAAAGGATTGTTTATCATCTTAAGTGCATTTTTAGTGTTTTGGAGTCGAGTCTTCACACCATAAAGTTTCATATCCACACCTTTTGACTTAAGAAAAAACCAATAAAAATAACGCTTAAAGTAAAATCTATCTAGTAATATTTTTATTTCTAGGGCTCTTTATCACCAACATAGCTTAGGCTTAGTAGGGAGTAATCAACTCTCCAATATAGTAAAACAAACAAGTAGCTATATCTTGCGGTAGGAGATAAATTCCAATTGTTACATATATGCTCTGGGAAGCTCCTCTTAAAGGAGTTAAGCACGAGATTGTGTCCAAACCAGTGGGGTAATCAATCCTTCCTCAGTGGGAATGATACAAGATATACACGTATTAAAATGGTAAACCTCGGATTAACCATTGTCGAGGAGCCTGGGGTCACTTGTTGGTAAACCTTGGATTATTTCAAGGAGCCTTCAAGGGGATTGAGCTTGCTACTCTGCCCTTGCGTGTGTATCGGATCACAAACTGTTCCCCCAGGTATATTTGTTTCCGTTGGTAACCATAGTGACCATAATCTATAGGATTCTTTCCTAAGGTGAAGGTGGAGGGAAGATCCCACTGTACCTGGAGCAGACGTCGGCTAGACTCACTTGGATTTTCTAGGGGGTTCTCTTCACTCGAGACAGTTTAGTGGAGAAACTTGTGCCACTCTATTCATTAAGCAGGTTGATGGGGTAACTGTTCCAACCGCCATTTCTGTATTGAATTCTGCGACGTTGGATTTCATCACCAACTAGTGTTCTCGGTACGGAAAGTTACTGTTTGTGTGTGGTTTGACCTCCTAGATTCTTTAGGCATGTGATTCAAAATTGTTTGGTTCTTTAGAGACTTTAGGTGGTTTTCATTGATTTTTTTCTTTGTTTGCGTGTGAAGTAGTTAAAATATTTAATCTTGGCTGAATTACCGAGGAAGTCCCGTAGAATTTGGGGCTAACCTCCTGAGTTTTCACCGAGCCAACTTGAAGGGCTACGAACCCTTGTAACTCCTAGTGATAGTAGAGTTGGGTCACCTGAAAAGGGAGAGTCTTCTTTAATTGTACATCCTGACTATCAAGTGCAAGCACCAGAGTATATTATTGAACCTGTTTCTTTTTCCGAAGTTACTGGTAGTTTTTCTTCTACTAGTGAATTAGCCGAGGAACCTGAAATATCTGAACCTGAAACTGAACCTGCTGCTACTCCAACATCAGGATTTGCCTCTCCAACTTCCAGTGATCCTGGTTCACCCAGGGTAGAAAGAGTCATTACCCAAAATCTTCCTTCTGTACTTATTGCTATTGAAGAACTTGTTACTCCAGAAGAAGGTATACCTATCCCTGAAAATCAACCAGCTATAGAACTTAGGGAGCGTGAATCGATATTTTACCGTCCACCTAGGAGGGATGCTTGGTATCTTTCATTGACCAATTTTTTGGACAACCCGGGACTAAGTTTTTCACCACCTCGCATTCCTTTTCATCCAACACCTAGGGGTTATTATCCTCCTTTGAATATGTCGAGACAGTCGTCCATGTTTTCTCAATCTCCAGAAACCTTTTTATATTGCGGTCTTTCTGTTCCCTCTGCATATCAGTCTCTTACTGGTACTTTTTTGGGAGCATCTCCTCAACCTGTTGAACAAGGGTTATTAACTGGTAATAACGGAACTAAGCCATTGAGTGTAGAAGATATTCTTATGATGTCAGGTACCATTCCAAACCCGCAACCTCAAGGTGGCCAGTTACCGCCTGGGGGGCAGCCTCAAGGTCCTAAATTATCGCCTGGGGGGCAACCTCAAGGTACCCAATTACTGTTTGGGGGGAAACCTCAAGGACAGTACATACCTACGGGATAATACATTCCTCAAGGTCAACCCCAAACTCACTATGTACCTCAAGGTCAACCCCAGTATCAATATGTACCTCAAGGTCAACCCCAGTATCAGTACGTGCCTCAAGGTTATCAACCTCAAGGTCAGTACCCAACCCAAGGTTTCCAACCACCTTCCGATCAATCATTTGTCCAAGGAACTCGAAATGTACCTTTGAATTATCAACCCTACCCTCAACCCGATTATGGTCCTCAATATGCTCAACCTTCTATGGGTCTATACCCCGGAATGAACTTAGTGTGGATCCATCTCAATCTCAACAGATCTTACAACCGAATGTGCAGTTGTCATATCAATCTGGACAACCCTTGGTTTCTAGTTCAACCTAGCAACCTGTCCAGCCTACCATTCAAACTTCTGCACCTTCTGTAGTTTTTCAGCTTGGGGCTAGTTCGTCTCAAACTCCGCCTCAAACAATTACTGCAACTGCTGCAACATCTGTTCCATCTACCCCAGCTACTTTTGGAGTATCGACAGCTCCGATTTCTACTGTTCCTGCATAAATTCCTCATGCATCTTTACCTCAGTCTGGACCCATAATTTAGACTTCGATTCAAATTCCTGTAGGACAACCTGGTCCAAGTACGGTTGTCACAATTCAACCTCAATTTAATTATCAATCGTACCAGGGACAATACCAATTCGGTCCTGTTGTGCAGAACCCGGTCTATCAGTATCAATCGTACCCTAGGTATACTTATCACCAACCTCAACAACCCCAGTACAGTCCGGTTAATCCTGGTTTTTCGGGAGGATATAATATCCCAAATGCAATTCTAATTCCTAGTTATCCTGGATATCCTCCTCCTGGTGCTGGTCTCATGACCTAGGGTTTCAGGGACCCTAATCGTCAGTTACCGTTCATTACAACTTTTGACTTGCTTGACTTGTCGCGCCTTATGAACAATCCGATTAATTATCTTCCGTTTTGGCCGCCAATGCCGAATAAGTTGCCTAGTGATATTCCTAAGTTTGAAGGTAAATCAAGAGAGGATCTGTCGAACCATGTGATGACTTATCACCTCTAGTGTGCATCTAACTCCATTTCAAATGATTCAATTCGTTTATGGCTTTTTCAATGCACTCTAATTGGTCTTGCGGCCAAGTGGTACATTGAGTTACCGCGAGCCACTTTTTATAATTTTAGTCAGTTAGCTACTTCATTTTTAACTCATTTTCAGTTGCCTGTCAGATATGACAATGGCATGGAATTATTAACTTCATTAAAACAGTCAACATCCACTTACATTTCAGATCACATTCATGAATGGAGACGTCGACAACGTTTAGTGAAAGTTTTTATCCCGGATCAAATCTTAGCAGAATGGTTTGTCAAATCTTTATTACCTAAAATCACTGAGGATGTAGTTAAGCAGGAGTCGTTACTAAAGAGCAAGTAATTGCTCAAGCTCAGTACCTTGACCTTGTTTATACGCAGTCGGGTACGTTACATGAGAAAATCCCCGATCCTCCTAAACAAAATCAAATAACTGTAGCTCCTTCAGGGTCTCATGCCGCTGATGGTATGATTGGTACAGTTAATACCAAAAGTAAGAAGAAATCTTCCAAGAATTATTCTCCTGTCATAACTTTACCAGATTCCCCGACAGGAGACTCTTCCGCAGAAATTTCTACCGATATTCATGTTGTAGAGTCATCTACGGCCAAATCAAAATCCAGCGGTAAAAAGAAAGGGAAGAAGAAAAATAAAACAGATAAAAATTCGAAAGAGAAACCAGAAAAAACGGAATCTACTGATGAGAAACGCAAACCTCGTTATCCTCGTCTCATTTGTGATGAAGAGAATTTTACAAGAGACTGCCCTCATCGCGCTGAGGTTATGAAAATTGTCAAAGGTTCTCAAACGCCTGCTATTTTGAAGGATCCTTTTCCTATTCAAGACAGTAAGATGATAGGTTCTTCCTCAAATGCCTCAGAAGAACCCATAATGATGATGTCCCATGTTAGGATTGTGACACGATCACAAGATTATGGAAGTAAAAGTCCTGTTGGTGGTAAGGAAGCAGAATCTTCTAATTCGAACCCATCAACTTCAAATCTCGGTTCCGATCCACTACAGATCGAGAAACCTAATCCAGACTTAGTAATCAAACCGCCCGCCAAGGGTATACTTCAAAAGTCAGCTTTCAATCCACATGCGAGAGCTGCTAAGAACTATAACATTGTTGAAGATTTGGCTATTTCACCCTCAGCAATGTCAGCTTTGGAGGTGCTGCAATCATGTTAGCACAACGTAAATTGCTATTGTCGGCTATAGGAGCTGTTGATATTTAGGACTTGAACCTGATAATTTTCGATCTAGAAAACAGTACACCTCGCTTACCTCATCAAATGGATTTCCAGATTCCAGTGTTAGTCAAAAACAGACCTTGCTCTAGGATTGTGATTAATGAGGGAGCCACAATGTGTATTATGTCGACCCAGTGTTGGAGATCGCTTGGTTCTCCAACACTTAATCAATCCCCGATGATTCTAAAGGCCTTTGATGGCCATGGGTTCCATCCTTTTGGCATTCTACAGGATTTACCTATAGGGGTTGAAGGTAAAACTGTTAATCTAGATGTGGAGTTGGTTGATGCCCCTCTAGATTACAACCTTCTCTTGGGTCGTAGTTGGTCTTACGCTATTACTATTGTTGTTTCATTGGTCTTTTGGCTTATAAAGTTTCCTCATAATGGAAAGATCGTAACTATAGACCAGCTAACTTACTTTTCATCTGACCCGACCTCTTCTGAAAGTATCTAGCATGTCGGCAAAACAACTATCCCTTATAAGGATGTTGGAGTAGGACTAGTTAAAGATTCTGGTTTACTAGGAACTTTTTCCTTTCCTCCTCCCAATGTATCGCCTTCTACTGCAACCATTCATATGATTTCATCAGACACTATTGTTTATGATGATCCTTGGATCGTACCTTCCAAATCTGAGATAGATTAATTTGGTGATACTATGCCTTTGAGTCCATATGAAATTGCGTATCAGGCCGTACAGTCATTTTCCGACCCTTCTTCAACTGAAATTGACTTAATGAATGTAGTCCATGAAGAATCACTTTCAACATCAAACTCAAATTCAACAACATTTTCCGAACTTGTTCACACTGATGAGAAAATTCGTGAAATCTTGTCTATTGATGATTTACCATGGGAAGATCTTCATCATAGATCTTCGTTCTTACCTGAGATTGACCATTTTGAAAATGATTTTTCATCTATTTTTACGACTGATTATGTCAATGAGCCTCAAAATCCATTGAAAAATCCTGATTCTGAGTTAAATTTGGGAAATATTTCTCGAACTATTCCTATTGACATTTCGGTTAAGCCTGGAATTGTTGAAAGCATTCATATAGGTGCCTCTTGTATGGAAGATGAAATTCAAACATATAAGGCCCTATTTCAAGAATTTCATGACGTGTTTGCCTAGTCATATGAGGAAATGCCAGGAATTAACCCAGCAATTGTTTTTCATGAAATCAAAACTTAGCCGGATGCTAAACTTGTCTGGCAACATTTGCATCAGATCCACCCGCGAAAAGCTACTGCTATTAAAGCAGAAGTTAAGAAATTACTTAAAGAAGGTTTCATTTATCCAATTCCTTTAACGGATTGGGTATCTAATATTGTTCCTGTTAACAAAAAGCAAGGAACAATAAGAATATGTATCGATTATAGGGATATTAATCGAGCCTGTCCAAAATACAATTACCCAACTCCCTATATTGATCAAATCATTGATGATTGTGCCGGCAGTGAAATATTCTCCTTCATGGATGGTTTTTCCAGATACAATCAAATAAATATTCTACCTGCTGATCAACCAAAAACATCTTTCATTTGTCCATGGGGGACATTTGCTTATTGCAAATTACCTTTTGGGCTCAAGAACGTCGGTGCAACTTTTCAAAGGACCATGTCTTATGCGTTTCATGACATGAAGCACATTGTGCAACCCTATCTCGATGATTTACCTGCTCATTCATTACATCGAGATGATCATCTCATTCATTTACGAGCAATATTTATGAGGTGTAGGCATTATCGAATTAGGTTGAATCCACATAAGTGTGTTTTCTGTATAGAAACGGGTCGGTTACTAGGATTTGTTGTTTTGAAAGCTGGCATTCGCGTCGATCCCTCGAAGGTTGAAGCTATTGTCAAATTGCCTCCTCCTTCGAGTCTTCACCAACTCCAAAGTTTACAAGGGAAAGCAAACTTTTTATGTCGATTCATTCCTAACTATGCCGAGATCACAAAGGGTTTTACCAGGTTGTTGAAACAGAATACTCCATTCTTTTGGGATGAGATAGCTGACAAATCTTTTGATGAATTAAAACACACGTTGACCCATGCACCGTTATTGCATCCTCCCAACTACAACCAAGACTACTTCTTATATCTCGCTGCCTCGCATTCCACCATCGGAATGGTACTAGTTCAGGAAGATGAATTCAGTAGTGAACATGTGATATATTACCTTAGTCGCACTTTGAATTCAACGGAGTTGATGTGTGACTTCCCGCGTGCTGATACTGAAACTGTGGTGGAAGATCCCATTGCGGATGAATCCTTGTTTCTAATTAGCACTCTTGATCCATGGTATGGAGATATCATAGTTTATCTCCAAACCCAATCCTTTCGGCCTGAAATTTCAAGATCTCAGCGTCGAAAAATACGATTCTAATCCCAACAATTCAAAATTATTAGAGACACACTTTATCGTCGTGGGGCGGACTCTGTTTTCCAACGTTGTTTAATTCATGAGGAAGCTGAAAGGGTTCTAAATTACTGTCAGTTTGGATCTTGTGGTGATCATATTTCTGGGTTTACCACAGCCCAAAAGATATTGCGTGCTGGCTATTTCTGGCCGTCTTTGTTTAAAGATTGTATTAACTCGATCTGAAAATGCCACAACTACCAAATTTTTGATCAAAAGATGCGCGCTCCACCTGCTCCTCTCCACCCTATAATTGTCGTGGTCCTTTTGCGAAATGGGGTATCGATTTTATTACATGTAACCCTCACTCGGTCGGGGTGCATGCGTATATCATCCTTCGATAGATTATTTTACCAAGTGGACCGAGGTGATGCCTACATTTGCGAAAGATGACAAAACTGTTGCGATTTTCGTTTTCAATCATATAATTTCTAGGTTCGGTGTTCCACAAGCAATTATCACTAATCATGGGCGTCATTTTTGAAATATTATGATGACTGAACTAACAGACCAACTTGGCCTGCGTCATGATAGTTCAACTCCATATTATACACAGGATAATGGTCTGGTTGAAGCCATCAACAAATTTCTAGTCATTATGATCTGATGAATCATTGGGATTCATAGGTCGAATTGGCATAATATTCTATTTTCAGCGCTTTGGGCGTATCGAACCTCAGTAAAAACATCAATTGGTTTCACTCCTTTCCAAGTAGTTTACGGTTTGGAAGCTGTGTTACCCTTTGAATGCAAAATCCCGTCATTGCAAATGGCCATAGAATTACTTCCAGCCACTGCCGAAGAGGAAAAACATTTTTTGTACTTAGCTCAGCTAGATGAGAATCGACATGATTCTGCACTAGCAATCGAAGCTCATGCCAAACGTATTAAAGCTCAGTATGATCAAAATGTTACACCTTGTAATTTTTCGGAAGGAGACTAGTCTTACTGTACGATCAAGCAAATGATAAATTAGGCGTTGGAAAATGTGTACCCATGTGGCATGGTCATTATGTTGTTAAGTGAAAGCTGGAAAAAGGGGCCTATGAATTGGTAGACTTTGACGGAGTCTCTTTAGGAAAGCCCAGAAATGGTCTTTACCTGAAGAGATATTATGCTTAAATCTGGGTGTGGAGATTTTTAGTTAGGTTAGTTTTTCTTTCTAGACTGGTGTGTTTTAGATTAGAAAAGTGTGCTTAGTTTAGAGAGTGTTTTTGTCATTATTCCTTCTTATCTTGATTTTACTCTTGATATTGTAGATGTCGACGTCTCTCCAAACATACATTGGTTTTGCTGATGGTGCTTGTCGTAATACACGGAACATTTCTTCTGCAGCTTGGGTTATCTATTCGCCCTCTGATGAGTTGGTATCTATGCATGGGGTAAGCCTCAATCAAACAACGAACAACATTGCAGAGTATAGTGCAGTGATTGAGTTATTATCTGAATCCATCTCATTTGGGATTCAGAGTTTGATTGTGAGGTTAGATTCTGAACTCGGTATTGAACCTTAATAGAGTTTATGCCATTAGAAATCCAGTGTTATTGAGATTATTTTTGAGAGTTCGTCTCTTGGAACGTGAATTTGACTATATTGAATATCAACATATTCCAAGATATTTAAATACATTAGTAGATGCAATTGCTTCTCGAATGTTAAGTAGACATTTGCAGTAATCAAACAAGTAAATTTTAAAACATTCCATAACATGTTTTACAAGATAACTAGTAATAGTGATATAGCATAGCATAGAAGTGTGTCGAATATACATCGTCTTCGATCATAGGTTGAAAAACACCTTATGATCGGCAAAATGATATTACAAAAAGCAAAAATGTCATATGAGTCTACAACAGGCAATCATCCTATCACTGGTGATGATCACGATAACAAACCACTGTACAGGCCACCCTACAAAGGAACCTCCTGAAAGGTCCTAGGACTCCAATCACATAGCACTGTAGCCTAAGAGGAATGTCATCTATGTTGGCCTCTGGAATGTCTGTTGTCAAACGCTCTAGATGGTTTTCCAATTCGGCCAGGGTCTCTGTAGATTCATCCCATGGGGCTGGTGCTGCTGCAGCTGGCTGTTTCCTCTCATAGGGCTGGAGAGTGGCTGGTCACCGTGGACCTACATCTGCATTTGAAACTTTTTACTATCAATTTTGGGACGATTTAAAAACAAAAAATAAATAAATTAGAAAATGTTGAAAATGATTTTACCTGAGTCATCCCATTTCTCTCCTGGTGGAAGAGCCATGTCTGGGTCACCACAATAATCCATCCCAGCATAAGGAAAATCCTGAATAGCAAAAACTTGGTTCTCCAACCAATGAAAATACTCAAGAGGAAATCGAACAACTTCTGAACCCTCCTGAGGATGATGGGCCATAACTGCAACCCAACGCATTAGTTTGGGCTCTCGGGGAAGTCCAAATCCAATGGAAAGATGTTGTGGGACCAACATTGGGACCCTCCTAGACCAAAGCTCACAACTAAGAAACCATATCCAAATTTTTTCAGTTGTCTGTTCTTTGCTCTAGTCAGTTGGCCTTTTACATTAGCCAACACAGCTTCGCACCAATTGAAGGTGGTGCCCTAAAAGCAATCTACTGCCATCCGCATTTGGCATCCAATGGCCATATGTAGTGTTGCACTTCCGCAGATCCTGGTGACAGTAAATGCAATCACTTTGAGTTCAAGACGGGAGATGGTTTTGATATCAATCCCTTTGTCCTTGGTTTGGTCGTTACAAAACTCTAGCCTGAGGCTATCGACAGACTGGCCACCTAGCCTAGCCCCAAATAGAGTCAATTGTTCACCTCTCTTAGGCAACCAGTCAAAAAGTAATTGTCTTCCAGCTCCATTTCGAGCTGGTGGCCACCAATAAAGAAACACTGGTCCTGTACATTCCACCTATCTACCAGCCACTGCAAAAAGGCCACCTGGGCCCTCATGCCAGGTATGGCCCAGAATTTGAATAAACTGCATGCCTTCAATGCATCAATCGAAGGTTGATGATTGATCGTGGCGACGTCCACATCCTCGTGCTCCCTTTCGCGCCAGTCAAGCATGGTGTATATCCTACATTCAATAAAAAGGTGGATTAGAATATCTTAAATCAAAGTTTTTGGGCAAAATTTGAAAAATTTAAGTATGAAAACATATGCTGCGGGGACCACACCCTCTATATTAGAGATAGTGCGTAGGTCTCTGGCTATACAGCAGGTGCGGACCCTTCACTTTTTTCTTTTTATGAAAAATTCAGGGTCCGCAGGTTTCCTATACTGTGCCTACGGACCCCGCGCACGGTATTTTAACCTAAATATTTCCTAAAAATCAAAATAAAACCCTAAAAACAAATTTCAAACGGATGAAATTCAAGAGTAAGATGATGTGGATTACCTGGAGGTGACGGTGTTCGATTCCAACGGACGGATTTTCCGCAACTTCACGGGAAGTTTCTTACCAAAAGCTCTCTTTTCTCACTCTGAAGTCAAATGGTAAAAATGAATTTACAAAAGCCCTTTTTATAAGCTTTTTTGAATAAATGAATTTTTAATTTCTTTATTTTTCACTTTAAATAGGTAAATTTTGAAGAATTTTTATTTATTTTAAACAGGTATGAGTAATGTTTGAGTTTTTGTGCAGGATAACGGATTTTTCAAGCAAAATTGGTCATTTTTGACAAAAAACATTAGAGTCGCCTTTAAGCTCTTTTCTGACTCCTAAAATATGAAAAGATTGTCGAGTTTTTCTTTTTAAGCTTGTTAAAACATAATTAAAAATACGGTCCACTTACAGCTCTTTTCTAACCATAAAAACATGAAAAGATTGCCGGATTTTTGTCGTTTTAAATTCGATATTGGTTATAAAAAAATGTGTCATTGATCGCTTTTTTACTTTTTCGGATCAGAGACACTAATTATGAAAAGTACTCCTTGGTCGTAATGATCAAGCGGTTCTCTCAAGTATTATTTTATACTTTTTCGAGCTTGGGAGACACAAATTTACGAAAAAGGACAACCATGGCTTAAGTTTTTTCAGACTCCCTAAAATTGAAAAATGATGAGTTTCTCCTATACTGGACTCGTTAAAATTAACAGTAAAGGACCTGTTCAATTAAAAACAAGAACGGACCACTCCTTCTTAGGGTTCGAATTTAAACTAAGTTGGTCTCATCCGAACAATGAGATTAGAATCAAGCAAATGTTATCCTCCTCAAGCTTGTCAAAAATAAAGAGGTACTTGCCAGAAATAGTGGGGGAAAAGAGAGAAAAATGAACCTGCTTGTCATACTTTGTGTCTCAGAGAAACATTTAACCACTCTTGAACATGACACTTTTTGTTCACCTGGGTTGGGAAATCCTTTGCCTAACAGTTAATCAAACCATATTGAAAGTCTTCAGCCAGTTTTTGGGTATTAGCTTTGGGTCAATTGTCACCAAACCATCTGCAGTGTCGTTATGTGTTCAAGAGGTCAGTGCAAATAAACAATTCATCTGCAAAATATCTGTCATCCATCTTGACAATCCCTGAGTCTGTCCTTGCAACTATATTTCTTCAAACGTGATCTATGATTTCGTGTTGTGGGCTTGCCTACGACGGATCGCTTTCTATCGACTTCAGCTCATTATCTAGAAAGATGATCTAGAAATCATCAGTACCTTGGAATCTGCATGCCTCAATGGCAGGTTTCTCACCTTCGACGATAGGTTGCATCATTGACCTTCGATCAAAGAACTCCGTGACATGTTCTACATCAACACATTGACTAGTAATCAAGTGGTTTCTACCATGTTCAAATTCAACACATTCATTCACATGGATAGAATCGTACTATTTCGGGAAGTAGAAATCAAGACCCTCGATCTAGTTTCCACCACCCAGGCTGCGAGGAATTTTGTATTCATTATACAGTGGACTATTCATAAACAGATGGTTGTGCCCATACTATGTCTACACGTGTCTATACTTGTGATGTATTGCAAGATCATTCCTACATCAGAGCAGTTTAGTTAGTTTTCTAGTCAGTTTTGAATTGAGTATGGGAATGCCTACCTCAGCCATGATATGATCTCATATATATATTTTGTATTGAATGTTTTTACAAGTTCCAACTAGGCTCTCCACAAGATGATCCTCGAAATGATAAAGTACTTCACTCTTCTTAGATGATAAATGAAATCCTCATCTACTACAAACTTCGCAATTTAGGGGGCAATCTGTTACACAAAATATTGTCACTATGACTTTCTGCAATCAGTGTGAGTCTATCAGCACTCGTACTCTCCTCCTTTGCAAGTCTCAAACCTCAACTCTTCATGTCAAGCTTTAAAAATGAGAGAAAGTCCTTGAAAATCAATAAAACTCTAGTTCTGCACTTTCTCTTACCATTACCTGCGGTCCTGCACCCCTTGGTCATGTTACCTATGGACCTGCCCGCTCTGTCTCTAAAGGAGTGGGTGCGGACCCCTGTAAAAGTAAAAAAGGCGCAATTTTATTCTTAAAAACTCACTTTGGGTTAATTCTGGACGCTTCTAGAAGGAATCTTGACGTGCTTGGTTCGCTCCTAGGTGGTTCATGCATCCCATAACTAAAAGAGCTAACCCCTTGATGAAAGGAGCTTATCCCTTTGAAGGAGGGCTTTATCCCTTTGAAGGTGGACCTAGTAACTTCCCTCCTCTGCACTATAAATTGAGGCATTGAGCTGGTTGCTAGGGAGGTTGAAAGTTGAACATTTTTTAGGGTAAATGTTGTTGGAATTGATACTTCCTAGTTAATCTTGAGAGGAGAGATTACATACCTTTTGGCTTCATTGGGAAGAGAGTGAAACTTGTCAAAGTAGAGGAGATTCTTGCTGGACCCTGGGAGGAGCTTGTACAGCATCAAGGCACTAAGGTTTTAGAGTTCTTCTTTGATTAAATTTAATACAATCAGATTCATTTTTCTCAATAAATTGTCTTGTATGATTTAATTCATGAATTCCTTGATCATCATGATAAATATGCTTTATTATATTGGCTATGCAGGTGCTATTTAATATGTGTGCTTGTTTGTGCTTGCAGATTCTTTAGAAGGGAGCTCATTTGGATCAATGGAGTGTGGCTTCCACAAACTAGCACTGGATCTGAGGTAGGCCTAAAACATCTACTAGCTTTTATTTATAAATCACATATTTATAGAAAGATAGAATTTGTTTGCTTTGCTTGTCGCTAGATATCCATATGTACTAGGGAGGTTAGTCTTGTCCGCAAGAACGACTTATCCGGCCGACACTCCTAGCTACTACGTTTCATTTGAAGTGTGGAATCGGGGGCCTTCCTCACAATACTAGTTACCACTTGCAACCCTTTTGAAATACCATCCAGTTATGTTCTATGCCATGATTTTCAATATAAATCAGATTTGCGCTCACAGGACTTAATCAATGCATAAATTAAAAATGAGGGGCCAATTCTTTCACATTTTATGTAATAAGCATTCAATGAAGGAAAGACTTATGTTTTTAAAGCATTTTTGTCATATTTTCATAAGCATGACTGGTGTCTATTATCTCTGCAGGCAATGAGTAAAGGATGCATAAGCGGATCCAGAGAACTCATATATGCGGGTGTGTTATGTTGAAAGAGATGGCCTTTGGCATTCTTAGTCGGTTTCCAGGTGTTGCTTGTGTATTCCGAAAGAAAAACTACCCCAGATCTCATCATGAAGAGATGACGCACAGTCATCATCCTCTAATCAACATCTATTCATTTCACAGAGAAATGAAGCGCTCTAGTGACAAGGAACACCTTCTACATGTCAGCAGTGACACTGATGGCTCTACATCTATTTATTCGGATCAGTATATTGAAAAGAACAGGGAAAGACGAAGGGTCATGGCCTGAGGCATAAATATTACTTCCAAATAGGAGAGAAGGGATTTTCGTTTGGAAAAAACAGCTTTGATTTATTGTGAATAAAGAGGACTATTTGGTTCAAGAGGAAGCCTATGTTTCAGATTGATTTTTCTTTTCTCTCATATGTTCAGAATCAGTGTGTTGTTACTGGCACGAAGATAAATGTGATTTTCTTTGTGCATATTGTTAATTACCATTTCATGGTTGTTCTTAGTTATTTGAATGTAATTAAATAGCATTGATAATTCATGAAAGGTTGTTGATTCCAAACTTTGTTAAACATCAGTTGCAAGTGTTATTTATATGGAAAGGAATGTATATTCCTGTATAAGTAATTGGATTCCGATTAGGATTTAATACATCCTTGCTCTTATGTGGACCAATAATTGATTCGTTTGGACTTGGGACTTATATATTTTGTTTAACCTCCTTTTGTTTTGCTCCTACAGGATAAATTAGGATAGTTAGGACTAGATTAGAGTAGCTTAAGTAGTTTAGATAGGATTTGATATATATAAGTTAGTTGTTTCCTTTTGTTGATTCAATTGAAGTCTTCCTCTAGAAAGCCATCTCTCAACACTTATAATAGTTCACGGTGTCCTTTAATACTCGTTCGAACTAGCCACTCCAAACGAAAACAGATCTAATTGGGGTCTGTGATCGGGTTAGTTCCCTTTGTTGGTATAGCAAAAATTCGCCATGTCAACAAATTGGTGCTATAAGGAGGGCATGAACCTCCGTCCACAGCTTTTCATGATTTCATCTATAAATTTCGCACATGGACTCGAAAAGATTAATGCATGTATCGTGAAGGTCGAAAAGACCCTTCCTCCCATTCGGAAAAACCTCATTTCGAAGAAGAGACACTGTGGGAGTATCCTGTAACTCTTGAACAACCAGTTAGAATACTTACTTAGGCTTATGCTCATTCCCTCTCTTAGCTCCCCATATTTCACTCTTTACCTTCGACAACTAAAATAAAACCAAGGATTTGTTCCATAAATGAAGAGACATTTGCAGCCCCATCTCTTGAAGATATTGTGCCTGAATCCTTGTAAAGTATTGACACTCCCTGGGAATAAATTCCTAAATATCCATTCTTTAAAGGTAATCCCTGGCCCGATTTGGGAAGTCTTAATAAAGAAAGCCTTTAAGAAACCTTCAACTAGAACATCCCTATCCACGAAATGGCTAATATTCCTCAACCCAGTGGGAACCAACTCCCACCTCCTCCAAGAGCACTTCCTCCCTGGCTTGCTCAGGACTTCGTAGCGGTATCTGGGTAGCAACATCCCTTACCCAAGAATGCAAAAAGAGTACTACCTAAATTCGACCCTGAGAATGAAGACACCGCTAATAACCATATTCATTCTTTCTTCGTGGTCGTGCACATGCTGGGGATAGCTAATGAAGATATAGTATGCCACCTATTCCCTTTTAACCTGATTGGTGTAGCTTCCACATGGTACTTTAGCTTGAGAACAAGATCAATAACCTTGTGGGATGCCTTTCAACAAGACTTTTTAGACAAGTATGGTGATGACAAAACCCCTGCAGCCTTAGTTCAAGAATTATACCGTTTGAAGACGGAAACCAAAGAAAAGGTCAACGATTTTAACATCTAGTTCAACACCCTATTTAACAGAATCTTGGACAACACTAGACCTACTGAGGAGGTGTTGATGGAATTCTACTACTCTTCCTGTCCCTATTGCGATGTGGGTCAAGAGGAGTAACGCACAAACCTTACAGGGTGCTATCGATGAAGCGGTAAAAGTCGAGAATGATATGATCAGTCTCACAGCATGTCATCATCCAACCGAAGAAAAGAAAGCCTCTCAGTCATCCAGGAAGAATAATGGGAGTGATAACAAAGTGACTGAGGAAAAAGAAAGGGACACCACAGATGTGGAAGGTTTGCATCAGATCATTAAGAAAATGACAAACACAGTCATCGATATTAAAAGGAATTTTGGAGAGAGTACAAGCAGGAGTGGAGGAGAGTATAACAAAAAAAACCTTCCAAACATTTATATTGTAAGAAGATAGAAGGTGGTCATGGTCCACTTGCATTGCCTACTTCACCCAATGAAGGGAATTTAAATACAGAAGAGTTGGCTCTTATTAGATCACTCCTTAACCAGAACCTATAGTGGAGCTAGAGCCAAAACAAGAAGATGAGGAAGAATACCAAGTAGAAGAACCCTTGGAAGAAGAATCTCAAATCAACGTACTGTGGGATTTCTATACAAATGAGAACGAGGATGACCAAGAAGACATTATGCTGAAATCCACACTAATGAAATCCACACACAAAGCAAGGGGCCCCTTGCAGGTGTGATGATGCCTGTAGATCAGACCAAGAAAGATGTTCTCCCTGTGAAGGCATCCACCCCCAAAGTTTCTATTGAGAAGGGCAGACCTAGTAGTCAGTCCAAGAATACCCTAGCTGAAAATCATCCAGAGAAAGAAAATGCATCTCCAAATGCAACGAAGGTGACTCACGATGGTAAAGTTCCACCTAAGAATGAAAAACTGGTATGTTTACTCTACCCTATCCTATTTATAAAATTGATTACAATATTGTGGATGATCTTAAGAAATCTAGGGCTAATCTAACATACTTTGATTTGTTAAAATTAACACAACAAAGAGATATGCTCTTGAAAGCTATGAATGAGCAGAACTACAAAACTCCCACCATTCCGAGCAAACAAACCCAGAAGTTGGTCTCTAGACCTGTTAGTACTCCCAGCACTACCCAAAAGACAACAGCCATGGAAGCCACCCTATCAAAAATGAATCAAACCCCCCAAGATGTCAGTGCAACCATGATAGGAAGGAAATAAAGATCCATGACTCTCCCTTTCCTAATCACATTTGAAATCTTCAACATGAACGTACACAATTGCTTGGTAGACTCAGGTGCCTCATCCACTATGATGCCTTACGCTGTTGCTAAAAGACTTCATGCAATACATGAGAAAATTGGAACTCAAATCATGCAATTAGACAATACAAGTGTGAAAGTAATTGGGGAATTAAAAGATGTATTGATTCAAATGACTACTAAACCATAATACACTCAAGTCATTGATATAGTGGTAGTCGATATACTTGAGTCTTATGGAATGCTTCTTAGTAGGGATTGGTCAGCAAAATTGAATGGATATTTCTCAAGTGATTGGTCCCATCTCTTGCTGCCTTAGAAGGGGAAGGGTGATATGCTGAGAGTTGATCGTGAAAGATACATGAAGTATGTAGTGACGGAACTAAATGGTCCCAATGAACCTATAATGTTTACCAACTCTATCCTTGGGAACTATAGTTTCAATGTTTATGCTACAGAGACTTGTTTTGGAGAATTCCATGAAAAAACAAGTGAAGGAACTGCAATAAACACACAGTTGGAAGCTCTCCCCTACAATCATGAACCACCTTGTAATATAGTAGATGATAGAACCAGTTTCGTAGGAAGCAATTCAATTGATGTAACACTAGACTCTATATTTTGGACACTCTATTTTGATGGCTCTAAATGCCATGAAGGTGCAAGTTCTGGGAGCGTTCTTGTTGATACACAAGGGAACCAACATCTGATGGCCAGCTGGTTGGAGTTCATGTGCACCAACAACACGGCAGAATATGAAGGCTTGTTGTGGGGCTTGAAGAAAGCCATTGATATGAAGGTGAAAAATCTTAAAGTTTTTGGTGACTCAGATAATTGTGGACCAGGTAAGGAGGAGGATACATCGCAATTTTCCACACCTGGTAAGGTACCATCATGAGGTATGGAGCTTAATTAACAGTTTTGATTCTTTTAATATCACATACATACCTCGAGCACAAAACCAAGATGCTGATCTTATGGCTAGTATGGCTGCTAAAATTTTGCTTGATTTTAGATTAAAGAGGAAAAAATGTTATGTTGAATTGATTTTCAAACCATCCGTGCCTGATAACTTCTCAAATTACCAGGTGTTTGAAGATGATGAGCAAATCCTTGAGTTCTTGCAATGCGAGAAGACATTCAAGGATGCAGTCATTGATGAAAAAAAACATTACAGGCTTATGAACGAGAGGGAAGATGAGGAAAAGGATCAGACCAATGTGATTCCCAAGTAAGTTGTTAATATGGAGCACTTGTATGACTTGCATGAGAAATTCAAGAAGCCGACTAACTACAAAACACATATCTCATCCATGAAGTATGAATCGGTCAACCTGGGAACCAAAGAAGACCCGAAAAATGTTAATTTTGGCTTAGGGTGCTCTCCACAAGAGAAGGCTGCATTTGTCAAGCTATTTAATGAATAAAAGGACGTCTTTGCATGGACATATGGAGACCTAGAAACCTTTGATACCAGCGTTATGCAACATGTAATTCCTTTGGAAAAGGAGGCTAGGCCCTACCAACAAAAGCTTTGTAAGATGCATCCAAGCCTAGAACCATTGGTGAAGAAAGAATTAAACAAAATGCTAGATGCTAAAATCATCTTTCGTGTCAAGCACACATGCTAGGTAGCCAATCTTGTGCCACTAAGAAAGAAAAATGGAGACATCGGGTTATGTATTGATTTCGGAAACCTGAACAAAGCATTGCAAAAGGATAACTATCATGTCCCTTCTATGGAGCCCATTCTTCAGTGCGTATATGGGTCTGAAATGTTGTCCCTATTAGATGGATTTTCAGGATACAATCAAGTGTTAGTATCTAATGGGGATTATCTTAAGACAAACTTCAACACTAAATGGGGCACCTACGCATATCGCAAAATTCCTTTTGGAATTATTAATGTGGGCGCCACATTCCAAAGAACTATGCATATAGCTTTCTGAGGGTTGATTAACAAATCAATAATAGTATATATAGATGGCATTACAGTGCATTCATATCATAGAAGGGATCATATTTGTCACCTGAAACAAATTTTCGAAAGATGTCGAAGATACGAGATATCATTGAATCCCAAGAAGAGCATTTTCACAGTCACAAAGGGGAAACTACTGGGTCATATCCTCTATAAAGAAGGCATTGTTATTGATCCTGAAAGAATAGACACTATCATGAGATTACAACCCTTGCAAATAAAAGAGAAATGTAATATTTCTTGGGGAAGATCAATTTCGTTAGGAAATTTGTCTCAGGTTTTGTCGAAATAGTACACCCCATGCAGCTAATGTTGAAGAAAGACGTTGTGTATAAGTGGAGCGATGAAGCCAAGAAAGCGTTTCAGCGAATCAAGGAAGCCATCGTTGAAGCTCCTGCATTGGTCAGCCCCGATTTTGGCAAGGAATTATTCTTGTACACTTTTGCTTCTGATGTTTCATATGCCGCAATACTCACTCAGAAAAATAATGAAGGCAACGAAGTCCCTATTTCTTATATGAGCTCTAATCTCCAAGGGGTAAAACTCAACTACCCGAACGTGGAGAAACAGGTCTTTGCGGTTTTCAAGGCCGTAAAACATTTATGCCCTTGTTTACTAAAGGCTAGAACCAAAGTAATCATTCCCCATCCTGCTATAAGAGCCCTCTTCATGCCAAAGGAAATGGAGAATGGAGAGGGAATTGGATAACCACCCTTCAAGAGTTTGACCTCGAGATTAAGCCGGCACAGATGGTTCGAGGGCAAGGACTTTGCAGGCTAGAAGCAAAAGCCTTGGTGGATAAAGAAGGGGTGTCTGAAGAACCAGAAACTGAAAGCATGTAGTATGAATAAATGGAATTTAGGAAGGATCCCCTATGGATTAACGAAGCACTGATGTATGAACGAGAAACGTCGGAAACCTTTTTGGATCCTATGTCGTGGTACTACAACATACGCTTCTATCTAATACAGGGATCATGTCCTAAACACATGGATGTATCACAAAGGAGAGCGCTCATATTGAAATCTAATCAGTATCATTTAGCCAATAACATATTACACAGAAAAAAATATGATGGAATTTGGCTGAGGTGGGAAATGGATGATGCCAACCATGTCTTGAAAGAAATGCATGACGTCCCAGCAGGTGGTCACTATGGCGAAGAGACCACTGCTCACAAAATATTAAGAGATGGATATTATTGTCCCATGTTCAGAGACTCGCATGCCTATGCTCACAGATGCAAGGTGTGTCAAACCGCCGCAGGATGAGAAAGAAAGCATGTTGTTCCCCTTAGGCCCGTTATGATTTTTCACCCATTCTAGCAATGGGGCCTAGATGTCATAGGCAAGATCACGCCAAACTCTTCGCAACAGCATAAGTATATACTCATAGAGACCGACTACTTCACCAGACGGACCGAAGCCATCCTGCTTCGGAAGGTAAATGAAGACAAGGTAATATCATTTATTGAGAAATTCATTATCAACAAGTATGGCATCCCTAACGCTCTCATATTTGATAACTCTTCTTACTTTTCATCACTGAAACTGACAGAATTTTCTATTGACAAATCAATTCACATACGGTATGCATCAAACTATTACCCCAAGGGAAATCGAGTTGCAGAGCCCTCAAATAAGAACCTCATACGCATAATCCATAAGTCTATCGCTGACAACCAGAGGAACTGGCACAACGCTCTAACAAATTCCCTTTGGGCCGATAGAGTCACCCCAAAAGTGGCCTTAGGAAATTTCCCATACTTCCTTGTCTATGGACAGGAAGCCATCGTGCCTCCCAATGTTACCCTCCCCTCTCTACAGCTCTCCCAAGCTTCAAGAGGAACCCCTTCACCCTTGCTTCAAGAGAGGATCAACCAACTAATGAGGTTGGAGGAATCGAGAGATAAAGCCAAAAATAAATTCAGAAATCACCAAATGATTGTGAAATATGGTTTTATCATCATCTGGCAGGAGATAAAGATTTCCAGGTAGGGGAACTAGTCCTGAAATGGGACAAGCTGAGTGAGCCAAAAAGTAAACACATGAAATTCAAACACTTATGGTTGGGCCCATTCCAAGTTGTGGAAAAAATTGGTCAGGGAACTTACAGATTGAAAAATTTACAGTGAGAAACTGAAAAACTCCTTGTTAATGGCCAACATCTCAAAAGATACTTCCAATAGCCACCACATGTTGGTTACCTCCTGAGTAGGATTAGGATTTATTTTTATTTTGTTGTTAGTTTAGTCACATTTCCACCTTTTCCTTTCTCGTTTTTCTGCAAAATTCATTTTCCTTCTGTTTTGAATTACAGTCCTTTTCAACCAACTAATTTCGATCCTCCAGTCTTGATTTTACCTTTTTAGATTGCACTCATTCACCACCATCAGCCTTTACTTTCCTCATTAACCTGCTAGTGAGTCTGTTGATTCTAAATCCATCATTACCTTTCAAATCGAACAAATTTTCAATAAGCCCATAAGAACTTGTAAACCAGTGGTGGAATTCAAACCGAAGCCACTCATTGGCATCTGTTGGGAACTATGTGAGATCTGTTGATAAATTGGATATCTGGAGCATGTGGGGGCATCTTTATAAAACAAAAAATGTGTAACTACAACTAGATTGGCATGGAGGAATGATGCATTTTAAATAAATCTCACTCAGACCTAGCCTATACTTACCTGTAAGGTTTACAGTCATTCTCCATTGGTCCCACCCACCACACTAAATTGTCCAATTCTTGTTATCTACAAGTAAACCTCCTTTCATGGGCTAAGATCATTGTTATATACCCTATGGAAAATCAAATTGTGCTCTAGTCCTTGTGCCTGAAACTGGAAGGACTTATTTAAAAGAAAATGAAATGTCAAGTCCTTGTGCCAATCTAGAAGGACATGTTGTTTGGGAAGACGGTAAGAGTAGGGACTGTTACTGGGCTGAGAGTACCGGTTGACACAACAAGCCCAACCTTGCTTAAGAAGTTTAAAAATATGGCAAGATCCATGACTGCGCCCCTTTCAATCATGTGAAAATATAACACTGAAACTCTTATATAAAGTGTAGATAAACGTATCTACATCAAGTTTGATGAGAAATAAAGAGCTGAGGTACACACCTAAATAAGTATTAATAGACCAATGATGGCCCAAAAAGGATTTTTGAAAGTGGGAAACATGTAAAGGACGGTCAATAAATCCCATAATACTACCATTGGAGAATGCTTGTCAAAACCCTATCAGTAAGTAGAAGCTATTTGTCTCTATCCCACCTGAAGCAATCAATGTTGAAGTGGAACCCATGCCTCTCCATCTATACAGTTTGCATTTCACGTTTATCTCAACACCCTGATGTTCTATTGATCCAAGGTTTATTTGGAAACAGAGATTTTGGGTTCACCCAGCGGTTCGCCATTTATTCTGGCCACAACCACCACCCTATCAAAACTTGCCTTGGCAGAAATTTTGAATGGGTCCCCTAAAATTTGATCTTTCACCCCTCTGAATGATCTGGTTGGACCCTCCACTCATTTCCTCCATTATAATGATTTGTTTTAGCCTAGAGACTCTAACTCGTTATTGAGTCAAATCTTCAATTCCTAATGGTTGGACCCTCCATTCATTTCCTCCATCGTAATGATTTGTTTTAGCCTAGAGACTCTAACTCGTTATTGAGTCAAATCTTCAATTCCTAATGGTTGGACCCTCCATTCATTTCCTCCATTGTAACCCTTCCTAGCCCTCCAAAAGCCTTCTATCGGACCTCATTCCCATTATAACTCTTTATAATGAAAATCCTTCATCAATATGCATAAATCACCCCTTTTCGCCTACCGCAATCAACATTAAAACACAACACATACATGGCTTCTGGACTCAATGGTTTTATTAACCAAAATGCATATATTTCATGTCTGGAGCCCCATCACTTATAGCTATCGGGAGGGTCCGGGGCCTATATATAAGGCACACCGCTATCACCCAAACCCGTCGATGATCATGAATTCGTATAACCTTGTGTTTCGAAAAAAGTGTTAAGGTCGAGGATTTTCAAAGAAAATCATACATTGCGGACCCACTAGGGCTATTACGTGCAGTATATATATATATATATATATATATATATATATATATATATATATATATATATATATATATATATATATATATATATATATCAGGTCCACCTTCCCCGATCGCTTATCGTAGTCAGTGGAGATCGAGGGTTATGTAGTTAGCGAAGGGGTGATGACTGGAGCCGCCAATAATTATAGGCTCGGGTATATAAAATTTGAAGTCCGACCTAATGGTCGAATGCGGGTTTTCCCATGTATTCTTGTGTTTTTCAAAAAACATTGAAGTCGGGGATTTTTCAAAGGGAAAGCTTATGCTGCAGATCCAAAGGGATCATTAAATGCAGCTCATATGCATTTCATGTCCACCTCACCAATCCTCCAACATTGATCTAGCTTTTGTGGATCCAACAGTCCACGTAGATTTCGAGTGAACAAATAGCTGGAGGAATACCCACCTGAAAAGAGGTATCCTCTTTCCTCCTAGCTGCTACGTGTCGTTTGAAGAGCGGAATCGGGGGCCTTCCTCACAATACCTGTTAGCACTTGCACCCCTTCCGAAATGCCATCCAGTTATGTGTTATGCCACGACTTTCAATATAAATCGGATTCGCACTCGCGAGACTTAATCAATGCATAAATTACGAATTAGGGGCCGATTCTTTCACATTTGATGTAATAAACATTCAATGAAGGAAAGAATTATGTTTTTAAAGAATTTCTATCATATTTTCATAAGCATGACTGGTGTTTATTATCTCTGTAGGCAATGACTAAAGGATGCATAAGTGGATCTGGAGAACTCATATATACGGGTGTGCTCTGTTGAAAGAGCCGACCTTTGGCATTCTCAGTCAGTTTCTAGGTGTTGCCTGTGTATTCCGAAAGAGAAACTGCCCCACTTCTCATCATGAAGAGATGACGCACAATCATCATCCTCTAATCAACATCTATTCATTTCATCAGGAAATGAAGCGCTCCAGTGACAAGAAATGCCTTCTACGTGTCAGTAGTGACACCAATGGCTCTACATCTGTTCATTCGGATCAGTATATTGAAAAGAATAGGGGAAGACAATGGGTCATGGCCTGAGGCATAAATATTACTTCCAAATATGAGAGAAGGTCTTTTTTTTGGAAAAACAACTTTGATTTATTGTGAATAAAGAGGACTGTTTGGTTCAAGAAGGAGCCTATGTTTCAGATTGATTTTTCTTTTCTCTTGTATGTTTAGAATTAGTGTGTTGTTGCTGGCATGAAGATAAATGTGATTTTCTTTATGCATATTGTTAATTACCAGTTCATTGTTGTTCTTGGTTATTTGAATGTAATTAAATAGCATTGATAATTCATGAAAGGTTGCTGATTCCAGACTTTGTTAAACATCAGTTGCAAGTGTTAGTTGTATGGAAAGGAATGTATATCCCTATGTAAGTAATTGGATTGCCATTAGGATTTAATACATCCTTGCTCTTATGTCGACCAGTAATTGATTCATTTGGACTTGGGACTTATATATGTTGTTTAACCTCCTTTTGTTTTTCTTCTGCAGGATAAATTAGGATAGTTAGGACTAGATTAGAGTAGCTTAAGTAGTTTAGATAGGATTTGATACATATAGGTTAGCTGTTTCATTTTTTTTATTTAATTGAATTCTTCCTCCAGGAAGCCATCTCTCAACACTTATAACAGTTCACGGGGTCCTCTAAAACATGTTGGAACTAGCCACTCCAAATGAAAATAGATCTAATTGGGATTTGTGATCGGGTTAGTTCCCTTTGTTGGTATAGCAAAAATTCACCATGTCAATAGGACCATACCATAGTGCTCGTTGCCCTGATTCCAATGGTGTGAATGACACTCAAATTCATGTTCATATGCTCAAGTTATAGTTGGTCAAATTTCTGGTCAAACTTGGCCAAGTGGTAGTCACTAACAAGGCAACAATTTGGCAGAGTCCCAATGCACAGAATTCGGCCACCAGAAAATGTGAATTTGTCGCCTCTTTAATTCTCCTAGTGACCCTTAAATTTTGACAGATTTTTTTTAACCAATGTCTTATTAAAAATTAAAAATAATAATACTTTAGGGTGTCGAGATGCCACCACCCAACGATCCAATGATATATTATAATATATATATATTAAATAAGGTGGGCAAGCCACCCCCAGAGGACTCGCCCAACCCCCACTAGAGCCATGGTTACCGAGACCACTCACTGAATCGCATTTAAACAACACAACACCACATTTAACAATGGTCAAACCCTCATATGGTATGCGATAGTATTTGAACCGAAATGACTCCATGTTGCACGCCACTACCACCAACGGGCCAATGACCCCATGTTGGTGGTTCTGCCCTAGTTTTAATATATAACCTCAATTCATTTTCCATGAGACCAACCAAGTGCGGACCATCGGAACCTTGAATGGTTGGGATGGCTAGAACCATGAGCAAGGAATCTATCTTGACATTGATAATATTCCCTTGGAGGGCTAGAGGTTCTAGTGTCATAATTTGACATTTTTATAATTGATTTTGCATGTTTTCTCATTAGGAATCCAACCGTGTAGTCAGTTTCTCCAACCAAGGTCTCCATTTTTTGTCCATGATAGAGATTGGTGATATAAGGGTCATTTTGTAAAGATGTTTGTAATCCATTTCTTTACTGCCATTTAATGAAAGAATGCCTACCCACTTTGAGTAAGGCCCGAAGATGTAGCCCACATTAGGCGAACTTCGTAATCAAATTGTTTGTGCTCCTTTGATCTCATGGTTCCTTTATGATTTTTGCTTCTTTTTCATGTGTTAAGTTACTTGGTTAAAATTCTCTTTGATATGAAATTATGTCTGCATCCTTGAAGTTAAAAGATATGGATCAAGTTTGGTATCAGAGTAGGTCTTCTTGATGTGAGTTGCATGAGTGAATTCTAATCAAGAACAAGCTCCAATAAAAAAGAAAAACTTAAATCCTTTTATCCCAAAGTGAGGTGTGCACCATGAAGACGGAACATGGTAGATGAGGAAGCTAGAATGGAGGAAGAGTGAAATTATCCAAGATTTTCTTCATCATGGCAGAGAAAGTTGACAAGTTGTTTACAGAGTATGAGAAGACAATCAAGCCTTAGAAGAAAGAGTTAGATGACCATGCATCATAAAATCATGAATGAGGAAGAGGAGAGCCTCCTTAACTTCCCTCTCCATCCTATAGCGATAGTTCTTCTTCTTATTTTCCTCATCATTCTAGCAAGCATCATTGGAATACATCTAAGAAGCCATTTTTTAAGCTAGATGTAAAGCTTGATTTTCCCACATATAATGGAGAATGTAATGTATAGAAACTAAAAAATTGGATTAGAAATATCAAGGCTTATTTCCAGATTTAGCATATAGAGGAAGATGAGGAAAATATCCAATTAGCATCTCTTTAGCTGATGGCACCGCTCTCGTCTGTTGGGAGAAAAAGTTGCAGAAAGGCAAAAGAAACTTGGGTAATCACCTTTCTTCTTGGTCCAAATTTGTTTTTGCATTAAAAGATAAGCTTTATCCTTTGGGTTATCGACAAAAAGATTTAATGGAATGTCAATATTTAAGGCAAGTAAAGGGTCAAAATGCACAAAGCTTCACAAAAGAGTTTAGAAAGTAAGGATTGAATTTTGGCATTTCACTTGATTCACCCGAAACTATAACACAGTATATTGGTACTTTACATAGTTACATTAAGCATTATTTTTTATTATTTTAGCCTACTAATATTTATGTGGCCACTGTGAAGGCCATTCATCTTGAAAGTAGGGGCAAGAATGATAAAGAATAACAACCAAAGAAATCATCTTTCAAACCTCATAATGGCAAGTTCAAAGGAAAAGGAAAGGGAAATGACAAGAAGTTAACTACAACCAAGAAGGAGGAAGGAGCAGAGCCATATTTCACACATTGTAACAAGGAAGGCCATGATGATGAACATTGTTGGAAGTTGCATATGGAGTTGAAACCAAACATATTTGGTGGGAATAACAAGCAAAAGATGGTGGCAACCGTGCAACAGGACCTTGGATCCAATTCCAGTGATGAGACATTGATCACAATAGTGGGCACACAAGGTACTACTACTCTTTCTCTTCATGCTAATGAAAATTCTTAATCACATGCAAGTACAAGTTCTTCAAATGAGCTTCTTGTTAATGAACAAAATATAATTGAATTTTTCCACATTATAGTCGTAATGAAACATACTAAAGTGGAAACCTTGTTTGATCTAGGATCATAATAAAATTTAATTTCAGAATCCTTTGGTTAAAAAGTTAGGATAGAGACCAAGCCTCATCTAAAACCATACCCTCTTGCCTGGCTGTGTGATAAAGAAAAATTACATGTAACCAAGTATTGTATAGCTATATTTTTTATTGCATCCAAACTAGTAGATGAGGTTAATCTTGATGTTGTACCCTTGTATATATGTGGTATTGTATTAGGGAATCCATATTTGTATGACAGGAAAGCAGTTTTCTTTCACCACAAAAACAAGTATCATATCATGAAATATGAGATGGAATACATTTTTAGAGCTCATCGTGCCAAAATGAGTGCCAGTCTTGTAAGTGAAATTCAGATGAATAGATTGATTAATTCTACGAAAGGGTGTATGCTCATGGTTGTGAGAGAAAAATATGTTGAGAGATCTGAAGCTTTCCAAAGTTGTGATCACACTCATAAAAAGGAATTGTATGAAAATGTTTCTAACTATAACGGTTTGTTTCAGGAACCAAGTGGGTTTCCTCCAAAGCATGAGATCCAACCTGAAATTCACTTGCAGCAGGATGTTGCTTTACCCAACATTGTATGTATAGGTTTCCAACTATTGAGATGGAGGAGATAAAGAAGCAAGTACAGGAATTTTTGAACCAAGGTCATAAGGAAAATTTCTTCTCCATGCGGTTCACCTATCATGTTGGTGCTGAAAACGGATGGCACTTGGAGGATGTGTGTAGACTACAGGGCAGTCAACAAAATAACAGTGAAGGATTAGCAACCTCTCCCTCGCATCGATGATTTGATAGATCAACTAAAAAATGTTATCTATTTCACAAAATTGGACTTACGCAGTTGCTATAATCATGTCAGGATTGCAGAACAAGATGTATGGAATACTACATTGAAGATGAAAAAATGGTTGTTTGAATGGTTGGTGATGCCATTCAGACTATGCAATGCTCTAGCCACATTCATGAGGGTGACGAATGATATTTTTAGGCCTTTTATTGATGATTTTTGTACTTGTGTATCTTGTTTACAGTAGGACATGGGATGATCATGTGAGTCATGTTAAAAAAATTCTTGATGTTCTTAAAAAAGTAAGATTGTATGTCAACATGTCTAAGTGTGAAATTGGTAAGAACTTTTTGGTTTACTTGGTTCACATTGTCGATGGTGGACAATTGAAAATAGATCCCTCTAAAATTGATGTGATTGTAAAGTGGTCTAAACCCACCAATGTTTCAAAGGTTCATAGTTTTTTGGGTGCAGTACAATACTAGAGAAGGTTCATTGCAAACTTCTTTGTCTTGCAATCCCTTTACATTCGTTAATGAGTGTGAATAAAACCTTTCGGTGGGGAGGAAATTAGCAAAAATCATTTGATGCACTAAAATAGAATATCAAAATTGCACCTTTTTTCGCTTTAACTAACCTCCAACAATGTTTTGAGATCGAGACTGATGCCAGTGGATACACCATGGGAGCAGTATTGATGCAGCAGAGAAAACTTGTATGTTACCATTCAAAGACGTTCTCCAAATTTTTCGTGAACTATCCCACATATGACAAGGAGTTGTATGCCTTGGTTCAAAGCGTGAAGAAGTGGAAGCACTATCTGGTCAACAAGGAGAACATCATTCACAGAGATCACCAGCCCTTACAGTACCAATAGTTTCATACCAAGCTTCAACAAGCACCTTATTTCAGATGGATGGGATTCCTTCAACAGTTTCACTTGGTAATAAAATAAAAGAAGGGAACCAACAACAAAGTGGCAAATATGCCTTCTCGCCCTCTTATTTCTGTATCTATATTTTTACAAAATGCCTCTTTATCTTTTCAAATTTATGCTAAACAATATGTTCATGATGATGATTTTAAGGAGATCTATGAAACGATAACTCATGGATCGCGAGTCGATAATTACTATTTGCAGGGAAACTTGTTGTATCACCTTGGAAAACTTTGTATCCTCACCAATAAATGAATACATGTAATCAGAGAGGCACATACCTCTCTTGTGTTAGGTAATTTTAGTGTAGGGAAAACTTTGTGTCATTTATAGAGGTTGTGTTATTGGACTCACATGAAAAATGTTATGACTTGATATGTAAATGGATGTGTGTTGTGTTCAGATAGCGATCCCACTAATAGAAAATTGGGGCTCTACACACCACTCTGTGTTCCAATTCATCCATGGGAAAGTGTGTCAATGGATTTTGTTGGAAGTTTTCCTTTGTCTAGCAGAGGTCATGAATATTTGTATGTCATTGTGGATCAATTTAGAAAAATGTGTATATTAATGCCTTGTAAAAAGTAGATCACTGCAGAGTAGACTACTCATGTATTCTTCCAATTTGTATGGGCCCACTTTGGCCTGCCCACATCCATTATGTTTGATTGAGACTCTCACTTTCTTGGAGATTTTTGGATGAGTTTGTGGAGAATGATGGAACCAAGTTGAAGAGGAGCATGACATTTCATCCACATACTAATGGAAAAATAGAGGTTTTCCACTACACAATGATACACTTACTCTGAGGCTATTATGGCAAGTATCCCAAGTTGTGGGACGAGAAACTTCCTTGTTTACAACATCCATACAATCGGGTAGTGCATTCATCCACTCATAGATCACCGTTTGAGACATGATTTGGCTATTTTCCAAACGATACCTTAAACATGGTCTTTGGAATAGATGAATATTCTAGTGGACAAGATGACAGTGACAAAGTGCGGAAGTTCACTTAGCGAATTTAGATGATTCGCCAGGCATGGCAGGAGCAGTTAGAGAAGAGTCAAATTCAATACAAAGCCTGACATGACAAGCACCAATTCGATCACCAGTTCTAGGTTGGGGATAAATTATAGCTCCACATCAACAAATATAGGATGAAAGGGGAAGCAAAGAAGTTGCGATGAATCTGATATGACCCATTCACCATATTAGAGAAGATTGGAGACAATGATTTTCGTATTGATTTTCCAACATACATGCAGATGTACTGAGTCATGAACGTTGAAAACTTGAAGCTTTATGAGCCTCTGTTGATCATGGACGCTGAAAGGTTGGATAGGTTCCTATAGTGGACGATTTTGCACTTGAATATTTGGAAAAGCTACTAAAGGACATCATTCTTGACAGAAAGACGAGGACTTCACAACGGGGAGACATGGAGTACCTTCATATTGGTTTCAACGGAATGCATCCAAGTAAGGCTCAATGGATGGAAAAGGAGAAAGTGAGGGAGAAATTCCCTCACTTTCCATTTGACTAATAAATATTTCAGCGGTCCAAAATCTCATTAGTGGGGAGGAATGCTCCAGATGGATCCAAAAATAGAAGTGGCCTTGAAATAGCTAAAAAATCAAAGTCATCACAAGGAGGTGAAACCAAGAATAGATCGTAGTGCTCGTCGCCCTGATTCTAACGGTGTGAACAACACTCAAATTCGATTTCGTATGCTCAAGTTATAGCTAGTCAAATTTGACAAGTGGTATTCACTAACAAGGCAACAATTTGGCAGAGTCCTGGCACATGGAATATAGCCACCGAAAAAGGTGAAATTTTCACCTCTTTAATTCGCCCAATGACCCTTAAATTTTGGGGGAAAATTTTTAACCAATGACTTATTAAAAAAATAAAAAAAAAATAATAATTTAGGGTGGCGGGCTGCAACTGTCCAACGGTATGTGTGAAGAATCATTTGAGTGTTGTATTGGTTGAAACAAGCACCCTGTGCTTGGTACACCAGGATCGACATCTATTTCACCAGGTTGGGCTTCACCAAAAGTGAAACAGATGCAAACCTTTACCATATTGTTGTTGAAGGTAAATTATTGATTATAGTAGTGTCGATGCTTTAATTTTAACCAGTGATGAGAACTTGATCAAGTCTTGTAAAGAGGATATTTCAAGAGAAGTTGAGATGAAGGACATGGGACTCATGCATTATTTCCTTAGTTTGGAAGTATTACAAGGAGATGGGGAATTATTTGTCTCTCGAGGAAAAGTATGCCAATGAGATACTGAAGAAGTTCTGCATGGAGAGTAGCAAACCCATGGACACTCCTCTAGCAGTTAGTTGGAGGAAAGAGGATGTCGCTTCAAGTGAGGAGGTGGAGGCCACTATTTACAGGAAGGTTGTGGGTTCACTTATCTATTTTGTGAACACACAATCATACATGTGTTGTGCAGTTAACCAGCTTAGTCAAGCAATGGTTAAAACCAACCAAACATGTCTTGAGATACCTCAAAGGCACTACTTAGTATGGTCTTTGGTACAAACGGGAAAAGGGAGTGAAGCTTCAAGGCTTCACAGATGCAGATTTGGTGGGTAGTCCATAGACAGGAAGAGCACATCAGGAGGAATCTTCAGTGTTGGGTCAGAAACAGTTTATTCATACAATAGGATGCAGAGATCAGTTGCACTCATTTCACCAGAAGTAGAGTACATCGCTGCTATTCAAGAAGCTTGTGAAGATATCTGGATGAGGAATATTATTGTATAATGCAATATACATATAGGAAGGGGTTTTGAGCAACAAGATTTACCCTTAGATAAATATCTGAGCATATGTGATTGAATCTTGTCTCATGTTTATGTTGTGATTTATTGATCGACTAATTGTTTCCACTAAAGAGTAGAGTAGATTCAAGTCTCTTTTTTAGAAAATTACATAAGAATTTTGAATATACAAGGAATTTCTACGAAGATAAGTACCGAAGACAGCGAAATATTTCAATTTCCTTAGTACGGATGAAAACAACATGTTATGCTCCTATACCAATAAGTTTCATATTTCATGATTGACTGGTAAAATCCCAAATATGTTCATCCTTTCCCTGCTGCAAAGGTTCCATATTTTGAAAAGATCAAAAAGCTTAAAAAATGTAAAGAGGGTGTGCCCTAAAAGAAATATCAAAGGGCCAAACAAATGAAATGGTCAAAAAGGAAAGGAAATGAACCCCAAATAATGAAGACCAGGAAAGTGTGCTAGTCCAAAATGCCACTGCTATTCTATTTTGCAAAAGAATATCATTTTGTGTGCAATTAGTTCACTCTTGTCACAGTTGATGGATGGCCAAACAACTTAATCTTGGCTAGTACATGCTTGAATTTCTTGTTTTAGAGATAGAGAATAAAATCTGTCCAAACAGTTCAATCTTGGCAGATAAATAGCTAGGTAGGGAAGCAAAGGAGCTCAACTGTTAAATTTGAGCCCTTGGAAGAAATAAGGGAAGACTTAGATAGGATTGCAGTCAAAAGAAAAGAACAGAGTAAGGGTTTGCTAGTCCAAATGCACCCATGGAAGAAGAGAAAAAATGTTGGGTATAATAGGCTGGGTAGGTAGTTTTGGTGTTGCAGAAGCATGCTTATGATTAATTTTTGTTTCTCAAGAGGTTCATCTAATTGATATCATAAGTGCAATGGCAATTGTTTGGCTACAAATCAAGTGATGCATGTCTAACTTCCCTTCACACTTCTCCCAAAAACACTTACTAACCTCCCCCAATTATATTTAGATCTGCTCAATATTCCTAAATCACTCCATTTCATGAAAAAGCCTGAGAAGTATAACATTCTTGCCATAGGCAAAGAAGCCACATTTCTGGTGTAAAACCCTTTTCATTTCCCTAAGCCTAAGTTTTTTGACTCTATAACCTAGTGCTTTTTGATCAAACATATTCCTCGCTCTAACACATTAACAGTATTATATAAATCACTATGTTGTCCCCCCCTGCCCGTATTATGTAAACATATGAAAAACCCCAAAAAATTTAATATCCCACCCCTGGTTAATCTATAACCATAACACTTTATAAACGAGGGTTTAATGGTTCACCCAAAATGCATTAAAAACCTCCGTCGCGCAAATATTCTAAATTTAATTAACACCCGGTTAATTAACATTTTGATCCCCCCGACAGCCAATAGAAATCACCCTTATATGGTTAAAAAATCATTATTTAACATATGGGTCCTGCGCCGTAGCCCTCTACCACCTCAGATCTCCGCCAGCCATTGGATCTGGGCCCGCTGATCGGACGGCTCGCAATCATATCGCAAGGCCCTTCCACGCTGATCTTTACCACCTAGGGCGCCAGTGGTATTCCCGCCGTACCTGGGACACGCGGCGCCCTCCTGGCATGCTCGCGGCCCCTCCACCCAAAACCACCATAGCGTATAAGCGGTGCAGGCCAATACCGCTTACCGCCCTCCCGCTGATGTCATCGCCACATCACCTCCACATTAGCGTTCCGTACCCCGTGTCATGACAAACTCTCCCGTCATGCTGACGTCATCCGACCGAAAAGCGCCAAAAAGCCCCGCGAAGCCAATTTTTGTTAAAAAACCCATAAGATCGTCATTTTCTTTCATTTTCATTCATTGTTTTTGCGACACTATTGCATGCAAATTAACGTCCAAGCAGCTGCGCAAGCTCCAGTTCACCACCCCGACCAGCAAAGTCCAGCACCCTGCTCTCAACTTGTCAGTCAGCTTGTAAATTACTATCGTGCGCTTCCAAAACACAGGTATTTACCCTGTTCCACCCCCCGAACCTGTGTTTTTGGTTTTTCTCTGCAAAATTGTACCTGTAAGAGCTAAATTCAAGCCAAACCAGTCCATAATTACCATACCATCCCACTTAGAACTTATTTTTTGTCCTTTTTTCCATAGAAATTCAACCTCCAATTCAAAAACATAGAGAATTGAACAATGGAAGCCCCTGTGGCCCTCAATGTCGTGCCTCTCAATGCACCTCACACAAACCAGCATCATTTACCCTTGGCTGATAGAAATTTCCAAATAAAAGACCCAATTGGTTGCCAAAATCATCTTCATACTTTTTGCCTAGTCAGAAAAATTCATTTGAACAACTCTAATATCTAAGGAATATGGGAATCCAATCTCTCCAGGTATTACCTTCCCTCAGTCAATATATTCCCAGATATTGTTCACCACTGCTGTGCCAGTTATGACCCTGTCAGTAAAGCAGTTATCTCTCAATCACAAGCTGTCCTTTTCTACATAACTGCTGAGTCTATCAATGAAATGCTACACTTCCATCCAGTTCAGCCTCTTGCTCCTCTTTCCATGGGATATTTGTTGGAGCAAGGCTCTCAACTTTCCAGTGCAGAAATAGCTCGGATTGCTAAGTTATTCATGAGACCAGGTTGCCAGCCCCAAGGCCCACCTCCTTATTTATATGTCTCCTTCAATGAGACTGGAAGAATTCTTCTTGACATGATATCAGTAATCTTGGGATTCAAGTCCAGTGAATTTGTGGATGAGATGGTCCTGGTTCTGTTATCGACCTTTACTCAAGGACATCCCCCTGCTATTAAATATGATTATGCCTCTTTCATTGCTGACAAAATCCATGCTCAATTTATGAATTTGGAAAGAGAAGGAGTGTTTAAATACACAAATTTCATATACCATCTACTATTGTATTATCACCCAGACATTTTTATATTTCCCATCAGGAAATTGGATTCCAAAGCAGAAAGGAGGTCTATGATCTTTTGGGCCTCTATCTTCCACAGAATTGTTGAATCCCCTTATACCTACTGTGAGTTCATTGATTTGTTTATACATCTAGCCTCCACTCTATTGATAGGAGCTCCTCCTCCTAGGCTCTCTGGTGACATAAGGAAGAATTTGCAACTCTCTAAGAACTACAGGATAGGTAATTGGTATTTCTACCAGGATCACATTGAAATCAGGATATATGGCTGTGAACTGTGCCCTTATAAGCTACCCAAATATGTGCCTATGAGACTGTTTGCTTTGGAATATTTCAGACAACTTATTAATGCAGATTTGACTCACTTTTGCAATGTGAAGAAAAAAGCTCAGCTGAAGATAAGAAACGAATTAGGCCCCTTTATCATTAATAAAAGGGAAGCATGGGAAGATGTTGATAAAATATTAGGGGAAGACCTTAAATTGAAGAAAAGCTTCTGGTGTGTACCATATGACCCAAATGGCTTTATAAGTGAAAGAAAAGTAAAAAATCGGCTGTCAGCTTACACACATAATAGGATCCCTGAAGTAGAATAGTATGCTAATCAGGATGAGTGGATAGAGGGTACATTAGTAGAAGAATTTACTCGGCAAGAAAAAATGTAACAAGCTATGAAAGATTTAGAAAAGACCCTTGACCTGGACTCTTTTGGACAGGTATCTTTCAAGCTGCCTCAACAAGCCGAAGTGGGTACATCCTCTACAGGGACTTCACAGTAACCTATACAAGAGGCGAACACACCAGTTTCAAGTTCTTCAAAGGGCAAGGAAGTAGCAGGCACAAAGTAGCAAGCCATGACAGATCAGTAGGAGAAAATTCTTCCAGTACAAACTAAAGCACCAGAGATACCATCACTAAAGACTCCTCAAATGAGGAAAAAGGCAAGAAAAGGGACAAAGAAGAAGCCACACCCATCAGCGGACCTGCAGAATAGCCAGGTGCTAAAAGGCAAAGACTTAATCCTCTATCTGAATAGGAAATCATTGAAGAAACAATAGAAAGCCTAAGAGGTGAGAGGGCAACCAGCCCACAGACATCCCTAGTAATAGACACATCAACCAGCCCACACAAGCAGGAGCTGGAAATGCAGCATAGTGTGGAAGTTTCATCCATAAGGCCACCAAGCAAGCAGACCTCTGATGTCAAAAGAACATTCACAGAGATAAAGGCTAGAAATTATCCATTGAGGCTGCAAATTTATGACCAATATCTCAAGATGGCCCCCACAAAGCAACAAAGTTTGATGTCTGCCTATGACATAAAGGAGTGAAAAATGATCATGAGCTACTTCAAGCCTAAGGTGCAGCAACCACAATCGACAACTGATTATATCGGGACAAATCTGGAGGTCTTAGCCAAAGACATTCATTCAATAGACTAGATTGAGCTGCACAAACAGACTGGAGAGATGGTGTATTCTACACTAGCTGACAAAGCAATGTTGGCTCATAAATTGCAAAACTCATTGGAAAACACCTCTGCTCAGCTATATTTAGAGAAAGCTTCTTCCCTAGCAAAGGACAATAGGATCAAATCCATGGAGGATATTATCATTGAGTTGGGACATGATCCCAAAGATGCCAAGGGCATAAAAGCACTAATGAGGAAGAAGGAAGAGGACATTGTTGACCTCATAAAACAGCTCAAAATGCCTTCTATGCATCCACAGACAGCAGATGTTGTTCAGTAGAAATCCGAGGAGGACATGATGGACCTACTTATGAGTTTGAATGAGAGATTAAGTGAGATAGAGCAAGCATTGGAGAAAGCACTACAAGAAAAGTAGGGAGAGTCGACCTCCCAGCCACCTGAAGTAACTCCAACAGCCATAGCTGCCCCTTCCGCAGTTGTAACAGTAGTACCTTTCACTATCCCAGCATCAACTGCAGAAATCACCACAGGTACATCTGATCCAGGTGGATATTGGTGGCCACCTGCCAAGTCCACCTGGACCCCCACCATTGTCTTTCTCAGCATTTTCAGTTTCCTTAATTGTAGCACAACTTACTATTTTTAGCAGTTTTTCGGGTCCTGAACTTCCGGAGCCGTTTTGAGGCCCTAAACGACGTTTTTTGGGGAATCTGGGGGCAACATGGGTCCATTCCAACAATGATAGTGCTCGGATAGATCTTTCTAATGAGCTATTGTACGCGTCAAACGGAGATCATATGCCAAAGTTATGACCCCGGGAAGTTGATGTACCAATTTACCCCAAACGAGGCCCACAGTTTGGCGTTTCATCTCCTAGGGTTAGGTTTTGGAATGTTAAGGGTTTTTCCATTGTCTCTCAACAATAAATAGGCCTTCGAGCCTCATTGTAACACAGTTCAGAGGCATGTAGCCGTCACATCTCTTCTCAGAGATAAGCTACCATCGCCCTAGCTGGTTTATTTCCATTTCTGGTTGTAAGCATATTTCAGTATTTTCCATTAATGAAATGAAGTATTATTTCCGCTGCATCTTTGTGTATATGGTTATCTCTGTAATTTGTTGCGTTCCTGTTTAAATTCGGATCAACATCAGCAACAGCACCAGGCAACAATACAGCTATGACCACAGAGTAGTTAATCAAATCCATGGAGGAGTTCAAACTCCAGGTATCTGAATTGAAGCAAGTCAAAGAAAAAATGGCAAAGATTGAGCAAAGCTATGATAAATCTAAGATGAGAGAAAACAAGAGAAGTTAAAGCATTGGAAAATAAGGTAAGATCCTTAAAAGGGATCTTTCTATGCATATGCCTCTGGAAGAGATCAGAGGAATTTTGTGGACCAACATCATTCAATCACTTAGTGGTATATGGAGATCTATTCAAATCATTTACGAGCAGATTGATTTGATAAAAGTAGCCCAAGTAGAAATTCCGAAAACAATAGCCGTATTGGGGCAAATGCCTGAGCAAGCTAATAGGCTAATCCATTTTTTGAATAACAAGACCAGTGAAGAACCGGAAGCACTAGACAACAGAGAAAGAACAGGTACCATTTTGGACATCAAGAGAGTTCTAACCATGAGAACTCTAATGCAAAACTTGGACAGGAGATGCCAGGACATGCAGGGAGAAATTGACTCTTTCACAGACAAATTTACAGTCATGAATCAAAAAGGTTTGCCAAGTCCTGTGGGAGATAATGATCGTCTAATTAAGCACAAGGACTATATACACAAATTAAATACATTTTTTGTCAATCAAGCTAGTGCATCTTCAAGTACTTCAACAGAAAATGCACTTCCATTTGGCCAGTCCCTTTATGACAGCCTGGAAAATCGTTTTTACATAGAGCATGAGGTGAAGCATCTATTCACCATCCCACCTAATTTCTTCAGGTACACAGAGACTTATGAGACTTTAAGGAAGCTACAAAGACACCAAATACTAGTAGAGTGGTGGCAGGTCATGCTAGAGATCTTGTAAACTTATCTTTGGTCAAATTCAAAATAATGCACTATTTATTATAATGCAGAGAACATAAATAAATCACAGTCCTGCAAATCAAAGCGTATCACATCAGCATTAAAGAAAGTCCAGCCAAAGCAAAAAATCAGCATATATGATCAGTGGAAGACAGCTGGGAAACCAACTTGCAGCACCTACCTCCAGTACTTCTCATAAATTCGGATCAACCAATGCAGCACGAATTTATTACATCTATTTATTATCTCCCTGTTTTCGAGACTATCTGTCTCTATCTATGTAAAAGAAACATTAATTGTCAGTAGATATTTATTTCTATTAGATATTTTGCACAATATCTTGGCATTTTTGTATAAATACCCCCCCAGACGAGGTATTTGGGGTTGGTTGGTTTTGGATGCTCATAGTTTTGACTGTAACACTGAACAATTTTTGGAATAAAAGGCTATTGGAACCATTTTTCTTGCTCACTGGATGAAGAATTGATGTTAAGGACCATGTTGCAGAATTCTTGAATCGTTTTATGGATCAATAAGTCTCTTCTAACTTGTGTTTTATAGTTTCTGTGTTTCTTATATCATCTATATTTCATGTTCTAAATAATAGAGAAAAAGAATAACTCAGAATTTGCTTGGCTGCACTCTGTGTTCAATCTCTGTTATTATAAATGTTTTCTTCAGAATTAGCATAAACAGTGAATTCTTAATTGCTCCCGTTTCCCCTGGTTCTTTCATCTTGAATATTAGCTAAGGAATTCTTAATTGCTCCTTAGCAGTAGTCATCCATTTTCCCTCTGTAAACATGATGAAGGATTCTTAATTGCCCTTCACCCATTGACCCCATTCTATCTGATTCCTGCTTATAAATTGTTCCATATTTGAGTACCTTGCTCTGTGATAAATTCTCTGATAAGAAACTTAACCTAGGAAGTCGTCCTTCTTTGACTCCATCATTCCCAATGGACTGAAATGTTTCAGTTTTACCTCACTATTCTATTGAGTCCCCATACTTCCAACCAAAACTCTAAACAAAACCCTTGCACTTCATAACTAACCTAATATACTTCAAAACAAAGCTAAATTAAAAAGAGAGAGCCCTCTCTGGATGCAGATTGGCTAGAATCTGCATCTAAAAGATTGGTCTGTGGTTACCTTGGTTGTATTCCCTTTCTTACAACTTTTGGGAACAACCTGAGTGATAACATCATTGGCGACTCCACTGGGGATTTGAATAATTGTTTGTTACTGTTGTTTATTTTTTAAAAAACTATAGATGGAGCCTAAAGTTGGCCAGGTAGCCTTTGAAACTTCTTTTTCTATGCAATTGCAGGAGTAAATAAAAGCTACTTCAGTCTATCTCCAGTATAGTTTTGGGCTTTGAACAGTTGTCTCAAATATTTGATCAGTTCCCTGTTTCAATAGATCTTTAGGAAAATTCATAACTCCCATATTTAAAACTTCCTAGAAAGACACTGTTAAAGTTGTATACTTCAAATATTTCAAGAAAAACCAAAAATATATTCAGAAGCTGGCTCAAAAAAGAAAATCCATTACACTAGATCAAATCCAGATCCAAATCCCCCACCTGTGTTTCAGAACCCTAATTTGATTCCCAAGAACCTTAGAAGCCAGCAGAACCTTACCCAATCTGAGCTTATTCCTAAAAAAGCATCAGTCCTTTCTACCATTACTGTTGTTTCTCCTAGTTCATCATCGGCACTTCAAACCATCTTTTCCACTCCACCATCCATAGCACATATTTCAACTGGTATCCCTGTTCTCCCAGCTGTTACATTTATCTATGCTAATATGGCAAACCAATATGCTCCCTTGCAATTACCTGCAAATCCAGGGGCTATGCCTCAAGATTATCAAAGCAAAATCACCTATTTTGATGGTACTGGCACTTACACAACTCAACAACACACCAAGAAAATGATGGATTATTTCGAAAACTATGAGATTGATGATCATGATGTAAGAATGAAAGTTTTTTTCCAAAGCTTAACTGGAGATGTTAGAACCTGGTTTAGAGCACTCCCTACAAATACTATCAATGATTTTGAAGCTCTTTATCATACCTTCTTAAACATATGGGAAAAGAAAAAATATCCCCTCCACATTTTATCAGAGTATGAAAACTTAAAGAGAGGTCCACAAGAAACTGTTCAAGATTACTGCACCAGATTCAACAATGTATACAATGGTATTCCTCAGAATCTCAGGCCTCCACCAAACTTGGAATTAATCAAATTTCCTGATCGATTTGACTCTGACATGGCACACCAGCTTAGAGAAAGAGCTCCTCGAAGTCTAGAATACATGCAGAGTATAGCTGTCAGTGTTGAGGCCAACCTGATTTCCAAACGAGCTCGAGCTAGAGCTGAAACGAGGATACCCATTAAAGAAGAACCTTCTGCATTTGAGTAGAAATTAGATGTTATCATCAAAGGCATGGACACACTTGGTGATAGGATAGAAACAATTGAGAGAAAGTCCCCTTGGGACGGTCAACCAAGCAACACTGCAAGAAACCCAAATTTTAGAAAAAATCAGAATCCCAATATTGGAAAGGTTGGCCCTGACCAAAAAATTAGACCTCCATTCCAAGAAAACTATGCTGAAGCTTCAACCTCTAGTGAACCAACAAAAGACACTCAAATTAACTTTATGGGGCTCAATAGTGAACAACAAATTTTCTTAACCCAAGAAGACCAAGAGGCTCACACTCTTAATCAGTTTCAAATCCAATCAAGTGAATCATTTGATTTTAGGGAGGGATGTGACACTACCATCTATGAAGTTCACAAGCAATACAATCTGAGAAGCAGGAGAATAGATGTCCCTGATGACAATAAACAGAAAGAAACTAAACAATCTAGCAGAGCTAAAGTCAAGAACCCTCCTATGCAAACTCCTCCTAAAACAGTTCCTAACCCAAACAGTCCAACAGTTGAAGATGTTTTAGATAATCCGCAGCCTAATAAATAGTATTCAGATCCCATTTCTTCCACGGAAATTGCGGTAGAACCTACACAAATTGACATACAAGCAACCTCAGCCCATAACACTACTCCTGTTAAAGGAAAAGGCATTGAAAAAATAGCTGAAAAAGAAAATTTCGCTGCCCGGAATGAAAAAATTCAAACAGAAAAACCTTTCAACCTTGAGACTGAAATAGGCAAATTGAAGATAGCAATTCCATCATTAGAATTGGCTAAGCATGATCTCTATAGAGAACAAATCAGCAGATCACTTCAAATTTCAGAAAACAGAGATGCAGTAAATGTCCTTAATGACCAACCAGAATTAATTTTTGGTCCTGAGGTAAATGATAAATCAGTAGATGGATGGGTTCCTCTTTTCTATGTTATTCTGAACATTCATGACAAAATACTGCACAATGCAATGTTTGATTCTGGAGCTTCCCATAATCTAATGCCCAAATCTGTGATGGAAAATTTGGACCTAGATATCACCAGGCCATACAAAGACTTTTTCTCTTTTGATTCAAGCCAGGTTAGAAGTCTAGGATTGATCAAAGATTTATGTGTATCATTAGCTCAATACCCTGCCAAGACAACTTTAATGGATGTAGTGGTAGCTGATATTCCACCAAAGTATGTCATGTTGTTGTCCAGATCTTGGGGTGAAAAGCTCCAGGGATCTTTACAATTGGACATGTCCTATGCTACCATTTCAGTATTTGGTTAGCCAAAGAGATTGTACCGAGAAAATTTGATGAAATATGTGGTCAGCACACAAGAGAAACCCCAAAATTTTCCCATCTATTCCATGCATTCTGATATGGACTCCTTTATCCTATATAATGTTGAAATTTACCTTCCAACTAATGACAAGGTCTTAGCATTTGAACAAGAAGAGATCATAAACGAAAAACCTAGTGCTCAAACCCAAGAAATTGTTGAAATAGTTGTTATAACAGACACTCAAGGGAAATGAAACTGAAGATCCAAATCTCCCTTGAAAGCAAATTTCTAAGACCCCTGATACTAGCTGTAATCAAGAAGTCCTATGGTATTTAGAATTTGATGGATCAGTCAATAAACTAGAGCAGGAGCAGGAATTTGGATACATAATATGGAAAATGACCATGTTGAAGGACATGCATACAAGTTGAAGTTTAGATGTACTAACAACATGGCTAAATATGAAGCCCTCTTGCTAGGACTTGAATTGATCAAAAGTTTAGGGGCAGTTAGAATATCAATTTTGGGAGACTCTAATTTATTTATTCAACAAATGAAAGGAAACTTCCTCACAAATGATCTCAGATTAAGGTCTTATAGAGGGGCAGCAATTGAAATACTCAATACCTTTCTTGAAACCCAACTTGCCAAAATTCTAAGGAAACACAATTTTGCATGCTCACAGCTTGGCAACATTTGCCAGCACTTGTAAACTCCCATTTGAGCCTAATCATCATTTTACAGCTGAAATTAAACACAGGCCAACTGTACCTGACAATGTAAAAACTTGGCAAGTGTTTGACAATGACACTCAGATTAATAATTTCCTGACCTTGAAAGAAGAATTTTCTAGCACCAATATAGACACAGGCACCGTTTGTGAAGTTGATCAAATAGACAAAATTGAAACACAATTTTCATCTGAAACAACAACTCAAATACTACATCCAACAAAATTTACTAGCAAAGAGTTGCAAGAGCTCAAAGAAATAAACATTGATGAAACTGTTGGAGGAGAATCTGAAGTTATTGATTTAAAGGACAATTTTTTACCCACAGGATTAACTCGTCTGGAAGACATTTTTTATTCTAATGATATCCTAAGGAAACCCAAAATGCAGCCATTAAACGCAGAAATTGAAGACTGTAGCATAGGCACTGAACAAAATCCTAAAATGATAAAATTGTCCAATACTTTGCCTCCTGACCAAAATCTGGAATAAATTGAACTGTTCAAAGAATTTCAAGACGTTTATGCATGGAGCTATGAAGATCTCAAATCGTATGATATTTCTATGATTCAACATACAATACCCCTCAAAGAAAATTAGAAACCTTTCAAGCAAAAACTCAGAAGAGTCAACCCTGTACTCCTTCCTCTCATTGAAAAAGAAGTCAAAAGAATGTATGAAGCTGGGATAATTGCACCCATTAGATTTTCAGAATGGGTCTCCAATTTAGTGCCCACTAGAAAGAAAACAGGAGAGATCAGACTGTGTGTTGATTTGAGGAATCTAAACAAAGTCTCTTTAAAATACCACTACCCCTTACCTAAGATGGACCACATTTTACAAAGGGTAGTAGGTGCCTCTAGAATTTCACTGCTAGATGGGTTTTCAGGCTTCAACCAGATTTTAGTTCACCCTGATGATCAAGAAAAAACTGCTTTTACAACTCCATGGGGAACTTTCAAATATGTGAAAATGCCATTTGGACTCAAGAATGCAGGGGAAACCTTCCAACATGCAATGGACATAGCTTTTGCTAAAGAAATTCATGACTTCCTAGTCATATACCTAGATGATCTCACTGTGTTTTCCAAATCAAATCAGCAGCACCTAGATCATCTCAGACAAGTGTTTTTAACCTGTAGAAAATATGGTATATCACTGAATCCAAAGAAGTCATTATTTGTCCTAGAAGAAGGCAAACTGTTAGGTCACATAATTTCAAGAGATGGCATCAAAATTGACCCTGACTGAATACAAGCCATTTTACAAATATCTCATCCCAGAAATGTCAAATAATTCCAAGCTTTCCTAGGGAAAATCAATTTCCTAAGAAGATTCATACCCAACTTGGCTGAACTAATAAGATTGTTGAATAATATGCTGAAAAAGGATTCCAAAGTCAAATGGACATTAGAAGCCAAACAAGCATTTGAAGAAATCAAGATAGCCTTAACTAAAACACCAGTCCTCACAAGCCCAAAATTTGACAGAGACTTCATAATATTTTCATTTGCATCTGAACACACTATTGCTGCTGTTTTGCTACAGAAAGATGACCAAGGATGTGAAAAACCCATAGCCTTCTTTAGCAAAGCACTGAGTGATGCACCTCTAAAATACGCAATCATGGAAAAACAAGCTTATGAACTTGTGAAAGCCATCAAAGATTTTAGAGTCTATGTACTATACTCTCATCTAATAGCTTATGTGCCAAGAACTGTTGTCAAAGATATCCTGACCTAAGAGGGGATTGAAGGCAAAAGAGGTAAGTGGATTGCTACTATATTAGAGTATGATATTGAGATAAAACCTACAAAGCTCATAAAAGGACAGGGATTGGATAAACTCTTGACTGAAACCAATTGCCAAGCCCTAGATATCAATGAACTAGATAACGAATAGGAGATGGCGACTCCACAAATCAACCAGGCCTTCCTTGAATCACCTTGGTATGCTGATATATGTTATGTATTATTAAACCTGCAGGCTCCTACAGGGTTATCCAAAACAAAGAAAAGGTTTATTAAAATGAAATCTTTAAAGTTTTGTATTTTGGATGGTGCTCTCTTTTGGAAAAATCATGAAAGTATTCTATTAAATTTTCTAATTAAAGATGAAACTGACAAGGTACTAAAAGAATTTCGTGCAGAGGACTGTGGTGGACATTTGTATTGGAAATCAACTGCTAATAAAATCCTAAGGGCTGGATTTTACTAGCCCACTTTGTTTGTTGATGTCAAAAACTTTGTTACTGCTTGCCATAAATGTCAAATCTTTGAAGGCAAGAGGAAACTTCTGCCTCTACCCCTTAGACCAATTTCCACTGAAAGACCATCTCAGCAATGGGGTTTAGATTTCATTGGGGAAATTCACCCTCCCTCTTCTGGCTAGCGTAAATGGATTTTGACTGCTACAGATTATTTTACCAAGTGGATAGAATCCATCCCTTGCAGATAAGCCAATGATTCAGTGATCATGCAATTCGTAGAAACCAACATCATGTCTAGATTTGGTTGTCCTGAAAAAATTATAACAGACAATGCTGCTGCTTTTAAATCCAAGAGAATGATCAATTTTTGTCACAAATACCACATTACCTTAGGCCACTCCACAGCCTATTACCTCCAAGGTAATGGTCTAGCTGAGTCATCCAATAAAAGCCTCATGAATATCATTAAGAAAGTATTGGAAGAAAACAAAAAAAATTGGCACAAGAAGTTTATAAATGCATTATGGGTTGACAAACTGACTACCAAGAGATCCATTGGAACAAGTCCCTATGAGGTTGTATATGGTATGGAGGCTGTATTTCCTTCCTCCTTAGGAATACCTGTAATGAAATTGTTACAAGAAGTCCAAGTACAGCCCAATGACATTCAGAGAAGAATAAATCAGACTATACATTTGCAGCAGACTAGAGAAGAGGTGTATCAAATATCTCAAGTGCTACAAGAAAAACTCAAGAAGATATTTGATAAGAGGACTAAGGCAGAGGATTTCTTAATAGGAGAAAAAGTTCTGAAATGGGATTCCTGAAGGGAATATAAAGGAAAACATGGGAAGTTTGACTTCCTGTGGAAGGGACATTTTGTTATTCAGGCCTCACAAGGAAACAATACCTACTTTTTGAAAAGCCTGGATGGTACAGAAGCAGGAGATGGACCAGTTAATGGTCGGATGTTGAAGTATTATTTTGATCTAGTTTGTTGATATGTTAGGACTCTAACTTGTACATAACGATGCTTATTTTCTGCAGTTTATTACAGCAAAAATGTGAAAGAATATGTAGGAAATTTTGAGAAACAATCAAGGAATTGTGCCACCTGTTTGTGTTACCTTTTTTCCAAAATTTACCAGAAATTGTAGCAGACTTGGGAGCTGAAAATATGAGAACAAACATTCAAACAAAGTATTCAAAATAGAAGTGCTAATGTTTGGATCAACTCATAAGGAGACGTGTATATTTTATATGGTCCTCTGTACAGTTTATTTATTTACAGTAAAGGAAGATTTCAGAATGGAGCAAGAATTGTACATAAGGAGATCTGACCTATTGTTCTTGACTTTTCACCAAGAAAATCCATCCCCAAGTGGAGCCAGTGTTATGCTCGTATACCAATAGGTGTCATATTTCATGATTGACTGGTAAAATCCCAAATATGTTCATCCTTTCCCTGCTGCAAAGGTTCCATATTTTGAAAAGATCAAAAAGCTTAAAAAATGTAAAGAGGGTGTGCCCTAAAAGAAAGATCAAAGGGCCAAAAGAATGAAATGGTCAAAAAAGAAAGGAAATGAACCCCAAATAATGAAGACCAGGAAAGTGTGCTAGTCCAAAATGCCACTACTATTCTATTTTGCAAAAGAATCTTATTTTGTGTGCAATTAGTTCGCTCTTGTTAGAGTTGATGGATGGCCAAACAACTTAATCTTGGCCAGTACATGCTTGAATTTCTTGTTTTAGAGATAGAGAATAAAATATGTCCAAACAGTTCAATCTTGGCAGATAAATAGCTAGGTAGAGAAGCAAAGGAGCAAAACTGTTAAATTTGAGCCCTTGGAAGAAATAAGGGCAGACTTAGATAGGATTGCAGTCAAAAGAAAAGAACAGAGTAAGGGTTTGCTAGTCCAAGTGTACCCATGGAAGAAGAGAAAAAATCTTAGGTATAATAGGTTGGGTAGGTAGTTTTGGTGTTGCAGAAGCATGCTTATGATTAATTTTTGTTTCTCAAGAGGTTCATCTTATTGATATCATAAGTGCAATGGAAATTGTTTGGCTACAAATCAATTGATGCATGTCTAACTTCCCTTCACACTTCTCCCAAAAACACTTACTAACCTCCCCCAAGGATATTGAGATCTGCTCAATATTCCTAAATCACTCCATTTCATGAAAAAGCCTGAGAAGTATAACATTCTTGCCATAGGCAAAGAAGCCACATTTCTGGTGTAAAACCCTTTTCATTTCCCTAAGCCTAAGTTTTTTGACTCTATAACCTAGTGTTTTTTTATCAAACATATCCCTCGCTCTAACACATTAACAGTATTATATAAATCCCTATGTTCTCCCCCCTGCCCATATTATGTAAACATATGAAAAACCCCAAAAAATTTAATATCCCACCCCTGGTTAATCTATGACCATAACACTTTATAAATAAGGGTTTAATGGTTCACTTGGAATGCATTAAAAACCTCTGCCGCGCAAATATTCTAAAGTTAATTAACACCCAGTTAATTAACCGTTTGATCCCACCGACAGCAAATAGAAATCACCCCGATATGGTTAAAAAATAATTATTTAACATATGGGTCCCGCGTCGTAGCCCTCCGCCACCTCTCATCTTCGCCAGCCATTGGATCTAGGCCCGCTGATCGGACAGCTCGCAATCATATCATGAGGCCCTTCCACGTTGATCTTTACCGCCTGGGGAGCCAGCGGTATTCCCTCCTTACCTGGGACACGCAGCGCCCTCCCGGCATGCTGGCAGCCCCTCCACCCAAAACCACCATAGCATATAAGTGGTGCGGGCCGATACCGCTTACCACCCTCCTGCTGATGTCATCGTAACGTCACCTCCACGTCAGCGTTCCATACCCCGCGTCGTGACAAACTATCCCGTCATGCTGACGTCATCTGACCAAAAAGTGCCAAAAATCCCCGTGAAGCCAATTTTTTTTAAAAAACTTGTAAAGTTGTCATTTTCTTTCATTTTCATTCATTGTTTTCACGAGACTGTTGCATGCAAATTAACGTCCAAGCAGCTGCGCAAGCTCCAGTCCGCCACCCCGACCAACAAAGTCCAGCATCCTGCTCTCAACTCGTCAGTCAGCTTGTAAATTACTCTCGTGCACTTCCAAAACATAGGTATTTACCCTGTTCCACCCCTCGAACCTGTGTTTTTGGTTTTTCTATGCAAAATTGTACCTGTAAGAGCCAAATTCAAGCCAAAGTAGTGCATGATTACCATACCATCCCATTTAGAACTGCTTTTTTGTCCTTTTTTCCATAGAAATTCAACCTCCAGTTCAAAACACAGAGAATTGAACAATGGAAGCCCCTGTGGCCCTCAATGTCACGCCTCTCATTGCACCTCACACAGACCATCATCATTTACCCTTGGCCAACAGAGATTTCCAAATAAAAGACCCAATTGGTTGCCAAAATCATCTTCATACTTTTTTCCTAGTCAGAAATAGTCATTTGAACAACTCTAATATCTATGGAATATGGGAGTCCAATATCCCTATGTATTACCTTCCCTTAGTCAATATATTCCCAGATATTGTTCACCATTGTTGTGCCAATTATGACCCTGTCAGTAAAGCAGTTATCTCTCAATCACAAGCTGTCCTTTTCTACATAACTGCTGAGTCTATCAATGAAATGCTACACTTCCATCCAGTTCAACCTCTTTCTCCTCCTTCCATGGGATATTTGCTGGACCAAGGCTCTCAACTTTCCAGTGCAAAAATAGCCTGGATTGCTAAGTTATTCATGAGACCAGATTGCCAGCCCCAAGGCCCACCTCCTTATTTATATGTCTCCTTCAATGAGACTGGAAGAATTCTTCTTGACATGATATCAGTAATCTTGGGATTCAGGTCCAGTGAATTTTTGGATGAGATGGTCTTGGTTCTGTTATCCACCTTTACTCTAGGACAACCCCCTGCTATTAAATATGATTATGCCTCTTTCATTGCTGACAAAATCCATGCTCAATTTATGAATTTGGAAAGAGAAGGAGTGTTTAAATACACAACTTTCATATACCATCTATTGTTGTATTATCACCCAGACATTTTTGTATTTCCCATCAGGAAATTAGATTCCAAAGGAGAAAGGAGGTCTTTGATATTTTGGGCCTCTATCTTCCACAGAATTGTTGAATCCCCTTATACGTACTGTGAGTTCATTGATTTGTTTATACATCTAGCCTCCACTCTATTGATATGAGCTCCTCCTCCTAGGCTCTCTGGTGACATAAGGAAGATTTTGCAGCTCTCCAAGAACTACAAGATAGGTGACTGGTATTTCTACCAGGATCACACTGAAATCAGGATATATGGCTGTGAACTATGCCCTTATAAGCTGCCCAAATATGTGCCTATGAGACTGTTTTCTCTGGAATAGTTTAGGCAACTTATTAATGCAGATTTGACTCACTTTTGCAATGTGAAGAAAAAAGCTTAGCTGAGGATAAGAAACCAATTAGGCCCCTTTATCATTAATAAAAGGGAAGCATGGGAAGATGTTGATAAAATATTAGGGGAAGACCTTAAATTGCAGAAAAGCTTATGATGGGTACCATATGACCCAAATGGCTTTATAAGTGAAACAAAAGTAAAAAACTGGTTGTTAGCTTACACACATCATATGATCCCTAAAGTAGAACAGTATGCTAATCAGGATGAGTGGATAGAGGGTACATTAGTAGAAGAATTTACTCAGCAAGAAAAATTGGAACAAGCTATGAAATATTTAGAAAAGACCCGTGACCTGGACTCTTTTGGATAGGTATCTTTCAAGCTGCCTCAGCAAGCTAGAGTGGGTACATCTTCTGCTGGGACTTCACAGCAACCTATACAAGAGGCCAGCGCACTAGTTTCAAGTTCTTCAAAGGGAAAGGAAGTAGCAGGCACAGAGCAGCAAGCCATGACAGATCGGCAGGAGCAAATTCCTCCAGTACAGACCAAATCACTAGAGATACCAACACTAAAGACTCCTCTAAATGAGGAAAAAGGCAAGAAAAGGGACAGAGAAGAGGCCACGCCCATCCGTGGACCTGCAAAATAGCTAGGTGGTAAAAGGAAAAGACTGAATCCTCTATCTGAAGAGGAAATCATTGAAGAAACAATAAAAAGCCTAAGAGGTGAGAGGGCAACCAACCCATAGACATCCCTAGTAATAGACACATCAACCAGCTCACACAGGCAGGAGCTAGAAAGGAAACATAGTGTGGAAGTTTCATCCACAAGGCCACCAAGCAAGAAGGCCTCTAATGTCAAAAGAACATTCACAGAGATAAAGGCTAGAAATGATCTATTGGGGCTGCAAATTTATGACCAATATCTCAAGATGGCCCCCACAAAGCAGCAAAGATTGATGTCTGCCTATGACATAAAGGAGGGCAAAATTATCATGAGCTACTTCAAACCTAAGGTGCAACAACCACAATCGGCAGTTGATTATATTAGGACAAATCTGGAGGTCTTGGCCAAAGACATTCATCCAATAGACCAGATTGAGCTGCACAAACAGACTGGAGAGATGGTGTATTCTACACTAGCTGACAAAGCAATGTTGGCTCATAAATTGCAAAACTCATTGGAAAACACCTCTCCTCATCTAGATTTAGAGAAAGCTTCTTCCCTAGGAAAGGAAAACATTATCAAATCCTTGGAGGATATTATCATTGAGTTACGACATGATCCCAAAGATGCCAAGGGCATAAAAGCACCAATGAGGAAGAAGTAAGAGGACATTGTTGCCCTCAGAAAAAAGCTCAAAATGCCTCCTTCTATGCATCCACAGATAGCAGATGTGGTTCAGCAGAAATCTGAGGAGGACATGATGGACCTACTTATGAGGTTGAATGAGAGATTGAGTGAGACAGAGAAGGCATTGGAGAAAGCACTACAAGAAAAGCAGGGATAGCTGACCTCCCAGCCACCTGAAGTAACTCCAATAGCCACAGTTGCACCTTCCACAGTTGTAACAGCAATACCTTCCACTATCCTAGCATCAACTACAAAAATCACCACAGGTACATTAGCAACAACACCAGGCAGTAGTACAGCTATGACCACAGAGGAGCTAATCAAAGCCATGGAGGAGTTGAAACTCCAGGTATCTGAATTGAAGCAAGTCAAAGAAAAACTAGCAAAGATTGAGCAAAGCTATGATAAACCTAAGATGAATGTGGTAGAGAAAACAAGAGAAGTTAAAGCATTGGAAAATAAGGTAAGATCCTTAAAAAAGGATCTCTCTCTGCATAAGCCTCTAGCAGAGATCAGAGGAATTTTGTGGACCAACATCATTCAATCACTTAGTGGTATATGGAGATCTATTCAAATCATTTACGAGCAGATTGATATGATAAAAGTAGCCCAAGTAGAAATTTAGAAAACAAGAGCCGTATTGGGGCAAATGCCTGAGCAAGCTAATAGGCTAATCCATTTTTTGAATACCAAGACCAGTGAAGAGCTGGAAGCACTGGACATCAGAGACAAAACAGGTACCATTTTGGACATCAAGAAAGTTCTAACCATGAGAACTCTAATGCAAAACTTGGACAAGAGATGTCAGGACATGCAGGTAGAAATTGACTCTTTCATAGACAAATTTACAGTCCTGAATCAAAAAGGTTTGCCAAGTCCTATGGGAGATAATGATCGTCTGATGAAGCACAAGGACTATATACACAAATTAAATACATTTTATGTCAATCAAGCTAGTGCATCTTCAAGTACTTCAACAGAAAAGGCACTTCCATCTGGCCAGTCCCTTTATGACAACCTGGAAAATATTTTTTACGTAGAGCATGAGGTGAAGCATATTTTCACCATCCCACCTAATTTCTTCAGGTACACAGAGACTGATGAGACTTTAAGGAAGCTACAGAGACATCAAATACCAGGACCAGAGTGGTGGCAAAGCATGCTAGAGATCCTGTAAATTTATCTTTGGTCAAATACAAAATAATGCACCATTTATTATAATGCAAAAAACAAAAATAAATCACGGTCCTGCAAATCAAAGCATATCACATCAGCATTAAAGAAAGTCCAGCCAAAGATGAAAATTAGCACAGAGGATCAGTGGAAGACAGCTAGGAAACCAACTTGCAGCACCTACCTCCAGTACTTCTCATAAATTTGGATCAACCAGCACAACACGAATTTATTACATCTATTTATTATCTCCCTATTTTCGAGACTGTTTTTCTCTATCTATGTAAAAGAAACATTAATTGTAAGCAGATATTTATTTCTATCAGATATTTTGCACAATATATTGGCATTTGTGTATAAATACCCCCCCAGACAAGGTATTTGGGGTTGGTTGGTGGTGGATGTTCATAGTTTTGACTGTAACACTGAACAATTTTTGGAATAAAAGGTTGTTGGAACCATTTGTCTTGCTCACTGGATGAAGAATTGATGCTGAGAACCATGTTGCAGAATTCTTGAATCATTTTATGGATCAATAAGTCTCTTCTAACTTGTGTTTTATAGTTTCTGTGTTTCTTATATCATCTATATTTCATGTTCTAAATAATAGAGAAAAAGAATAACTCAGAATTTGCTTGGCTGCACTTTGTGTTCAATCTATGTTATTATAAATGTTTTCTTCAGAATTAGCATAAACAGTGAATTCTTGATTGCTCCTGTTTCCCTTGGTTCTTTCATCTTGAATATTAGCTAAGGAATTCTTAATTTCTCTTTAGCAGTAGTCATCCATTTTCCCTCTGTCAACATGATGAAGGATTCTTAATTTCCCTTCACCCATTGACTCCATTCCATCTGATTCCAGGTTATAATTGTTCCATATTTGAGTACCTTGCTCTGTGATAAATTCTCTGATAAGAAACTTAACCCAGGAAGTCATCCTTCTTTGACTCCATCATGCCCAATGGACTGAAATGTTTCAGTTTTACCTCACTGTTCTATTGAGTCCCCATACTTCGAACCAAAACTCTAAACAAAACCCTTGCACTTCATAACTAGCCTAATATACTTCAAAACAAAGCTAAATTAAAAAGAGAGCCCTCTCTAGATGCAAATTGGCTAGAATCTACATCTAAAATATTGGTTTGTGGTTACCTCGGCCGTATTCCCTTTCTTACAACTTTTGGGAACAACCTAAGTGATAACACAACACGCATCTCAAACATTCAAATAATATTCTTACAATATTCATGACATATGCATGAAATTGTGTTAGCTCAACGAGCTATTGAATTAAGTAAAAGTTCCAAGATACATCATGATAGTGAACACCACTAGCACCAATAGTGGAGCATCAGAGCAGTCACTCGCTCCTCCAAAACAACTATCTTCCTCTGAAATTATTGGTAGGAGGAGCAAAGTGGAAAATTCTTTTGCATGAGATATGAGGGTGTACATATAACAAATGAAGTGAACATTCACCTCCCTTGTGACTCTTGCACTACCCTCATGACTATTTGACTTCTCCATGTCTTTTTGACTCCCTCATGACTTTTCACATTCTATATATGTATCTAGGACTTCCACTTTACATTACATTTCATATAGATTGAAATTACATAACCCACAAATGATGTGGCCAATGATGACATGGCACTTTGACAAGATATGACAAGACATTAATGACATGGCAATTTCAATCCATTATTGTTGTTGTTATCTTTCAATCTTCTTAAGAGATGGTGCAAGATCTTCTTCTTCCTCCTTCATCTAGCTTTAAAGTAAGGAGTCTTCAATGTGGTATTGATTTTGATCTTCTATTGTACTCTGGTGTTCCTTCGTCTTCTCACTTGATGATCATCTTACCTCTTCAGATCCATATGTGTCTTCTAGAATGGTCTCCTTCTCCTTTTCATCCATCATAATCTTGTCATGATTAGATAAAATACTTGCAACTGAAAACACTCATGACAAGTCAACATCAGTCCAAAAACTCCTAAGCTAACATGTTTCATGAAATCACTTATTAGGGCTAGAACTGGGTGACTGATTGACTCAAGGATTGCATAGTTCTAGAGGCCAAGGTTTTGGACTTAGGCTTGATACTACGTAATGCGTAGTTCAGGATGGCTAGTGTCAAAGGATTGTGCAATTGAGGGGTTCAGGAGCTCGAGGTTGTGGCTTGAGGCTTGAGGTTGCCCAATGCGTATTTATGGAAGGACAGACTTAAGGAATTTCTCAGTTGAGGGACTAAGGAGGTCAATCTTAAGGATTTAGCCTTGAAGTTTCCTAATTGATGGGACTAAGAGCTCAAGGTTGAGGCTTGAGGCTTGGAGTTTCCTAATTCATAGTTCTGGCAGGAGAACAAGCTAGGAGATTGTGTAGTTCAGGGATTCAAGGTCTCAAGTTTGAGGTGTGAGGCTTGACTTTTTCCAATGCACAGTTCTAGAAGGAGAACAATCTCATGGATTTCACAGTTGCACAACTCAAGGTGTCAAACAAGAAGCTTGAGGCTTAACACTACGTAGTGTGTAGTTGTGGCTGACTAGAGGGAATAAATTGAAAATTATTGGAGATCAAGGGTCAAGGTTGGGCATTATGACTGCAAAATGTGTAGTTCAAATAGGAGAGGTTGGGACTTGAGGGTTAAGACTATACAACGCACAATTTAGGAAGGCTGAGTGAACTCAAGTTGCATGGGAGTAAAATTTTCTAGATAAGACTAAGTGTGGGATAAGTCAAGCTTGGGTAAACGGATACAAAACTATAACATGATAGCACACTCAAATAGTGGATGAAACAATATTTATCACTCAAAAAACAAGAACAATATGATGTCCTCAATGCGACGGTGATACAACATACCCCTCCAAGTGCAACACAAAAGGTACAATGTGCGATGAAAGCGAAGACACTTGTGCGATAGTGCATAAATATTTCGGAATGAGTGTAAAAAATGTCTACATTAATAGAAGGACTCATAAACACCAAAATTACCCTTTGAAACAATCCAAAACTCCACTCTACACGATAAGTGACACTTCCTATTTGAAATGAAGACATTTCCTATATGAAGAGAAAAATGCAAACGACACTTGAAATATGCAAATGACAACGAAAGTGACACATGCTAGAGAAAATAACACATGAAAACGACACTAATTAAGGTGAAATAAAACCAAAGAGACAATATATACATGAAAGTGACACTCATGAAAGCAAAGTCGCACAAAAACAAGAATTAAGAAAACTCACTGAAATTGAAGTACATGATTTTGCAGCCAAAAGTGAGAGACTGTCGATGAAATTGTACACTGACTATCAACACAGGTTGAACATCACACATGCACTATCTTGATGGACTTGTGTTATGTTTGTTCAAGCTTGCATAAAAGAGTGTGCTCATGAACTTGTTGTGTATTGAGCATGTGTGAGAATGTTTAAGCATGTGTGTTTGACACTTATCAATCGAACATAAAGGGACTATGTAACGAACGAGCCCAAAATCCACAATAGGCTCAAAAATTCAATTTTAGACCATATTTTAGAGGGTATCTGTCGCAGCGACAACATGTCACAAAGATTCAATTTTCTTCTCTTCACTTGGAAGGTGAAAATGTTATTTGGTGGGAGGCCAAAACTCAAGAAGATTTGAAGAAAAGTGGTAAAATTATCTCTTCTTGGAACACTTTTATAGTTACATTATGAAGGAATTACCTCTTCGTGGAACAATTTTATAGTTGCTTTATGAAGGAAATTTTATCCATTAGATTACATGTAAAAGGAAATATGGATTTGAAATTTTTTATGCAAGCTAAAGTTTAGAGATTCATCGTACGTATTGCTACTATCATCATATGGACTACCATGTGGCATTCATACGCTGCCCAGCCAAACCCTCAAGTTGAATTTTTAATTGACGATCCACAACAACATATAGATAACCATGACCTTTCCTATACATTGGTAGTCCCCCAAAAAAATCCATAAGAATACTTTCCTAGGGACAATAAGGAATAGGTAGTGGAGTGTACAAACTCAATTTCCTATTACTTGGCTTGGCAATAGCACACATGGAACATCCTTTCATGTATATTGAAACAATTTCATTCATGAAAGGCCAATAACAATACCTCTAAATTTAAGCAATTCTTGTGCCTACTCCAAAGTGGCCAACAATAAAAGGAGGGATTCCCCTATGACATTGATTCTTTCACCGTATGGAACACATAACTTTCCAAGATGATACAAGAACTTGTTATGAACATGATAATCAAACTCTTCAACATGATTTCCTTGACTCAAAGTTGCATAAACATCTTTAAAATATTCATCTTGAGCATATTTTTCAATGTGGGCTTCCCTTATGACATTGATTCTTTCACCCTATGGAATACATAACTTTCCAAGATGATACAACAACTTGTTATGAACATGATAATCCAAATCTTCAACATGATTTCCTTGACTCAAAGTTGCATAAACATCTTTAAAATCTTCATATTTATCATATTCTTCAATATAACTTTTATGCATAATTGATTTATGCTTAAGAATAAAGGATTAATTAATAATAGGCCTTGATAACATATATGCAACTTTGTTGAATATACCTTGCTTATACTTAATTACCAATTAAGATTATTGTAGGAATCCCATCCACCTGAAATGTCTAGCTTGTTGTTGCTTGGTTTGAAATTGTAAAGATTACAAAGGTTGATGGTCAATATGAATAATCATTTCTTTTCCCATCAAATAATGCTTCCATTTATTCACACTTTGTACCAAATCATACAATTCTTTATCATAAGTTGGATAATTAATTACTTCATTGGTAAAGGTTTCAAAATGATAACATATTGGATTACAATGTTGCATCAAAACTGCCCCCAAAACATATTCACTTGAAAAGGTTTTAATTTCAAATGGTTTCTTAAGATTTGGAAGTGCTAGAACTGGTGTTGTGTTGATTTTCTCTTTCAAAGTATTGAAGTCTTTGTGCTACTTTCCTCCCAACTGAAAGACTTGTTTCACACTTTCCAAAGCATTTAATGGTGTTTCAATGAGTGATTCAAGCTTGTGATGCAGGTAAGTTCCCTCTACAGCCAGAGGCAACCCCTCTAGCCCTAGAGTGGGTCTAGTCACAACAAGACAAATACAACAGCTAATTCCTTAAATAGTCATCGTTGAAAGAGCCTACCTTATGCCGATGTTCGATGCAGTCTTCGTTACATTGCTCCAGCTATCGTTTTCTTCTCCTTGATGAGTGATTCACCTGAAACAACATAAGAGAACAACGAAACACATAATAGAGCACAACAATGAACTATCCACTTACAGAGTCAAGGAACCATAAGCTATCAAATATATTTCATACATGATATAGGAAATAACCATTGATTGTACTAATATTAGCAAAAGTAAAGCTTACAACCACGCCTTGACATCGCAAGCTTCCTTGAAGGGTCTGATCAGTATGTCTCCATAAGCATTGACTCTCAAAGGTCTGCTAGAAAGACTGATGACTATAACTCTCACCCAAAAGCACAAGTATGAAACTAAGGCTTCCTTCTTACAAAACCATTTATACTCTCACAACATGAAAGGCAATCCAAACTGCAAGCTATCAATCCAACAAGCTAAGAACTAGCACACCAAAAGCTCAAGTAGCACTCTCAGAACTCTGAGCTACGAACTAGCTGATCATAGTCATGGACGATGCTTTTATAAGAGGAGGAGCCTCCATAAATGAGGGGAGAGGAAAGCTTATCTTCAAGGGAGGTTACTCAAAAGATGGAACCACCACCTCAAATGAGGAAAGGCAAACTTCTTTGACCCAACAACTAGCTCCAGAACCACCCAAAAGCATATCTGAGTCATCACAGGTCAAACACCAAGACTCGGAGACAATCACAAGAGTACACCTATTTTTGGAGATGTCGTGACGAGGAATTAGTTCATTATGGGCTATCATCGTAGGCAGGACACTGATGACCTAAGACGATTTTGAAACATGGGTAAAAAGGGGTCAACTTCAGGATTAATGAGCTTAGGCAATCTTCTTGAGTAATATGGAAGATTTGGACACATATTTTGGTATATGACAAAGAGCAGATGTCGCTCAGAGACCGACTCTACCCGGGATCAGGGGATGCGAGGTCGATGAAAAATATTGTGTAATAGATGCCCCCTAAAGCATGAAGGTCGAGAGAGTGGGGGGGTTAAATCCTTTATGAAACCATAACTGAACCGGAACACTATCACGAAGAACCTACAGACGCAAGTACTGATATCTCTAATAGTGAAAGAAATACATATAGTTGAGGTATGGGCACAACCATCCAAAAGACAAATAGAACTGGTATGTGGTATGGACGCAGTTATCCAGTCGAAAAACCATATGAAAACACAAGTAGGAATGCAGCCATCCAGAAAGACTCAGGTATGGTCACAGCCATCCAATCAAAAGATTCATGTATAAATAATCCACACAACCTGGACTTGTGTAATCTGAGATCAAGGTCTTGAATCTCGACCTGTCTATTGTATAATTTCTAATATGCGAATAAATGTGTTGAAGTCGAGAATACTAGAAAATCACTTGATTATCGGTCAATGATGTGAATCATTAACAAGTGCGAGAGAGACCACCAATAATGCCAATGGTTCTCAAGGTATTGCTAGTACAATCCACAAAGTGTGAAGAATGATCTAGAGTTGAACACTTGTGGAATAACCTGATCGAAGACCAATGATGCAAGTTTGTCGTCGAATGCGAAGAGCTTGCCATTGAGGCATGCAAGCTCCAAGGTACCCGAAAGGAGTCTCTAGATCAACTTCCTGGATAATGAGTTGATGTCGACAAGAAGATTTCCGTCGCACGAGGGCCATAATGTTTCCCACATCAATGACGCGAGACAAAGGAACAAGATGTAGATGGATGAAACAGAGAATCATAGGAGGATGTAAGGGTGAAAATTGCAGAAGGATTAAGCTCTTGAACATATCGGCGACACGACTTCGGAATGTGGCAGCATTTTGGTACCAAGGGATCGAAGGTCATGTGGAGACAGCAGGGATCGAATGGAATGAGGCAAAATGAAGAACCCAAATCCCGGAAGGCCAATGACGAAGTGAGGATATCCCAAACCTGGCGAGAAGCAAAAAAGTGTCGATGTTCAAGAGTGACAAGCTGTCGTAGGTAATCAACAGAATATTTCCAAATTTTCCCCCCACCATTGCTAGCGAGTACCCCAATTATTTTTGAAACACAAGCTTGAAGGGGATAGCATATGCTTTCAATATAAGTTTGTCCTTTGGAAAAATCCAACCTAGTGAAATTTTAATGATCCCTAGGGAGGAGAAGCACGAGTCTCATCATGGCAACGAGTCCAATGTCGTCAGGGTTTAACGAGTCCAACATAGGTAAAACTCAGAGTCTTTTTCATGTTTAGAGAGTTTGAAAAAGACACGGAAAAGAAAACTCCAAAGGGGCCCTTTTCGTATGTTTGTGTCTCTCAAGCCCGAAAAGGTAGAAAATGATACTCGAGAGAACTGCATGACCATTTCAGTCAAGGAGTACTTTTCATAAGTAGTGCCTCCCAGCCCGAAAAAGGGGTAAACTTCTACTGGGCACACGATGTTTTGCATCCATTAACGAGTTTGAAATGACAAGGGCTCGGCCATATTTTCACTTTTAAAGGGTCGGAAAAGAGCTGAAAGCGGACCCCCCATTTTTATTCTCTTGAACGAGTTAAAAAGGGAAAAAATACCCGGCAATATTTTCATCTTTTACAAGTCATAAAATACCTTAATGGTGCCTCGTCCTGAAGGAATGAGTGGTATAAAGGGTAGCAACTAGTTCCGGCAATGGTGGAACTACTCAAAACATGTAATGGTCAAGAGGCTGGCTAATAAAACCACTCATTGATGCGGTCCCTCAAGAAAGGAAAGCAACCAAGTGAAAGCATATGATCAGCTAAAGAGATGGTGACAATGGAATGAAACAACCAAGGCTCATCTAGTAGAAATTAGCCGATAAAAATGACAATCACGAGACGTAAATCAAGTGCTGGTTTATTTTTACACAAGCTTGAACCATGGAGAACTCTACTTGGATTCAGTTTCATGTTTTATACAAGCTTGAAATGAAAAACTATGCTTGAATAAGTTTCGCATGCCCCCAACATAATGTTTCAATCGAGATACATGCCCCCCAAGCTTCATTGCATTCAACCTAGTGGACATAATGAAGGTTCACTTTCGAGATCCAAGAAAGACTCGACTGGGATTTTACGAGATCTCAATAAAAGACTCAATTGGGAAAAGGGAGTTGTTTCATTTCTTTTAATGAGGTTGACATAGTGAAAGAACTATCCTCAAGACATTTGTTTCATTTTTTAACGAGGTTGACACAAGATCAAGAACTCTCCTCAAAATGTCTTACTTCATTTTTTAACAAGCTTGACACAAGACAAGGAACTATGTTCCACCTCTTGTTTCATTTTTTAACGAGGTTGACACGAGAAAAAGGAACTGTTATGAAACCAGCTCAAGAAAAGATAGAAAAGATAGATAAACGCCTTAGAATTCAGCCTCCTCGAGGGGGCAACCTCCTTTACATTACATAAATGAACAATTCTTGGATGATACAAATGACAAAACCTCATTTCTATATATAGGAGTCTAAGGAGTCACAATATAATCCAGCCGACTTAACAATAATAATATAAAGCCACAAAAATAACAATAGAGGGATTCTATGGGGCACAAAAATAACAATATGGGGGTAATAGGGGCACAACAATATAAATAAGGGGTATAACTACAATAGTAATGGGGTAATCACTAGTATTATAGGGACCCAACATGCCCCTCTCCTTCAAAAAAGTGTTGTCCTCAACGCTTGAGTAGTTCTGGATACGTCTGCATAAAATTCTCATCCTCCCATGTGGAATCTTCAGCGGATAAGTTCTTCCACTTGATAAGATACTCTAAAATTGATCGATTTCATAGCTGTCGAGTTCTTGTTTCTGTGACTGCTTCCGGTTCCAATATAATTTTTCCTTCCTCGTCAAGTTCTGGCAATATTGTTTGAACTGGGAGCTTGTCACCTATAACCTTCTTTAAACATGAAACATAGAAAACTGGGTGCAATCGAGAAGCTGCAGGAAGCTCCAATTTGTATGTCATAGTACCAATCTTTTGCAACACCTTGTACGGACCATAATACTTTGGTGATAATTTATTATCCTTCTTAGCTTGCTTTAGGGACATTTTCTTATATGGTTGTAGCCGTAGGAATACCCAATCACCTACATCAAAACTTCTTTCACTACGATGTTGATATGCCTGTTGTTTCATTCTATTTTGTGCCAACACGAGGTTATCCTTTAAGAGTTGGAGGACTTGTTGTTGATGTTCGATGTGATGTTCCACTGCCTGAACCTTAGAATTTTCTCTTAAATATGATGTGATGGATGGTGGTTGATACCCATAAAGTGCCATAAATGGGGTCATTTTTGTTGTTGTATGGAAGGAAGTGTTATACCACCATTCAGCCAGAGGCAACCATTTGACCCATTGTGTCTGTTTATCAGATACAAAGCAACGAAGATATCCTTCCAAACATTTGTTTACTATCTCAGTTTGCCCATCAGATTGAGGATGATAAGATGAGCTATGAGCTAACTGAGTACCAAGACAAGAAAATAATTTTGTCCAAAAATTTCCAGTGAAAATGGGATCTCTGTCACTTACAATAATCTTTGGGTTTCCATGTAGCTTTTGAATTGTTTCCATAAATGCAGTAGAAACTGTATTGGCTTTAAATGGATGTGATAATGCACAAAAGTGTGCATACTTGGTAAGTCTATCAACTACCACCATGATGACACTCTTTCCCTCAGACTTGGGTAAACCTGTGATAAAATCCATTGAAACATCCTCCCAACGTTGGCTTGGAATGGATAAAGGTTGTAATAGACCCGGTGTCTTAATTGTTTCAACTTTATTTTGTTGGCAAACCAAACATTCCGCCACAAACTTTTGAATATCTGATTTAAGGCCATCCCAAAAAAATTCCTTCTTAACCCTGTGGTAAGTTTTTAAAAATCCTGAGTGCCCTCCTAAGGGAGAAGTGTGCAATTCCATAAGAATCTTTTGTTTTAGCTGGGAATTCTTACAGAGGTATAAGCGATCTTTGTACCATAACGAATCATTTTGCCAGCTAAATGTATCAGAAGTACTGGAATCTTGTTGTAGCTTTCGAATAAGTGCCCACACTTCTTCGTCATTCTTCCATTCCTCCCTTGCTTCGTTTATCCAATCTGGTTGGATAATAGAAATGGCACACAACAATGCTTCCACATCCTCATCCTTTCTTGAGAGTGCATCTGCCACCACATTTTGCTTCCCTTTTTTGTAGATGATTTCAAAGTCATAACCCAACATCTTTGTGACCCACTTTTGTTGCTCTTCAGAGGATAATCTTTGTTCTAAAAAGTATTTAAGGCTATCATGATCCGTTTTTACCTTGAAGTGTCTTCCCATTAGGTAGGGTCGCCATTTCTTAAGTGCATGGAGTATTGCCAACATTTCCTTCTCATAAATAGCTTTGCTTAAAAACTTTCCCTTGATTGGATGACTTTCAAAAGCAATGGGTCTTTCATCTTGCATTAGAACAGCACCAATTCCATTTCCTGAAGCATCACATTCCACAATAAAGGTTTTTGTGAAGTCCGGTGTAGCTAAGACCGGTGCTTGGCACATTGCCTCTTTAAGATGTTCAAAGGCCTTTGTTGCTTCCAGAGTCCATGAAAATGAATCTTTCTTCAATAATGTTGTTAGAGGTGCTGCTATTCTCCCATAATTCTTAACAAACTTGCGATAATACCCTGTCAACCCAAGAAATCCTCGCAGATGCTTTATGGATGTGGGAATTTTCCATTCCTTAATGGCTTTAATTTTGCTAGGGTCTACCTTAACTCCTTCATGAGATACAATATGACCCAAATATTCCACCTCCTGGACTCCAAAGAAACATTTGGATCTTTTTGCATATAATTGTTTCTCCTCCAATAGTTGTAGCACCCTGTCAACATGTTCAACATGATCCTTCCAAGACTTGCTGTAGATTAGTATATCATCAAAAAATACTAACACAAATTTTCTAAGGAATGGTTTGAAAATTGAATTCATCAAACCTTGAAATGTTGAAGGTGCATTGGTAAGGCCAAAAGGCATGACCAAAAATTCATAATGACCCTCATGAGTTCTAAATGCCGTTTTCGGAATGTCTTCAATCTTCATTCTGATTTGATGATATCCCGAACGAAGATCCAACTTGGTGAAGTAAATTGATCCATGCAATTCATCCAGTAATTCATCAATAACAGGAATGGGGAACTTATCTTTAATAGTGAGCTTGTTGAGCTCCCTATAATCGGACACATGCGCCATGATCCATCCTTCTTGTGCACCAATACTACTGGAGCTGAGAAAGAACTTTGACTCGGTTGAATTATACCAGCCTCTAGCATTTCTGCAACCATACGTTCAATTTCACTTTTTTGGACATAGGGATATCTGTACGGCCTGATGTTTGGAGGAACACTTCCTGGAATCAGATGAATAGCATGATCATGATCATGCATAGGTGGGAGACCTTTTGGAGTCTCAAATACCTTGGAATGATTGTCCAGGACTTTTTGGAGATCTGGAGAAATAGATGATTCCAATGTGGAAACATCTAGCAAACATAATTGTGCAATTACACCTCTTTGCTCCTTTTTTAGAAGCTTTGTCATGCCATTAGAGCTGATTATCTTTCCTGGTTTCCCTGCAATACCCCTTAATTCAACTTCCTTTCCTTCCGTAGAAAATTTGATGAAAAGTTCTTGAAAATTAAAAGCTATTGTACCCAAGGATTGTAGCCATTGGACTCCTAGTACAACATCAGCACCTCCCATTGGAATGGAAAGCATTGGGCTAGTCAATACATATTCTCCCATGGATAGCTTGATATTATGGCACTTTCCAGAGCAATTTATTGTTCCTCCATTTGCAATCATCACTTGACACTCTGGTGCTGGATATAGGAAGCAATTCAATTCTTTTGCTACCCTACAATGAATAAAATTGTGGGTGCTTCCTGAATCAATCAACACTATTACCTTTTTCTTCTTGATTTGTCCTTCTATCTTGATGGTTTGAGGAGTGGTAATTCCCGCCAATGCATTACAAGATATGGTCGGATTTATTTGTTCTTCATCTAGGCTTTGTTCCTGGAGTATATCTTCTTCTTTTGACCTTTCTTGCTCCTTTTCTTCTTCCTCTTCACAATCTATGTAGAATAATTTCTTCTCAGCACACTTATGACCTTTAGTGTATTTGCTATCACAACTGTAACAAAGCCCTTTTGCTCTTTTTTCTTCCAATTGTTGTGGTGTCAACCTTATAGGTTGTGGAAGACTAGGGGCAACAACACTTCCGTCTTTATAGTTGTGAGTGGTATGCTTCCTGGTTGCCATAATTTTGCTTTCCATTTTTCTTGCTAACCTGAATGCCTTCTCTAATGAATCAGGTTCCCAAAGGCGAACATCATGTTGGATATTATCCTTTAAAGACCCTATGAACACATCAATCCTATGCTCCTCTGGAATATCTTTTACCCTTATGTTCAATTTTTGGAACTCCTCAATGTGCTCCATTACTGAACCCTTTTGTTTGAGACTTATCAATTGGCTAAAAAAAGTGTTGCTTTTTGTATCTTCATAATGTGCTATCAATTCTTCCATAAAAATTGCCCAAGTGATAAATTGTTTTCGAGAGCAAAGCCATTGATACCATACAAACTGATTTGGTTCCAAATATATAGTTGCCATACGTACCTTTTGTGCGTTTTGCACATTATTGAGATCGAAGAATTGCTCCATCTGTAATATCCATGTGGCGGGATCCTTGCCATCAAACTTCCTCATATCGATTTTTGGAATATGGTGATTCTTCGATCCAACATTAGCATCTATGGAATCATGATTAACATTTCTTTTGTTCTCATCATGAGTTTCCTTTACTACCTTTTCACCATTAGTGACCCTTTCTTGTAGCAACTTCTTCAATTCTTCCATGTTTGTCTTCAAATCTATCTTCAAATCTGCCATGTATCTCTTCAAATCTGTTTTTGAATCATCCATCTTAGCTTCCATGCCCTTTATCTTAGATTCCACACCATTTATCTTAGATTCCACGCCACTTATCTTAGCTTCTGTTAGCTTTTGTGAGCGTGACATTTGTTGCACTTGTTCTTGTAATTTTGATATATCATGTAGCATTTCTTCCTCTTCTTCATGAGTCATGCTAGAGCTTTCAGGTTCCTTACTAGGTGTTTGCATTTTCTTTCCTCGGGGCATCAGTTACCGATAATAATGCTTTACTATGCCCTTTGAATTACGTTAAACCAAGCTTACACAAAAATTTAAAAAAAAAAACTACACACCTTTTTTCACTTTATAGAAGCCTAGTATTGAATCTGATGTATCTCTGTAATTTCAGATCATCCAGTTCTGAAATTGCTACCTGTAGTAGCCTTCTGCGTCCTCTTTCCAATGCCACAAGTCTGAGCCAAATTAGATTCTCCAAGGAAGAGTTATGTGAAATCTCCCACAGTGACTTGCTTTTAGACTGGTTCAATAGATCGAACTTGTACGACATACCACGAGTCATTGTTTCAACCTTTGAATCTAAGACATACATACAAGAAACTACAGTTCATCCTCTTTCTGTACCTTCTTACGAAATTTCAATCCGATCCCCAGAGAGAAAGTTATGACGATTTTCCCCAGGTCACCTGTTTTGAATGTAATTCAAGAGTCTGCAAAAAGACCAACTTCCTCAGATCATATCTCCGCAAATATCTCACGAAAAGCTCTGAAATTCGAACCCAAGGTTTAGCGAGATTTCTTCTCAAATGGGTTTTTTTTTGTGACTTCTGAAACAGCACAGAAAAAACGTTATAGTGAAAATGCCACGATGACCTGTTTGGAGCAACGAAGCCCTAGAATCCAAAGCTCTCATACCAAATGTTATGAAACCAGCTCAAGAAAAGATAGAAAATATAGATAAACGCCTTAGAATTCAGCCTCTTCGAGGGGGAAACCTCCTTTACATTACATAAATGAACAATTCTTGGATGATACAAATGACAAAACCTCCTTTCTATATATAGGAGTCTAAGGAGTCACAATATAATCCAGCCGACCTAACAATAATAATATAAAGCCACAAAAATAACAATAGAGGGATTCTATGGGGCACAGAAATAACAATATGGGGGTAATAGGGGCACAACAATATAAATAAGGGGTATAACTACAATAGTAATGGGGTAATCACTAGTATTATAGGGACCCAACAGGAACTCTCCTCAAGACCCTTGTTTCATTTTTTAAGGAGCTTGACACAAGACAAAAACTATGCTCATCACCCCTTGTTTCATTTTTTAACGATGTTGACACAAGATCAAGCTATCCTCGAGACTCATTGTTTCATTTTTTAATGAGGTTGACACAAGAAAATAACTATCCTTGGGCTCTTGTTTCATTTTTTAACGAGGTCGACATAAGAAAAAAGAACTCTCCTCAGGACTCTTGTTCATGGCCCATATGAAAACAAGGCTCCCAAGAGGTCTTCACTAGACGGAAGGACCATGTTCCAGGAGGAATACAAGTCATTGGGTACCAATGACAGATCAGGTCCCAATGCCCCCAGTACATGATGTACTAGATCATCTGCGTGATCACCAATGGAGGTGGAATGGGTAGCCACATAATTGACCTGTGGTGTGGAAGGTACTGCTGGAAAACAAGAGCTAATAGGGAATGATGGTTGCAAAGGATGTATCTGGTGACTAATGAACGACAATTGATCAAGTGTCACAGTTCTTTTGTCGTGCGGAAAACAAACCACATGGAAAATTGAAGAAACCAGAGCTCCCATGACATAAATGTAGTTGCGTCCAAGGAGAATATTGAAATCCAATGCACCTTGGATGACCATCACGTATATATAGTTGGTTTTACCCTTAGGAAACCTCGGAAAGATCCCTAAGGGTTGACTGGTTCCTCCATCGAAAGCCAACAGGTTCTGGGTGACAAGCACAAGCTGGGGGGAGCCCAAAGCTTGCCAAGTAGTGGAAGACAAGAGGCTAACAAACGCACCTTCATCCAATAGAGTTCCAAGTACTGCCATATTAGAGGCGTGTACAGTGATTTGGAAAGGCACATAATATGGGAGGCAGAAAGTAGTCAAATGACTCCAATCGAAGGAAACGATAGAATGACCTGGTGGGGGTATCTAATGATTGCCCCCATGCGCTATAGGAATAGAAGAAGGACTCTCCTGAGCAGCAGGGATAGGAGGGCCATCCTTTGATCCATGAGAATCTGAAGAGACGAGAAGAACATGAGTAGTATGTTCATTATGCTCTTCCCTAATAGAATGAAAAACTGGTGGCGAAACCAAGTCAACACCCTTTTCGACCAATGGTTGGTCAGGATAGACATAACAGAGTCAAGCTCAGGAAGAGTAGGATGGGAAAGAGATCAATCCAAGTGTTATGGACATTTTTGTGCCTTACAGCTCTAAGCATGAAATGTCTATAAACCAAGGGCTCCTAAGTCCCTAAAAGTGTTGTTCTAACTCCTAAAGGAACAAGGTCAACAAATTACAGCTTCTCCCAGAAGTTCTCCACCAGAAACCGCTCAGAATCAGTCAAATCAGGATCATTTCAGCTGCCCCACTAGCCAAGTGCATTGCATAGCACCCAAGTCCACTAGCTAGGTGTGTTGCAACGCACCTAAATGCACTACCAGGGTGCGTTGAGCGGGAAATGAAAAGTGGCAGAGTCATTACACGAGGTGGAGAGACAATGGAAGCTTCCAAAATCTTCTCCAATGACACGTGCCTCACTGAATTCGACCAAGGATGAGTAAGAGGCTCTCGGTCTCCAAGTGGAAGCAAGAACTGACAAAGAGAAGACACTAGTCAAATCATAAGCTGACTCATACTTCTTGCATACATCTATATATGGATCCCTCATCCCAGAGATCCAGAGGCTGGAATTTTGTACATTGAAAAGAATTGCTATTGATTTTGAGATAGATATCAGAGTATTGGGTGATTTATGCTTTGTTGGAGGTGAAGAGGGGCTTCTCTACTGGGAGGTTGATGCTGGATCAGGAATCATCGGTTGTAACTCCTCCTGGATCTTCTTGTTATATCAATAAAACTATTCGAGTTTCTCCTACATGCTTGTGTATCATTGATATTTGTTACATTTGTATGTTTAGCTTAAATCTGATCCTAAGCTTTTTATGAGTATGAACCCATGTCTTTGTATAGTTTCCTTCTTCTATGATCTTGCAGGTACTTGGTGAAGCTGGGTGAGTAAGGGAGCAGGTAGCTGGAAGCTGTCAAAGAGGAGAGAGATTGGATCAAAGGACTAGCGCAAGACACAGGTTGGTTCATCCTACTTCTCTTTGTTTATAGTTCATAAAGAAGAATACAAAAGTAGTTTTCTCTGTTTGTTTCTAAGGTCACTGTCACACCTTAGTGGGATAGGGTCATTCTGAATAGACACTTTTCCCGTTAACAAAATGGCGACTCCGCTGGGGAGACGATTGTCTAGTTTGTTTGTTTGTGTTTCTCTTGTTGTTTGTTTCATAAACTTAGAAGTAGCAAATCGAACTGCATTTGCGATTAACAAATGCAAAGTAGACATCTGCTGCTTCAATCCATTCACTGGATCTGTTTATGATTTGAACAGCTGATTCACAAATGATCTAATTGCCCTTTGTGATAGCTCTTAGACCTTCTTTAAATCTACCCTCTGATTGTGCATTACTGATTGCTTTTACTCGGCCAAAAACCATAGATTAAACTGCAAACCGTGACCTAGAACCCGGATAGAATTCTCCTTTCTGCCCCAGAGCAGGTATTGTGAAGAGTTCCTGCATTTCAGCGCAGTTCCCGAGAGGGCAACCTTCATTGCAATCCAGTTTCTTTATGTAACAGGTGCGCTGATCAGCCTAGCCTTGTGCAGCTGAGGTCTTTTCTCAATTTTTTCAGTTTTATCTCTGATTTTTGCAGCCTGTGATCAGTGTATGTGTATGTTTAAAAACCCCTTTTCCTTGTTGTAATTCCGCCTCAGTTGTATAAAAGAAACTGTAGATTTTTTTGTGTGTTTGTTACGTCATTTACGGTTTCCCATTGCAAAAGTAGAATAGTCATACTGTCGTCCTTTGGTTCAGATCTGTCGCAAGTGTTGATTTTGATCATAAGAGAAAGTTTATTTGCTATTGACAGTCGATTATGCTTTTACTTTTGCCTTTGGTCTGAATTTGTGACTTTCTAGTGTCGAAACGAGTATTTATTTCAAAATCATAAAGTGTCGTAATCATCTCTACCTTTTGATTTCGGAAAGAAGCTTGTTTGTGTTTGTCACTTGAAAGTAAATTCAGATTTGTACAACAACTTGCCTTTTAGGCATCAATATTAAGAAAGTGAAAAAAAAAACACATGCATGTGCATTTGCATATTGGCAGTCTGTTTGGCTTGATTTAGGAAAAGTGCATTTACAGTGTGCTCTTTGCTCTTTGCGAAAAGATTGTGTCTTTCTTTTCCCTTAGTAGCTAAGATTTTCATTGCTGAAAAGAGATAAAAGTTTGTTTATCATCTTTAGATTGCATTTTAGGAATTACATCTACATCTCGTGGTGATCCCAAAAGGAAAACTTCATAAGAAAGATCAACTTAAAATAAACTCAATGAACTTAACAACGCTTTGTAACTTAACGGACAACATTTAGAGGTCTAGGCTAGAGACGTATTCCAGCGTCGTAAAGCCTGGTAACTGTTGTCCTCACTGATGGTTGGGTGATTCCTCCACTTTGATACGATAAGTGCCAGTACCGACTTGTGCTCCCACGTACTGTCGAGTATATATTGGGAGACCCCTATAGGCTTAAAACCTTTATCCATAGGAAGCCGTGTCGGCCGCCCTACGGATCGCAATGCACCGAACATAGCATTCGGGAAGATTGACTGTCGTACCGTAAAAAGTATTCTGCAGTTTTGCAATTGGTTTGGTACTCCCTCTACCTAGACCTCCAGAGCAGTCCCTTTCGTTCCTTTTCAGACTCCTTAATGGAAAAGGTCCATCTGAGCACTTGTCACTTCAGGCTCATTAAAAATCGAAGGAGACTAGCGTCATCTTTTGTTTTTTCTCGACTCTTAAAAACTGAAAAAAACAAGTTGTGTCAAAGCGTGTTAAAATTTATTTTAAATGGAATATTCATACCCTTTTCCTACGTTGATCTTGGGTTGAGAAAATGGAACCTACCAACCAAGGAATTCCCCTTGGTGGAAATCCTAGTCCCTTCTCCTCTTGGGGAGATGTTGGTGTGCCCCATATGGCCACATTGTCGCTTCCAGGACTGACAATTGGCTTGCCAGTATGGCTCTTCTCAACCAATGTCATTCAGAACACCACCATTCCTGAACAATCGAATCAGCAATTAGACGAGTCCAGAGTTGCCCACCAGCCTTCTACTTCCTCTAATTCTTCCTCTCCTCCTTCATCTTCGCTTGATGGAACTGGTAAAACTAAAAGCCAAGTTCCTAAGGAGAAGAAGGAAAAGAAGAAGAAAGAGAAGAAGAAGAAGGAGCCAAAGGTGAATGTGGGAAAACGAGTGTCGTCTAACGAAAATCCACACACTGCACCGACCAGGCCTAAATCGCCATGTGTCATTTGCAACGGAGACCACTTTCACAGAGATTGTCCTTGCATCCCCCGGATACTAAGGGACTGGTCTCCTCGTTTGCACAATCCGGTGTCATCAACCTCTGGTGATCATGTTGAAAGCACACCGTCAACTAGTGAAAGTGAAGCCCTAGGACAAAAAGGGAAAGCTAGATTTCCTTATAAACTATGCGAAGGCGACCATGCCCTCCATCGTTGTCCCTTCTTAGATGAAGCTAAAAGAGTTTTGGATGATCGTCCGGTTTCACCGTAACGACTTCCTCCTGGATATAAAAAACTTTTGCCGAGTCCATCACTAGTTGAGAATCCAACTGGCCCGCTCAGGTGGTCGGCTGAAGTGCCTATCATTGAAGATAAACCAACTGAATCCATACCAGACAAAATTCAAAAGGTTGAGGCGGCAGTTGACCCGGTCTTGCCTTCAGAGGTTCTATCTTCGGATGATACAGTCACTGAAGAGAACAAGGATGACACCGTCCAAATTCTCTTCATCAACACAGACTCTGACGAACATGGGGGCAATCTACCCATTCCTTTACCGCAGGAAGGAAGTTCTTCAGAGCCATACCCGGCCGTCTACTCGGTCCCACCTCCAAGCAACCTAGTTGTCTCCTTCGACTGGAATCAAGTAGGCAAACCCCGCCTACCAGCAAGCGTACCATTCCGAATTATCGTTCAAATATATAGAATGGTCATGGCTAGTACCATCATAGATGAGGGGGCTTCTGTGAGTATCCTTTCCTCTATTGCTTGGAAAGCGCTTGGTTTGCCATCGCTATCGCTTGAGATGAGAAATCTGATAGGCTTTGATAAAGGAACCAGTCGATCTTTAGGGATCCTTCCCGATGTGCCCATAACATTGAGAAGGAAGACAGTTCGCATGAACGTCATGGTAGTTCAAGGACCCTTGGATTATAACCTACTCCTTGGATGAGACTATATTTATTGCATGGGAGCCATCGTCTCCTCACTCTTTAGAGTAATGTGTTTTCCACACGAAGGAAGAGTGGTCAAGCTCGTGGACCAGCTTTCATTTCCTGGATCATGCATAGAAAATAGTCATATACCGTCCCTAAATGGTCTTTTCACGCAAGAAATGTCTCGACCCCCAGTCCGTCCTCCCAATGAGCGCGAGTAATTCGGAGGGATATGACTGAAACCCAGGGGGCATGCGTCCTGGTCTGCTTCGGCAGGAAAACTTCGGGTATAGGGTAAGTTTCCGCGGGAGAATATGACTAGTCTATACCCCGTCCGTCGGTGGAAGAGGGGTTATTCTAGAATAATATTCTCTTGTCAAAGTTATGTGAGTTGGCGGACGTCATCACTCACCTTTGTTTATCTCGGTAGACATCGCCGAAGAAGTGTTTTGTTTGCACCGCAAATAGAGCAATCTTTGGTAACCTGTAAGAGGTAGGCCTCTCCTGATAGAACAAATGTTTTGTCTGCAAATTGAGGGGTAACCTTGAAACCATATTTTATACCTGGGGGCATGCAAACCTTTTGGAGTGCAAGCGAAGGGCGACTATTTATTTTTTAAATTTTTAGGTCCTCCCTTTAAACCCGTAGGCTAACCCTTTAAACTCGTAGGATTAGTCGTCACCTAACTTGCATAAAGAAAGGATGTGGGGCAAAAATCTAAAAGTTGTCATTTTAATATGAGACATTCTTATCATATGACTGGATTAATCGAGCAGTTTTAGCACATAGTTCAAGCTCGTTAAAAAATAAACATAAGACACGAGCAAATGTTTCCACCCGCGTTTAAGCTCGTTAAAAAATGAACTATTCCCCGGTAAATAACCACCGTGAATGAAGCATTTCAGCCATTAAAGCCTTGGTCGTGTTTGCACCGTCACCTCCACTTTTCCATTGGCCGATCATTCACCTCCATTTGATTGTTTACCCATTTTGAGGAACGGCTGCGAAGAGTGATTTCACTAGCCATCCTTGTGACACTGCCGTGATTGGAAAATTACAACCCTTACCTGGAATCAGCTGCTACCCATTTTATCACTCGTTCCTCAAAAGACGAGTCTTCTTTAAGCTCTTTTCAACTGACTCGTAAAATATGAAAAGATTGCCAAGTTTTGGCCTTCCAGCTCGTTAAAGCGACAGGAAGTGCTATCCCTCCTCTAGATTTTAATCTTTTTGGACCTGAGGGATTATTGCACAAAAAGATCGAGCGCTTGTTTTGTTCGGCTCGTTAAAACTATCGAAAATTCATCCCTTCTATATTGTTTTATACTTTTTCGGACTTAAGGGGTTAGATGACGAAAAAGGAATTTCGGAGTTACCTTTACGTACCTTTTCAGACTCTCTAAAAATGAAAAGGACCAAGTTATCTTTGTCATTAGACTCGTTAAAAAGATTAATAGCGACAAACTTGTCTTTAGACGAGAATGAGTTTCACTATCGCTAGGCTCGTTAAAACATAGCGATGGGTTTGCCCGAAGGGAAAATTATAGAACAAGTATATGTTATTCTCCTCCAGCTTGACAAAAATAAAGAGGTACTGGTCAACAATGACTGGGGAAAAATTGGGAAGAAAACTCAAAGAATCTTTATTGGTAGCAAGTCGCTCTTGAACATGACACTTCCACTCCATGCCCGAGCCGGGTTGGGTTGTTTCATTCACCGGTCACATCACCATGGTCACGCCATACCATCCACATTTGGGGTAAATGCTACCAATCCATCTCATAAGTGTCGCCGACATGTTCAAGAGAAGTCATCCAGAGAAGTCACCTGTGTCCCATCCACTACCATACATTATACTTCATCCTTTCATGACCACCATCCTGAACCATATATCATCAGATCGTTTTCACCTCCATCAAAATCATTTGCTCCGTTCTGTGTCATTGATGTGGGATTCATTAAGGCCCTCCTTTGATGGATCACTTCTTGTCTACATCAACTCATTATCCAAGAAGTTGATCTAGGAACACCCCATTCAATACTTTGAAGCTTGCATGCCTCAATGGCAAGTTTCTCACTTCCGGCGATAGGTATACATCAATGACCTTCGACCGAAAGATTTTGCGTGATGTTCGACACCAAGTCCTTTATTCACACCATGTGAATTGTACTGCAGTACCTTGAGGGTCATTATCATTATCGATGATTCCTCTCGCGCTTGTTAATAGTTTACGTCATTGACTGGTAATCAAGCGATGTCTTTCCATGTTCGACTTCAAAACATTTCTCACATGGATCGACTTGTACTTCGATTGAAGATCGGACGAGATTGAAGACCCCGGATCTAGTTTCATCCATCCGGGCTGCGAAATATATTTAGGAAAATAAAGACATTGAAATGTACAACATTGCAGCACAGATAATCATCCTACCAAAAGGATGATGACTCTATCTGAATCATCAGTCTACCATCATACAATTGTCTGTCCTATGTACATGAAAATGAATTTATAAAGCTGAGCATGGGAATGCCCGCCTCAGCTAGATCATGAAAACAGTATGAAGATAATGTATTGTATTGTATATTATTACAGCTCTCCTCCCAGTATTGAAAGAACTTCGGATCCTCCTAATAAAGCATTTCACCCGATAAACGGTCTCATACTTTAGGGGGCAACTGTTATAGACATTTTTGTGCCTTACAGCTCTAAGCATGAAATGTCTATAAACCAAGGGCTCCTAAGTCCCTAAAAGTGTTGTTCTAACTCCTAAAGGAACAAGGTCAACAAATTACAGCTTCTCCCAGAAGTTCTCCACCAAAAACGCTCAGAATCAGTCAAATCAGGATCATTTCAGCTGCTCCACTAGCCAAGTGCGTTGCATAGCACCCAAGTCCACTAGCTAGGTGCGTTGCAACGCACCTAAATGCACTAACAGGGTGCGTTGAGCGGGAAATGACAAATGGTAGAGTCATTACACGAGGTGGAGAGACAATGGAAGCTTCCAGAATCTTCTCCAATGACACTTGCCTCACTGAATTCGACCAAGGATGAGAAAGAGGCTCTCAGTCTCCAAGTGGAAGCAAGAACTGACAAAGAGAAGACACTAGTCAAATCATAAGCTGACTCATACTCCTTGCATACATCTATATATGGATCCCTCATCCCAGAGATCCAGAGGCTGGAATTTTGTACATTGCAAAGAATTGTTGTTGGTTTTGAGATAGATATCAGAGTATTGGGTGATTTATGCTTTGTTGGAGGTGAAGAGGGGCTTCTCTGCTGGGAGGTTGATGCTGGATCAGGAATCATCGGTTGTAACTCCTCCTGGATCTTCTTGTTATATCAATAAAACTATTCGAGTTTCTCCTACATGCTTGTGTATCATTGATGTTTGTTACATTTGTATGTTTAGCTTAAATCTGATCCTAAGATTTTTATGAGTATGAACCCATGTCTTTGTATAGTTTCCTTCTTCTGTGATCTTGCAGGTACTTGGTGAAGTTGGGCGAGTAAGGGAGCAGGTAGCTGGAAGCTGTCAAAGAGGAGAGAGATTGGATCAAAGGACTAGGGCAAGACACAGGTTGGTTCATCCTATTTCTCTTTGTTTATAGTTCATAAAGAAGAATACAAAAGTAGTTAACTCTATTTGTTTCTAAGGTCACTGTCACACCTTAGTGGGATAGGCTCGTTCTGAATAGACACTTTTCCCATTAACACCAAGTCAATCTCTTTGTCAATCAAGAGAGGGTGAGAAGAAAGCCTCTAATAACCAACCAAAAGTTGGGTTTAAGGAGCTGTAATATTTTCCAAAACGGTGGAAGCTTTATCCATAAGCAGACAAAGGTGAAGAATATGTTCACCTTCACATAACCTACAGTGGAATCTAATCTTCCTTTTCATCTTACCACTGCTAGTTGAGGGTGTAACATCAATATGATCTTGAGATGGTGATAAGGATTGACGAGTCAGATCTTGAGACCATACTTCTAAGATCTTAGGAATATCAGGAAAATCACGAAGAAAATGGTCACCCTTGCACAAATTACAAGGAAATTTAATCTTTCATGGAGGATCAGAGGATTTTTCTACTGGAGGTGCACTCAGAGCAATAGTCGCACGATTGGCCTCTCAGTTATCTAGCTTTTTCTTCTTCGTCTTCCTCTTCTTCTTCTTATCCTCCTGGTTACTAGATTTGGAACTTTCACTAAGCGAAGTAGAAGAGGAGGGTGAAGAAATATGGGAAGTAGGCGAAGGGTCAACCTTAGAATCATCATGGCATGATTCGAATGAAGGAGACGGCAGGGCCAGAGTCGAGACACTCAGGATCATCGAGGTTGAAAACAACCAAACAGGTAGGCCAATGGTTAACCCAGGCAGGGACAATGTTGCCATATAAGGAACACCATCATTTCCAAAAGAAGGAAAAGGACTAGGATTCCCATTCGGGGGGAGACCTTGACTGATAGACTCTGGAAATGTTTCCACTGGAATTAACTTGAAAGAAACTCTAACTGCAACCACTAATATTTCGTGGGTAGTTAATTTTACAACATTGAAACAAAACTTTTCCTTTTAATATTTTAAGAGTCGAGAAAAGGGCGATAAGTGACTCTATCGCTTTCGAAGTTTAATGAGCCTGAAAGGAAAAGTGCTCAAATGATCCTTTTACTTTTAAAGATTCAAAAAGGAATGAAAGTGACTGCTCTGGAGTACTAGACAAGAGGTTTACCAGAAAAATCGTCAAACTGCATATACACCTTGGCAATAAAATGAAAGAGAAATGACCAAGGATTTTCCGTACGACAGTCAATCTTCTGGAATGCTATGTTTGGTGCGTTATGACTCATAAGGTAGCAGACTCAACTTCCTATGGATAATAGGATGATAACCTAGTGGGTTCTCCCAATATATACTCGACGGTACGGGGAGCACAAATCCGTCAACTTCAGGATTAATGAGCTTAGGCAATCTTCTTGAGTAATATAGAAGATTTGGACACATATTTTGGAATATGACAAAGAGCAGATGTCACTCAAAGACCGACTCTACCCGGGATCAGGGATGCGGGGTCGGTGATAAAATAATGTGTAACAAATATAGTGATAAAGTTTCTCCAATATTTGGTTTCTCCCAAAAATCTCCTTACTTTTGTTACATTGTTGGGTTTAGGCCAATTCACAATGACATCAAATTTTGAGGGATCAATCTTCAATTCACCCCCTCCTACAATATGACCCAAATAAACCAAAGAGGTTTTCCCCGTTTAGACATCTTCAAATAAAAATTTCCCTTTTTCAAGACATCTAGAAATTGTTTCACATGCTTTACATGCTCTTCATGAGTCTTACTGAAAATCAAAATATCATCTAAGTAGACTATGAAAAAATCATCAAGGCATGGTCACAACACATCATTAATAAGTCTCATGAATGTGGAAGTGCATTGAAAATCCCAAAAAACATAACTAACCATTCAAACAAACCTTATTTTGTCTTTAAAACAATTTTCCAAATATCATCTTCAACAATCCTTATCATATGATAACCACTTCTCAAATCTAGCTTATTAAAGTAAACAGCTTCCTTTAACTGCTCTATAAAATCACCAACGCAAGGAAGAGGATAATTATTCTTTACCATGATCTTATTCAATGCTCAGAAATCCACACACATGTGCCATATACCATATTTCTTTAGAACCAAGACAATAAGAGACCCACAAGGAGATATCATAGGACTGATGACCCCTTTTTCAAGCCGATCTTGAATTTTCTTCTTGATCTTTGTATTCTCCAAAACTGACATTCTATACATGCCAATATTTGGTAGTGGTACATCCTGCTGCAAGTGAATCTCATGTTGGATTCCTATTTTTTGAGATAACCCTTCAGGTTCCTCAAACATCTTGTCATAAGTGTTAACAAATTCAACCAATTCATGCTTGAGTTTAGAATCTCATTCTATGAAATCTTTAGATTTAGCATTATCTTTAGCTTTAGTCATCAAAAACACAAAATTCTTATTAGCATTTACAAGCCTTTTCATCTGACCAGCACTAACAAGAGATAATTTCATCCTCTTGTGATGTGCTCTAGAAATATAATCAATTCCATATTTAAAAAGATGACATTTGTTTTCATGATGATAGAATATGGCTTTTAGTTCATACAAGTATGGAATCCCTAAGACAATCCTATAATTATCAAGTCGTATAACATCAAGCTATACCTCATCTATCAAATTAGCAGTGATGGCGAATTTGAGTTTACATTTTCTGTCACTTGTAATTTGGAATCGTCACATACCCAACCCAAAGGGTAAGGTTTAGTATGAGGTGTATTTTATAAATTAAGTTTCTTGACAATTGCTTCAGAGATAAGATTGACTTGGGATCCACTATAAAGTAATGTATCAACCATTGTATTTTTTGTAATGACACTGATATGAAAAATCTCTCTTCTTTCTTTATCATTTTGAGATTCAATAGGCTTACTAGAAGAACTAGTACTTGCATTAGAAGCTATACCTTTCATTCCCATGGTTGGGATTTTAGTTTCATCAGCTGAATAAGATCATAGATATTGTTGAGTTGTAACAACAATCTTTTGCTTCCCCTTGTTATTGAACTTTGTTGGTCTCATTTTAGGATGTAATTTCCAACAGCGGTCTTCCTCATGCCATCTTTTGAGCAATCTTTGCAAGTAAGTTTCTCTCCCTCTTTCTTGACAGTAGCATTCTTCTTGGTGTTGCCTTTAAACTTCCTCTTCCCTTTGTCTCCATATTTAGAAGGTTTCTTTCTAGTGTATTGAGGAACATTCTTTCCTCTTTATTCTAAATATGTTTCTTGAACACATACTTCATCTAGATTGGTGGGATTAAACATAAGTATAGTAAGTCTAAAATAACTATGTAATCTACCTATGTATTTAAGGTGGGTATCTTGTGTAGATAAATCAACACCAAAGATTAAAGATCTTCTTCTAAATTCTTGCGTGTAACTTTGGACACTCTGACCTTTAGCTTGTCTAAAATTTTTCCAATCCATAATTTCTTTTTTCATGTAATCTAATTGATAAAATTGCCTTCTTAATGCATCTATAAAATAATTCCAAGAAGAGATAATTTTACCACTTTTCTTCAAATATTCTTGAGGTTTGGCCTCCCACTAGATGAGAGTTGCATGTTCCAGATGAGGGGAAGCAAGCTGGATCTTTCTGACATCATCATCAATATTTTTAATCCTACAATAGACTACAATTTGATGAACCCAATTATCTAACTTTTCATAATTTACTTCCCCATTGTACATTGGAAATTCAAACTCGACATCAAGCTTAATCAAAGGATCCTTAGCATCTCCTTTGGGATATGGAGGAGGACTAGGTCTATCAGAGGAAGTGTGTGAAGAAGGAGGTGAGGTTGTAGGTGAAGATGGAGGTGAAGGAGGAGCTAGAGGTGGAGGCTTGTTCCCATCACCACCATTACCTTTTGGTTGATTATATATTTCTCCTTGCATCCTTGTTGTCTTATCATTGTACAACACTTTCACCATCTCAAACCTATCATAGAAATCTTTTTTAAAAGATATCTCATTCTCAGACATCAGTTCTTATCCTTCTTTATGTGGCATGACTTGTGGATTTTGTGGCCTCCTTGAGCCAATTTGAGGGTTTTTTTCTTCAATCACTCCTTCTCCTATTTTCAATTTAGACCTTGTAGTCATTCAATAAAACACTTGCAAAATATATCAAACCTTCACAAAAACCATGCTCTGATACTAAACGGATCTGAAATTAAAATTGAGGGTTTCATGTAAAGTTTCACAATCTAGTTTGTCTTATGGACAATGGATCGATATTGAAAAAACACACAAACTAAGTTAAATTTTACATATTTTAATGGTAAAAAGTAGACAACAAGCATCATCACAACACAACAATTTGATGATGGAGTTCACCCCTCTTATGCTACGTCTTTGGGTCTATCTTTGAATGGTGACTCTTTATATTATATGCCAAAATTTGAAATTACATTGACATAAAATGTTCAAATTTCAAAAATAACACTGGCATTATGTCCAAAACACCCAAAAACCCCTATGTAGGTTATTCTTCGGCTCAAAAGGGCTGAAAATGGACAAGTTAGGCCTCATTCTCCATTTCCCTACTAACTATTTAGCAAATTCATCCTCCCTACAAAAATGGCAATGAAACTACTCTCTGGAAAATTAGGAAGGCACAATTTTAGCCACCAAATTTGGCGGGATCGGCCCATGATTCTCGTTGTCTTGAGTGCAAAATCTAGAACCGTTAACCGAAAAAATTGGTCACATCCCTATTCTTCCACCTTTGGTTAGTCACATGGTAGTAAATATGACTATGGGGGGGAGGCCATAAGCCATGCACCGCCCATTCCCACTCCTAGTCACCTGTCCATTAATGTAACCATGGGTCAGGGCATGGATAGGGTGCCACATGCCTTGCACCTCCTGAACGCCCACCAGTGGTCGTGTGAGGGTGATATGGCATGGGGCCATAACCTTGGCACTTATCTGTTGGCTACAACATCCTCACTAATATACCGCTGGTTTTGTTTTTTACCATGTACCTTGGGGCTGGGTTAGTCGAGCATGCTTGCCAACCTGATCCTTCCCCCAATATTCATACCTAGTCAATTTATTACTAAATGTCATCACCATCGTTAACAAATCCCTATGATGGTCTAACGATAATGTGCTATGTTGGCTTGTGAGATGTTGCAAGTTTGATCCATGTGGAGTTTTTATCAGCTGACACCAACCAATTTTGGCCCAATATGGGGTGCCACATGGTGCCTTGTGATTGGGCCACGTGTCACCCAATTACTGGCCAAATTATCCAAACTCAATTCACTCATTGTTGTCTAATATCTAAATGACACATGTCATATCGAAATTGGCCTATTTGACAACCATACCTCCAATCAGCCTACTAACATCAGCACGATGTCATCGTACAAACTGTCGCGTGGCAGCCATACACTACCCAGTGAACCCTACAAGTTGACCTTTTAGTTATTGGCCAAAAACTTCAAAATGTGATAACTTCCTCATACGATGTCAGATTGAGGCGATTCAAGTGTCATTAGAATCACAACAACGAGATATACAATTTGGCACTATTTTTAGTAGAATTTGATCATTTTCATTTTTGAGCATATTTTTGATCCCCTGGATCAACTAGTGACAAACAACCCTAAAAACAAAAGATGATAGTTGTAGTTGTTCTTTATATATACAAAATAAACATTCAAAACCCTACAAAATATTTCATGCAAAAAATAGCAAATAGCAGCACATTAAATCAAAGAGACCCAATGGAAATGGAATGGTATTTATTATTATTGAATTTAAATAAACACATCTGGTGAGAAGAATGTGCAGACTTGGATCTACAAATATCCCCATGTGGGATGGGTCCTTGAATACCCTGCGCTTCAGTCTTATCTCTATCTCTCCTAATAGTTGTAGTTGGGAAAATGGTGTTCATGGTGGCTTGAACTCGAAAATGGGAGGTCAAATCTCACAGGATGATAATGAGGACTGTTGTAGCTTATATTGTGATTTAAGCCTTATTTTCAGTTTTATCATGAAATGAAAGAAAAATCAAAAGAAATGAAAAATTAAACCTTTGTTTAAAGGCAACACAGGTTTAAGAGGTGTGATCAAGCGATAGCTTGACGAGTATGATGAGGTGTGTTGCGGGAAAACAACAAGTCTAAAGGTTAATTAAGGCTCAACCCCACAGTTGACAGCGACATGAGCATGGTTAACCACAACGTGTGGCCTAGAATCATTATGGGGGTTTGTTCTCAATGTAGTTCCCTTATATGCTTTACCCCTGCAAAGTATAAGAGAATTGACGTAATTTGTTTGATTTCGCACAAGTTAACTTGCACAAGTTTTGTTTTGGAAATCCGATGCGACGGTGTACCTGCAAGAAGATCTAGGTCGTTGATCGACAAGCCACAGATCCAACGGTAATTGCACAAGTCAGCTAGAATGGTTTTGTTTCAGAAATCTGATGTGAAGGTATACTTGTAAGAAGATCTGGGTCATTGATCGACAAGCCACTGATCCAACGGCAATCAGGCGACAACTTATCGGATGCGACAATATATCAAATGTAGTTCAAGCTTGCTGAAGTCCAGGTTAATCTCAGCCGTCCATCCAAAAATATGGGATCCAACAAATATTCGGCGAAGAAATGATCGGGTTTTAGCACTAAAGTCAGACCCGATAGATTATTAACCCGTGATATATATTTCCCATCAGGTCCGTATGGCAAGCAACAAAGTGTTGAACAGGCGGACTTGATAGGATTTATTTCAAACGAGTTTAAGATCTTGTGCGTTCCATAGGATCAGACCATTGGTTGAATGAATGATCAGACGGCTCATGCACAACTAAGGCAGACCTGATGGGTTTATGAATCAAATTGTTAAATCTTTTCAATTATGTGGCAAATTTAATGTTTTGCGTAAAATAGCCAATTCCGTTGTTTAATTGGGACAATTAGAATTAGCGGTGGATGACTAAAACTTCAAAGGAAGGTGATTGATCGGGTTTTCTTGTGTTTTGGCCAATCAAAATGCGCCTAATACATACGTAAGCCCGAGTTCACGCATGGGGTTTTGTCAAATTTTATTATAATTAAAACAATAGAGCCAAAAATATAGCAATTATCATTATTGTATAACTTCCGTTACTTCCTATTATTCTATATTCTTTAGAAGGAGGTGTCTTTTACCCTTTGTGTAATGTTTTGTAATAACTTTTACTCTAGACAGTTAGGAAAATAATTAAGCAGTTTGACAGTTTTGGTGATCACCAATTGTCATGTAAGGTATAAAACGAGGTAAATTTAGAAAGAAGGGGTTGGAATTCTAGAGAACCTCGAGACTAAGCTACTGAATTCCTGATACAACTATTGATTAATGAAGAATCAGAAGTTTCCATACATTGTTGGGTATGATTTTGTCTTTTCTCTGTTATGTATCATCTTATGTTTTCTTCCTTTGAGTATAGTAATTAAATCCACAGGTCTTTATTTGCCTATGTAAATAAAGTTAAATTCCTTAAAGAGCGCTTCTATACTTGAAGTTCCCATCTCTACAATTCTTCTAAGTTACAGATAGCAGTTTCTGTATAAAACAACATATTATCTATAACTTCTCCTAGTGTCACAGATAGTAGATCTTGTGTTAAATAGCATATTGCCTATGACTTATTCAATATTTCTTCATTCATCATTTATATTCAACAATCAAATTTCCTAGGTCCTTCATTTGAGAACGCAATATATAATTGAGTGACAAACAAGTGACAATCTTTGTAATTATTAATCTCTTAATCACAATTTCTATACAGTCAGGAAATCGATTTCTTAAGGTACAACATTAATTGGTGCCGTTGCTGGGGAGAGAAGACAAGAGCACATTTCCCTGGGTTTTCAATATTTTCCTCTCGTTGTTCAGTGAGGAGGAAATATTTGGTTGTTTTGAATAAAAGCAATAAAAGGCGACTCCACATGAACAAGAACCACAGCCTGCAAAAAAATTGAATAAGAACACTTTTCCCTGGGGTTTATTAAGTTAGAAGCTGATTCTTGAGGGTGACAAGTTTCAGTAGATGGTTTTACATTCATACCTGTGATCTTCACTTTGAAGTTTTCTTTTCTGGGATTTAATGGCTATCCCTGCATTCTTAGTCAATAAATTTGTCCCACTAGATTTTACTGGCATCACTGGCTATCCTTATGATATGCCTACATTTCATGAGTGGAATGAGTATCTTCCAAGATTCAGTGGAAATGAATATGAAGATACAGTTCAGCACCTCCAAGGGTTTCATGAATGCATGGAGCAGCAGAGCATCATTCATGAAGATGTGAAGATGAAGTTGTTTATGTTTTATTTGGACCAAGAAGCTAGGGTTTGGTACAAGTCCCGACCTCGTTCAATCATTTCATCTTTGAAAGATTTCCATTCAATATTCAATTCTTTTTGTAGAAATTCTTATGCACACAAGTTTCTTTTTGAAGGTTGTTGTGAATATTATGATTCTAAAGAAATTTTAAAAGCTCATGATAATCCTGCTGAAGAAACTAATGATCATGTTGATAATATATCAAGAATTCATAGAGGTTATAGCCAAATTAATTATGAGCAAGTCTCTGGAAGCAAAGAACTATCATTTTCTCAAAGTGATGTGGAAAATTTTATAAATGACTTTTCTTCAATAACCTCACAAGCAGAGAATTGGTTGACTCTATTCCAAGCAAATCAAGAGAGTATTCAAATGGAGAAAAGTTCAAACATGCATCAAGAATTTATGCCCAACAATCAAGAACAGGGAGAAATAAATGAGGAATAGGAAGAAGGTCTTCAATTTCATCAGTTGGGTGTTGAACATAGAAAAGGAAACCAACAAGTGGGAAATGTTGGACAACAATATATTGAACCATTTATCATAGCAAAAGAGGCTATCTTATGTAAAAAAAAGTTGATAAAGAGAGTGCATATCATTGCATTTAAGAACACAATGATGCCCATGGATCAGAGGTAAACAATATTTTTGAAGTTGGCCATATGTCATATACTGATGTGAAAATTTTTCTTTTTCTTCCTGAGGTCACAATTACAAATTATTTTCAAGCAAAGCTCATAGATGAAAAGTGGAGACATAAAAGTGACATAGATCATTTTCTTATAGATGTTGTTGATTGTTCTATTTAGCATATCATCCCAATAGAAGGTCTATTCGAGCAATAACCTTCATACATAGAGACTTTCTTTTTTGGAGCTGATCAGGACAATATTTTTTCTTATATTTTTGAAGATCCTGTGGTAGATTACATGGAGAAATTTATTAACAACCTACACATACCATCTTGTGGATATATTCCTTATTTTTGTTGAGAACTTCCCTTATGCATAATTTATTTTTTGTTCATGATGAATTGTATTTTCAAAATTCATTGGCAGAATGGTTCTAGTTCAGGCACTCAAATGCTAACCTGGTACCATTGGAAGATTTAATTCACCTGATGAAGATCAGTCATGAACATAGGTAGGAACCTATACATAAATAAGCTCAGGTGTTGAGTATTTGGTTTCCAGTTGCAGTTATTTAGTTTAATTTTAGCAGATAAATAAGAGTGATTGCCCCAGTTGGAAACCAGTTTGTAGAGGTTTCAGACTTCAAGAATGTCAGGTTTTAGTTTTTCAAATTTCAAGGTTTTCAGAGTTTTGGACTCCATGCCCAATTAAGGCTATTGATCTACGATTCTCAGCACCTTGCTATCAAAGCACAAGCATCCAATTATTATAGATATCTGAGTGAAATCAGTGTGCAAATGCCATAATATTTAAATTGATTAAGAAATATATGACTCCATGCCCGAGGTGAAGGCACTGATCTACGGTTCTTAGTGCTTCTTATGGCAAAAGCACTATCCCCAAGTGGAGCCAGATGTTGTAGCTTATATTGTGATTTAAGCCTTATTTTCAGTTTTATCACAAAATGAAAGAAAAATCAAAAGAAAAGAAAAATAAAACCTTTGTTTAAAGGCCATGCAGGTTTAAGAGGCATGATCAAGCGATAGCTTGATGAGTATGATGAGGTGTACTGCAAGAAAACAACAAGTCTGAAGTTTAATTAAGGCTCAACCCCGCAGTTGACCGTGATGTGAGCATGGTTGACCACAACGTGTGGCCTAGAATCATTGTGAGGCTTCGTTCTCAATTTAGTTCCCTTACATGCTTTACCCCCGCAAAGTCTAAGATAATTGAAGTATTTTGTTTGATTTCGCATAATTCAACTTGAACGAGTTTTGTTTCGGAAATTTGATGTGACAGTGTACCTGCGAGAAGATCTAGGCCATTGATCGACAAGCCACAGATCCAACGGTAATCGTACAAGTCAGCTAGAATGGTTTTGTTTCAGAAATCCAATGCGAAGGTATACTTGTGAGAAGATCTGGGTCGTTGATCGACAAGCCACTGATCCAACAGCAATCAGGTGACAACTTATGGGATGCAATAATATATCAAATGTAGTTCAAGATTGCTGAAGTCCAGGTTAATCTCAACCATCCATCCAAAAATACGGGATCCAACGAATATCAGGCAAAGAAATTATCGGGTTTTAGTGCTAAAGTCAGACCCAATATATTATTAACTAGTGATATATATTTCCCATTGGGTCTATATAGGAGTCAATGGAGCATTGAATAGGTGGACTCGATAGGATTTATTTCAAACTAGTTTAAGAACTCATGGGTTCTGGAGGATCAGACCGTTGATTGAACAAATGATTGGACGGCTCACGCACAGCCAAGGAAGACTCTATGGGTTTATGAATCAAATTTTTAAATCTTTTCAGTTCCGTAGAAAACTAATGTTTGCGTAAAATGGCCAATTCTACTATTTAAGTGAGATAATCAGAATTAGCGGTGGATGACTAAAACTTCAAAGGAAGGTGATTGGTCGGGTTTTCTTGTGTTTTGGCCAATCAAAACGTGCCCGATACATACGTAAGCCCGAGTTCATGCATGGTGTTTTGTCAAATTTTATTATAATTAAAATGGTTTAATCATTATCAAAGCTTCTATAGAGAAACTCAGCAGCCGAACAATAGAGCCGAAAAGCTGGCAGTTATCATTATTGTCTAACTTCCGTTACTTCATGTTATTCTATATTCTTTAGAAGGAGGTTTCTTTTACCCTCTATGTAATGTTTTGTAATAATTTTACTCTAGACAATTAGGAAAATAATTAAGCAATTTGACAGTTTTAGTGATCACCAACTGTCTTGTAAGGTATAAAAAAAGGTAAATTTAGAAAGAAGGGGTTGGAATTTTGGAGAACATGGAGACTAAGCTACTGAATTCTTGATACAACTGTTGATTAATGAAGAATCATAAGTTTTCCATACATTGTTGGGTATGATTTTGTCTTTTCTCTATTATGTGTCATCTTATGTTTTCTTCCTTTGAGTATAGTAATTGAAGTTGTGGGTCTTCATTTGCCTATGTAAATAAAGTTAAATTTCTTAAGGAGCGCTCCTATACTTGAAGTTACCATCTCTGCAATTCTTCTAAGTTACATATAGTAGTTTTTGTATAAAATAACATATTATCTATAACTTCTCCTAGTGTCACAGATAGTAGATCCTGTGTTAAACAACATATTGTCTATGACTTATTCAATCTTTCTTCATTCATCATTTATATTCAACAATCAAATGGAATTCTAATGTTATCATGTTACCTAAGTATTGAGGATCAAGAACCAAATTTCCCAGGTCCTTCATTTGAGAACGCAATATATAATTGAGTGACAAACAAGTGACAATCTTTGTAATTATTAATGTCTTAAGCACAATTTCTATACAGCCAAGAAATTGGTTTCTTAAGGTACAACAAGGACAATGAGAATGGTCATGAGTAGAATGAAGAGAAAACTCCTATATTATAATGAAATATTGGGTTAGGTCTAGATCTAGGATAATAATAAAAAATTGTTAGACTAATCAAGATCTAGTTGTTAGGAATATTTATTATATTTTAGAGAAGGAAAGATTATTTGAAATGATCAAATATATTTATTTAGAAAATCATTAAATTAATTAAAAAATAAAAATCGATTTATTACTTATTTTATGGAGGTAAAGTCAAATATGAATTAGAAATAGTTTATTAAATAATGATTTAACAATCATCTCATGAGAGAAATAGGGGATAAATATGGAACAATAAATAGATAATGATTTATTGAATTATTCTCATGGGGTTTTTTGGATTTTAAAGAGGAATAATTTAGGAAAATGGTTTGCTAAATTATTTCCTGAAATGAAAGTGGGTTTTAATGTGAAAACCCTTTTCCTACATGGTGTATTTTGATCATCCTAGTGGGAAATGGCTAGGTGACCATTTTTTAGGTGATAACAGATTTCCCCTCAACGAAAGTGTCAATAGAACATGATATGGCCGAAATACATTGTAGGTTCACTTTCACGAGACACCAAAGGGGATTCATAGAGGAGAGAGAGATAGATAGAGAGAGAGCGTTGGAACATCGGGAAGGACTAAAACTAGAGGGGGGGAGACCTACATTTTAGATATAAGTTTTCTTTTGATGATGATTAGAATATCTCAATGAGATAAGGGAGGTATACCCATACCCATGGAGATAACTAAGTACAATATAATGGTGCGCCCAACAATGTGGGTTTTAGAAAAGTAGTACATGATACATGGTATGTTGACATCAATGGGCTAGAAAGTAATGCAATGATATAATGATTCCCATATACATAAGTTTCCTGGAAGACAGAGGCTAGGACTGATACAATGAAATTTGTTAAATGGGGTATATAGGATATAATGCCCCCAAGGGGATATGAAGGTGAGATCAAAACCAAAGAATCCATGTCCAATAGGAGAGGGATCTAAAGAGCCATCTGAAAGAGAGGTGCTTGTTGTGAGTTATGTGATCAGTGGAATCTGTTCCAATCAAATCTACAGAACTACATTTAAGGTTGGATCATGATATCCTGACATCTGGGCATGTGGGGAGATACCTGAAGGGAAACCCCCTCATGAGGTCTGGAAAATATCACACACACCTAGAGAATGTTGGGACAATATGTTGGATCATTGGACCATCAAGTGTATGATTTTGAATCGTTCAATAATGAGTTGAAGTCGAGAACGCAAGGAATAACCAAGTTAAAGGGAAATAATGATTCCCTTTGCTTTCTTTAAGGCACCAAAAATTTATGAAGGCTGGAACCAAGGTATGCCACACTCTAGACCACTCTCCTAGAATAGATGTCTTAAAGTCACCAAAACAGGACCCACCGGGGTTGAGGAAATGAGGAGTCCTCAAAAAATTCACGGGGATCATAGCAATATGACTGATAGAGACTGACACCAGGTATGATGATTGGTAAATAAGAATACTCATGGAATTATGACTTCCATTTTCATATCATACTATGCAAGGTTGACCTGACAACGACTGACACGACTCCTGAGGGTATGGTCAATTGTTAGGATATTCCGACACATAGGATATAGTTAAGTTCAACTTGGCCTAGTATAGAGTTAGGTTAGAGTTAGGTAAAGTGTGTTTCTTTACCATTGTACATTTTGTAACTTACAATCCGACGGTTACGATATGTAGTGATCCGACGGTTCACTCTCACCTCGGTATTACCGACACTTGATCCGTGGCTTGACACCCGATTGGTCCATGAGTTCTATTTAAAGCGCATGGAGGGTCATTGTTCGGGTAATCCGTGCATGAGAGAAGCTTATGTAAATTTTCATTCTTTGATTAATAAATTGCCTGTAGTACCCACGTTGGGACAGGCCGTGGACTGTTTCCCTCCTTGCACTCTGAGGGTTTTAACCACGTCAAAAATACTGGTGTATTGATTTGAGATCTGGTTATGAGCGGTGTCCTTTTGGTATTCTTTCTGTGGAACTTACCCTATAAATTCCTACATGGTATCAGAGCTATTTGAGGGCCGCGTCCGTTGGTGATCCAAATCTAAAGCCGGTAGAACTGCATGCGGCTGTCATTTCCTAGATCTGCTGTTTCTGACTGCTTTCGGGCCGAGAGGACTGCTCTGTTGCGTTCAGAGCATCTGTTCCAGTGAGGAACCCCTTTCGTTTCATGCGAAAAGGTTTCCGGTAGCCCTAGCTGCGTCATTTTTCAGATCGGGAGGTATACAGTGTTTCTTTTGCAGTTTACTGTTATTTTCTCTCTGCTTATTTCGGTCTCAGTTTATTTAGCCTTTTTTTTAACCGGATCTATACCTTTCATTTTTGCGTATGCTCTTTGCCCTGCGACTCTGTGCGATCTGGGCAAATTAGAAACAGAAAGGAAGGATTTTTCTCATGCGTATGCTCTTTTCCCTGCACCTTAGTGTGATCTCGGAAAATCAGAAACATTGAGAAAAATATTTAATTTTTCGGCTAAAGCTAACTTTGAGATTTTTTTTTTTTAAATTTCTAGTTTTTTGGCTAAAGTTAACTCCGAGCCGCAAGGTTCGTTTTTCTTTGCATATTCGTGTTGGGTTTTATGTTTTGTGTTTTGTAGGGAAAAAGAGTTTTCTCAAGGCAAGCACGCAAACCAAGCCCCCCCCCCCCCCCCCCCCCCCCTCTCTCTCTCTCTCTCTCTCAAATTTTTTGTATAGATCAATTGGTTCAAAGCTATTTTAAGAGAGTAGAGATCTTGGGTTCAAGTCTCCATTTTGTGGGGGTGGATTTTTTCATTCGCGCACTTTGCCGGCAACGTCAACAATTTTTTTAAAAAAACCATAACTTCTTCATCCGGAAGCCTTTTTCAGAGCCGTTTTTTTTAAAACCGCCTATTTTTTCGAGATCTATCCATTGGAACACTTACTTTCAGCATCTTCAGCTTCAGTTTTTTTTTAAAATGGAAAGTTCATGCCAAGTCATTCTTGACAGCACTAACTACTTCCAATGGGTAGAATACATGGAAGATTTACTTAGAAGTAAAGGTCTCTTCAGCCACAAACCAAGAGAAGAAACCAAAAGATGAAGACAAGGCGGAAAAATGGGAAAATAGACAAGATCAAGCACGTGGTTTGATAGGGATGTCTATTTCTCCTGATCTTAGATTCCACATTGCAGGACTTGAGACTCCTCATGAAGCATTAGAAAAACTTGCTAAAGTTTTTGGGATTAAAAATGAAATTAGAGCCCATCAACTTGAAAATGAGCTGCTTACTTTGGATCCTAATAATTTTTCTTGCATTGAAGATTTCTTGTCCAAATTCAAGACCCTTAGATATCTCTTGGAAGGTGTTAAAGTTAAGAAAGAAGATGGTAACCTTATTTATTCCATCCTTACTAAGTTGGGACCAGCCTACTCTGTATTTGTTTCCACTTTCCATTCTACAAGGGAAGCTTTCATTTGTCAAGGACAAGACTACAAGGCCCCTTCCTTTGACTCCTTTTGTGATTCCTTAATAAGAGAACAAGAAAAACTCTTACACCTTGGTCTTCTTAATCTTGGAAACTCTTCCACGAAAGCGTTAGCCGCCCAGCAGCAACCAAATTCAAAGAATCCTAAGAAGTCATATCCTCAAAAGAATGGTCCTAAACCATCTCAGCCTCAAAATGAAAGATCATTTCAGCAAAATGATAAGACCAATAAAAACAAATGGAAGAAGACTGATATACATTGTAACTTTTGTAATCGAGATGGCCACTTAGAATCTAAATGCTTTAAGAATGGAAGCCTTGGAAGCCGCAATGAAGAAACATAACATCCATGTGGAGCCTACTTCAACTTCAACTTCCGGAATGGCACTTTCTGCATGTCATTGTCAATCATCTCAGTCTGGTTATGCATTAAATGTATCTTCTTCTTCTTCTCATTCTCATGAGTGGCTCATTGATTCTGGAGCCTCTTGTCACATGGCCAAAAACCAAGCCATGTTTTCTTCTTTAAATGATTGTAACACCAAAAATATATATATTGGTGATGATAGATCTCTTAATGTTGTAGGGACTGGAACTGTTCATCTAGACAATGGTCAGTTTAATGATGTATTATGTGTTCCAACCTTATCCTGCAACCTTCTATCTGTTTATCAGATAACTCATTCAGGTGAAGGTAAAATTGTTGAATTTTCACCTCATGATGTTGTAATCAAGGATCTAAAAGATCCTAAACAGATTCTAGCTACTGGTCTTGCTGATGATTCCAAAAGGTTGTATAAGTTTCACAACTTTGGGTCATCCAATCTTCCCTCAGTATTTGTTGCTCATAATGATGAAGTGAGCAAACTTTGGCATGAGCGATTTGGTCACTTAAACTATCGCTCCCTTCAGCATCTATGTAAAGAAAATATGGTGACAGGTCTTCCTATGGTATCTTGCAGAGATGGTGTTTGTTCCGGATGTGTACTCGGAAAACATCATCGGGACAGTTTTGACAAACGTGCCTCTTGGCACGCCTCAGCCCCTTTACAGCTTGTGCACAGTGATTTATGTGGTCCTCTTCCTGTTGCTTCATTCTCTGGCTGCAAGTACTTCTTAACTTTCATTGATGATTTCTCCAGACGCACTTGGGTATACTTCTTAAAACTCAAGAGCGAAGTATTTAACACTTTTTTGGCCTTCAAAGCCTTTGTTGAAAAACAATCTGGACATCAAATTCTTAAGCTAAGAACTGATAATGGTGGAGAATATGTTAAAAACACATTCATCAACTTTTGCACCGAAAATGGAATTCAAATGCAACATACTGTTCCATACACTCCACAACAAAATGGTGTAGCTGAAAGGAAAAATCGCACCTTAAAGGAAATGGCTAATTGTATGCTGCAATCTAAAGGACTCAGTCTTAGTTTTTGGGCCGAAGCAATTAATTGTGCAAATTATATAATCAATCGCACTCCTACTAAGGTTCTAGAGAATATCACTCCAGAAGAAGCTTGGAGTTCCATTAAACCAGATGTAAGTCACTTTCGTGTGTTTGGAAGTGAAGCATGGGCCCATATTCCAGATGAAAAGCATAAAGCTTTAGAACCTAAGAGTGAGAAATGTACTTTTGTTGGATATTCTGAAGATGTAAAAGGTTATAGACTTATTCCATTTAAGTCCAAAAATGTTATCATTAGAAGAGATGTAAAATTTGATGAAAATAAATCGGCCTGCGAGCCTAGTCCGGCGGATGTGCCACCTCTTCCTATCTCTTCTACTTTTGAAAACATTTCTTCTTCAGATGATGAAAGCGAGGATGATAATCCTCCCCCACCTTCTCAGGATCCTCAACTTCCAAGATGGGTCCGTGCTACTCGGGATGCAGCAGGTGATCTTGACGGTGATCCTACAGATCAGCGACGTACACGTTCTCAGTTTGAAAGAGCCTCTTCTTTACTGGCTCAAGCTCCAGTAAATCATGATCCTGACACTTTTGCAGAAGCTTCAGGCCATCCACATTGGGAAGCAGCTATGAATGAAGAATATCATTCATTAATGACAAATGATACATGGGATCTTGTTCCTCTACCAAAGGGACGCAAACTTGTTAGATGTAAATGGGTTTACAGAACCAAGTATGGACCAGATGGGAAAATTGATAAACATAAAGCTCGTCTCGTTGCTAAGGGCTTTTCACAGGTTGAAGGCATTGACTACACTGAAACCTTCTCCCCTGTTGCCAAAATGAACTCTATCCGCCTTGTTCTTTCCCTTGCTGCCTCTTTAAAATGGGAAGTCCATCAGATGGATGTTAAATCTGCCTTCTTGCATGGGGACTTGCAGGAAGAAATCTATATGGAACAACCCATTGGCTTCATACAAACAGACTCCAGCCTTGTTTGTCGACTTAAGAAATCCCTTTATGGCCTCAAGCAAGCTCCTCGGGCTTGGTATGCCAAAATGGATAGCTTTCTTTTAGAATCTGGCTTTTCTAGGTGTCATTCTGACAATACTGTCTACACCAAGAAAGTGGGCAACTCTCTTATCATCCTTGTTCTTTATGTTGATGATCTTATTCTTACTGGTAGTGATCCCAACCTTATAAACCATGTGAAGTCCAGCCTTAAAAAGAAATTTGAAATGACAGACTTAGGACATTTACACTATTTTCTCGGTCTTCAAGTCTTGCAATCCCAAGAGGGTATTTTCCTTTCCCAGTCCAAGTATGCTTGTGATATTCTTCGTCATTTTCACATGGAAGACTGTAAGCCAGCCCCTTCTCCCTTTCAGTCTGGAGTCAAACTTTCAGTCTCTTGTACTTCTCCTGAAGTTGATGCTACCTTATACCGTCAACTTGTCGGAAAACTCTTGTATTTAACCCATACTCGTCCTGATCTTTCCTTTGCTGTTGGCCTTGTTGCTCGTTTTATGCAAAACCCCCGTGAAAGTCATTGGAAAGCAGCTAAAAGAATACTTCGTTATGTTCGAGGTACAGTACAGTTTGGGATTCATTACAGTGCCAAAGCAGCTCCTCTGTTAGTTGGTTTCACTGATTCTGATTGGGCTGGTGACCCTGATGATCGGAAGTCTACTGCCGGTTATGTCTTCACTCTTGGTTCAGGACCTATTACATGGGCTTGTAAGAAACAGGCTGCCATTTCTCTTTCGTCAGCAGAAGCAGAGTATCGTGGTGCCGTGGAAGCTAGTAAGGAAGCCTTGTGGCTTCGTCAGATCCTATCAGAGTTTGGCTTTGAGCAGCAGCATCCAACCACACTTTGGTGTGATAATCAAAGTGCCATTCAGCTATGCAAAGATCCAGTCCAGCATCAGCGCAGCAAACACATTGAACTACACATGCACTTCATCAGAAAGCTCATTCATGACCATGTTCTTGAAGTGCAATATTGTCCAACAGATGATCAGGTTGCAGACATCTTCACAAAGGCTCTCACAGAGGCGAAGTTCACTAAACTTCGATATATGCTTGGAGTTCAGGAAGTTGTCACTAAGGGGGGATAGGCTCTAGTGCCTCCTTCCTTCTCCTATTGTGTCATATTTGTAAATCCTTCAATCCTATCCCAAGTTGTTCTTAAGGGGGGATGTTAGGATATTCCGACACATAGGATATAGTTAAGTTCAACTTGGTCTAGTATAGAGTTAGGTTAGAGTTAGGTAAAGTGTGTTTCTTTACCGTTGTACATTTTGTAACTTACAATCCGACGGTCACGATATGTAGTGATCCGACGGTTCACTCTCACCTCGGTATTACCGACACTTGATCTATGGCTTGACACCCGATTGGTCCATGAGTTCTATTTAAAGCGCATGGAGGGTCATTGTTCGGGTAATCCGTGCATGAGAGAAGCTTATGTAAATTTTCATTCTTTGATTAATAAATTTCCTGTAGTACCCACGTTGGGACAGGCCGTGGACTGTTTCCCTCCTTGCACTCTGAGGGTTTTAACCACGTCAAAAATACTGGTGTATTGATTTGAGATCTGGTTGTGAGCGCTGTCCTTTTGGTATTCTTTCTGTGGAACTTACCCTGTAAATTCCTACATCAATTACTTAGATGAGGCTTTTCAAAGACAAAAGAAGAAACCTAGATACCAAATGTGAGAAATATGGGATGAATGTGACACATAGAGGGATAATATACTATAACAAGACTCAATGGGACACTAAATAGACTCCATGGATGTAGGGGTGACTCATCTCTGATGCTATGAACAAGGGTGACTAAATAGAGGTTACTCATCACAAAACTATACATATAATTCAACAAGTGTAAAGACAAAACAATGCCAAAATAAGGATGACTCATATGGAAATATTTGATTTTAATAGATGGCAAAGTGAGACCTCATGGAAAAATCAACTTCACAGTGAAGTTTGAAATTACCAAAAATGAAGGAAGACCCACTATAGAGTTCGGCAAGATATTTCCAATGGTGTAGATGGTTTGTCAAACCGAGCTATGGTTTTCTCATAATGACCAAGGGAAAAATTAGGGTTTTTCCTATAAAAGGGCTTATTTTCCCCAATTCTAATTCATTTACACATTGAGCTATTAGTGAAGTTGGATAGGAGGAGGATGCCCTAAATATTGGTGAGCTCATAGAGGAAAAAAAATATGGATACATCTAGATGAATTTGTGGAGTGACGTTATGTTCCGAATGCTCGAATAAGGGGTTTGATCATCTGGCCCTACAAGCACGAGATCCTCTTGAGGATGATGAGTAGATTTAGGGTCATAGGTGCCCCCCAGTTTGTATCTATGGTTATATGATGTTATGTACATGTCATATGTATTTAGAATAATGGACTCTAAACGCTTATTATGGATTTTTTGGTACATAATATGGTTCTGCACATTATTGTGGTCTCACCATTTCTTATTATGGTTTTATTCTTGTGGGAAGAATGGCTAAAGGATGCAGTAAGAGAAAGGAAATGGTGGATTAACAATCTCATTTGGCACTGCATATAGGAGTCAAATGGACTAAATTTATAGGTTCTCATACATGGTGTCACCATAGAAAAGGGTTCCATTGGAAATAATGAACTTATGCTCACCTATAGGACACGATGGTTGAACAACAGTTTGAGAGGGATTGGGCTATTGAGGTAAGATACGGGATCGATTAAGTGGATAATCCTAAGGGTGATATCGGACTCTATAGGCTCTTCAAAATATGGAAGAATGATGGGATTAGAATTGAAACTACCAGATGCAATAGGAGAGTTGAGGAAAATTGCTTCTCCTGGACTCTCAAAAGTGGATGCCCCCTTACCGAAACATTTTGTGGCAATGTAATGGCCACATGGTGTATGTGGTCTGGATTTATGGGTTCAAATTAATTGGTAATGGAACTAATAATCATCATGGGAGACATGGTTCACATACACATCATCAATAAGAGGATACATAGGACCAATGGATGAATCTACCAACATCGAGACCGAAGCATCTTCAAAGGATAGTTTTGAAGAAGCACATTCAGAAACTCCTAAGGAGTCTGAATAATTTGATACCCTGGATGATGATAGGTAGAATATGGGTACTCAATTATCCATCATTTTAACATTAGGAGGGAGAATCGTGATGGTACTACGACCCGCAGGTAGAGAAGGAGGAGGAGGATCACTATGAGCGATATCTAGTTCATGAAGAACATTAATTTTATCACAAAATATGTCAAGATGAGGACAATGATGATAGTAAAATCTTTACATATCACACAAAGCACAAGTGTGGTTCGTGTGTAATAATTTATTCTTCTTGGCGGACTCAGATAAGGTGACTTATACATCAGGTATGTTAAGATTGGGTTGAATTTCGAATTATGAAACCATTCCATTAATGTGGGGAAGATCAGGGAAATTATTAATGGTGTGACCATAAACATCACATAAAAAACATGGAGGAGTAAGCTTCCATGGTTTATTAGTAGTGGTTTCCCCTTGCGTTGCCTTATCCTTGCCCTCTTTTTTTTGGGCTTTTCCCCCCTCACTAGATGCTTTCACAATAGGAGTAGCTTCCTATTGAGGTTGATGAGGAACTAAAGCAAAGAAAGGGGTGGTAGAAATAGGTTGTACTAGATTCAAAGCCATATAATTTTTGAGCTAGTTAGGCGGGTTGTTTGTAAGAGGATCAATGTACCAAACTAGGATCCCCAAATTCATGTTAGGGAGACTCAACATAGACATTACAAGAGTAGAAAATATTCTTGTTGGATGAGAATAAGAAAGGTATCTGATCAAAGGGAAATGACCTGGAGGAGCTCCTCTTGAGGGAGGGTGGACCAGAGAAAATCCACCTGAAATGAAATGGCTTGGCAGAATTCTTCTTAAAGGACGAGTTAAGTCTTGAGCAACATAAGTTGGATGTTGGGAAGACATATGAGACTGCTTGTTGGCGGCCCATGACACTTGAAGCATGCAAACACTTGAATATTTGGGCTTAGTGGAAACGAGTGGTGGGTCGTGATAGCAGCCAATAAGCATGGAAAATTTATATACTTCAGAGGAACCATCAGTGCAGGTAGGGGTGTTCTTGTTGCCTTCCATTAATGAAATGATAGTTTGAGAAGAGGTTTGGGATTGAGGGTCGTAGTAAGTCAGTTTATTCTTGGTGAAGATATTTGTAATATGGGGAAATCACATATGAAAAAAGACATAAGATGCAACCGTTGACATGGAATACATGAACCTATGACAAATAAAGAGGTTATAATTGAGAGGGGTGTCAATAACTTTGATATTGATCATGTCCTGATGGCCAGCAATGGCTATGGGAAAATTACAATATAAACCAAGAGGTTGTGAGGGGCGACCATCCCATGCATGAAGAGTGATGGTTGATGGTGATAGGTCAAGGGAACCAAGTTTCTTCTAGACACTAGAAACCATCACAAAAGTGGGCGCACCTTCGTCAACTATACACCGTTGAACAACAACATTTTTTATGGAGACTAGTATCTGAAATGATATGGAGGATGGAAGAGGAGGATGATGCACTTTATTAATGTCAAACATGATCATGTGATCATCAGTAGGATCCACTCTTCCCAAAGTGGATAGTAGATTTTTCTGTTGGGATGGGAAAATATGGAGGACTTCCAGTGTTGACATGACGACAACAGATTGCACCAAGTCATTTACTATATTATAAGTGTGGGCGACTCAAGAACTAGCAACATTTAAATGTAATGGTCCTCTGGTGATCTTCGGTTGAACCTCTACCTTAGGTTAATGGATTTGTAAGGTAAAAATTTGTGGTGAAAGGGGATTAGTGGAAACTTTGGGTTGAGAATCAACCATTGACTTATCAGGAGGGTTTTCATAAGCATTGTCATAGACATATTTGGGCACTACAACCCCAATCACATATGTCCATAAACCAAGGGCTTCTAAACCCCTAAAAGTGTTGTTTCATACCCTAAAGGAACAAATTCAGTTGATTACATCATCTCCCAGAAGTTCTCCATGAAAAACTACTTAGAACTGGTCAAAATAGTACCATACAGACTGCTCCATGCATAGGGTGTGATGCATTTCACCTATTACACATAGGGGGTGCGATGCATACTAGAAAGCCCTTATATAGGGTGCGATGAGTGAGAGTAGACAAATGGCAGAAGCAGTTTTCTAGGTGGAAACACAGAGAATCTTCTAGAAACTGCTCATATGACACTTGCCTCTCTGAATTTGCCTAGGGATGAGCAAGAGATCTGAAATCTCCAAGTGGAACCAAGAACTATCAGTGAAATGACACTAATCAAAATCCCAGAAGCTGACTCACTCTCCTGTAAACATCTATATATGGATCCCTCATCCTAGAGATCCAAAGGGCTGGAATTTTGTAATTTGCAAGGAAGTGTTGTTGGTTTCTCTTTGAAGACATTGTTGGGAGATCTTGCTTTGTATGAAGTGAAGATGGCTTTCATGTTGGGAGGATGATGCTGGATCATATAGCCTGGTTGTAATCCTCTCTTCTACTACTTCTATCAATAAAGCTATTTGAGTTTTCCTCTGTATGCTTGTATATCTCTGAATCTTGTATTTGTATATGCATCTATATGGTTAATGTATATCTGATCCTACATTATTTATGGTTATAGATCTCTATGCTTTAATGGTATTTTTTTGCCTTGACTCTACAGGTGTTCTTTGAAGTGGGACAAGCAAGAAAGGAGTGGCGAAAGCTCTATCAAGGGAGAGAGGAAACAAGTAAGGAGACTAGCGAAAGACTGAGGTTGGTACTCTCTACTTCTCTCTCATCTATCTCTCATAAGGGAAAGCACAAGTAACTTTAGTTTGTTTGTTTCTAAGATAGCTACCCGTCTTAGTGGGACTAGTAGCTCTGAATGGACACTAGTTTTCCCGATAACAAAATGGCGACTTCGCTGGGGAACGAATAGTTTTTTTTGTTTTGTTACTTTTGTTTGCTTTATAAACCATAAACAGAGCCTGAAGTTAAGCTAGCTAGCCTTCGAATTTCTTTTGCTATGCAACTAAAAAGTAGATCAACGCTGCTTCAGTCAATCTCTGGGTTGGTTTATGAACTAAACATCTAGCTTGCAAACATCCTAAGTGCCCTGGTGTCAGCTCAAATAACCTCATTAGATCAACCCCTATACTTTTTGTTTATTGACAATCATTAGCTCAGCCTAAATCCCTGAACTTAGCTGCAAACTGTGAGTGAAAACCAAGCACAGTGTCATCCCTGGACCATCACACTATCTCTTCTTGGCAACCTAGATGCATCACACCTCCCATGTGTTGCAGGTGAGATGCATCCCTGTTTCCTTGTGTTACAGGTGCGATGATTGACTAAGACTGTTTCTACCTCCAAATTTTGGTTTTTTTTTCATTGTCTTTAGCTTTATTCAGTGGTTTTGTTTTCTATGATCAGTATATCTCTATTGAAACCATCTTCCTTTGCATTATTCAACCTCCATTAGAAGGAATTGTGAATGTTTTTTTATGTATTTTTCATCATTTACAGTTCTCCTTTGCAAATAGTAACTTAATCGAACTTTCGTCTTTTGATTTGAAAGTGTCACAAGTGTCGTTTTCAGTCAAGAAAAAGAGTGTCACAAAGCATTCCTCTTTTAGATAGTCGATTACACTTTTGCCATTGTATTTGATTTGAATAATTAGTATTTCAAGTGTCGAAAGCAATTTTAAATTCAAAATCGCAAAGTGTCGTCTTGGCTTTACTTTCATTTTTTTTAAAAGAAAATTGTTGGTACTGTCACTTTGAAAGAAGATAGTTCAGATCTATACTTTGTTTTCTTTTTGTCATTCTCACATTAAGGAAACTAAAAAACAATACATGCATGTGCATTTTCATTAAGACTGCATGCTGAAGTTGATTTAGGAAAAGTGCATCTAGTGTGTGCTCTCTGCTCTATGTTGAAAGAATTTCATTTCTCTTTCCTTAGTAGCTAGGATTTTTATTGCAAAAAGAAAATAAACGACTGTTTATCATCTTAGATTGCATATTTAGGAATTGTATATCTACATCATGTGCTGAACCTTCAAGGAAAACTTCTTAAGAAAGATCAACTGTAAAATAAACTTCAATGAACATAAAAACGCTTTGGAACTTAACGCACAACATTTAGAAGTCTAGGCTACAGACGTATTCCAGCGTCGTAAAGCCTGGTAACTATCGCTTTCATCGTAGGTTGGGTGATTCCTCCTCTTTGAGACGACGAGTGCCAATATGGACTTGTGCTCCCACATACCGTCGAGTATATATTGGGAGACCACAATAGGATACATCCTTTATCCTTAGGAAGCCATGTTTGCCGCCCTATCGATCGCAATGCACTAAACACAGCATTCGGGAAGATTGGCTGTCATACCGTAAAAGGTATTCTACAGTTTTGCGATTGGTTTGGTAATCCCTCTGTCTAGATTTCTAAAGTAGTCACTTTCATTCCTTTTCAGACTCCTTAAAAGAAAAGGTCCATCTGAGCACTTGTCACTTCAGGATCATTAAAAATCGAAGGCGACTAGAGTCATCTTTAGCTTTTTCTCGACTCTTAAAAATTGAAAAAGCAAGTTGTGTCAAAGCGTCATAAAATTAATTTAATTCAGAATAACATTTTCCCCTTTTTATTTTGAGTTGATCAAGTAATCCACAATCGTGGAAGAAAGTCAATAAAAACCCCGTCGTTCGCGGAGACTAACGAGTCAACCTTCTCTGACTCCAGAAACGAAACTATTCTGGGCTAAGCGATCTCGTTTAACTAGGTCAAAGTCTCCTGGTTTGTTTGAAACTTGTGTTTCAACATCCTCAAAAACTCCAGTACTCCAACTATTTCTGGTATCCCTTCCTTTACAGAAGAAGTTCCACAGCTACAAGAGGACCCTAGAACTGATCCTACTATAATGGTAAACACATCTATTCCTAAACTAGCTCCATCTAGGACTGATTCGGAAGGTGTTAACCCTCCAACATCTGTCGTTGTAGATTGTGCACCTTCTTCAGCACCAGAGATATTTTACGGACCTGGCGGTCTGCCTCTTCCACCTGGACTGATTGCAATAGAAGAGATTGTGGAGGATATTCTATCTAGTACCCCACTTCATTTTGGAACTGGGATCTACCTATATCCTTCTAATTCAAAAGATAGTCAACCTTCATCGCAAGTTCCTGTAAAATCGCTAGGAAGTCTTTTGGATAGACTCAATATGTCTGAACAACCATCGACATCTAGGACTATGTCATCCGATACAGCAGTAGCAGAACTTCCTGCCACTACTCTGACAATGTTTGCTGGTGTACCATCTGTCCCAACTAGCTCTCAACCACTAGATGGAGTCCACCCAGGGACTGTTTCAACAGTATGGTCTGTTCCCATTTTTTCGTTCGGAATAATATCTGGAATTTCTAATGTTGAGTCTCAGCAAATTGATCCTCCACAACAGTATCAATTTGGGTAGTCCAGTCTACAAGGACCAATTTTTCCTTTGAAAACTGGATTGCCGCCATATGGGGGGTATTATTCCTTTTCATTGTTCCCTCCAGGAGAAAAACCATATGAGAGTTCACAACTGGATTCGGGTCAAGCTGGAATTGCATCCAGTGGTGGGTGCCAATACTACCTCAACAGCCAAGAGTTGTATATTCAATGCAACCAAATCTACCTATGTCGAATATTCCCACTACACCAGCTATTGTAATGGTGTTTCAAGTACAAGCGTTGCTTGTTGTATGTCAACCTCAAGTCTCTCAAGTCATAATACAACAACCTCTCATCTTAACGACTCAACCACAATCTTCGATTAGTGGCTCCTTAACTGAAGTGGCTCGGGCTCAAACGGGTACTATCACCCCTCATCTAGGTCAAACATCTAGTATTGGACAACAGCAAATGGCTTCACACCATGGCTAGTGCAATATCAACAACCACAATTCTAACAAGCTTACCGAGGACCTAAGCAACAAAGCTTTGCAGGTAATGGGCAACTGTATATTCAAAACTGTCACCATCAATCATATCATAATGGTTATGCCCATAAACCTTATCAAAGTTATTAGCATCAAATGCATTATGCTAGTATGCAAATACCCACTGCTCAGGCGATCCCATCTTATCCTGGGTATGCTTTGCCAAACCTAAATCAACAATTTACTTTCGTCGCCACGTTGGAATTACCAGATCTAAATCAGCGAACAAATGATCCAATTGCTTACGCCCCTTGGTGGCCTGCGATTCCTCATAAACTTCCATCAGATATTCCTAAATTCACTGGAAATTTGGGTGAAGATTCGTTGAATCATGTGATGACCTTTCCTCTGTGGTGTTCGTCCAACACTCTCAATGATGATTCGATTGGACTTCACCTCTTTCAGCGAACGTTAACTGGTCCCGCAACAAAATGGTACATCAAATTGCCTAGAGCTTCATTCGATAACTTCAGCGCCCTTGCCACAACATTTTTAACCCATTTTCAGTTACCCATAAGGTACGAAATAGGAACGGAGCTTCTTACCAATTTTAAGCAGACGATAGCCACTCATATATCTAATCATATTCATGAGTGTTGACGTCGTCATCGAATGGTAAAAACATATGTCCCTGATCAGCTACTAGGTGAATGTTTTATTAAGTCATTATTACCTTCTATTACAGAAGATGTGGCTAAGGGGGGAGTTGTCACTAAAGAGCAAGTCATTGCTCGTGCACAATATCTAGACTTGATTTATACTCAGTTTGGCACGTTCTACGACAAAATCCCTGATGCTCCTAGACCAGAGTTTTCCGTTCCTCCTTCTCCTAAATCAAACAAAGACTCTCATACTGGCGATGGCATGATAGGAACTACGAGCACAAACACTGCAAAGGCTACATCTAAAAGAGCTCGTACAGTTTCTGGTCAAAACTCAAGTGAAGAACTTCTTGCCTCGGAGGTTAATGTTGTGTCGACCGATAAAGGCAAAGAACCGAAGTAACCAGGGGGCAAGAAAAAAGGGAAAGGAAAAAATAAGAAACAGGATGATTCGTCTCCTGAAAAATCTTCTGCAAACCCTTCTGGGAAAAAGAAACCTAATCAACCATGTCTCATATGCGATGAGGACCAGTGGACAAGAGATTGTCCATATAAAGCTGAAGTTAAGAGAATCTTTAAGAGTTCAAAAAATTTAGCGGTATTGACTGATCCATTTCCAAACCCAGAAACCAATCTAGTTGCTAGTGACAATGCTTCCCCATCCCAAGTGCTTACGTTGTCTATTTCGAAACAAGAAAAATGCTGCTTTGATATCGACAGGGAACAAATATTACGGGAATCCACAGTTGTCGAACAACAAGGCTGCAGATCAACCTAGTAGTTCGACAACAACTTCAACCGAAGTTGTGCCACCCATCATTCCTGAGCTAAAAATAAAGTCTCCAAAGGGAGTAGTACAGAATTATAATATAGTAGAGGATCTGGCCCAATCGCCATCCGCTATGTCGACACTTGAAGTATTGCAAAATTGCCCCTCCCAAAAGCAGGCTCTATTATCAGCAATAGGTGGGATTGACCCAACGGATTCCAATCTTTTGGCCTTTAATCATAAAGGATTTGAACCTCAATTACCAACTCAACTCGCTTTCCTCATCCAAGTGAAAGCCCTCAACAAAACTTTTCATCGAACAATTATTGATGAAGGGGCATCTACCTGCATTATGTCAATGAGTTGCTGGAAAACTTTAGGATCACCACCCTTGTCAAGATCATCAGCAACATTAAAAGCATTCGATGGACGAACATACAACCCATATGGGATTTTAAGTAACTCACAAGTTGAACTGGAGGGCAAGACAGTAGAAATTGACGTCGAAGTTATCGATGGAAACCTCGATTACAATATCTTACTAGGAAGCCCCTGGATTTATGCCATGGTTGCTATTGTATCAACTTACTTTAGAAAGATTGCATTTCCTTTCCAAGGATGAATTAAAATCGTTGATCAACAAACCTTTCTCCCCAACAGTCCACAAGTTACAGGAAGCATTCCAATGATCCATGGAAGCTCTCATTCACTTCAAAATGTCGGAGTAGGCCTAATAAAAGACCCTACCTTGATGGGTAATTTTTTCCTACCGCCTCCGAGTAATCTAGCAGAAGTGGTAACAGTAGGAACCTGCAATATGATATCTTCCATTCAGAAGATTTCCAAACATTTTATTAACATGGATCATCAACAGGTTTTGCCTCCAAGCCCAATAGATATTTTGTAGCAATCAATTTTCTCAGCCTGGGCAGCAAACCCAAATCAACGCTCATCGAGTGTTTGGGTAGATAGGTCAAAGGAATATGGCACCTCTTCAGATCCTTGGTCACATGTACATTCTACAAACGAAGGAATTATTTAGTCGATGATGATAGGACAGGCACCATGGGAAGATTACCACCATCGTTCCCATCTTCCGGATTACAACAAAGATTATTCCAATGACTTCAATAATCCTTCAGTTTTTGATTTTCTATCAAATACTATAATACGGTGGATTCCGAGTGAAATCTGTCCAATATTGAAGAAACTATCACCATAAATATCTCGATCAAACCTAATGTTGTAGAGAATATTCATGTCGGTAAATCTTGTTCTTCTTCAGAACTGGAAATATATTGTGCTCTCTTTCGAGAGTTCAGAGATGTCTTTTCATGGTCATACGAAGAAATTCCAGGCATTGACTCGAGTATAGTTGAACACGAAATCAAGATGTATCTAGATGTCAAACCGGTACGACAACGGCTTTGGCAGGTGTACCCGAAGAAAGTGGCTGCCATTAAGGCAGAAGTTGAAAAAATTTTAGATGTTGGTTTCATTTACCCGATTCCTCTAACTGATTGGGTATCGAATATTGTTCCTGTGATGAAAAAGCAAGGAACAATTAGAGTGTGTGTTGATTACAGGGATGTAAATCAAGCTTGTCCAAAGGATAACTACCCTACACCCTTCATCGACTAGATAATTTATGAATGCGCCGGATGTAAAGTATTTTCATTTATGGATGGATTTTCCAGGTATAATCAAATAAATATTTGCCCACAGGACCAGTCGAAGACTGCATTTATATGTCTGTGGGGCCGATTCGCCTACTGCAAATTACCTTTCAGTTTAAAGAATGTAGGGGAAAATTTTCAGAGGGCTATTGATCCAGGTGGATATTGGTGGCCACCTGCCAAGTCCACCTGGACCCCCACCATTGTCTTTCTCAGCATTTTTAGTTTCCTTAATTGTAGCACAACTTACTATTTTTAGCAGTTTTTCGGGTCCTGAACTTCCGGAGCCGTTTTGAGGCCCTAAACGACGTTTTTTGGGGAATCCAACAATGATAGTACTCGGATAGATCTTTCTAACGAGCTATTGTATGCGTCACACGGAGATCATATGCCAAAGTTACGACCCCGAGAAGTTGATGTACCAATTTACCCCAAACAGGGCCCACAGTTTGGCGTTTCATCTCCTAGGGTTAGGTTTTGGAATGTTAAGGGTTTTCCATTGTTTCTCAAAAATAAATAGGCCTTCGAGCCTCATTGTAACACAGTTCAGAGGCATGTAGCCATCACATCTCTTCTCAGAGATAAGCTACCATCGCCCTAGCTGGTTTATTTCCATTTCTGGTTGTAAGCATATTTCAGTATTTTCCATTAATGAAATGAAGTATTATTTCCGCTGCATCTTTGTGTATATGGTTACCTCTGTAATTTGTTGCGTTCCTGTTTAAATCTGGATCAGTGGTATCAGAGCGGTCTGCTTTTTCTCTGTTTTTCTTTGCATGTCCCCAACAAGGTCGGGATATAAGGAGTTAGGGCTTGAACTGGTTGAACCTTTGCAAGACTAGCCTCGCAAATCCTGACGGCCTCCCATGGCGGACGAGAAGAAAGACGAGGGGGCAGGAGATCCCATCAAAATCTTGCTCGAAGAAGCCCTCGAGCGACAACGGAACGCGATGATGGACAGCTTTGCCCAGATCCTTCAGCGGCTACCCAGAAGCGACGCATCGGCTTCCAGAAACTACTCTGGAAACGCCACACCCTTTAACGTACAAGTTAATTTTTAAATCCCCATATTCGAGGGTCAGATAGACGCAGATGCCATAGATAAATGGTTAAATCTACTAGAGGGTTATTTTTCTGTTCATGAATTTTCGAGTCAGGAAAAGATTGTTTTTGCTCTTCTCAAAGCAGCCCCCCACATCAAGGACTGGTGGGAAACCTACTGCGAGCAGAAGGATGAAAGTACTGGCTCACTATTTTCAGCCGCACCCACCTGGGATTCGTTCCGGGATGCCATCAAGGAGCAGTACTACCCTGTTGGAAGCTATGAGGATGAATACATAAAGTGGACCACGCTGCGGCAGGGAAGGGACCAAGACGTGCCGGAGTTCACCAATCTTTTCCATACCCTTCGCACAAAGTTGGGTATCAAGGATTCGAAGCAACATTTGATACTCAAATACCGTGGCTGCCTGCATAAGTACATCCAGGAAGAAATACAATTCCTAAACATCCCCTCGCTCGGCGCAGCATACCGATATGCCGTCAAGGTCGAGCAGAAGTTTAAACAAAAGAAGCGAGACTTTGGATCTGCAAATCCAAAGAAGGGGAAAGGTGCCCCTAAACCACAGAACAAAGGACAAGGCCAAGGCAGGACAGCCCAAGACAACCAGCCGAAGCTGCAAGCAAAGAACAGCGCGCGAAGCCGAGAAAGGACACTGGAAAATGGTGCGAGTTCCATAAGAGCTCCACTCACAACACAAGTGAGTGTCGGGCCAAGCAGTCACTAGTGGCTGAGCTAAAGGTTTCAGAATCAGATGCATGTTCTGACTCTGAGTCAGAACCCGATAAGGGGTATGAAAAAGGGAAGCAGATCATTGATGCGGATCCCAGCACCACTGTTGCTACCGCAAAGATCCAGAAAAGTGAACCGGAAGATCTAAAGGAGGAGGAGCGTCTCTTCGACTCCCAGATGTGGGTAAAGGGCTCCCCGATACAGTTCATTGTTGATAGCGGGAGTCAAAAGAACCTCATTTCGGCAGAGGTTATGAAGCGATTGGGCTTACCGACCACAGCACATCCAAAACCATACACCATTGGGTGGCTTCACCAAGGACGAGATCTTTGCGTGAGCCAGCAGTGTCGCCTTCCATACAACATCAAGCCCTTCACGGATGAGGTATTGTGTGACATTGCTCCCCTTGAAGTTTGTGATGTATTATTAGGACAACCATACTTGTGGAAGCGACATGCTGTGTAAGAATCAAGGCCCCGTGCTATTATTATTACATTGGGAAATAAATTGTTCAGGATACCAGAGGTAGCACCACCTGCCGCCATCTCTTTGATTACTGCAAAACAATGCAGTAAGATCATTTCCAAAACCAGGAAATTTGTTTTCCTGATGATACGCCCTCAAGGAAAGAAGAAGACAGTGGCCGCGGCCTCCAGACGGGGTCCCTCTGCACGACAACTACAGATGGACAAGATTGTGGAGGAGTACGAGGACATCTTCACCTCCCCGGCAGGGGTTCCTCTACACTGTCAAGTCAAGCACTCCATCGATCTGACCCCAGGTGCGCCGCTACCCAATGGACCAATTTATCGGCGCTCCATTCTGGAGAACGATGAAATCAAGAGCCAGATTCAGGAGCTCCTACAGAAAGGTCACATCCGTCCGAGTTCATCACCCTGTGGGAGCCCGATCGTGTTGGTACAGAAGAAGGATGGGACGTGGAGACTCTGTATTGACTATCGGGCGCTGAACAAGATCACTGTCCGTAATAGGTACCTGATCCCGCGGATTGATGACCTCCTAGACCAACTAAAGGGGGAAAAATATTTCAGCAAGATCGATCTGAAGTCAGGATATCACCAGGTACCAATCGAACCCTCTGATGTGTGGAAGACTGCCTTCAAATCCAAGGAGGGCCTCTTCGAATGGTTGGTCATGCCTTTCGGATTGACGAATGCTCCTGCAACCTTTATGAGGCTAATGGATGACATCTTGAGGCCATTCACCAACTCCTTTGTAGTAGTATACTTGGATGACATTCTGATCTTCAGCCAGAGTTGGGAAGAGCACCTCCACCACATCCGACAGGTTCTCCAAACACTGCGGCAACACAAGCTATGTGCCAATTTGGAGAAATGCACTTTTGGCATGACCAAGGTTCAGTATCTGGGATACATCATTGATGAACAGGGGGTGCATGTCGATCCAGCCAAGATCCAAGTCATTCGGGATTGGCCCTCTCCAACCACTCTAACAGAGCTCCGCAGCTTTCTCGGTCTTGCCAACTTCTACCGCAGGTTTGTGTTGGGGTTTTCTCATATTTCTTGGCCCTTGAGTCAAGTCACCAAGGGAGGGGCGAAAGCAAAATTATTTTGGTCTGAATCTCAACAGAAGGCATTCAGGGAGTTGAAGGATCACCTCTGCACGGCACCAGTGCTCGCGTTACCAGATTTACAACAACCATTTGAGGTCGAGACAGATGCCTCTGACTATGCTATTGGGGCAGTCCTTACTCAACATGGACATCCAGTGGCATATCACAGTGAAACACTTTCAGACACAGTCCGGAAGTACCCCACTTATGATAAAGAGATGTATTCCATTGTACAGGCCTGCCGACAATGGAAGCATTACATTTTGGGGAAGGAAACGGTCATCCACACAGACCACCGACCCCTGCAGTTCATACAGACCCAAGGGAAATTGCAGAATGATCGCCATCAGAAGTGGTCTACATACCTGCAACAGTTCCACTTGAATATCAAGTATAAGAAGGGCAACACCAATAATGCTGCAGATTCCCTCAGTCGACCACCGATCATGGCGTTAACCACCGTGCTCAACTCTTGTGGGCACGAGACTTCTGATTGGCCACTTCTCTACAAAAGCGACCCAGAATTCGGCCACACATACCAGACACTCTTGGAGGGTCGGCATGTTGCAGATTTTCACCTCCAGGATGCCCTATTATGCCACCTCGGTCACCTTTGTGTTCCTTCAAGCGAGCGTGCCAAGATGATTTGGGAAGCACACTACAGTCGGGCTGCTGGGCATTTCGGGGTCGAGAAAACAGTGGCAGTACTGCAAAATTATTTCTATTGGCCGAATCTTCGACAGGATGTTGGGAAGTACATCAGATCATGTACTGCCTGTGCCATTGCCAAACCGACCATTAAGAAGCACGGCCTCTATACCCCGTTGCCTACCCCTAGTCGACCTTGGGAATCCATCTCCATGGATTACATGTCAGGCCTTCCTTCCACTAAGCATGGAAATGACTGTGTTTTGGTGGTCGTCGACAGGTTCTCGAAGATGGCCATTATGGTGGCCTGCAAGAAGAATATCACAGCAGAAGCCACTGCTAAACTCTTCTTTGAACGAGTGTGGGTGCACTTTGGGATCCCACAGTCTATCATCTCAGATCGGGACAGTCGGTTTCTCAGCACCTTTTGGTCCAGTCTCTGGTCAATGCTGGACACCAAACTCACGAAGTCCACAGCCTTCCATCCTCAAACTGATGGCCAGACAGAGGTTGTCAATAGGATGATTGTGCACATTCTATGCATGTATAACTCAAAGCATCCACGCACATGGGACGAGAGCCTCCCCTATGTTCAGCACAGCTACAACCGAGCTCTTCACAGCTCCACTGGCCATAGCCCTTTTCAGGTGGGTTTGGGATTCCAGCCATTATGCCCCATTGATGTGGCCATGCCACTTGCAGCTACTCACATGAATTCAGCTCATGTCCAGTCCGAAACAGATAAGGCCACCAGCTTCATTGAGCGCATCCAACATATTCGCCAGCAGGTCCATGACATTCTTGAGAAATCAAATGCCAAGTACAAGCAGCGACATGATCAACATCGGGTGCCACACAAGTTTCAGGTGGGCGACAAAGTCTGGTTGCATTTGCAAAAGGAACGCCTTACTGGAGCCTATCGAAAATTGAGACCACTCCGATATGGTCCTTACACCATTACTAAGGCTATGGGAGACAATGCATTTGAGCTCAGCATTCCCCCATTCCTTGGCCTGCACCCAGTGTTCAATGTGGACCGCCTTCGGCCATACTTTCCACCATTGCTAGACACATCCGACATTGCAGAACAGCTCAAACCCACAGAATTAAATCCAGATTGCATGGAACAAGCTGCAACTGATCGGATCATGGACACACAGATCAGGAACACTCGCCAACAGAATATCCAACTATATCGAGTTGTCAAAGCAGGCCAACTCCTTCAGCAAGGCAAGTGGCTCACCAGGGAACAAGTTCAGCAAAAGTTTCCTCATCTCATGGAGGAGCTCAACGCAATGGGGACCATTGCTTCCTAAGGGGGGAGGAATGATCCAGGTGGATATTGGTGGCCACCTGCCAAGTCCACCTGGACCCCCACCATTGTCTTTCTCAGCATTTTCAGTTTCCTTAATTCTAGCACAACTTACTATTTTTAGCAGTTTTTCGGGTCCTGAACTTCCGGAGCCGTTTTGAGGCCCTAAACGACGTTTTTTGGGGAATCCGGGAGCAACATGGTCTATTCCGTTCCAACAATGATAGTACTCGGATAGATCTTTCTAACAAGCTATTGTGTGCGTCAAACGGAGATCATATGCCAAAGTTACGACCCCGGGAAGTTGATGTACCAATTTACCCCAAACGGGGCCCACAGTTTGGCGTTTCATCTCCTAGGGTTAGTTTTTGGAATGTTAAGGGTTTTCCATTGTTTCTCAGTAATAAATAGGCCTTCGAGCCTCATTGTAACACAATTCAGAGGCATGTAGCCATCACATCTCTTCTCAGAGATAAGCTACCATCGCCCTAGCTGGTTTATTTCCATTTCTGGTTGTAAGCATATTTCAGTATTTTCCATTAATGAAATGAAGTATTATTTCCGCTGCATCTTTGTGTATATGGTTACCTCTGTAATTTGTTGCGTTCTTGTTTAAATCCGGATCAGCTATGAATTATGCCTTCCACGACATCAAGAACATCATTCAACCATACCTAGACGATCTTCCCACTCATTCACGAAAGTGGACTGATCATCCGCAGTATTTGAGAGCTATATTTCCACATTTCCGACACTACAAGATACGACTCACCCACACAAGTGTGTGTTTTGTGTTGGTTCTAGTCATTTACTTGGCTTCATGGTTTCTAAGGATGGAATTCGACTCGACCTATGTAAGGTTCAGGCAATCATCGATATGCCTCCACCTTCAAATTTGCTTCATATTCAGAAACTCCAAGGGAAAGCAAACTTTCTGAGGAGGTTCATTCCAAATTATGCTGAACTTGCTAAAGGTTATACACGTCTTTTGAAAAAAGAAGTACCCTTCAACTGGTATCAAGTTGCACAAGCTTCCTTTGATGCTCTAAAGGAGTCCCTAATAAAATCATCATTAATGTACGCTCCTGATTATCAAAAGCACTTTAACCTGTATCTAGCTGCAGCAGATACAACCATCGCAATGGTTTTAGTTCAAGAAGAAAATGGAATCGAACATCCTGTCTATTATTTAAGCCAAAACCTAAATGATACAGAAAGCAGATACTCCTATGTTGAAAAGTTGGCTCTTGCATCTGTTCAAGTAGTACAGAGATTTCGACACTATATCCTCTTTCGCAAAGCTACCATTTTATCATATTGCAACCCTATGACTTACATTCTGTCACATCAGTTACTTGGGGGCAAATATTCAAAATGGATAGTTATTTTTCAAGAGTTTGACCTAGAATTCGTAAAATCTAAATCAAAGAAATCTCTAGTTTTCGCGGAGTTATTATGTGATTTCCCATCGTCGTCCAACGATTCAACATCCAAAGCAACAATCGTGGATGAATCTTTGTTTCTGATATCGTCAAGCAATCCATGGTATAGATATATAATCATCTATCTCCAAACCCAAACATATAGGCCTAATACCGCTCGCTCTGAACCACGACATACTCAATACCAAGCAAAAGACTACATGATCGTCGGTGATACGCTTTACTGTCGTGGTATCGATACAATTCTGTGAAGGTGCCTCACCCATGAGGAGGCCGAAAAAGTCTTGAATCATTTTCATTTAGGCACATGTGGGGGGCATCAATCTAGTTACGCTATGGCACAAAAAATTTTACAAGCAAGTTACTTCTAGCCAACAATGTTCAAAGATTGCATAACCGCAATCAGAAGTTTCCATGCTTGTCAAATCTTCGACCGCAAAACCAGAATACCACCCGCACCTTTGCAACTGATAGTTGTTGTTGGGCCATTCACCAAATGGGGCATAGATTTCATGACATGTAACCCCACCTCGGCAGGGGGGCATGGGTATATCATAGTCGCAGTGGACTATTTTACAAAATGGGCCGAGGTGATGCCTACATTAAACAGCAGTGGCGAAACGGCTGCTCTTTTCTTTTCCAATCATGTAGTCTCTAGGTTCGATGTTCCATAGGCTATAGTCACAGATCATGGATCACATTTTCGCAATCACATGATGGTCGAATTGGCTGCCAAACTAGGATTGTCCCACGACATCTCTACTCCATAGTATCCGCAAGCTAACGGACAAGTTGAGGCCATCAACAAAGTCCTGAAGCGCATGATGCAAAGGATGATTGGAGTCCACAAACGAATTTGGCACATAATCCTGTACTTAGCCTTGTGGGCATGCAAAACCTTGGTAAGAAACGCGACCGGGTTTACACCCTTTCAGCTGGTGTATGGCCTGGAAGCCGTCTTACCAATGCAATGTGAGATTTCATCTCTCAAGCTCACAATCGACCTTCTCCCCAAAACTTCAGAGGAAGAGGCTCATTTCTTGGAACTAATCCAATTGGATGAAACTCGTTGTGATGCCACCATGGCTAACGAAGCCCATAAGAAGCGAGTTAAGGCACAGTTTGACAAAAATTTCAAACCCTGTGTCTTCTCAGAAGGTGCCCTGGTCTTGCTTTAAGATCAGGAATCCGATAAATTGGCAGCAGGTAAGTTCCAATCTTTATGGATGGGTCCCTACATTGTTAAACGAGTGTTAGCAAAAGGAGCCTACGAGCTAGTAGATTACGATGGAATTCCACTGGCGCAACCCTGAAATAGGTTGTACCTTAAGTGTTACTATGCTTGACTAAGTGTAGTAACCTCTTTATATGCTTTTGTTACATTTTTGTTTTCGTCAAGAGTGATCGTTTTGGTTAGGTAATCCACTTTTACATTTGTTGTAGATGTCGAACCTATTGGAATCATTTGTTGGATATGCTGATGGAGCTAGTCATAGTACGCAGAACCTATCTTCTGTGGCCTGGGCCATTTTTGATCCAAGCGGTGAGTTAGTGAGTTTCAGAGGAGTGTGTATTGGTCGATCAACAAACAACATCACTGAGTATAGCGCGTTGATAGAACTTCTCTCTAATGCCATCGCATGTGGCATACACCGAATTTTTGTCAAGCTAGACTCACAACTTGTCATCCTACAGCTTACTGGCATATATTCTGTTTGGAATCCAACTATCTATCGTATGTTCCTAGGGGTCAGGATTTTGGAAAGGCAGTTTGATTCTATTCAATATCAACACATTTCCAGAAACTTAAACACATTAACTGATTCATTAGCAAATTATGTGTTAGATAGACATTTGCAGCATTTATAAAAGAAAGCATTTCAATCAAAATTTGCATTAGGATCATATATCTTAACCAAAATAAAGCTCTGAAAATCAAAAATATATATAATTGTTTATGGTTTATAAAAGATGTTTTGTGTCCAAGAAAAAATCGGTCACATGACCCAAAAACTCAAAAATGTAGAAAACCACCCTAGATTAATGGTGTTGGTGATAAAAAGTCACCACCCGTGCAATCACACGTAAGAGCCTAGTCCATCGACTTGGCATGCCAATAGTATGGTGTTGTAATCTTGGAGGTAACTCATCAGTCCTCACATCCTGGATACAAGGGGTGAGACCCTCAATATAATCCTACAATACTGCAAGGGTCTCGGCTATGTCCAGATCGTGAAGGATAGCCCTCCCTACAGCCTCTCCTACTGGAACAGCAGCTGCTACCCTTAGGCTCACTGCTGGTCGCACCAGTCCAATATCTGCACGAATATATGAGTTTGATTAGTCTTGGTAGCATTTAAAAGACATAAGAACATTATAAAAATAATAAACAGAGATATGTTCATATCTTTTACCTATAACACCCCACTGCTCGCCAGCCGGCAACACCAAATCTGGGTCACCCCGGAAATCCATCCCAGCATATGGATACTCAGCAAAGGCCATATCCTAATGGTCGAACCACTCAAAGAAGGCATTAGAGAATGAAATTTGTGACTAACCAGCATGTCTAGCCATAAGATCGACCCATCTCTGCATCAGTGGTTCTGTCGGTACTGGAGGTATGAGTGAAATGTATTATGGCTACATCAGTGGAATCTTCTCCAAGGCGAAAGCGATCAGAATAGAACCATAACCAAAGTTCTTAGATCTTCCGTTCTTCACCTTGGTAAGTTGTTCTTTTATAATCGGAAGTACTGCATCACACCAGTTGAATACCTTTGGTTCAAGGCATTCCAGAGCATACTGCATACAAGACCTGTTGGCCAAATGAAGAGTCGCACTACCAACCAATCTAGCAAAGGTGAATAAGATAGTCCTCAAGGACTAGTCAGTGACATCTCGAATACTGATCTTGCCATCCTTACTCGGCTGAGATCCATCTCTACAAAATCGGCGAATATAACCCCTCACAAATTCACCTCCACGGGTGGATCTTGATAGTGAGAGAGGGTCACCATGCCTCGATAAACCGATCAAGAAGTAGATGTCCTAAACTGTCAAAGGAATGGATTTACCTCGGATCTGGAACACTTGGTTGATAGGATCCCATGCATCGAGAAAATATTGCAACAAATTGATTTTTTGCCTCATGCTAGATATGCGGAAGAATTTGAGCAAGCCACAGTTCTGCAATGTAGTCACCGTACCTAGGTCATGTAAAGCAACCATGTCCTCTTCTTCATGCTCGTGTTCATGCCATGTAACGACCATCTTGGTCCAATGAATCTCTGAAAAGAAAACAAGGGAAGAGTTAGGATCCTGATTCAGGTAAAGACATGCAAAATTTCCATGAAAAAACAGTGCATAAACTTTCCTTTCTGTACCCATCACACCCCAGCTATGTATTGGGTGAGATGCATCCTGACTGGCCAATGGCCAGCTCAGTATGCATTGCACCTTTCGATGTACATTAGGTGCGATGGGGAGAGAACGAATTGTTCAAACCCCAAAGGCCCAGAAGAATAGGAAAACATGCTCAGAATCAGAAAAGGAAAGAATGCAATTGAAGAGCTCAGGGTTAGCTCCTACCTGGTCTAGATGGTGCCAAAAATAGTCGAAAAAATCTCCAGGAATCAGCTAGTGAAAATCAAAAGGGAAAACACCTCCAGAGCTCCAAAAATCCAAAATTTGAATGAAATGGTAAAAATGAGAGGTAAAAACTATTTTTATGTTACTATTCATGTAGTTCAAGTAAAATATTTTTATTTAACTCAATTTTCAAGCATGTATTTACATTTCAAATCAATTTGATGGAGTAATTGAACAGGCAGCACGACCGTCAAAAGAACATAGTGTTAATGGTGAAATCAACGTCTCTAACTATTATCACGAGTAGTTTTACGCAAAGTTCAAGCTCGTTAAAAAATAAACCTAGCCATGAGCAGTTTTACGCGAAGTTCAAGCTCATTAAAAAATAAACCTAGCGATGATCAAGTGTTCCCATAGAGTTTAAGCTCATTAAAAAATGAACCCCACCTTCAATAAATAATCTTTGCGATCGCATAATTATCAGCTTTTGAACCTTGGTCATGTTCTTACCATCACTTCCACTGATTTTTAGCCAATCATACGCCTCCATTTGATTGTTTACCCTTTTGAGGAACAGTTGCGACGAGTGATTCTATTAGCCACCTTCTGTACACTACCATGATTTAAAAGTTCCAAACCTTACCTGGAACCAGTTGCTATCCAAAAACATCACTTGTTCCTCAAAAAACGAGTCTCCTTTAAGCTCTTTTCATCTGACTCATAAAATATGAAAATATTTCCAAGCAATTGGCCTCTCCAGCTCGTTAAAGCGATCAGAAGTGCCATCCCTCCTCTAGATTTTAATCTTTTTAGACCTGAGGGATTGTTACACAAAAAGATCGACTTCTTGTCTTTTTTGGCTCGTTAAAACTATCGAAAAAGTCATCCCTTTCGTATTATTTTATACTTTTTCAGGCTTAACGGATTACATTACGAAAAAAGACTACTGGAGTTGCCTTTCCATCCCTTTTAAGACTCTCTAAAATTTAAAAGAACTGAGTTATCTTTGTCGTTAAACTCGTTAAAACAATACCGACAAACTTGTCCATGCAAACAAGACCGAGTTTCACTGTCGCTAGGCTCGTTAAAACATAGCGACAGGTTTTCCCAAAGGGAAAATTATAGAACAAGCATATGTTATCCTCCTCAAGCTTGACAAAAATAAAGAGGTACTGGTCAGCAATGACTGGGGAAAAAGGGAAGAAAACTTGAATAGCTTCATTGGTAGCAGGTCGCTCTTGAACATGACACTTTCACTCCGTTGCCATGATTGAGTCGGGTTGGGTTATTCCGTTCACCGGGCATATCACCATTGGTCCACTGTACCATCCACCTTGGGGTTAACACTACCAATCCATTTCAGTGTCGTCGGTATGTTCAAGAGAAGTTGCTTAGAGAATTCACCAACCTAGCTAACACCTCATCCACTGCAATACCTTCACTCTCCATTTTTCATGACCGCCACCCTGAACCTTATATCATCAGATCATTTTCACCTCCACAAAATAATTTGCTCCATTCCATGTCGTAGATGTGGGATTCATTAAGGCCCTCCTACGATGGGTCACTTCTTGTCAACATCAACTCATTATCCAAGAAGTTGACTTAGGAACAACCCTTGCAGTACTTTGAAGCTTGCATGCATTAATGGCAAGTTTCTCACTTCTAGCGATAGGTTTACCTCAATGGCCTTCGACCGAAAGATTTTACTTGGTGTTTGACATCAACTCATGTATTCACACCACGTGAATTGTACTGCAGTACCTTGAGGGTCATCATCATTATCGGTGATTCCTCTCATGCCTGTTAATAGCTTACATCATTGGCTGGAAATGAGGCGATGTCTTTCCATGTTCAACATCAGAACATCTTTTCACATGGATCTACTTGTACTTCGGGTGAAGATTGAACGAGTTTGAAGACCTCGAATCTATTTTCATCCATCCAGGCTGTGATATATTCAGGAAAATAAAGACATCAAATGTACATCATAGTTGCATAGATAATCATCCAAACTAAAGGATGATGGCTCTACTAGAATCATCAGTATGCCACACAGACGTTTGTCTGTCTTATGTACATGAATATGAATTTATAAATCTGAGCATGGGAATGCCCGCCTTAGCTAGATCATGAAAATGTTATGAAGATAATGTATTGTATTGTATCTTATTACAAGTCACCTTCCAGTTTGAAAAACCTCGGATCCTCATTATAAAGCATTTCACCCAACATCAAAAGATTTACGACCTCATGCTTTAGGGGGCAACTGTTATAGAAATATTTGGGCACTGCAACCCAAATCACATATGTCCATAAACTAAAGGCTTCTAAACCCCTAAAAGTGTTGTTTCATACCCTAAAAGAACAAAGTCAGCTGATTACGTCATCTCCCAAAAGTTTTCCATGAAAAACTACTCAGAAATAGTCAAAACAGGACCATACAGACTGCTCCATGCATAGGGTGCGATGCATCTCACCTATTACACACAGGGGGTGCGAATCATACTAGAAAGCCCTTCTGTAGGGTTCGATGAGCAAGAGCAGACAAATGGCAGAAGTAGTTTGCTAGGTGGAAACCTAAAGAATCTTCTAGAAACTGCTCATATGACACTTACCTCTTTGAATTTTCCCAGGGATGAGTAAGAGATCTGAAATCTCCAAGTGGAACCAAGAGCTATCGGTGAAATGACACCACTCAAAATCTTAGAAGTTGACTCACTCTCTTGTAAACATCTATATATGGATCTCTCATCCTAGAGATCCAAAGGGTTGGAATTTTGTAATTTGCAAGGAAGTGTTGTTGGTTTCTCTTTGAAGACATTGTTGGGTGATCTTGCTTTGTATGAGGTGAAGAGGACTTTCATGCTAGGAGGATGATGCTGGATCAGATAGCCTGGTTGTAATCCTCTCTTGTACTACTTCTATCAATAAAGCTATTTTATTTTTCCTCCATATGATTGTATATGTTTGAATCTTGTATTTGTATATGCATCTATATGGTTAATGTATATCTGATCCTACATTATTTATGGTTATAGATCTTTATGCTTTGATGTTATTTTGCTGCCTTGACTCTATATGTGTTCTTTGAAGCGGGACAAGCAGGAAAGGAGTGGTGAAAGCTCTATCAAGGGAGAGAGGAAACAAGCAAGGAGACTAGCAAGAGACTGAGGTTGGTACTCTCTACTTCTCTCTCATCTATCTCTCATAAAGGAAAACACAAGTAACTTTAGTTTGTTTGTTTCTAAGATAACTACCCGTCTTAGTGGGACTAGCAGCTCTGAATGGACACTAGTTTTCCCGATAACAAGCATGAATAAGTTTGGAGGTTGATATCTTCAAAATTCATCATGATAATATGATAAGGTCCATTCCCTGGTTGCAATGGTGGAGGAGGTGGATGATTTTGGCTAGATTTGGTGGCCATATATCCTTGGTGGGGGAACATATTAGTAATAAAGACAAGCTACGTAAAGGAAGGAATGGGTGGATGCATAGGTTCTTTCCCCTTAGGGGAAACTTCCTGGTCTTCCCATGCTTTGCACATCTGAGGGAGAAGGGGACACTCATGAGTGTAATAAACATAAGTCCCACAATGAGCACAAGGTTTATTGGTTTTGAGAGCCTTGTTCTTCTTGGGTTGGATGCCCTATTTCTAGGTTACGGGATTGGACTTATCATCCTTATTGACATTAGGTTGTCCGCCTTGGTTTCCTTGATTACCGTAAGATGGCTAATTCTGGTTACCTTTCCTCTTATTCCTTTACTTTGGGTTGGGAAAAACGGTAGCACTTTACTGAGCATACACTTGACTCTACGGAGGTAGTTATTACTATGACAGATATGGTTGAGGCATAAGAGTTGGAGGTGTTGGTGTCATATAGGCTAGAGAATTAGGTGGTTTACATGGATAATAACGTGTTGTAGTGGCTACAACCACCCTCCAAAATTTTGCCTTAGCCTCGTTTTTTAGCCTCCCTTCCAACCTTCACAGCAGCTTGCCTAGCTTCATCAAGTTCACAGGCTTCAATGTCTTTCTTGGACAAAGGCAGCTTGTCGGTCACAACTTGATCCATTCCCCTCATAGGTTGTTCACCCGGACTTGGTCTAGCTGCAGGCTGAGTAGCTTCCCCTTGAAAACTGCGCATTTTTGAAGGTTAACTAGACTTCCCTCTAGAAATTGCGCAATCCTCTCTGGCAGCCTACTGGGCTCTAGGATTGTGCAATCCTGCCTGCCAACACTCCCAGCAGGATTTGCGCAAATTTCATAGCAAGGCTGCTCAGCCCAGAATTTGTGTAAATCTGGGCAGAAGTCAGCTGCTCTGCCCAAAAATTGCATAAATCTCCTAGGCAGTCATCCTAGCTCCCAGCCAAAAATGCGCATTTCCTTCAAGCAGTCAATAAACCTCTTGCATGTGCAATTGAGTTGACCGGTTCCCTCTAGGACTGAGAAAAATGGACTTCCATGCATAGGCTACTTCTTCCAAGGTATCATGCAAAGGAATCCCTTGTCTCAGGTATCTATGTTTAACAGTTGGAGGTTACATGCAAGGAGCAATTCATAAACCTCCCACCAAGTGTCACTTACCCTAGATTTTTGGCATGCGTGTCACAACCTAGATGTTATCAAAACTCATCAACCAGATCTTGCAGAGCTTATTCCTCACATCAACCTTGTAGCTTTGACATCCCACATCACATCTAGGAGCAGTCAGCACATTTAGCTCAGTTGTTTTGGGGTAAGCCCGCTTCCCATGCCTTTTACTGCATTTCTGTCACTTTTTGTGTTTTCTCTTATACGAGTACTGTTTCATTGATTTCTTTGAATGCTTGCTGTCGATTACATGTATTCTAGCTTTCCCTGGATCTCTTTCAATACTTGTTGCTATCTCACTATTGTCGCATGCATGAAATTGTTTTTCACAGACGTTTTTCACAGACGTTGGCCCAAACGGCAAACTCCCTCACCCACATCCATGTTGATCTATTTGCTGAATATTATATTCATGTTTTCCATGCATTGCCGATCAATTCTGATATCACTTAGTGTTGCCATGCTGATCCGGATTTAAACAGGAACGCAACAAATTACAGAGATAACCATATACATAAAGATGCAGCGGAAATAATACTTCATTTCATTAATGGAAAATACTGAAATATGCTTACAAACAGAAATGGAAATAAACTAGCTAGGGCGATGGTAGCTTATCTCTGAGAAGAGATGTGATGGCTACATGCCTCTGAACTGTGTTACAATGAGGCTCGAAGGCCTATTTATTGTTGAGAAACAATGGAAAACCCTTAACATTCCAAAACCTAACCCTAGGAGATGAAACGCCAAACGGTGGGCCCCGTTTGGGTAAATTGGTACATCAACTTCCCAGGGTCGTAACTTTGGCATACGATCTCCGTTTGACGCGTACAATAGCTCGTTAGAAAGATCTATCCGAGCACTACCACTTTGGGAAGGGAAACATCGGTCCATGGACCCATGTTTCCCCCAGATTTCCCAAAAAAACGTCGTTTAGGGCCTCAAAACGGCTCCAGAAGTTCAGGACCCGAAAAACTGCTAAAAATAGTAAGTTGTGCTACAATTAAGGAAACTGAAAATGCTGAGAAAGACAATGGTGGGGGTCCAGGTGGACTTGGCAGGTGGCCACCAATATCCACCTGGATCATTCCTCCCCCCTTAGGAAGCAATGGTCCCCATTGCGTTGAGCTACTCCATGAGATGAGGAAACTTCTGCTGAACTTGTTCCCTGGTGAGCCACTTGCCCTGCTGAAGGAGTTGGCCCGCTTTGACAACTCGATACAGTTGGATATTCTGTTGGCGAGTGTTCTTGATCTGTGTGTCCATGATCCGATCAGTTGCAGCTTGTTCCATGCAATCTGGATTTATTTCTGTGGGTTTGAGCTGTTCTGCAATGTCGGATGTGTCTAGCAATGGTGGAAAGTATGGCCGAAGGCGGTCCACATTGAACACTGGGTGCAGGCCAAGGAATGGGGGAATGCTGAGCTCAAATGCATTGTCTCCCATAGCCTTAGTAATGGTGTAAGGACCATATCGGAGTGGTCTCAATTTTCGATAGGCTCCAGTAAGGCGTTCCTTTTGCAAATGCAACCAGACTTTGTCGCCCACCTGAAACTTGTGTGGCACCCGATGTTGATCATGTCGCTGCTTGTACTTGGCATTTGATTTCTCAAGAATGTCATGGACCTGCTGGCGAATATGTTGGATGCGCTCAATGAAGCTGGTGGCCTTATCTGTTTCGGAATTGACATGAGCCGAATTCATGTGAGTAGCTGCAAGTGGCATGGCCACATCAATGGGGCATAGTGGCTTGAATCCCAAACCCACCTGAAAAGGGCTATGGCCAGTGGAGCTGTGAAGAGCTCGGTTGTAGCTGTGCTGAACGTAGGGGAGGCTCTCGTCCCATGTGCGTGGATGCTTTGAGTTATACATGCGCAGAATGTGCACAATCATCCTATTGACAACCTCTGTCTGGCCATCAGTTTGAGGATGGAAGGCTGTGGACTTCGTGAGTTTGGTGTCCAGCATTGACCAGAGACTGGACCAAAAGGTGCTGAGAAACTGACTATCCCGATCTGAGATGATAGACTGTGGGATCCCAAAGTGCACCCACACTCGTTCAAAGAAGAGTTTAGCAGTGGCTTCTGCTGTGATATTCTTCTTGCAGGCCATCATAATGGCCATCTTTGAGAACCTGTCGACGACCACAAAAACACAGTCATTTCCATGCTTAGTGGAAGGAAGGCCTGACATGTAATCCATGGAGATGGATTCCCAAGGTCGACTAGGGGTAGGCAACGGGGTATAGAGGCCTTGCTTCTTAATGGTCGGTTTGGCAATGGCACAGGCAGTACATGATCGGATGTACTTCCCAACATCCTGTCGAAGATTCGGCCAATAGAAATAGTTTTGCAGTACTGCCACTGTTTTCTCGACCCCGAAATGCCCAGCAGCCCGACTGTAGTGTGCTTCCCAAATCATCTTGGCACGCTCGCTTGAAGGAACACAGAGGTGACCGAGGTGGCATAATAGGGCATCCTGGAGGTGAAAATCTGCAACCTGCCGACCCTCCAAGAGTGTCTGGTATGTGTGGCCGAATTCTGGGTCGCTTTTGTAGAGAAGTGGCCAATCAGAAGTCTCGTGCCCGCAAGAGTTGAGCACGGTGGTTAGCGCCATGATCGGTGGTCGACTGAGGCAATCTGCAACATTATTGGTGCTGCCCTTTTTATACTTGATATTCAAGTGAAACTGTTGCAGGTATGTAGACCACTTCTGATGGCGATCATTCTGCAATTTCCCTTGGGTCTGTATGAACTGCAGAGGTCGGTGGTCTGTGTGGATGACCGTTTCCTTCCCCAAAATGTAATGCTTCCATTGTCGGCAGGCCTGTACAATGGAATACATCTCTTTATCATAAGTGGGGTACTTCAGGACTGTGTCTGAAAGTGTTTCACTGTGATATGCCACTGGATGTCCATGTTGAGTAAGGACTGCCCCAATAGCATAGTCAGAGGCATCTGTCTCGACCTCAAATGGTTGTTGTAAATCTGGTAACGCGAACACTGGTGCTGTGCAGAGGCGATCCTTCAACTCCCTGAATGCCTTCTGTTGAGATTCAGACCAAAAGAATTTTGCTTTCGCCCCGCCCTTGGTGACTTGACTCAAGGGCTAAGAAATATGAGAAAATCCCAACACAAACCTGCGGTAGAAGTTGGCAAGACCTAGAAAGCTGCGGAGCTCTGTTAGAGTGGTTGGAGAGGGCCAATCCCGAATGACTTGGACCTTGGCTGGATCGACATGCACCCCCTGTTCATCAATGATGTATCCCAGATACTGAACCTCGGTCATGCCAAAAGTGCATTTCTCTAAATTGGCACATAGCTTGTGTTGCCGCAGTGTTTGGAGAACCTGTCGGATGTGGTGGAGGTGCTCTTCCCAACTCTGGCTGAAGATCAGAATGTCATCCAAGTATACTACTACAAAGGAGTTGGTGAATGGCCGCAAGATGTCATCCATTAGCCTCATAAAGGTTGCAGGAGCATTCGTCAATCCGAAAGGCATGACCAACCATTCAAAGAGGCCCTCCTTCGATTTGAAGGCAGTCTTCCACACATCTGAGGGTTCAATTGGTACCTGGTGATATCCTGACTTCAGATCGATCTTGCTGAAATATTTCGCCCCCTTTAGTTGGTCTAGGAGGTCATCAATCCGCGGGATCGGGTACCTATTACGAACAGTGATCTTGTTCAGCGCCCGATAGTCAATACAGAGTCTCCACGTCCCATCCTTCTTCTGTACCAACACTATCGGGCTCCCACAGGGTGAAGAACTCGGACGGATGTGACCTTTCTGCAGGAGCTCCTGAATCTTCCTCTTGATTTCATTGTTCTCCAGAATGGAGCGCCGATAAATTGGTCCATTGGGTAGCAGTGCACCTGGGGTCAGATCGATGGAGTGCTTGACTTGACAGTGCAGAGGAACCCCTGCCGGGGAGGTGAAGATGTCTTCGTACTCCTCCACAATCTTGTCCATCTGTAGCTGCCGTGCAGAGGGACCCCGTTTGGAGGCCGCGGCCACTGTCTTCTTCTTCCCTTGAGGGCGTATCATCAGGAAAACAAATTTCCTGGTTTTGGAAATGATCTTACTGCATTGTTTTGCAGTAATCAAAGAGATGGTGGCAAGTGGTGCTACCTCTGGTATCCTGAACAACTTATTTCCCAATGTAATAATAACAGCACGGGGCCTTGATTCATACACAGCATGTCGCTTCCACAAGTATGGTTGTCCTAGTAATACATCACAAACTTCAAGGGGAGCAATGTCACACAATACCTCATCCGTGAAGGGCTTGATGTTGTATGGAAGGCGACACTGCTGGCTCACGCAAAGATCTCGCCCTTGGTGAAGCCACCCAATGGTGTATGGTTGTGGATGTGCTGTGGTCGATAAGCTCAACCGCTTCACGACCTCTACCGAAATGAGGTTCTTTTGACTCCCGCTATCAACAATGAACTGTATCGGGGAGCCCTTTACCCACATCTGGGAGTGGAAGAGACGCTCCTCCTCCTCTGGATCTTCGGGTTCATTTTTCTGGATCTTTGCGGTAGCAACAGTGGCGCTGGGATCCGCATCAATGATCTGCTTCCCTTTTTCATACCCCTTATCGGGTTCTGACTCAGAGTCGGAACATGCATCTGATTCTGAAACCTTTAGCTCAGCCACCAGTGACTGCTTGGCCCGACACTCACTTTTGTTGTGAGTGGAGCTCTTATGGAACTCGCACCATTTTCCAGTGTCCTTTCTCGGTTTCGCGGCGTTGCTCTTTGCTTGCAGCTTCAGCTGGTTGTCTTGGGTTGTCCCGCCTTGGCTTTGTCCTTTGTTCTGTGGTTTAGGGGCACCTTTCCCCTGCTTTGGATTCGCAGATCCAAAGTCTCGCTTCTTTTGTTTAAACTTCTGCTCGACCTTGACGGCATACCGGTATGCTGCGCCGAGCGAGGGGATTTTTAGGAACTGTATTTCTTCCTGGATGTACTTGTGTAGGCAGCCACGATGTTTGAGTATCAAATGTTGCTCCGAATCCTTGATACCCAACTTTGTGCGAAGGGTATGGAAAAGATTGGTGAACTCCGGCACGTCTTGGTCCCTTCCCTGCCGCAGCGTGGTCCACTTTATGTATTCATCCTCATAGCTTCCGACAGGGTAGTACTGCTCCTTGATGGCATCCCGGAACGAATCCCAGGTGGGTGCGGCTGAAAATAGTGAGCCAGTACTTTCATCCTTCTGCTCGCAGTAGGTTTCCCACCAGTCCTTGACGTGGGGGGCTACTTTGAGAAGAGCAAAAACAATCTTTTCCCGACTCGAAAATTCATGAACAGAAAAATAACCCTCTAGCAGATTTAACCATTTATCTACGGCATCGGCGTCTATCTGACCCTCGAATATGGCGATTTCAAAATTAACTTGTACCTTAAAGGGTGTGGCGTTTCCATAGGAGCTGCTGGAAGCCGATGCGCCGCTTCTGGGTAGCCGCTGAAGGATCTGCGCAAAGCTGTCCATCATCGCGTTCCATTGTCGCTCGAGCGCTTCTTCGAGCAAGATTTTGATGGGATCTCCTGCCCCCTCGTCTTTCTTCTCGTCCGCCATGGGAGGCCGTCGGGATTTGCGAGGCTGGTCTTGCAAAGGTTCAACCAGTTCAAGCCCTAACTCCTTATATCCCGACCTTGTTGGGGACATACAAAGAAAAACAGAGAAAAAGCAGACCGCTCTGATACCACTGATCCGGATTTAAACAGGAATGCAACAAATTATAGAGATAACCATATACATAAAGATGCAGCGGAAATAATACTTCATTTCATTAATGGAAAATACTGAAATATGCTTACAAACAGAAATGGAAATAAACTAGCTAGGGCGATGGTAGCTTATCTCTGAGAAGAGATGTGATGGATACATGCCTCTGAACTGTGTTACAATGAGGCTCGAAGGCCTATTTATTGTTGAGAAACAATGGAAAACCCTTAACATTCCAAAACCTAACCCTAGGAGATGAAACGCCAAACTGTGGGCCCCGTTTGGGTAAATTGGTACATCAACTTCCCAGGGTCGTAACTTTGGCATATGATCTCCGTTTGACGCGTACAATAGCTCGTTAGAAAGATCTATCCGAGCACTACCACTTTGGGAAGGGCAACATCGGTCCATGGACCCATGTTGCCCCCAGATTTCCCAAAAAACGTCGTTTAGGGCCTCAAAACGACTCCAGAAGTTCAGGACCCGAAAAACTGCTAAAAATAGTAAGTTGTGCTACAATTAAGGAAACTGAAAATGCTGAGAAAGACAATGGTGGGGGTCCAGGTGGACTTGGCAGGTGGCCACCAATATCCACCTGGATCACATGCATTCACTGACTTATTTGCTTTCATTTGACCTTCGGCGAGTTGAGCCAACCTTGGCCCAGACTCTGCCTCCACCAAGGCTGCATTGCACAATCTGGGGAAGGAAGGTTTGCCTTCCTCTACAGAAATGTGAATTCCTTCCCAACACTGGCCTCCATGACTGTTTTACGCATTTCTATAGGACAGTAACTACTTGGCCCAAGGAATTGCACAAATATATCCCTAGGCCAGCAATCCTTCCCAGCTGGAATTGCGCATTACGCATTCCCAACAATCAACATCTAGACTAGACTATGCATTGCACAGTTCCATTAGTCAGTTAGTATCCTAGCAGCCCAGATTGTGCCTTTCGTAGTCTTGGCAGTCGGTCTCCCAACCTCCCGACCAAAATTGCGCAACCTTCATGATCATTCACCCAGGTATGTTGCAAGTAAGTTCTCAAGTTCATTTTGGTTTTTGACTAACAGATTACTTGCCATGATTGTTGCCATGTCTCCAAGTATTGCAAGTGTTCATCTTCCTCTCAGCAGTACAGGTAAAATGGTTTCCAGGAGAGTAGAGATGAAGACATCATTTAGAGCACACTTAGGGATGCAGTCAATCATGTCTATGGACTTGCCTACCCACGAAGACATCAAGTTGTTCATAGACAAGGACATCATATTATGACAACAGAAGTGTCACAACCAGCAACATCATGAACAGCAACTGAAGAAATCATACCAAATGCAACGAATGCAAGAGGAGGGTTGTTGACAACACGGAGGCAGAACAAGGTTTCAAGCTCAAGCAGATCCATTGATGATGAAATCAACTTTGGAGACTCAAGCTATGAGGTGACGACATGACATGAAGATTGTGCGAAGACAAAGAATGGAACAAATAAGTAGTTGCATGTGCTAAAGCAATAACTAAAGGAAGAACATGAAGCTACATAGATATATGAATGAGTTGCAGCAGGATTAGGAACAGCAGTGGGCCCATCATGTACTCATGGATGAAATTGCTCCCGTACAAGTTAAAGATCCATCCCAAAAATTAAAACAGAGTATAAATGGTAAGCAGTGTTGGTGATCGCATGCAAGGGATTCAACAACATGCATGTCATTGGGTGCATGCATGCAATCCAACCCATTCAACACACTCACCAAGGCGAAGACAAGAAGCAAGTCCAACTGGAGACCTAAGAATACCATGTGCATGTTAGCAGACGAGTTGGATGAAGGGGCCAAATCAATGCACTGGTTGCAATGGAGGCAAGAGTTTTCTTCAGCAATATGTCGCCATGAGGTGCATACACACCACCACGAATGACCAGGCTTGGCATCAGCTCACCACCTTCACCATCACAAGCATGTCAAAGAGTTGGTCTCATCAAAGCGGACCGAATGTCAGTCATGTCTTGCAAGGCTTGCTCAAGCCATGTTATCTCACATGAGTACATGTGCATTGTAATGTTGAGTCATGTCAAGTGTAAGTCAAGTGTAAATGGTTGGATGTAACAATCATAGAGTAAGTGAAGAGTTATGAGGGTAGTTGAACTGTCACAAAAGGGAATGTCAAGGGCCACCCCACCCTTTGTTATAAATAGTCCCTCATAACTCATTGTAGAGGCTTTTGGTCAGCCAAGCTTCTACTAAGACTATTTTGAAGAAGGCTTGGACATTGTAATGTGCCTTGGTTTATCCACTACATGGAGCTAGTACATATCTTTAGAGGAGCAAGTGGATGTGGCTATAATGTTTCACTAATGTGGCTAGCAAGTTTACATGGATGTATTGTATGATTGGAACTTACACTTTTATATAATAAGATCCAACACATTTTCATGCATATGTTGTTATTGTAGTTTCACTGCTCTGGTCGCCTTAATGATATATGTTGTTTAACTTATGTTTTTATGTATGAACTAATTCACATGCAATTATATGAATATTTTTGCAAATGTGTTGTATATGTTTTTAATGTTTTCACCATCCGTGTCGACTACTATGTTGGACACCGAGCAGACCTTTCACATGAACCTTGTTGTAACAACCATTGCACTCATTCAGACTGATCCGTGAGTGTTGTACGTGTTATCTTACCTTGTATGTTGTGACTACCACATTCGAGTGGACTACTCTGCCAGAAGTTGTATATGTCCTTTTTTGTTGTGTATTCCTAGCTGATTTGGGACTAATCCCTTTCAACCTAGAACTCACCTTCACCCTTTTCTCCCCCTTTTGTGTTAGAACCTCTCATACATCTTTCTTGACTCACTACAGTAGTCACACCCTTGCTACTGACAGAGTTATCTTACTTGCCTCTGTGCGACATCACAGTCAAGGAATTACCTTATGACCCACTGTTGGGACTCCTACACCTAATGGTCTAAGGTCTAATTGGGACTTATTATCAGGGAGATCCCCTTGACATGTTGGCGGGTCCAACATCATCAACATTTCTGGTGCTAGAAGGAGGGCCTAATGACAAGTTGTGTCCTCTCATCCAGTTTTGAACCTTTATACATATTTCATGGAGACTTGCACTCTTCTTCCCCCGTGGTGTTGTTCGAATTGTGAAGATGTCTCCATCACGGGGAAGACTTTAAGTCTCTTTTCCACTCACAGGTATGATGGTGAAGGCGAAGTGGCCTGGCCTGAGAACTTACATAAATTTCTTTCTATGATTCGTGAGGAAGATTGATGCAAGAGCATCCAGCTAAGGCACCATGACCGGGTGTTGGTCTTTGTCGGGTTGGAGAGTTGATTTAACATATTGTTTGTATTATATGTTTAGTTTGTCAGAGTAGGAGGTAGGATTTTGTTTCTATCTTAATCTCTATATTAGTCAAAGGTAGTTTGGTCGGTTAGGTTTATTTTTGTCTTTAATAAGCAGTAGATTAATAATTATCCTTTCATTTTAAGAGAAAAAGACAAATGTGTCTAAATGTAAAATCTTGTCATAAAGACATAACCGAACACTTAATAGTTACGTAACTGTGAAGTCTACAACTAAAGGTAACTGCATAGTTTCATTAACTGTAGACAAAAGCATATAAATGTAACAATGAAAATCATGTACGGGGTTCAAAATTTCTTTGCAATCAAGTAATAATAATAACATAGTAGACAACTCAATCCATCTGTGTGCTTAATTATATTTCGTTTTGCTTCCTAATTCACTAAAATTCTGAATAGACAATACAATGTTCATGGACCAATTCAGTTAATTCTTTTTGTTTTCCTGAGAAGACAGTCCAGATAGCGAGACAGAAATGAAAATGCCAAAACAAGGGTTTATATGTCCATAAAAGAAAACTGCACTGACTAAGAAGGAGCAAACGCAACTAAATACCAGGACAAGTAAAGCACCTATAGGCCCTACAATAATCTTTAACTTCGAAATCGACCACCAAACAAATTCACAGAACAACCACAGAAATTTTCTATTCTTGGAAAAGCATACAAGCACAGTTGCAAATCAACCATTGAAGTTCAAAGGCGTAGAATCTGTTAGTGCCTAGATTTACCTTAGGCTGAGGAAGGTAGGATCTAGGGACAACATCAAACCATGCTTAACCTGGTAGCTAACCCTACCAGGTCGGGAGAGGGCTCTCTCCGGGTCAATCTCAGCAAATTATGATCTATGAGGGCTTGAGATGACTGATAGAAATATTGATCTTATGCTAGTTATATGTGTGAAAGAGTTTGATCGAATGAAATTATGTTTTTGTTGGCTCTAATGGAAAGGTAGATTTTGGGTGCATGGAATGAGGCTCAGCTTTGCAGAGATCTCAATGGGGCAAGGTAGGCAACTTATTTTGGCACTTCAAATCGAATGAGATGGATGGATTAGACAGGTGAGGAGTTGAAGAGGGCAAGATAAATCATGGATCCTCTCCAAACAGCTGAAAACATCAAGAAACTAAAGCAAACCTCAAGTAGAGCACTGCAATTTCAATAGATTCTACTTACACTCTTGTTTGATTTAGTTAGGAAGAAAAAATATAGATAATGTCATACATAACACATAATTAAATTCAAAATTACAGATAAAATCACTGTACCAAAACAAAATTCCACAGGGATCCCAAAGAGTGCTGCAAATCCTGGTCTCAATTCGTTAGCCAAAATGCTGATATGAGTGTACAATGAAGCTCAAGGCTTTCTCAAAAGTCCAACCATGCTAATGACTAAAAAACCACATAATATAGACAAACCATAGATAATTCTAGCCTCTAGGGTTCAAGCTCACATTTTTAGGATTTGTTCCAAATAATTCTAAACTGAGAACTAGAAATTAGGTATTGGAACAGCATGCCTCTAGAAACAATGGAATTGATTCATTCAGTTTCAAACAACTTTTTAATAGATGAATCTACCCTCACAAGTGAAAATTTGACATATTTACATCATGATCCATCAATGTACATTAAATTACATCACAAATTTGACACTAATAAGGTGAAAAAGTCAAACTGGTAAAAGCTAGGTGAAAAATAGAGCATTCCTGGTCAAACTGGGCCAAATTTCCTCTATGCGCTGCCCCTAATTCTCTATGCATAGCGCCTGTTTGGACCCACTTTTGGAGGCCTTCCTAGTGTCCAAATTTGCTCCAATTGTGGTTGTTGGAAAGGTGTACCTGTCTACTTTCCAACCCAAGTGGAATTTTTCAATTTGGCTTCCACTTTCCCTATAAACAATCAAATCTCCCAAGCCTGGTAAAAATGTGCAAAATGAAGCTGCCTAAAGTCAGAGTGCTATTGCAGTCAACTTTTGAAGGTCTTCCCCAACTCTATATTGAGATCATGATAGCTCATTGGAAATATATTTGTGTCTCGTTATCATTTGACTCATCAAGCAAGTCATTTGGCCAACAAATCAAGGAGAAAACTTGATTGTCCCAAGGTCACTTCAGAGGTGCATCAATTCTCCGGAGGCAACTGTATTTTTGACATTTCTCTAAACCCATGACACCTGTGTAAAAAGGGAAGGAGGTTTTTATTCCTTGGCCTATTTTGGAAAAAAACCTCTCTCAATTGTCCCAAATTCATCTTTTATTTCTCAGAAACATCATTGGAGTAAAACCTATCCCAATGTGTGGAACAGGGGATTTGTCGAAATGAAGTGAAATGAAGGGGATAAGGGGCTTCTAAATTCTTGAGAAAATTTTTGGAAATAGGGAGGGATGTTAGAAAGTAGGGGAAAGTGGAATTTCAAATATTGAGTGAGGGGAAGAGGACCAAAAGGGCAAAACATAGGCCTAGCCTAGAAAATTGCCAAATTGTAGCAAGAAACTAGGGTTTGTGGGAAAATGAGGAATTTTAGGGATATCAGTGATGGGAAGTGTTTAACAAGGTACATTAAGGATAGGGGAAGGTGCATGAACATGAAAAATAAATGGAGTCGTCAAAAAGTGAGGGAGCGGCAGAATGAACTTGGCAGTGAAATGACAAATGGCAAACCCTAGACAGCAGTTTCTTGGGAATGGCAAGAAGGTAGGGTTTGATTTTCCTTACACAATCCACCATAAACTTTATGAAAACTCCTTCACTAGCCAAGAGGAGAGCTGAACTTACTTGCACACTAGAAGATTTGAGAAATTTTGGCAACTTGAGAGAATTTAGGATGAAATTGGGCTTGGCAGCTCTATGCGTCGCGCCTCATACCCAACGTGTCGTGCCTCCTTTGTGCACCGTGCCTCTCACCCTATGTGCCACACCTCCAAAACCGAGTGCCTTTGTTGTGATTTTCTCTCCCTTTTCCAACACAGTTGTCACTTTGCTCACTCTTTCTTCTTGGAATGCCAATGAGCTTTTGAATTGTAAAAAATGATTTATATACAAGAGATTTTTAATTTTTGATTCAAAAACCAACTTTTATAATGTTTGCAAAGTGACTTTACTTTTCAACTCTGTTTTTTGAGCAGTTCACTTTATTTGAGCCCTTTGATGAACTAAATGACTTGATTTTTGTTTGCCTTGCAGGGGATGGAGTGACTGAAGCTTGGCAAGGTGACCAGGGTTTCCACTGAAGTGATTTACATACAAGAGAACTGAAAATACATGAAGTTATACAACAAAAACCTAAAATACTTTGTTTTCCTCAAAACAGAGTTTTGAGGAAAAATACATTTCTAAGCAATTGATTATGAAATTTATTGGTACTGGAACCTCCTCATGCACCTGCTGACTGTTATTGGACATTTTGAAAACCTTGTTGATGAAACCTTAAACCTAATGAAATTGAAGCCCTAGAAATGACTCTTGCAAATTTAAATACAAAAGGTGACTGCAAATGATCTTGATGAATGGAAATGGGTCAGCAGGTAAAGGATATGAGGGAAAATGTACAACAAGCCACTATCTTCAGATGATCCATGCTCCAAATGGAATGAAGTTGACTAAGTGAGACAACTAATATGAAATGCAACTAGAGAATTTGATCTCTAACAGAGGGATGAAGATACCAACACTAACAAAATCCAGATTGAAAAGAATGACAGCCTATTCATATCATTAAAACTCAAGTAACTTGAAACCGATATTCTTTCCTGAAAGCTTCCTTTGAATTATAAAAAAAGAAATGTATGAGAATATACAGTAGACTTTCAAAATAAATCACGAACATTCATATAAGCCAATGGTCGACAAACCCTAGGTGAGGGTTTTGAGAACTGTTTCCATACATAGAAAGTTACAACCAACAAGCACTAGAACAAGAAAGCCTAAAGACAACAAAATGGCCAGAACGTTGGCTACAATTAGAAGCCACATCAACTAAGCATCGATGGGAGACAAACCCTCATACCCACAGGCTTGATCTAAAGATAAGAAAATACTGAAGACAATTTATGTTGGAAGAGCCTACCAGGCGAAGACCGACATGTTCGTTCCAAGTACCACTAACTGCAAACCCCAACACCTGCAGAGGAGCCAACACATAGTTGTTAGCGTAAACAAACAGAGGGAAAGGAAACCACAGTGCATGAAAGCAAATATATAGAAGACACATTCACCATACCTAAAGGATTTGCAGTGAGAACAGAGGACGAGTCTTCAACCCACGAATTCCAACCAACGGCTGAGAAAAAGGAGCAGTCACATTAGAATCGGAGTAATGAAAGTGGCAAATTGAATCAAGGAGAGAGTAGGCTACCTGCATTGAAGCCAAACACCGAAGAATGCAGTTGTTTCAAACCCTGAATGCATGCTAAACACTAAGTTTTTCATACAAGACAACATCATACCAGACCACGAGCTCGAGAAACAAAGACCGGTCGAGGCAATAGCAGAAAAGGCACAGAACATTACTTACCCAGGTGGCAGCAAAATCATTTTCGGTTGCCCAATGAAGTAGGGCCAGAAACTATCCACACGGGCATAAAGAAAACAAGCACGGAAGTCACACTGTTAGACTAACAAATGAACCAGAAGGTGCAGCGCAGCTGCATACCCAACTAACAGAACCATACCAGAGCAAACCCTCAGAGAGCACAAGAAAAATGACTGAATGAGTGACAAAGGAGTAGTTTTGGCAAAACGAGGAGAGGGAAACGTGACCCGAGGTGAGTACAAAACATTGATTGTAAAAATAAATGCCACCTATCACTTTCAAGAAATATCTGAGGGTGTTGGTAATCACAAATTAATCCATGGTTAAATCACATTCCAATCACTCAATTATTAATAGTCTGAACAGTATTGGGTTGGACCCATCATAGTGGTATCAGAGCCGTTGAAATTGATTGAAGAAATGGAGGTAGGAAGGAGAGGTCTTGGAAGAGGTGTTCGAAGGGTATCAGAGGAAAGATTGAGAGAGGAGATCGGGATTCTTACTGCCTGTTTGGAGGTAGTCGAAGCAGGGAGAAGAGGAGACCCTGAGGTAGGCGATGACAGCTAAGAGGAAGCTGAAGTGACAATAGATGGATCGGATCGCAAGGGCCCAGAAATGAGACTGTTGAGATCTATTTTAGTGGCAAGCAGTAAACGCAAACCAGAACTCCCAAACTATGATGGTAGCCTGTCCATAGAGGTTCTATTGGATTGGATCAGCAAGGTGGATAATTATTTCGAGTGTGAGGAGGTCAGTGAAGACCATAGAGTTAAGTTCGCTGCAACAAAGTTGAAGGGACACGCAACCCTATGGTGGGACCATGTCCAAACAGATAGAAAGAGATTGAACAAGTTTCTGATTAAAACCTGGTCGAAGATGGTGGCCAAGTTGAAGGGTAGATTTCTGCCGAAAGACTATCATATTGCACTACATAGACAAGTGTAGAATCTGAAACAGAAAGGAATGACGGTGAGGGAGTACACTGAGGAGTTCTATCGAGTGAACCTAAGAGCCGGATATACAGAGGATACCTCGGAAAAGACAGCCAGGTACGTAAATGGTTTAAGACTAGAAATTTTAGATGAAATTAGTATTTTGTCTCCAAAGAACATTGAAGAAGCATATCAGAGTGCAATGAAAGCTAAAGAGAAAATTACTAGAAGGCAGAATCCCAGGAGAGGACGAGGAGTCGGCAGGGGAAAAGGCCAGTCATATGGCAGAGGGCGGACTGCTAGTAGTAATGAGGAAGGCAGCAGTTCCAAAGCTTCTGGATCAACAAATAAATGTGATAATGCGAGAGTTGGTAGGCCATACCAGGGAGGTAGGGGAAATGGCCGAGGTAGAGGAGCTGGTTATGAATGTTACAAGTGTCATAAATGGGGGCACAGATCATTTGAGTGTCCTAAGGTAGACCAGGCTGGACAGAGGGGTGTGTATGTCACACAACTAGAGGAAGTAGAGGCACCTCCCCAAGAAGCAAAGAATGCTCTAGAAACAGGGGAAGCCCTGGTGCTGAACAAGGTGTTGATGAAACCAGCCAAGGAAGTCGTCGAACAAACACAATGGAAGGCTTTGTTTAGAACAGTTTGTAAGTCACATGGTAAGTGTTGTAAGTTAATTATTAACACTAGTAGTACAGATAACTTGGTAGCCACATAGATGGTGGAAAAGTTGGATTTGAAGCGATTGAAACATCCCACCCCTTACAAAGTTTCATGGTTGCAAAAGGCCATCAGTTGTTGGAGGATGAACAATGCGAGGTGGAGTTTCAAATAGGCAGATATAAGGATAAAGTCTAATCCAGGTGGATATTGGTGGCCACCTGTCAAGTCCACCTGGACCCCCACCATTGTTTCTCTCAGCATTTTCAGTTTCCTTAATTGTAGCACAACTTACTATTTTTAGCAGTTTTTCAGGTCCTGAACTTCCGGAGCCGTTTTGAGGCCCTAAACGACGTTTTTTGGGAAATCTGGGGCAACATGGGTCCATGGACCGATGCTGCCTCCCAAAGTGGTAGTGCTCAGATAGATCTTTCTAACGAGCTATTGTACGCGTCAAACGGAGATCGTATGCCAAAGTTACGACCCCGGAAGTTGGTGTACCAATTTACCCAAACGGGGCCCACAGTTTGGCGTTTCATCTTCTAGGGTTAGGTTTTGGAATGTTAAGGGTTTTCCATTGTTTCTCAACAATAAATAGGCCTTCGAGCCTCATTGTAACACAGTTCAGAGGCATGTAGCCACCACATCTCTTCTCAGAGATAAGCTACCATCGCCCTAGCTAGTTTATTTCCATTATTGTTTGTAAGCATATTTCAGTATTTTACATTAGTGAAATGAAGTATTATTTCCGCTGCATATCTATGTTTATGGTTATCTCTGTAATTTGTTGCGTTCCTCTTTAAGTCCGGATCAGTGGTATCAGAGCGGTCTGCTTTTTCTCTGTTTTTCTTTGCATGTCCCCAACAAGGTCAGGATATAAGGAGTTAGGGCTTGAATTGGTCGAACCTTTACAAGACCAGCCTCGCAAATCCCAACGGCCTCCCATGGCGGATGAAAAGAAAGACGAGGGGACAGGAGATCCTATCAAAATCTTGCTCGAAGAAGCCCTCGAGTGACAACGGAACGCGATGATGGACAACTTTGCTTAGATCCTTCAGCGGCTACCCAGAAGCGACGCATCGGCTTCCAACAGCTACTCTGGAAACGCCACGCCCTTTAAGGTACAAGTTAATTTTGAAATCCCCATATTCGAGGGTCAGATAGACACAGATGTCGTAGATAAATGGTTAAATCTGCTAGAGGGTTATTTTTTTATTCATGAATTTTCGAGTCGGGAAAAGATTGTTTTCACTCTTCTCAAAGCAGCCCCCCACGTCAAGGACTGGTGGGAAACCTACTGCGAGCAGAAGGATGAATGTACTGGCTCACTATTTTCAGCCGCACCCACCTGGAATTCATTTCGGGATGCCATCAAGGAGTAGTACTACCCTGTCGGAAGCTATGAGGATGAATACATAAAGTGGACCACGCTGCAGCAGGGAAGGGACCAAGACGTGCCGGAGTTCACCAATCTTTTCCATACCCTTCGCACAAAGTTGGGTATCAAGGATTCGGAGCAGCATTTGATACTCAAATAACGTGGCTGCCTGCACAAGTACATCTAGGAAGAAATACAATTCCTGAACATCTCCTTGCTCGGCACAACATACCGATATGTCGTCAAGGTCGAGCAGAAGTTTAAACAAAAGAAGTGGGACTTTGGATCTATGAATCCAAAGCAGGGGAAAGGTGCCCCGAAACCACAGAACAAAGGACAAAGCCAAGGTGGGGAAGCCCAAGACAACCTGCCGAAGATGCAAGCAAAGAACAGTGCCGCAAAGCCAAAAAAGGACATGGGAAAATGGTGTGAGTTCCATAAGAGCTCCACTCACAACACAAGTGAGTGTCGGGACAAGCAGTCACTGGTGGCTGAGCTAAAGGTTTCAAAATCAGATGCATGTTCCAACTCTAAGTCAGAACCCGATAAGGGGAATGACAAAGGGAAGCAGATCATTGATGCGGATCCCAACGCCACTGTTGCTATAGCCAAGATCTAGAAAAATGAACCTGAAGATCCAGAGGAGGAGGAGCGTCTCTCCCACTCCCAGATGTGGGTAAAGGGATCCCCGATACAATTCATTGTTGATAGCGGGAGCCAAAAGAACCTCATTTTAGCAGAGGTCGTGAAGCGGTTGGGCCTACCGACCACAACACATCCACAACCATACACCATTGGGTGGCTTCACCAAGGACGAGATCTTCGCATGAGCCAGCAGTGCCACCTTCCATACAACATCAAGCCCTTCACGAATGAGCTATTGTGTGACATTTCTCCCCTTGAAGTTTGTGATGTATTATTAGGACAACCATACTTGTGGAAGCGACATGTTGTGTATGAATCAAGGCCCCGTGCTATTATTATTACATTGGGAAATAAGTTGTACAGGATACCAGAGGTAGCACCACCTACTGCCATCTCTTTGATTACTGCAAAACAATGCAGTAAGCTCATTTCCAAAACCAGGAAATTTGTTTTTCTGATGATACACCCTCAAGGAAAGAAGAAGACAGTGCTCGCGGCCTCCAGATAGGGCCCCTCTGCACGACAACTACAGATGGACAAGGTCGTGGAGGAGTACGAGGACATCTTCACCTCCCCCGCAGGGGTTCCTCTACACTATCAGGTCAAGCACTCCATCGATCTAACCCCAGGCGCGCCGCCACCCAATGGACCAATTTATCAGCGCTCCATTCTGGAGAAAGATGAAATCAAGAGGTAGATTTAGGAGCTCCTGCAGAAAGGTCACATCCGTCCGATTTCATCGCCTTGTGGGAGCCCGATCGTGTTGGTACAGAAGAAGGATGGGACGTGGAGACTTTGTATTGACTATCGGGCGCTGAACAAGATCACTGTCCGTAATAGGTACCCGATCCCGCGGATTGATGACCTCCTGGACCAACTAAAGGGGGCGAAATATTTCAGCAAGATCGATCTGAAGTCAGGGTATCACCAGGCACCAATCGAACCCTCTGATGTGTGGAAGACTGCCTTCAAATCCAAGGAGGGCCTTTTCAAATGGTTGGTCATGCCTTTCAGATTGACGAATGCTCCTGCAACCTTTATGAGGCTAATGGATGACATCTTGAGGCCATTCACCAACTCCTTTGTAGTAGTATACTTGGATGACATTCTGATCTTCAGCCAGAGTTGGGAAGAGCACCTCCACCACATCCGACAGGTTCTCGAAACACTGCAGCAACACAAGCTACGTGCCAATTTGGAGAAATGGACTTTTGGCATGACCCAGGTTCAATATTTGGGATACATCATTGATGAACAGGGGGTGCATGTCGATCCAGCCAAGATCCAAGTCATTCGGGATTGGCCATCTCCAACCACTCTAACAGAGCTCCGTAGTTTTCTAGGTCTTGCCAACTTCTACCGCAGGTTCGTGTTGGGGTTTTCTCATATTACTTGGCCCTTGAGTCAAGACACCAAGGGAGGGGCGAAAGCAAAATTCTTTTTGTCTGAATCTCAACAGAAGGCATTCATGGAGTTGAAGGATCACCTCTACACGGCACCAGTGCTCGCGTTACCAGATTTACAACAACCATTTGAGGTCGAGACAGATGCCTCTGACTATGCTATTGGGGTAGTCCTTACTCAACATGGACATCCAATGGCATATCACAGTGAAACACTTTTAGACACAGTCCGGAAGTACCCCACTTATGATAAAGAGATGTATTCCATTGTGCAGGCCTACCGACAATGGAAGCATTACATTTTGGGGAAGGAAATGGTCATCCACACAGACCACCGACCCCTGCAATTCATACAGACCCAAGGGAAATTGCAGAATGATCGCCATCAGAAGTGGTCTACATACTTGCAATAGTTCCACTTGAATATCAAGTATAAGAAGGAAAACACCAATAATGTTGCAGATTGCCTCAGTCGACCACCGATCATGGCGTTAACCACCGTGCTCAACTCTTGGGGGCACAAGACTTCTGATTGGCCACTTCTCTACAAAAGCGACCCAGAATTTGGCCACACATACCAGACACTCTTGGAGGGTCGACACGTTCCAGATTTTCACCTCCAGGATGCCCTGTTATGCCACCTGGGTCACCTTTGTGTTCCTTCAAGCGAGCGTGCCAAGTTGATTTGGGAAGCACACTACAGTCGGGCTACTGGGCATTTCGGGGTCGAGAAAACAGTGGCAGTACTGCAAAATTATTTCTATTGGCCGAATCTTCGACAGGATGTTGGGAAGTACATCAGATCATGTACTGCCTGTGCCATTGCCAAACCAACCATCAAGAAGCAAGGCCTCTATGCCCCGCTGCCTACCCCTAGTCGACCTTGGGAATCCATCTCCATGGATTACATGTCAGGCCTTCCTTCCACTAAGCATGGAAATGACTTTGTTTTTGTGGTCGTCGACAGGTTCTCGAAGATGGCCATTATGGTAGCCTGCAAGAAGAATATCACAGCAGAAGCCACTGCTAAACTCTTCTTTGAACGAGTGTGGGTGCACTTTGGGATCCCACAGTCTATCATCTCAGATCGAGATAGTCGGTTCCTCAGTACATTTTGGTCCAGTCTCTGGTCAATGCTAGACACCAAACTCACTAAATCCACAACCTTCCATCCTCAAACTGATGGCCAAACAGAGGTCGTCAATAGGATGATTGTGCACATTCTGCGCATGTATAACTCAAAGCATCCACGCACATGGGACGAGAGCCTCCCCTATGTTCAGCACAGCTACAACCGAGCTCTTCACAGCTCGACTGGCCATAGCCCTTTTCAGGTGGGTTTGGGATTCCAACCACTATGCCCCATTGATGTGGCCATGCCACTTGCAGCTACTCACATAAATTCAGCTCATGTCCAGTCCGAAACAGATAAGGCCACCAGCTTCATTGAGCGCATCCAACATATTCGCCAGCAGGTCCATGAAATTCTGGAGAAATCAAATGCCAAGTACAAGCAGCGACATGATCAACGTCGGGTGCCACATAAGTTTCAGTTGGGCGAAAAATTCTGGTTGCATTTGCAAAAGGAACGCCTTACTGGAGCCTACCGGAAACTGAGACCACTCTGATATGGTCCTTACACAATTACTAAGGCTGTGGGAGATAATGCATTTTAGCTCAGCATTCCCCCATTCCTTGGCCTGCACCCAGTGTTCAATGTGGACCGCCTTCGGCCATACTTTCCACCATTGCTAGACACATCTAACATTGTAGAACAGCTCACACCCACAGAACTAAATCCAGATTGCATGGAACAAGCTGCAGCGGATCGGATCATGGACACACAGATCAAGAACACTCACCAATAGAATATCCAACTGTATCGAGTTTTCAAAGTAGGCCAACTCCTTCACCAGGGCAAGTGGTTCACCAGGGAACAAGTTCAGCAAAAGTTTCCTCATCTCATGGAGGAACTCAACACAATGGGGACCATTGCTTCCTAAAGGGGGAGGATTGATCCAGGTGGATATTGGTGGCCACCTGCCAAGTCCACCTGGACTCCCACCATTGTTTCTCTTAGCATTTTCAGTTTCCTTAATTGTAGCACAACTTACTATTTTTAGCAGTTTTTCGGGTCCTGAACTTCCAGAGTCGTTTTGAGGCCCTAAACGACGTTTTTTGGGAAATCTGGGGCAACATGGGTCCATGGACCGATGTTGCCTCCCAAAGTGGTAGTGCTCGGATAGATCTTTCTAACGAGCTATTGTACGCGTCAAACGGAGATCGTATGCCAAAGTTACGACCCAGGGAATTTGGTGTACCAATTTACCCAAACGGGGCCCACAGTTTGGCGTTTCATCTTCTAGGGTTAGGTTTTGGAATGTTAAGGGTTTTCCATTGTTTCTCAACAATAAATAAGCCTTCGAGCCTCATTATAACACAGTTCAGAGGCATGTAGCCACCACATCTCTTCTCAGAGATAAGCTACCATCGCCCTAGCTAGTTTATTTCCATTATTGTTTGTAAGCATATTTCAGTATTTTACATTAGTGAAATGAAGTATTATTTCCGCTGCATATTTGTGTTTATGGTTATCTCTGTAATTTGTTGCGTTCCTGTTTAAGTCCGGATCAAAGTCATTTGTGACATCATGCCAATGGATGTATGTCACATACTGCTAGGCAGGCCTTGGCAGTACGACAGAAAGGTGGTACATGATGGATTGACAAACTATTATAAGTTTGTCAAGGATGGAATCAAGCATACGCTTGTGCCTATCAAAGAGGAAGGGACAACAGGAACAAGTGAGCCAAGAGCATTGTTGATTAGCAGAAAATAGTTTATGAAACAAGTTGAGGACAGCGAGATGGGTTATTCAGTTGTAAGAAGAGTAAAAATAGTCTTGTTGCATACAGAGGTATCGGATTTACCTCCAGAAATCTAGCAGATGTTGCAGGAATTTACAGACATAGTGGTGGATGACTTGCTAGACAAATTACCCCCCAAAAGAAGCATAAGTCATCATATTGGCTTCATACCCCGAGCCAGTTTGCTGAACAAGGTAGCATACCGAATAAGCACCAAGGACAATGAAGAGATTAGGAATGAGGCACAGGAACTGCTAGACAAAGGATTAATAAGGGAGAGTATGAGCTCTTACGCAGTTCCAACGGTTCTCGCTCCCAAGAAAGGAGGAGAGTGGCGGATGTGCAGGGACTTGAGAGCCATCAAAAAAATCACCATCCGGTACAGGTTTCCACTGCCACGGATGGACGACATGATGGATTGTTTAAGTGGGGCAGCATATTTTTCTAAGATAGACTTGAAAAGCGGGTATCATCAGATCCAGATACGAGAGGGGGACGAGTGGAAAACAGCCTTTAAGATGAATGAGGGACTGTATGAATGGCCGGTTATTCCATTCGGACTGAGCAATGTGCCCAGTACATTTATGTGGTTAATGAATGAAATGCTGAAAGAATACATTGGAAAATTTGTGATAGTGTACCTAGAAGACATACCAATTTTCAGTAGGACAAGAGAGGAGCACCTTCGACATGTTCGGAAAGTGCTGGAAAAATTACAGCAGAATAAACTGCTGATAAATCTGAAGAAATGTACTTTTTTGCAAAAGGAATTGATTTATTTAGGCTTTGTAATAGCAGAAAATGAACTGAAGATGGATCCGGAGAAGATTGTGGCAATAGTTAATTGGCCATCTCCGAAAATTTTATTTGAGGTACATAGCTTTCATGGACTAGCAAGTTTTTATCGGAAATTCATAAGAAATTTTAGTGAAATTTGTGCACCTATGTTGGACACCATTAAAAAGGCCAGTCAACCTTTTCGATGGACTGATGCAGTGGAGAGGAATTTTCAGCTATTAAAGAAAAAGATCATAGAGCGGCCGATCCTGAGATTTCCAGATTTTAAGAAGCCTTTTCATGTTCGTTGTGATGCTAGTGGTACATCTATTGGAGCAGTACTTAGCCAGGAGGATAAACCTGTTGCATTCTTCAGCAAGAAGCTAAATGAAAGCAGACATAAATATTCGTCCTATGATAAGGAGTTCTATGCTGTTATACATGCATTAAAATACTGGAGGCATTATTTGCTGGGAAATAAATTTGTGTTGTTTTCAGATAATTCTGCGCTACAGTATGTAATGCAACAGCACAAGATGAATCACAAACACACCAAGTGGGTGAAATATTTGCAGAGTTTCACCTTCGTGTTGAAACACATCAGCGGGCAAGCCAATAAGGTGGTAGATGCACTGAGTAGGATCGCTTTACTTCTGCAGGAGAGTACTGTGCAAGTGTTGGGTTTTGAGCACTTGAAGGATTTATATCAGACTGATACAGATTTTAAGGAAGCCTATGAGGCATGTCAGAATCCCTTGGTGAGAGATAACAATCCATGGTTGGACTACAACTTGCAAGAGAAACTGTTGTTTAGAGGAGGACAGCTATGCATTCCTGACTGCTCGATGAGGGAGAACATTATTCGGGAGAAGCACAGTGGAGGTCTAGCCGGACATTTCAGCATGGACAAGACACTCGAGTAGCTCAGTCATTTCTACTTTTGGCCAAAGATGCGAAGGGATGTATAACGATTTGTGACTAGATGTAAAGTGTGCTAGTTGGCGAAGGGTCACAGTCAAAACACGGGACTGTACACACCGTTACCTGTTCCAGGTAGACCGTGGGACTTAGTCAGCTTGGACTTTGTTTTGGGTCTACCTAGGACACATCAGGGTTATGACTCGGTGATGGTAGTAGTGGACAGATTCTCGAAGATGGCGCATTTTATCCCTTGCAGAAAAACCAGTGATGCCACTCACGTGGCCCACTTGTTCTTCACAGAGATTGTCAAGCTACATGGGTTGCCTAAGTCTATTCTTTCAGACAGGGATGTGAAGTTTACAGGGCACTTTTGGTGTACCCTATGGAAGAAGATGGATACACAGCTGAGTTACAGCTCTGCTTATCACCTGCAAACCGACGAACAAACAGAGGTGGTAAACAGGAGTCTGGGAAACCTGCTACGAAGCTTGATTGGTGAGAATTCGCGGATGTGGGATCGAGTGCTTGCACAGGCAGAGTTCACTTATAATGACTCGCCTAATCGCAGCACAGGCTACAGTCCATTTCAAATCCTGTACAACATGCATCCTCGTGGAGTGCATGAGTTGTGGGATCTTGGACTGCAAGAAAGGCGAAGCGCAGATGGAGAAGATTTCACTAACACGATGAGGGATTTGCATGAGCAGGTGAAAATTAAATTGCAACATAGCAACCAAAAGTATAAACAACAAGCAAACTTGAAAAGAAGGGAAGTACAGTTCAATGTAGGAGATGAAGTCCTCGCGCATTTGCATAAGGAACGTTTTCCTAGAGGCGCGTACAATAAAATGAAGTATAAGAAGATAGGTCCCTGCAAAGTCCTCTGAAAATTTTTAGTGAATGCCTATGAAATACAGTTGCCACCTAGAATAGGCATTTCACCTATCTTTAATGTAGCAGACCTGTTCCCTTACACTACTGACCTAGAAGAAGAAAAAGAAGACAGAACCATGCGGCCTACACGAAATACCCAGAATGCAGGAGAAGCTTGGATAAGACAAATGCCTTACATTCAGCCTCCCGAGTGTTGTGGGGAAAAATGCCTATGCATGACGATCCTATCCACCTAAGGTGTGACAGTGCCTTAGCAACAAACAGAGACAGCTATTCTGGTTTCTTCCTTTATGGAATGTGAAAGAAGAGAGATAAATGGACTTACCGGTGTCTTCCGTTTGTCCCTCGATCCGATCTCTCTCCTCTTTGGGTGTTCACAGCTACTTGCCTTCTCACTCGCCCAGCTTCAACGGGTTCCTGCAAGATCACAAGAGAACAGCTACTTGCGACAAGAGAACAGCTACTTGCGACAAGAGAAGAACACTACACAAAGACAGATATTCACATTCATAACTAGTTTAGGATTAGAAATAAACTAAACATACTAATGCATTCATACATCAAAAATACATCAGTATATAGGAGAAACCAAGATAGCTTTATTGATGAATAACAAGGTTCAGGAAGAGATACAACCCAGAAGGCTCCAATCCAGCATCTCCTTCCCAGCAAATGGAATTCCTATCTTCACCCCCTTCAAAGCATTAAGCACCCAATGATTCCAATCTCAAACCAACAGCAATTCTTTGCAATAACAAAATTCCAGCCCCTAGATCTCATGGAGGAGAGATCCATATATAGATGTTTGGAGAGAGGATGAGTCAGCTTGAGATCTGACTAGTGTCCTCTCCCTCTGTCAGTTCTTGAGTCCACTTGGAGGTTCTTGCTTCCACTTGGAGATTTGGAACCTCTTACTCATCACTAGTCGAATTCCCTGAGGCAAGTGTCATTTTGGAAGCTTCCTGGGTTTTGACACCTTGAGAAATGAGCCTGCCACATGTCCACTCTCGTTCAACGTAGGTAGCCAGTGTCCCATTTGACATTCAACGCAGGTAGCCAGTGTTGGCTTTGACATTCAGCGCAAACAGCTAGTGTAGCCACTGAAATGATCCTGAATTGACTTGTTTTTGAGCAGTTTCTGGTGGAGAACTTCTATGAATTGTTGTGGTTTGTTAGCCTTGTTCCTCTAGGGGTAGGAACAACATGTTTAGGAACTTTGGATCCCTTAGATTATGGACATTTCATGCTCAATGTTGTAAGGCACAAAAATGTCTATAACAGTTGCCCCCTAAAGTATGAGGTTGTTTATCGGGCGAAATGCTTTATCAGGGGGATCCGAAGTTCATCCAATGCTGGGAGGAGACCTGTAATAAGATACAATGCAATACATTATTTTTCATTCTGCTTTCATGATCTAGCTGAGGCGGGCATTCCCATGCTCAGCTTTATAAATTCATTTTTCTGTACATAGAATAGACAATCGTCTGATGGTAGACTGATAATTTTGATGAAATTATCATCCTTTGAGTAGGATGATTATCTGCTGCAATGATGTACATGTCAATGTCTTTATCTTTCCTGAATATATATCGCAGCCCGGATGGATGAAACTCGTTCAATCTTCACTCTAAGTACAAGTCAATCCATGTGAGAATTGTTTTGAAGTCGAACATGGAAAGACATCGCTTGATTACCGGTCAATGATGTAAACCGTTAACAAGCGCGAGAGGAATCACCGATAATGATAATGACCCTCAAGGTACTACAGTACAATTCACGTGGTGTGAATAAAGGACTTGGCGTCGAAGACCACGCAAAATCTTTCGGTCGAAGGTCATTGATGTATACCTGTCGTCGGAAGTGAGAAACTTGCCATTGAGGCATGCAAGCTTCAAAGTACTGAGCGGGTTGTTCCTAGATCAACTTCTTGGATAATGAGCTGATGTCGACAAGAGGCGATCCGTCAAAGGAGGGCCTTAATGAATCCCACATCAGTGACACGGAACAGAGCTAATGAATTTAATGGAGGTGAAAACGATTTGTGACATATGATTCAGGGTGGCGGTCATGAAAGGATGAAGGATAATGTATGGCAGTGGATGGGACACGGTTGACTTTTCTGAACGACTTCTCTTGAACATATGGCGACACTGATGCGATGGATTGGTAGAATTAACCCAAATATGGATGGTATGGCGAGACCATGGATGTGACCGGTGAATGAGACAACCCAACCCGATTGTGGTACGGAGGAAAAGTGTCATGTTCAAGAGCGACTTGCTACCATCAAAGTTTTCTTTAGTTTCTCCCAATTTTTCCCCAATCATTGCTGACCAGTACCTCTTTATTTTTGTCAAGCTTGAGGAGGATAACATATGCTTGTTCTATAACCTGCCCTTCGGGCAAGCCTATCGCTATGTTTTAACGAGCCTAGCGATAGTGAAACTCGTTCTCGTCTAAAGACAAGTTTGTCGCTATTTAATGATTTTAACGAGTCTAACGACAAGGATAACTCGGTTCTTTTCATTTTTAGAGAGTCTGAAAAGATACATAAAGTTAACTCCGAAATTCCTTTTTCGTCATCTAATCCCTTAAGTCCAAAAAAGTATAAAACAATACAGAAGGGATGAGTTTTTGATAGTTTTAACGAGCCGAATAAAACAAGCGCTCGATCTTTTTGTGCAATAATCCCTCAGGTCCAAAAAGATTAAAATCTAGAGGAGGGATAGCACTTCATGTCCCTTTAACGAGCTGGAAGGCCAAGGACTCGGCAATCTTTTCATAGTTTACGAGTCAGATGAAAAGAGCTTAAAGGAGACTCGTCTTTTGAGGAACGAGTGATAAACAAGGTTAGCAGCTGATTCCAGGTATAGGTTGGAATTTTCCAATCACGGCAGTGTCACAAGGATGGCTAGGTGGAATCACTCTTCGCAGCTGTTCCTCAAAATGGGTAAACAATCATATGGAGGTGAGCGATCAGCCAAATCAAAAGTGGAGGTGATGGTGCAAACACGACCAAGGCTTTGATGGCTGATGATATTACATTCACTGTGGTTATTTACCGGGATAGTTCATTTTTTAACGAGCTTAAACGCGGGTGGAAACATTTGCTCGGTGTTATGTTTTTTTTTTAACGAGCATGAACTGTGTGCTAAAACTGCTCGATTACCCAGTCTTATGATAAGAATGTCTCATGTAAGATTCCATTTTTTATGGAGCTTGCGCCTTACCAAAGCTATGCCCCACATCCTTTCGTTATGCAAGTTCGGAAATGACTAATCCTACGAGTTTAAAGGGTTAGACTTACAGGTTTAAAGCGAAGGACCTAAAAATTTAAAAAAATAAATAGCCGCCCCTTGCTTGCACTCCAAAAGGTTTGCATGCCCCCAGGCATAAAGTATGATTTCAAGGTTACCCCTCAATTTGCAGATAAAACATTTGTTTTACCGGGAGAGGCCTACCTCTTTCAGGCTACCCAAAGATTGTTCTGTTATTCTTTCAACAAAACACTTCTTCGGCGATATCTACCGAAATAGACAAAGGTGAGTGACAACGAACGCCAAACACATAACTTTGACAAGAGAATCGTATTCTAGAATAACCCCTCTCCAGCAAGGGCGGGGTACAGACTAGTCATATTCTCCCGCGGAAACCTACTCTATACCCAAAGTTCTCCTGCCGAAGCAGACCAGGATGCATGCCCCCTAGGTTCCAGTCATATCCTCCCGGATTACTCGCGCTCATCAGGAGGACGGACCGTGGGTTGAGACATTTCTTGCGTGAAGAGACCATTTAGGGATGGTATATGACTATTTGTGATGCGTGATCCGGGAAATGAAAGTTGGTCCACGAGCTTGACCACTCTTCCTTCATGTGGAAAACACATTACTCTAAAGAGTGAGGAGACGATGGCTCCCATGCAATATATATAGTCTCATCCAAGAAGTAGCTTATAATCCAAGGTTCCTTGAACGACCATCACGTTCATTTGAACGGTCTTCCCTTTCAATGTTATGGGCACATTGGGGAGGATCCCTAAAGGTCGACTGGTTCCTTTATCAAAGCCTGATAGATTTCTCATTTCAGGAAAAAGCGCTGGCAAACCAAGTGATTTCCAAGCGATAGAGGAAAGGATACTCACAAATGCCCCCTCATCAATGATAGTGCCAGCCATTACCATTCTGTATATTTGAACAATAATTTTGAATGGTATTCTTGCTGGCAACCGGGGTCTGCCTAGTTGGTTCCAGTCGAAGGACACAACCAGGTTGCTTGGTGGTGGGACCGAATAGACGGCCAGATATGACTCTGACGAAGTTCCTTCCTGCAATAAAGGAATGGGCAAATTGCCCCCTTGTTCGTCGGAGTCTGTGTTGATGAAGAGAATTTGGACGGTGTCGTCTTTATTCTCCTCTGTGATGGTATCATTCGAAGATAGAGCCTCTGAAGGCAAAACCGGGTCAACTGCCGTCTCGACCTTTTGACTTTCGTCAGGCATGGATCCAGATGGTTCATCTTCAATGATAGGTGCTTCGGCTGACCACCTGGGTGGGCCAGCTGGGTTCTCAACTAGTGAAGGACTTGGCAGGAGTTTTTGATATCCAGGAGGAAGTTACGCTCGTAAGATCGGGCGATCTTCCAAAACTCATTTAGCCTCGTCTAAGAAGGGACAACGGTGGATGGCGTGGTCGCCTTCACATAGTTTGCAGGGAAATCTAGCTTTCCCTTTCTGTCCTGTGGCTTCACTTTCACTAGTTGACGGTGAACAGTCAACATGGCTATCAGAGGTTGATGCTACCGAATTGTGCAAACGGGGAGACCAGTCCCTTAGTATCCGAGGGATGCAGGGACAATCTTTGTGGAAGTGGTCTCCCTTGCATATGACACATGGCGATTTAGGCCTTGTCAGTGCTGTGTGTGGATTTTTGTCAGACGACACTTGTTTACCCCCAGTCGCTTTTAGCTCCTTCTTCTTCTTCTCTTTCTTCTTCTTTTCCTTCTTCTCCTTAGGAACTTGGTTTTTTGTTTTACCAGTTCCGTCAAGCGAAGAGGAAGGAGAAGAGGAAGAGTTAGATGAAGTAGAAGGTTGGTTGGCAACTCTGGTCTGGTCTAACTGTTGACTTGACTGTTCAGGAATGGTGGTGTTCTGAACGACATTGGTTGAAAAGAGCCAGACAGGCAGGCCAATTGTCAGTCCTGGAAGCGACAATGTGGCCATATGGGGCGCACCAACATCTCCCCAAGAGGAGAAGGGACTAGGATTTCCACCAAGGGCAATTCCTTGGTTGGTGTGCTCCATTTTTTCAACCTAAAGATCAACGTAGGAATAAGGGTGATTGTTCCGTTTAAAATAAATTTTAACGACGCTTTAGACACAACTTGCTTTTTCACTTTTAAAGAGTCGAGAAAAAGTGAAAGATGACTCTAGTCTCCTTCGATGTTTTAACGAGCCCGAAGTGACAAATGCTCGGATGGACTTTTTCTGTTATAGAGTCTGAAAAAGGCCAAAAGGAATTGCTCTGGAGTTCTAGGCAGAGGGTGTGCCAAACTTTTTTCAAAACCGCAGAATACTTTTTAGGGTACGGGTGGTCGATCTTCCTGAATGTTGTGTTCAGTGCATTGCGATCAGTAGGGCGGCCGACACGGCTTCCTAAGGATAAAGGTTTTATGCCTATAGGGGTCTCCCAATATATACGCGACAGTACGTGGGAGCACAATCCGTACTGGCGCTATCGTCCCTCAGCAGGAATCACCCACCATCAACGAGATCGACAGTCACCAGGCTTTACGACACCGGAACACGTCTCTAGCCTAGACCTCTATGTTGTGCGTTATGTTGCAAAGAGTTGTTAAGTTCATTCAATTTATTTTAGGTTGATCTTTTTAGAAGTTTGCCTTTCAAGGTTCACCACGAGATGTATGATACAATTCCTAAATGCAGTCTAAAGATGATAAGCAAGCTTTATATCTTTTCAACTTTGAAAATCCTAGCTACTAAGGGAAAAGAAAGACACCATCTTTTCTCAAAGAGCAATCAGCACACTCTAATGCACTTTTCCTAAATCCAACATGAAAACTATCAAAATGCAAATGCACAATGCAGGTGTTTGTTTTCCGCTTCCTTAGTATTGATGCCTACAAAGAAAGCTTTTTGTACAACTTTGAATTTGCTTTTAAATGACAAATACAAACAAGTTTACTTTTTTCGAAATCAGAGAGGGTAGAAGAGATTACAACACTTAACGATTTTCAAAATGAAGACTTGTTTTGACACTTAAAAGAGACAAACTCAAACCAATAAGCAAAATCAAATGTATAATCAATCTGTAAATAGCCAATGAACTCTCTCCTAAGATCACAATCAACAGATCTGAATCAAGGGCTACAGGATGACTATTTCGCTCATGCAAAGGAAAACTGTAAATGACGCCACAAACACATAAAAACACTCATAGTCTTTTTGTACAAAAGGAGGCGGAATCTAAGCAGAGAAAAGGAGTTATCAGACTGGTACCTATGCTGGTTACAGGCTGCAAAAATCAGAGATCAAAACAAGGCAAAACAGAGCAGAGAACCCCAGCTGCACAAGGACAAACTGGTTCAGCGCAACCTCAACACAGGGGTTTTGACATTCAGCGCAGGTAGCCTTCACGGGAACTGCGTTGAAATGCAGAATCCCTTCACTGGGTCTGCGCTGAAGGAGAAACTCTCGTTTCCCACAGGTTCTGGGTCACAGATTGCTATTTAATTCACTGTTTTAGGCCAAATAAAAGCAACAAGCAAGGTGTAATCAAAGGGAAGCTTTGAGGGGGTACTAAGATCTATCACAAAGGATCATCAAATCATTTGTGAGTCCATTGTTCAGATCATAGACAAGTCCAGCAATTGGATCAAAGCAGCAACTGTCTACTTTGCATCTGGGAATAGCAGATGCAGTTCGATTGTTGTTGTCAAGTCTATGAAACAAACAATGATAGAAACACAAATAAAATGACTAAACAGATGTCCCCAGCGGAGTCGCCAATTTTTTGTGGGGAAAAATGCCTATGTAGGACGATCCTATCCACCTAAGGTGTGACAGTGCCTTAGCAACAAACAGAGACAGCTATTCTGGTTTCTTCCTTTATGAAATGTGAAAGAAGAGAGATAAATGGACTTACCGGTGTCTTCCGTTTGTCCCTCGATCCGGTCTCTCTCCTCTTTGGGTGTTCAAAGCTACTTGCCTTCTCACTCGCCCAGCTTCAACGGGTTCCTGCAAGATCACAAGAGAACAGCTACTTGCGACAAGAGAAGAACACTACACAAAGATAGATATTCACATTCATAACTAGTTTAGGATTAGAAATAAAATAAACATACTAATGCATTCATACATCAAAAATACATCAGTATATAGGAGAAACCAAGATAGCTTTATTGATGAATAACAAGGTTCAAGAAGAGATACAACCCAGAAGGCTCCAATCCAGCATCTCCTTCCCAGCAAATGGAATTCCTATCTTCACCCCCTTCAAAGCATTAAGCACCCAATGATTCCAATCTCAAACCAACAGCAATTCTTTGCAATAACAAAATTCCAGCCCCTAGATCTCATGGAGGAGAGATCCATATATAGATGTTTGGAGAGAGGATGAGTCAGCTTGAGAGCTGACTAGTGTCCTCTCCCTCTGTCAGTTCTTGAGTCCACTTGGAGGTTCTTGCTTCCACTTGGAGATTTGGAACCTCTTACTCATCACCAGTCGAATTCCCTGAGGCAAATGTCATTTTGGAAGCTTCCTGGGTTTTGACACCTTGAGAAATGAACCTGCCACATGTCCACTCTCGTTCAGCACAGGTAGCCAGTGTTCCATTTGACATTCAACGCAGGTAGCCAGTGTTGGCTTTGACATTGAGCGCAAACAGCTAGTGTAGCCACTGAAATGATCCTGAATTGACTTGTTTTTTAGCAGTTTCTGGTGGAGAACTTCTGTGAATTGCTGTGGTTTGTTAGCCTTGTTCCTCTAGGGGTAGGAACAACATGTTTAGGGACTTTGGATCCCTTAGATTATGGACATTTCATGCTCAATGCTGTAAGGCACAAAAATGTCTATAACACCGAGATTGAGAGAATTCTCGAAACTCAGGTGGCCAAACGAACTCGGTGGAAGGAGTATCTGCAATACCTTGTCAAGTGGAAGAACTGTCCTATTGAGGACAGTTTGTGGCTTGATGCCAGGCAGATCGAGCAGACATGTTCTTCAGTTTAGAAGCTCATGGACCGGAGCCATGATTTTCTTTTTGCCCTGGGAGCCTGATGCAAGAGCATCCATCTAAGGCACCATGACTGGTGTTGGTCTCTGTCAGGTTGGAGAGTTGAATTAACATATTGTTTGTCTTATATGTTTAGTTTGTTAGAGTAGGAGGTATGATTTTGTTTCTATCTTAATCGTTGTATTAGTCAAAGGTAGTTTGGTCAACTAGGGTTATTTATTTGTTTGTCTTTAATAAACCGTAGATTAATAATTATCCTAACATTTTAAGAGAAAAAGACAAATGTGTCTAAATGTAAAATCTTGTCATAAAGACAGAACCGAACACTTAATAGTTATGTAACTATAAAGTCTACAACTGAAGGTAACTGCACAGTTTCATTAACTATAGACAAAAGCATATAAATGTAATAATGAAAATCATGTACAGGGTTCAACATTTCTTTGCATTCAAGTAATAATAATAACAGAGTAGACAACTCAATCCATCTGTGTGTTTAATTATATTTTTGTTTTGCTTCCTAATTCACTAAACATCTAAATAGAAAATAAAATGTTCTCGGACCAATTCAGTTAATTCTTTTTGTTTTCCTAAGAAGACAGTCCAGACAGTGAGACAGAAATGCAAATGCCAGAACAAGGGTTTGTATTTCCATAGAAGAAAACAGAACTGAATAAGCAGGAGCGAATGCAACTAAATACCGGGGCAAGTAAAGCACCTATAGGCCCTACAATAATCTTTAACTTCGAAATCGACCACCAAACAAATTCACTGAACAACCACAGAAATTTTCTATTCGTGGAAAATCGTACAAGCACAGTCGCAAATCAACCATTGAAGTTCGAAGGCGTAGAATCCAGATTGAAAAGAAAAACAGCCTATTCATATCATTAAAACTCAGGTAAATTGAAACCGATATTCTTTCTTGAAAGTTTCCTTCGAATTATAAAAAAAGAAATGTATGAGAATATATAGTAGACTTTCAAAATAAATCACGGACAGTCATATAAGCCAATGGTCGACAAACCCCAGGTGAGGGTTTTTAGAACTACTTCCATACATAAAAAGTTACAACCAACAAGCACTAGAACAAGAAAGCCTAAGGACAACAAAACGGCTAGAACATTGGCTACAATTGGAAGCCACATCGACTAAGCATCGAGGGGAGACAAACCCTCATACCCACAGGCCTGTTCTAAAGACAAGAAAAGATTGAAGACAATTTATGTTGGCAAAACCTACCAGGCGAAGACCGATGTGTTCGTTCCAAGTACCACCAACCGCAAACCCCAACACCTGCAGAGGAGCCAACACATAGTTGTTAGCGTAAACTGGCAGAGGGAAACAAAACCACAGTGCATGAAAGCAAATATATAGAAGACACATTCACCATACCTGAAGGATTTGCAGTGAGAACAGAGGACGAGTCTTCAACCCATGAGTTCCAACCAATGGGTGAGACAAAGCAGCAGTCACATTAGAAACAGAGTAATGAAAGTGGAAAATTGATTCAAGGAGAGAGTAGGCTACCTTCATTGAAGCCGAACACCGAAGAATGTAGTTGTTTCGAACCCTGAATGCATGTCGAGCACTGAGTTTCGCAAACAAGACAACATCATACCAAACCACGAGCTCGAGAAACAAAGACTGGTCGAGGCCATAGCAGAAAAGGCACAAAACATTACTTACCCAGGCAGCAGCAGAATCATTTTCAGTTGCCCAAGGAGCCAGGGCTAGAAACTATCCACACAGGCATAAAGAAAACAAGCACGGAACTCACACTGTCAAACCAGCAAACGAACCAGAAGGTGCAGTGCAGCTGCATACCCAACTAACAGAACCATACTAGAGCAAACCCTCCAAGAGCACAAGCAAAATGACTGAATGAGCAACAAATGAGGAGTTTTGGCAAAATGAGGAGCGGGAAACGCAACCCAAGGTGAGTACAAAACATTTATTGTAAAAATAAATGCCACCTATCACTTTCCAGAAATATCCGAGGGCGTTGGTAATCACAAATTAATCCATAGTTAAATCACATTACAATCACTTAATTATTAATAGTCCAAACAGTGTTGGGCTGGACCCATCAAAGATGAGTTTTCTGATGAACAGGTCTGTTTTTTTCTTTCATACTCACTTCGCAAATATCCATTTCATTGGGTGCTCAGCCTACCGACTGACACCATGCACTCATTTGAGCACTTCTATGATCTAATAGAAGACACATTCTATCACTTTGATCTAGACCATCTTGACTGGAAATTGTTACAACAATGTAGGGCTCCACATGAATCAGTTATTGATTTTTGGCAGTGCTTTTGTGACTTGTAGTTTCAAGCTGTGAGGAGCCAGATGAAATTTGCTTATCTTTGGGACTCGTTCGAGTACTGCCTTAAGAAATCTGCCCATCCCAAGAGAAATTTTGAGATCAAGGCTCGCTAAACATTCTTCATTGATGGAGTTTTGAAATCTCATGTGGAAGCAGGCACTGTTTCAACTGACTGTCTGCCTTCCTCTTATTCAACAGCTCCACCACTACCCAGTGATGTTGAGGATCATGCTCACACACCTGTTCATCCTTAACACCCTCCCAGCATCACTTCACTCAATTTTTGCACATATTTGGTTGTGAGTCCTTCGAGTCCTCATATGCATTATTTTCTACGACCTTTGTCTTCACACCCGGATGTTCCTCCAGATGATGTTTTCTTTTGTTCGTCCATTCCAGACCCTTCACTTGTTGTGAACAAGGAAAAAACCACTGACGGAGTTAGTGTCGCACAACCAACATGCATTGTCATTCATGAAGAGTATGAGTGGGAGTTTCAGCATCAACACTCGTGGAAGGATGAGTCCCTTTCGTCTGAGCCCCCTCCATTCTTTCCTAACATCGTTATTGAACCTGCCATCCTTGATTTCGCATGTGTCTTCATCCATGGATGCACCCATTGTTGATCTTTTGCAGGACACACCGCATGTTAGCCTATCATCCAACAACGGAGAGGACCAATCATTCATTCTAAATCCACTTGACCCTTCATCTTCTTTTTCTGGAAACGAAGAGGATGAACATCCTTCTGTTAGAAAATTATATATTACGAAGCAATGGAACACATAAAATATTGCAGAAATATAAACACAGAAAATGCACAAAACAAGAGAGACACAGATATACGTGGTTCACCCAGTTTGGGCTACGTCCACCCCTAACAACCAGTCCTTCCTTTCTATTATCCAGCAAAATGAAGAGACACAACCTACAGCAAATCCGTTGTAATATCCTCTGTTTTCTCTCACAGTCTCACCTCTCTGTTTCTCTCTCACAGAATACACATCTATCACACAGCCTCAAATACAATACCCTCATACAAAGAGAGGGGTTGCCTTCTAGGGAAAAAAACCCTAAACTAAACATAAGTTCTACCGTCAGATCATCCGCCTAATGAATGGCCCAGATTGACTAGAAATTACTACACTTTTACAAGGCAATTGTACAGCTGTTTTTAGCTTCGGGGGCACTGCCCCCGAAATCCCCCGCCAGGGGGGGGCTCCCAAAGGTCGCAGCCGCCCCCCCTAGACCCCCCCTGCAACGAATATTTTACGGGTGGCGTTGCCGCCCCCATTTCGAACTAGGGTCCTATGTGGCGATACCTTTGAATATAGAAGATAATAAAGCTCCACACCCAACACCTTCCTCCTCATCTACCCCTCTATGTGATTCATCAAACCATGAGGATGTCGACCAACATCCTGAATTTTCTGATCTTGGTTGTCGTGATCTCTTCACCTCATCATTTGATCATGATGTTGATTCACTCATTGTTAATATGTCTAAGCCACTAGTCTATGAAGATCCATCTATCAATGAAGTCGAAACCCCACAGACCGTTGAGGCACTTTAACCCAAGCTGATGGTTATGTCAGGCCCTCACTGTTCTGAGGTTGGTTTTGCTTCCAATTAGGAAATTGTTCAAACACTCAAGGCTCCTCATCACTCATCTGTATGCACCCAAGATCAATCTAACACTTAGATTTTACTTCCTCCACTCAAACTACACGATCCTGTTACTCATGCATTGGAGGATTCTTACATTACAAGCACTCGTGTGTGACGAAAGTTATCTTTGTTTCTTTCATTTGCTTGCATGTCATGGTCAAGAGTGTGCTTATGCTTCAAAGTTGCATGTAGTGGCACACAGCACCATGATAAGTCCGTGAACTTCCCGTCATGCACACGCACTCACTTATGTCCCATGGGTTCTTTGAATCACGAAGTGTGGTTGTCTTCATCGTTATATCTTTCTTGCTTGTTGGTTCACACAACTGGATTGCTCGTGGACCAAGCCTTCACCAACATGGGTCTACCAATGCGTCGATGGCTACATTGGAAGTATCACTTCACGTGATTAGGCCCATGTATCATTAGTGTGGGAGTAGGAGTAGTGTTTACTTTCAATTGTTTTCTTGCATGCTTGTTTGCTTATGTGCTTTATTTGCTTTTTTTTACTTTCTTCACTTTCGTTTTCTTTTGCTCTTGCTTTGCTTTATTGATTGTTGGTTCATTCGCTTGCTTCATTCATAGGTTAGTTTTTCATGAAACCATCTATGACTCTTGAAGCGAGCTGGGTAAAGTATAAGAGGGCTTGTACAGCTATCACTACTTGGGTATCTGTCATCTTCCCTCTGTATGATGAGCTTGTTACTTTTAGTCCATGATACGTTGAAGGAAAATACGTACTATTTGAAGTAAACCTTGGTGTAAACACAACACTTGCGTGCTAACTAGTGTCACCTTCTCTAGTCGATTGTTTTTTAGTTAACCATTGTCAGCTCAGTCAAGTAGATTAAGGTAAGAGGGAAAACCTTAACAAGCACGTTAGAGATACAATAAACTACTTATCTGCTAGAACAACCTCTTCTTCTCTCAATAAATTAGGATCCCTCTTTCGCCTATGAAATGAATAAGCACTATGCACAGTGAAAAATGAAAAAATGAAAAGTCAAAAATGAAAAATGAAAAATGAATAAGGTGAAAGAAGAGAAAGGCTTCCTGCACAGGGAGGTGATGCAAGTAACTTCGTCGGGGTACTTACTAGGCTCGCTAGTAGCAGAGCCATGCTTGTGTTCCTATGTGACTCCACCGGGGTACTGTCCAGGCCTGCTGGAAGTGGAGCAACACTAGAGATGAAACTAAGACTCTGATGGCTATATTGCTTGTGCACCTATATACCCCTCAACCCCAATCAAAACAACTGTGTTTCCTTGGATTGGAATGTGTGTCAATCGACCAAGGGTTTGGCAGATGCTACATCTTACAATTAAGTTAGTGTGAAACCAAGATGAGCTGAAAATTGAATAATACTTCGAGAGGTGTTAGTCGTGCTTTTCACGAACATGGTCCATTCAAAAAGATGGAGTTATACCAGTGTGTTTCCAAGTGTTGTAGTGGCTACAACCACCCTCAAAAAAAAATTCCTTAGCCTCATTTTGGAGCCTCCCTTCCAACCTTCACAACAGCTTGTCTGACATCATCAAGTTCACAAGCTTCAGTGTCTGGCAGCCTGTTGGTCACAACTTGATCCATTCCCCTCACAGGTTGTTTACCCAAACTTGGTCCACCTGCAGGCTAAGCAACTTCCCCTTGAAAATTGCGCATTTCTGGAGAGTAACCAATGTTCCCTCCATAAGTTGCACAATCCTCTATGGCAGCTTGTTAGGCCTAGGATTCACAATCCTACCTGCCAACACTCCCTACAGGATTTGTGTAAATTTCCCCAGTAACATTTCCCAGCCCAAAATTTGTGCAAATCTCCTAGGCAGTTAGCATAGTTCCCAGCCAGAAATGCGCATTTCCTTCAAGCAGTCGAATAACCTCTTGCATGTGCAGCTAAGTTGACTGATTCCCTCCGGGACCGAGCAAAATAGACTTGCATGAATAGGATACTTCTCGCAAGGTAGCATGCAAAGGAATCCCTTGTCTCAGGGATCTATGTTTAGCAGTTAGAGGTTACATGCAAGGATAAATTCAAAAACCTCCCACCAAGTGTCACTTCCCCTAAATTTGTGGCATGCGCGTCACAACCTCGATGTTATCAAAACTCATCAACCAGGCACTGCAGAGCTCATTCCTCACATCAAACTTGTAGCTCTGACATCCCACATCACATCTAGGAGCAGTCATCACATTAGCTCAGTTGTTTTGGGGTAAGCCTGCTTCCCATGCCTTGTGCTGCATTTCTGTCTTTTTGTGTTTTCTCTTATGTGAGTACTATTTGCTTGATTTCATTGAATGCTTGTTGTTTTTTACATGTATTCTAGATTTTCCTAGCTCTATTTCAATTTTCATTACTATCTCACTTCTATCACATGGATGAAACTATTTTGCACGGACATTCACCCAATTGGTGAACTCCCTCACCCACTTGCATGTTGATCTATTTTCTGAATCTTTCATTCACATTTTGCATGCACTATCGATCACTTCTACTATCACTTGGTCTCATCACAGTAGACCAAGTGTCAGTGATGTCTTCCAAGGCTTTCTCAAGCCATGTTGTCTCACGTGAGTACATGTGCATTGTAATGTTGAGTCATGTCAAGTGTAAGTCAAGTGTCAATGGTTGGATGTAACAGTCACAGAGTAGGTGAAGAGTCATGAGGGTAGTTGAACTGTCAGAAAGGGGAATGTCAAGGGTCACACCACCCTTTGCTTTAAATAGTCCCTCATAACTCATTGTAGAGGCTTTTGGTCAACCAAGCTTCTACTAAGACTATCTTGAAGAAGACAGTATTGTAACATGTCTTGGCTTCTCCACTGCACGGAGCTAGTACATGTCTTTGGAGGAGCAGGAGGATGTGGTTGTAATGTTTCACATATGGGGCTAGTAGGTTTACATGGATGTATTTGTTGTAGGGAAAAGTATCCGACTCGGATGACCCTATCCCACTCTAAGGGTGACAGTTCCTTAGCAACAACTGTAAAACAAACTACTTAAGGTTTACTTCTTTATGAAAGCAAAAGAGAATGGAGAAAGCACTAACCGTTGCCTTGCGCTTAATGTCGAATCCAAACTCTTCTCTTTGGCCGCTTGCTCCTAGCTCTTTGTTCTTCTGCTCGCCCAGCTACGATGAGATCCTGCAAAATAACAAAGAAGGAAACTACAAGAGGCATGCAATCATAACTGGTTCATGGATTAGTGTAAACCAAACATGCAATCATCACAATATATAATTGAAACAAGAGCACATAGAAGAACCTCAATAGCTTTTATTAATGAAGAAATAAAGGTTCTGAGAGTATTACAACCATTGAAGGCTCCAACCCAGCAACACCTCCCAGCAGAAAGAATTGCTCTTCTTCACCTCTCTCAAACAATCACCCAATAACTCAATAGTGAAACCAACAGCATATCATTACTTTGCACAAAATTCCAGCCTCCTGAGCTCATAGGAGAGAGCTCAATATATAGATGAATTGAGAAAGGATGAGTCAGCTTGCAACTGATGTTTAGCTGCCTTGTGTCCTCTCTCTCTTCAGTTAATCTTTAGTTGATCTTCAGTTCTTGAGTCCACTTGGAGAACTTTGCTTCCACTTGGAGAAACAGAGCCTCTGACTCATCATAAGGCGAAATACCTGATCCAAGTGTCATTTTTGGAAGATTCCAAAGCAATGACTCACTGTGCCACTTGTCCCTTCTCGCTCAGCGCAGGTGGCCTTTGTCCCACTTGCTTTGCAACGCAGGTACACCATGGAGCAATTGAGTTTCAGCGCAGAAACCTAGTGGAGCACCTGCTTTGATTTCAGGATTGCTTGTTTTTTAGTGTTTTCAGGTGGAGAACTGATCTGAGAGCTGTTGGTTTGCTAACCTTGTTCCTCTAGGGGTAGGAACATCATGTTTAGGGAACTTTGGATCCCTTGGATTATTGACAATTCATGCTTGTTGCTGTAAGGCACAAAATTGTCTATAACAGATGCCCCCTAAAGTATGAGGTCGTTTATCGGGTGAAATGCTTTATTGAGAGGATCCGAAGTTCATTCAATCTGCTGAGAAGTGTCCTGTAATAAGATACAATACAATACATTATTTTTCATACATTTTTCATGATCTAGCTGAGGCGGGCATTCCCATGCTCAGCTTTATAAATACATTTTGGTACATAGAACAGACGATCGTCTGATTGTAGACTGATAATTCTCTGCTGAAATTATCATCCTTTGAGAAGGATGATCATCTGCTGTAATGGTGTACATATCAAATGTCTTTATGTCCTGAATATATATCGCAGCCCGGATGGATGAAACTAGATCCGGGGTCTTCAATCTCTTCCGATCTTCACTCGATGTACAAGTCGATCCATGTGAGAATTTCTTGAAGTCGAACATGGAAAGACATCGCTTGATTACCGGTCAATGATGTAAACCGTTAACAAGCGCGAGAGGAGTCACCGATAAGGATGATGACCCTCAAGGTACGGCAGTACAATCCACATGGTGGGAATAAAGGACTTGGCGTCGACCACCATGCAAAATCTTCTGGTCGAAGGTCATTGATGTATACCTGTCGCCGGAAGTGAGAAACTTGCCATGGAGGCATGCAAGCTTCAAAGTACTGAGGGGGGTGTTCCTAGATCAACTCCTTGGATAATGAGCTGATGTCGACAAGGAGCGATCCGTCAAAGGAGGGCCTTAATGAATCCCACATCAGTGACACGGAACGGAGCTAGTGATTGTGATGAGGTGAAAACAAACTGTGATGTATGATTCAGGGTGGCGGTCATGAAGTGGATGAAGGATAATGTATGGCAGTGGGTGGAACACGGTTGACTCTTTACAGAACCACATCTCTTGAACATATAACGACACTGATGTGATGGATTGGTAGCATTACCCCAATTGTGGATGGTGTGGCGAAGACCATGGTTATGAGACCGGTGAATGAAACAACCCAACCCGATGTGATACGGAGGACAAAGTGTCATGTTCAAGAGCGACTTGCTACCATTAATGCTGTGAGGTTCTCCCAATTTTTCCCCAGTCATTGTTGACCAGTACCTCTTTATTTTTGTCAAGCTTGAGGAGGATAACATATGCTTGTTCTATAACCTGCCCTTCGGGCAAGCCCATCGCTATGTTTTAACGAGCCTAGCGATAGGGAAACTCGTTCTCGTCTAAAGACAAGTTTGTCGCTATTTAATCATTTTAACGAGTCTAACGACAAAGAAAACTCGGTCCTTTTCATTTTTAGAGAGTCTGAAAAGGTACGAAAAGTTAACTCCAAAATTCCTTTTTCGTCTTCTAATCCCTTAAGTCCGAAAAAGTATAAAACAATACAGAAGGGATGAATTTTCGATTTCTTTAACGAGCCGAACAAAACAAGCGCTCGATCTTTTTGTGTAATAATCCCTCAGGTCCAAAAAGATTAAAATCTAGAGGAGGGATAGCTCTTCTTGTCCTTTAACGAGCTAGAAGGCCAAAACTCGGCAAACTTTTCATATTTTACGAGTCAGTGAAAAGAGCTCAAAGAAGACTCGTCTTTTGAGGAATGAGTGATGAACAGGGATAGCAGCAGATTCCAGGTACAAGTTGGAATTCTCCAATCACGGCAGTGTCACAAGGATGGCTAAGTGAAATCACTCTTCGCAGCTGTTCCTCAAAATGGGTAAACAAACATATGGAGGTGAACGATTGGCCAAAATGAACAGATGGAGGTGATGGCATATAAACACGACCAAGGGCTTTTAATATGGCTTTCAAAGGTTACATTTCTCGAGGTTGTTTACCGGTTCATTTTTTCTGGATGAGCTTGAACTGTAGGGAAAGATTGCTCACAACTTGTGTTTATTTTTTAACGAGCATGAACTCTGTACAAAACTGCTCGATCTTGCGTTTATTTTTTAACGAGCATGAACATTGCTAAAACTGCTCGAATCTTGCATGCCCCCAGCATCATAATAACGCATGTCAAAGGAGGGTGCCCCCCAAGCTTCATTGCATTCAACTTGGTGGTTGGAATGAAGGTTTACCTTTGAATTTTGAAAAGGGGATTTGTTTCATTTTTTAATGAGGTTGACACAGTAAAAGAATTATCCTCATGACTCCTTGTTTCATTTTTTAACGAGGTTGACACGAGATAAGAACCGTCCTCGGGGCCCACTATATTTACAGTATTTCCATTAGGGCGATGATCCATGCTGACAAAATATTTAGGAATCTTCCGAATCCGTTGGATATAGAAGATTTCATATTGTAGGTTTCCACTGTGGCTACTTCCGCCAGATTACCTGCCGGCGGTAGGGCAAGAGTACCCATTAAGGCAGGGTCTTTTAGGAGACCTACTCCAATATTTTGGAGCGATTGATTATTTTCATGGATCATTGTGCTGCTTCCCGTAACTTGAGAACTGTTGGGGAGAAATGTTTGTTGGTCGACGATTGTAATTTTTCCTTGAAAAGGAAATACAATCCTTCTGAAGTAGGTCGACACAACTGCAGCCATGGCATATATCCAAGGCCTTCCCAGTAGGATGTTGTAATCGAGGTTTCCGTCGATTACTTCAACATCAACTTCTACTGTTTTGCCCCCCAGTTCAACTTGCAAGTTACTTAAAATCCCGTATGGAGTGTATGATCGTCCATCAAATGCTTTTAATGTCGTTGAAGATTTTGACAAGGCTGGTGAGCCTAAATTTTTCCAGCAACTCATCGACATAAGACATGTAGATGCCCCCTCATCAATAATTGTTCGATGAACAGTTTTGTTGAGGGCTTTCACTTGAATAAGGAATGCTAGTTGAGCTGGTAACTGAGGGTCATATCCTTTATGATCAAAGGCCACAAGATTGGAATCCATTGGGCCAATCCCAGTTATCGCTGATAGTAAAGCTTGCTCTTGGGAGGGGAAATTTTGCGGTACCTCAAGTGTCGACATAGCGGACGGCGATTGGGCCAGGTCCTCTACTATATTATAATTCTGTGCTATTTTTGCACGAGGACTAAATGTCGATTTGTGTACTACTCCCTTTGGCGAGTTTATTATTGGCTTAGGGACGATGGGTGGCACAACTTTGGTGAAAGTTGTTGTTGAACTACTAGGTTGTTTACTCGCCTTGTTGTTCAACTGCTTTGGATTCCGGTGATCTTTATTCCTTATCGCAGCATTATTCTGCTGCTTTGAGGTGGACAACATAAGCACTTGGGATCGGGAAGCATTTTGATTAGCAACCAGATTTTGACCTGGATTAGGAAACGGATCAGTCAATACTGCTGGGGTTTTTGAACTCTTAAAGAGTTTCTTAACTTCAGCTATATGTGGACAATCTTTCGTCCAATGATCCTCATCGCATATATGACACCCTGTCGGGGGTTTCCCTTTCCTTTTCTTCTTGCCCCTTGGTTGCTTCAGTTGTTTGCCCGTGTCAGTCGACATGGCGTTTACTTCTGAGGCAAGAAATTCTTCATTTGCATTTTGACTAGAAATTTTGTGTTTGCCGGTCACGCCATTACTGGCGTGAGAGTTAGTATTCGATTCAGGAGGGGGAGGAATTGAAAATTCAGGTCTAGGGGCGTCAGGTATTTTGTCGTAGAGCGTGCCCGACTGAGTATATACTAAGTCTAAGTATTGAGCACGAGCAATGACCTGCTCCTCTGTTACGACTCCTCCCTTGGCCACATCTTCCGTTATAGCCGGAAGTAACGACTTTATAAACCATTCAGCTAACAGCTGATCGGGGACGTAAGTTTTCACCATCCTACGACGACGTCGCGACTCGTGTATATGATCAGATATGTGAGTGGCCGTTGTCTGTTTGAAGTTGGTAAGGAGTTCTGTTCCCGTTTCATACCTTATCGGTAATTGAAAATGGGTTAAGAAAGTCGTGGCTAAGGAGCTGAAATTGTCGAAAGAGGCTCTTGGCAATTCAATGTACCATTTAGCCGCTGGACCTGTCAATGTCCTCTAGAAGAGGTGAAGTCTTATCGAATCATCATTCAGGGTGTTTGATGAACACCATAGATGGAATGTCATCACATGATTCGACGGATCTTCACCTGGATTTCCATTGAATTTAGGAATGTCCGACGGAAGTTTATGCGGAATCGTTGGCCACCAAGGGGCATAGGCAATTGGATCATTAGTCAGCCGGTTTAGATCTGGTAATTCTAGAGTTGCTATAAAAGGCAACTGTTGGTTCAGGTTAGGTGAAGCATATCCAGGATAAGATGGTATCGCCTGAGTAATGGGTCTTTGCAGACCAGCATAATGCTGACAACTTTGACAAAGTTGATGGGCATAACCATTATAGCATGGTTGCCCATTACTTACAAAGACTTGTTGCTCACGTCCTTGATATGATTGCTGGAATGGCGGCTGTTGAGATTGAACCAGCTCTGGTTGTTGGACCATTTGCTGTTGACCAATACTGGATGATTGACCAAGATGAGGAGTCACAGTACTTGTTTGAGCCTGAGTCGCTCCAGATAAGGAGGCACTACCCTGAGATTGTGATTGATGCAACGCATTCACCATAGCAGGGGTGGTGGTAATATTTGACACAGGGTGTACCGGTTGCATTGAACATGCAACTCCTGGTTGTTGAGGCAGTATTGGTACCCAACCGCTGGATGTAATTCCAGTTTGACCTGATCCTTGTTTTAAACTCTCATATGGTTGTTCTCTAGGAGGGAACAATGAAAGAGCATACTGCCCTCCACATGGTGGAAATCCAGTACTTAAAGGGTAAATTGGCCTTTGAAGACACATTGGATCAATTTGTTGAGTTTCAACATAAGAAGTACCAGATGATAATCCGGATGAAGAAATAGGAACTAACCATATTGTCGTCCCTGATTGGACTTCGGCTTGTTGTCGACAATTTGCCGGGACAGATGGTATACCAGTGAACATCGTTGGAGTAGCAGCAGGAGGTTCTGCTGCTGCTGTGTCAGACGACACAGTCCTAGATGTCGACGGTTGTTCAGACATATCTAGTCTATCCAAAAGATTTCTTAGCGATTCTACAAGAACTTACGATGCCAAAAGACTAACTTTGAAGATCAACGCAGGAATAGGAGGTGATTATGTTCCGTTTAAAATGAATTTTATTATGACGACGCTTTTAGACACAACTTGCTTTTTCACTTTTTAAGAGTCGAGAAAAAGCTAAAGATGACTCTAGTCTCCTTCGATGTATTAACGAGCCCGAAGTGACAAATGCTCGGATGGACTTTTTCAGTTATAGAGTTTGAAAAAGGCCAAAAGAAACTTCTCTGGAGTTCTAGGCAGAGGGTGTGCCAAACTTTTCGCGAAACCACAGAATACGTTTTACGGTACGGGTGGTCGATCTTCGTGAATGCTGTGTTCACTGCGTCGCGATCAGTAGGGCAGCCGACACGGCTTCCTATGGATAAAGGCTTTGTTCCTATAGGGGTCTCCCAATATATACGCGACGGTACGTGGGAGCACAAGTCCGTATTAGTGCCACCGACTCTCAGGAGGAATCACCCACCTTCGTAGAGATCGACAGTCACTATGTTTAACGACACCGGAACACGTCTCTACCTAGACCTCTATGTGTTTGCGTTATGTTACAAAGCGTTGTTATGTAAATTGAATTTATTTTAATGTTGATCTTGTTTAGCAGTTTGCCTTTAAGGATCACCACGAGATGTTTGATACAAATTCCTAAATGCAGTCTAAGATGAGAAGCAAGCTTTTTCAAATCTTTTTGACTGATGAAAATCTTAACTACTGAGGGAGAAGAAAGGCATATCTTTTCACACAGTTCATACAGCACAAACTAATGCACTTTCTCCTAAATCATCATGCAAACTTTTTCAAATGCAAAATGCACAATGCATGTATTTTCTTTTCCCTTTCTTAATGTTGATGTATTACAAAAAGAAAGTTGTTATTTAACTTTGATTTCGATTTAAAGCGAAAACAAACAAGCTTGTCCAAAATCAAAAGACACCTTAAGATTTACTTGTTTAATCACTGGAAATACATGAAATCAAACCATAATGACGAAAGTAAAAAGACTAATCAGCTATGGACAGCAAACAAGCTAACTCTTTAGACCAGCAAAATGCCTAATACAGGTTCAGATCTAAGAGGCCAAAGCAAGACTAGTTCACTTTCGTTATGGGAAATTGTAAATGATGTAAGAAATACAAAAGAACAAGTACAATTTCGTTATATAACAGAGGCGGAATGATGGCAAGTAAGGTTGGTTTCAGAATAGGTACAAGAAAGACAACTTGCTGCAAAAACTGTAGTGAAAACAGGCAAGAAAAAGGGAGGAAACCCCAACTGCACTAGGCAAAACTGGATCAAAGCAGGTAGTACACTGCCTGTTTGACATTCAGCGCAGGTCCCGAAGGGGCTACCTGCGTTGCAAAGCAGGTAGCCTGTGTACAGCCTGCTTTGGAAAACGAGACTTACGTTTTCTCAGTTTCCGGGTCACAATTTTCTCAAAAATTCACGGTTTTTGCTCAAATCAGAAGCTATCAGTCAAGCACACACTAAGGGATGACAAGGAAGATGAAAAGCTATCACTAAGAGCTTACAAGGATCCTTGTAGATCAGCTCTTCAAATCATGAACATGCTCAGAAATGAGCTAGAGTAGCTGCCCTCTACTTCGCTTTTGATATAGTCAAAAGCTTTTCGATTTGGTACTCTTTTGTTCAGGAAATGAATAGCAAAATACTACAAACAATCAAACAGATACGATCCCCAGCGGAGTCGCCAGTTTGTTGTAGGGAAAAGTATCCGACTCGGATGACCCTATCCCACTCTAAGGGTGACAGTTCCTTAGCAACAACTGTAAAACAAACTACTTAAGGTTTACTTCTTTATGAAAGCAAAAGAGAATGGAGAAAGCACTAACCGTTGCCTTGCGCTTAATGTCGAATCCAAACTCTTCTCTTTGGCCGCTTGCTCCTAGCTCTTTGTTCTTCTGCTCGCCCAGCTACGATGAGATCCTGCAAAATAACAAAGAAGGAAACTACAAGAGGCATGCAATCATAACTGGTTCATGGATTAGTGTAAACCAAACATGCAATCATCACAATATATAATTGAAACAAGAGCACATAGAAGAACCTCAATAGCTTTTATTAATGAAGAAATAAAGGTTCTGAGAGTATTACAACCATTGAAGGCTCCAACCCAGCAACACCTCCCAGCAGAAAGAATTGCTCTTCTTCACCTCTCTCAAACAATCACCCAATAACTCAATAGTGAAACCAACAGCATATCATTACTTTGCACAAAATTCCAGCCTCCTGAGCTCATAGGAGAGAGCTCAATATATAGATGAATTGAGAAAGGATGAGTCAGCTTGCAACTGATGTGTAGCTGCCTTGTGTCCTCTCTCTCTTCAGTTAATCTTTAGTTGATCTTCAGTTCTTGAGTCCACTTGGAGAACTTTGCTTCCACTTGGAGAAACAGAGCCTCTGACTCATCACAAGGCGAAATACCTGATCCAAGTGTCATTTTTGGAAGATTCCAAAGAAATGACTCACTGTGCCACTTGTCCCTTCTCGCTCAGCGCAGGTGGCCTTTGTCCCACTTGCTTTGCAACGCAGGTACACCATGGAGCAACTGAGTTTCAGCGCAGAAACCTAGTGGAGCACCTGCTTTGATTTCAGGATTGCTTGTTTTTGAGTGTTTTCAGGTGGAGAACTGATCTGAGAGCTGTTGGTTTGCTGACCTTGTTCCTCTAGGGGTAGGAACATCATGTTTAGGGAACTTTGGATCCCTTGGATTATTGACAATTCATGCTTGTTGCTGTAAGGCACAAAATTGTCTATAACAGTATTGTATGATTGGAACTTACACTTTTATATAATAAGAGCTAGCACATTTTCATGCATATGTTGTTATTGTAGCTGGACTGCTATGGTTTCCTTAATGATATATGTTGTTTAACTTATGTATTTGTGTATGAACTGATTCACATGCAATTACATGAATATTGTTGCAAATGTGTTGTATATTTTTTTAATGTTGTCACCACCCGTATCGACTGCTTTGCTGGACAGTAGATAGACCTTTCACATGAACCTTGTTGTAACAACCGTTTCACTCGTTCGAACTAATCCATGAGTGTTGTACGTGTTATCTTACCTTGTATGTTGTGACTATCGCATCCGAGTGGACTGCTCTGCCAGATGCTATGAATGTCCTTTTTTGTTGTGTGTTCCTAGCTAAGTTAGGACTGATCCCTTTCAACCTTGAACTCACCTTCACCCTTTTCTCCCCATTTTGTGTTAGAACCTCTCATACATATTCCTTGACTCAATGTAGTAGTCACACCCTTGTTACTGAAAAAGTTATCCTACTTGCCTCTATGCAACATCGTGGTAAAGGCATTACCTTATGACCCACTGTTGGGACTCCTACACGAAACGGTCTGAAGTCTAATCGGGACGTCTTACCGGGGAGCTCCCCTTGAGATGTTGGCGGTTCCAACACCGTCAACATAAGGTTTCACATTAACATTATTTTAAATAGTTTGAGTAACAGCTGACCATGGAATTGGTTGATGTGAATGGCCAAATGCATATTATGTACCCATACCTTGGTAATATTTGACACATGAAGGATCGGGAGGAGGATAAGTGTAGGTGGAACTAGTCTCCCCCTGGGGTTGACCATAACTCATAGGAGGTTGATAATATGGTGATGAGTAAGGGTAAGAGAAGGATTCAATGATATTGTCAATAGTATGTGATGCCTCCGGTGCAAAAGCAGCAACAGGTCTAGGGAGATCAGGAAGGATAGTATAAACATAACATCCTTGGGCATATATCATGTCATATTTCAATGTTATCTAGAGATATTTTTCCTCAATTTGAGGGAAGTTAGAGGTGAACTAGTTACCTATAGGGTCCAAGAGATTTCTCAAAAACTAGTCCATGTAGACATGCTCCTAAAATTAAGGAGCTTTATAAAGGATCCTCCTTCAACGCCATTCTTGTACATGGTTAGAAAGGAAAGTGGAAGAATTTTGACAAACGTCAAAAGTTTGGTAACAATTTCATATGGAAGAGGTAAACGGAAATATGATAGGAAGGCATTGGCAAGAGTCACAAAGGTGGAATGAGAAGCATGTCGTTGGTCGACATACCACTTGGAAGCAGCTCCAATTAGAGTGTGTTGGAAAAGGAGATGACAAATGTAGTACTCAATGATGGAGTTAGAAGAGCACCACATATGGAAAGAGTGAACAAGATTGGTAGGGTCTTCTCCAGGATTCCCTTCAAACTTGGGGATTTTTGAGGGAATTTTGGTTCGCATGGGAGGCCAATTATGGTCATGGAGAAGGGGATCATTGATGACCTGGTATAAATTGGGGAGGCTCAAACCAGCCATGTAGGGAAGAAAAGGCTGATTAGCAGCCATACCTGAATAGGTTATGATATTTCTTCCTCAAGGTTTACCCTAGTTAAGTCCAGTGTTACCACCTGGGTTTTCACCACCCGCATTTGCACCTGACATGGTAGTAGTGTGGGGTTGGGAGGATGCAAAATCTAAGAAGGAGCTAAAAGAATCAAAAGAACTATAACTCGTATGTGGACTAGGTGGTGGAAAAGATGGAGGAACCCTAACTCATCAAGCAGGGGTGAGAGGATATCCTAAAGGAAACTGGTGGCAAAGGCCATGAAGTCTTTGCGACAATGTTATAGACATTTTTGTGCCTTACAACATTGAGCATGAAATTTCCATAATCTAAGGGATCCAAAGTCCCTAAACATGTTGTTCCTACCCCTAGAGGAACAAGGCTAACAAACCACAGCAATTCACAGAAGTTCTCCACCAGAAACGGCTCAAAAACAAGTCAATTCAGGATCATTTCAGTGGCTCCACTGGCTGTTTGGGCTGAATGTCAAAGCCAACACTGGCTACCTGCACTGAATCTCAAAGGCAACACTGGCTACCTACGCTGAGCGAGAATGGACATGTGGCAAGTTCATTTCTCAAGGTGTCAAAACCCAGGAAGCTTCCAAAATGACACTTGCCTCAGGGAATTCGACTGGTGATGAGTAAGAGGTTCCAAATCTCCAAGTGGAAGTAAGAACCTCCAAGTGGAATCAAGAACTGACAGATGGAGAGGACACTAGTCAGATCTCAAGCTGACTCATCCTCTCTCCAAACATCTATATATGGATCTCTCCTCCATGAGATCTGGGAGGCTGGAATTTTTTTATTGCAAAGAATTGTTGTTGGTTTGAGATTTGAATCATTGGGTGCTTAATGCTTTGAAGGGGGTGAAGATAGGAATTCCATTTGCTGGGAAGGAGATGCCAAATTGGAGCCCTCTGGGTTGTATCTCTTCCTGAACCTTGTTATTCATCAATAAAGCTATCTTGGTTTCTCCTATATACTGATGTATTTTTGATGTATGATTGCATTAGTATGTTTAGTTTATTTCTAATCCTGAACTAGTTATGAATATGAATCCATGTCTTGTATAGTGTTCTCTTCTTGTGATCTTGCAGAAACCTCTTGAAGTTGGGCGAGCGAGAAGGCAAGTAGCTGGGAACTCTCCAAGAGAAGAGAAACCGGATCGAGGGACAAACGGAAGACACCGGTTAGTCCATCCATCTCTCTTCATTCTTAATTCATAAAGGAAGAATACTAGAATAGCTGTCTCTGTTTATTGCTAAGGCACTGTCACACCTTAGGTGGATAGGATCGTCCTGCATAGGCATTTTTCCCCACAACAAATTGGCGACTCCGTTGGGGAGATCTGTTTAGTCATTTTATTTGTGTTTCTATCATTGTTTGTTTCATAGACTTGACAGCAACAATCGAACTGCATCTGCTATTCCCAGATGCAAAGTAGACAGTTGCTGCTTTGATCCAATCACTGGACTTGTCTATGATCTGAACAATGGACTCACAAATTATTTGATGATCCTTTGTGATAGATCTTAGTACCCCTCAAAGCATCCCTTTGATTGTACCTTTCTTGTTGCTTTTATTTGGCCTGAAACAGTAGATTAAATAGCAATCTGTGACCCAGAACCCAGTGAGAAACTCTCGTTTCTCCTTCAGCGCGACAGCTGTGAATCGGTTCTACATTTCAACGTAGGTCCTGTGAAGGCTACCTGCATTGAATGTCAAAACCCCTGTGTTGAGGTTGCGCTGAACCAGTTTGGCCTTGTGCAGCTGGGGTTCTCTGCTCTGTTTTGCCTTGTTTTGATCTCTAATTTTTGCAGCCTGTAACCAGCATAGGTACCAGTCTGATAACTCCTTTTCTCTGCTTAAATTCCGCCTCCTTTTGTACAAAAAGACTGTGAGTGTTTTTATGTGTTTGTGGCATCATTTGCAGTTTTCCTTTGCATGAGTGAAATAATCATCCTGTAGCCCTTGATTCAGATCTATTGATTGTGATCTTAGAAGAGAGTTCATTAGCTGTTTGCAGTTGATTATACATTTACCTTTGCATTTGGTTTGAGTTTGTCTCTTTTAAGTGTCGAAACAAGTATTAATTTCGAAAATCGTTAAGTGTTGTAATCTCTTCTACCCTCTCTGATTTCGAAAAAGTAAACTTGTTTGTACTTGTCATTTAAAAGCGAATTCAAAGTTGTACAAAAAGCTTTCTTTGTAGGCATCAATACTAAGAAAGCGGAAAACAAACACCTGCATTGTGCATTTGCATTTTGATAGTTTGCATGATTGATTTAGGAAAAGTGCATTAGAGTGTGTTGATTGCTCTTTGAGAAAAGATGGTGTCTTTCTTTTCCCTTAGTAGCTAGGATTTTCAAAGTTGAAAAGATATAAAGCTTGCTTATCATCTTAAGACTGCATTTAGGAATTGTATCATACATCTCGTGGTGAACCTTGAAAGGCAAACTTCTAAAAAGATCAACCTAAAATAAATTGAATGAACTTAACAACGTTTTGCAACATAATGCACAACATAGAGGTCTAGGCTAGAGACGTGTTCTAGCATCGTAAAGCCTGGTGACTGTCGATCTCGCTGATGGTGGGTGATTCCTCCTGAGGGACGATAGCGCCAGTACGGATTGTGCTCCCACGTACCGTCGAGTATATATTGGGATACCCCTATAGGCATAAAACCTTTATCCTTAGGAAGCCGTGTCGGCCGCCCTACTGATCGCAATGCACTGAACACAGCATTCAGGAAGATCGACTGCCCGTACCCTAAAAAGTATTCTGCGGTTTTGCGAAAAGTTTGGCGCACCCTCTGCCTAGAACTCCAGAGCAGTTTCTTTTGGCCTTTTTCAGACTCTATAACAGAAAAATTCCATCCGAGCATTTGTCACTTCGGGCTCGTTAAAACATCGAAGGAGACTAGAGTCGTCTTTAGCTTTTTCTCGACTATTTAAAATTGAAAAAGCAAGTTGTGTCTAAGCGTCGTTAAAAATTTATTTTAAACGGAACAATCACCCTTTATTCCTGCGTTGATCTTTAGGTTGAAAAAATGGAGCACACCAACCAAGGAATTCCCCTTGGTGGAAATCCTAGTCCCTTCTCCTCTTGGGGAGATGTTGGTGCGCCCCATATGGCCACATTGTCGCTTCCAGGACTGACAATTGGCTTGCCGGTCTGGATCTTTTCAACCAATGTCGTTCAGAACACCACCATTCCTGAATAGTCGAGTCAACAGTTAGACCAGACCAGAGTTGCCCACCAGCCTTCTACTTCATCTAATTCTCCCTCTCCTCCTTCCTCTTCGCTTGACGGAACTGGTAAAACAAAAAACCAAGTTCCCAAGGAGAAGAAGGAAAAGAAGAAGAAAGAGAAGAAGAAGAAGGAGCCAAAAACGTCTGGGGGCAAACAAGTGTCGTCTGACAGAAATCCACACACAGCACTGACTAGGCCTAAATCGCCATGTGTCATATGCAAGGGAGACCACTTCCATAGAGATTGTCCCTGCATCCCTCGGATACTAAGGGACTGGTCTCCCCGTTTGCACAATTCGGTAGCGTCAACCTCTGATAGCCATGTTGACTGCTCACCGTCAACTAGTGAAAGTGAAGCCACAGGACAGAGAGCGAAAGCTAGATTTCCCTGCAAACTGTGTGAAGGTGATCACGCCATCCACCGTTGTCCCTTCTTAGACGAGGCTAAAAGAGTTTTGGAAGATCGCCCGATCTTACGAGCGCAACTTCCTCCTGGATATCAAAAACTCCTGCCAAGTCCTTCACTAGTTGAGAACCCGGCTGGCCCGCCCAGGTGGTCAGCCGAAGCACCTATCATTGAAGATGAACCATCTGGATCCATGCCTGATGAAAGTCAAAAGGTTGAGGTGGCAGTTGACCCGGTTTTTCCTTCAGAGGCTCTATCTTCGAATGATACCATCACAGAGGAGAATAAAGACGACACCGTCCAGATTCTCTTCATCAACACAGACTCCGACGAACAAGGGGGCAATTTGCCCATTCCTTTATCGCAGGAAGGAACTTCGTCAGAGTCATACCCAGCCATCTATTCGGTCCCACCACCAAGCAACCTAGTTGTCTCGTTCGACTGGAACCAACTAGGCATACCCCGGTTGCCAGCAAGCATACCGTTCATAATTATCGTTCAAATATACAGAATGGTAATGGCTGGCACTATCATTGATGAGGGGGCATCTGTGAGTATCCTTTCCTCTATTGCTTGGAAAGCGCTTGGTTCGCCAGCGCTTTTGCCTGAAATGAGAAATCTATCAGGCTTTGATAAAGGAACCAGTCGACCTTTAGGGATCCTCCCCAATGTGCCCATAACATTGAAAGGGAAGACCGTTCAAATGAACGTGATGGTCGTTCAAGGACCCTTGGATTATAACCTACTCCTTGGATGAGACTATATATATTGCATGGGGGCCCTTGTCTCCTCACTCTTTAGAGTAATGTGTTTTCCGCACGAAGGAAGAGTGGTCAAGCTCGTGGACCAACTTTCATTTCCCGGATCACGCATCGCAAGTAGTCATATACCATCCCTAAATGGTCTCTTCACGCAAGAAGTGTCTCAACTCACGGTCCGTCCTCCTGATGAGCGCGAGTAATCCGGGAGGGTATGACTGGAACCCAGGGGGCATGCGTCCTGGTCTGCTTCGGCAGGAAAACTTTGGGCATAGGGTAGGTTTCCGCGGGGGAATATGACTAGTCCGTACCCCGTCCGTCTAGGAAGAGGGGTTGTTCTAGAATAAGATTCGTTTGTCAAAGTTATGTGAGTTGGCGGGCATCGTCGCTCACCTTTGTCTATTTCGGTAGACATTGTCGAGGAAGTGTTTTGTTTGAAAGATTAACGAGACAATCTTTGGGTAACCTGAAAGAGGTAAGCCTCTCTCGTTAAAACAAATGTTTTGGCGGAAGTGAAGTAGAGGTAACCTTGAAACTCTGTTTTATACCTGGGGGCATGCAAACCTTTTGGAGTGCAAGCAAGGGGCGGCTATTTATTTTTTAAATTTTTAGGACCTCTAACCCTTTAAACTCGTAGGATTAGTCGTTTCCGAACTTGCATAACGAAAGGATGCGGGGCAAAGCTTCGTGAGATGAAGCTCCATAAAAAATAGAATCTCAATGAGACACCCTTATCATATGACTGGTATAATCGAGCAGTTTTAGCACACAGTTCATGCTCGGTAAAAAATAAACGCAAGATCCAAGCAGTTTTAACGTGGACTTCATGCTCGTTAAAAGATAAACATAAGCAATGAGCAAGTGTTTCCACCAGCGTTTAAGCTCATTTTAAAATAAAAAATGAACCACTACCCGGTAAATAACCACTGTGAATGTAACCTTATCAGCCATTAAAGCCTTGGTCGTGTTTTCACCGTCACCTCCACTTTTCATTTGGCCGATCGTTCACCTCCATATGATTGTTTACCCATTTTGAGGAACAGCTGCGAAGAGTGATTTCACTATCCATCCTTGTGACACTGCCGTGATTGGAAAATTCCAACCTGTACCTGGAATCAGCTGCTAACCCTGTTTATCACTCGTTCCTCAAAAGACGAGTCTTCTTTAAGCTCTTTTCAACTGACTCGTAAAATATGAAAAGATTTCCGAGTCCTTGGCCTTCCAGCTCGTTAAAGGGACAGGAAGTGCTATCCCTCCTCTAGATTTTAATCTTTTTGGACCTGAGGGATTATTGCACAAAAATATCGAGCGCTTGTTTTATTCGGCTCGTTAAAACTATCGAAAACTCATCCCTTCTGTATTGTTTTATACTTTTTCGGACCTAAGGGATTAGATGACGAAAAAGGACTTTTGGAGTTAACTTTATGTACCTTTTCAGACTCTCTAAAAATGAAAAGGACCGAGTTATCTTTGTCGTTAGACTCGTTAAAATCATTAAATAGCGACAAACTTGTCTTTAGACGAGAACGAGTTTCACTATCGCTAGGCTCATTAAAACATAGCGATAGGCTTGCCCGAAGGGCAGGTTATAGAACAAGCATATGTTATCCTCCTCAAGCTTGACAAAAATAAAGAGGTACTGGTCAGCAATGACTGGGGAAAAATTGGGAGAAACTCCAGAAAACTTTGATGGTAGCAAGTCGCTCTTGAACATGACACTTTTCCTCCGTACCACAATCGGGTTGGGTTGTTTCATTCACCGATCACATCCATGGTCTCACTATACCATCCATATTTGGGGTAATGCTACCGATCCATCACATCAGTGTCGCCATATGTTCAAGAGAAGTCGTTCAGGAAATTCAACCGTGTCCCATCCACTGCCATACATTATCCTTTATCCTTTCATGACCGCCACCCTGAATCATATGTCACAGATCGTTTTCACCTCCATCAAAATCATTAGCTCCGTTCTGTGTCACTGATGTGGGATTCATTAAGGCCCTCCTTTGACGGATCGCTTCTTGTCGACACCAGCTCATTATCCAAGAAGTTGATCTAGGAACAACCCCTTCAGTACTTTGAAGCTTGCATGCCTCAATGGCAAGTTTCTCACTTCCAGCGACAGGTATACATCAATGACCTTCGACCGAAAGATTTTGCGTGGTGTTCGACGCCAAGTCCTTTATTCACACCACGTGAATTGTACTGCAGTACCTTGAGGGTCATTATCATTATCGGTGATTCCTCTCGCGCTTGTTAACGGTTTACATCATTGACCGGTAATCAAGCGATGTCTTTCCATGTTCGACTTCAGAACATTTCTCACATGGATCGACTTGTACTTAGAGTGAAGATCGAACGAGTTTGAAAACCCCGGATCTAGTTTCATCCATCCGGGCTGCGATATATATTCAGGAAAGATAAAGACATTGACATGTACATCATTGTAGCAGGTAGTCATCCTACTCAAAGGATGATAATTTCATCAAAATTATCAGTCTACCATCAGACGATTGTCTGTTCTATGTACAGAAAAATGAATTTATAAAGCTGAGCATGGGAATGCCCGCCTCAGCTAGATCATGAAAGCAGTATGAAAAATAATGTATTGTATTGTATCTTATTACAGGTCTCCTCCCAGCATTGGATGAACTTCGGATCGCCCTGATAAAGCATTTCACCCGATAAACGGCCTCATACTTTAGGGGGCAACTGTTATAGACATTTTTGTGCCTTACAGCATTGAGCATGAAATGTCCATAATCTAAGGGATCCAAAATCCCTAAACATGTTGTTCCTACCCCTAGAGGAACAAGGCGAACAAACCACAGCAATTCACAGAAGTTCTCCACCAGAAACTGCTCAAAAACAAGTCAATTCAGGATCATTTCAGTGGCTCCACTAGTTGTTTGCGCTGAATGTCAAAGCCAACACTGGCTACCTGCGCTGAATGTCAAAGGCAACACTGGCTACCTACGCTGAGCGAGAATGGACATGTGGCAAGTTCATTTCTCAAGGTGTCAAAACCCAGGAAGCTTCCAAAATGACACTTGCCTCAGGGAATTCGACTGGTGATGAGTAAGAGGTTCCAAATCTCCAAGTGGAATCAAGAACCTCCAAGTGGAATCAAGAACTGACAGATGGAGAGGACACTAGTCATATCTCAAGCTGACTCATCCTCTCTCCAAACATCTATATATGGATCTCTCCTCCATGAGATCTGGGAGGCTGGAATTTTGTTATTGCAAAGAATTGTTGTTGGTTTGAGATTTGAATCATTGGGTGCTTAATGCTTTGAAGGGGGTGAAGATAGGAATTCCATTTGCTGGGAAGGAGATGCTAGATTGGAGCCCTCTGGGTTGTATCTCTTCCTGAACCTTGTTATTCATCAATAAAGCTATCTTGGTTTCTCCTATATACTGATGTATTTTTGATGTATGATTGCATTAGTATGTTTAGTTTATTTCTAATCCTGAACTAATTATGAATATGAATCCATGTCTTGTCTAGTGTTCTCTTCTTGTGATCTTGCAAAAACCTCTTGAAGTTGGGCGAGCGAGCAGGCAAGTAGCTGGGAACTCTCCAAGAGAAGAGAAACCGGATCGAGGGACAAACGGAAGACACCGGTTAGTCCATCCATCTCTCTTCATTCTTAATTCATAAAGGAAGAATACTAGAATAGTTGTCTCTGTTTGTTGCTAAGGCACTGTCACACCTTAGGTGGATAGGATCGTCCTGCATAGGCATTTTTCCCCACAACAGACAAGTGCCAAGGGAGCACAACAATGATGTTAGGACAAAATAAGGACTCTAAAAGCTAAATGGTAAGGGTAAAGAAAGAGAGAAACAAACAATAAGCAAACACCTAGTGCAATGGTGCAATGTGTAAGCTATTTATAATGATATGATACTCTAATTCAAGAGAACGTGCCCTATCAAAGAAAAATGACACCTAACCTAAAGGTTGTCTAAGCCTCAAACAAGTCCTAATTATATAGTTTTATATGGCCTTCTAAAAGACTTCTTACTTGATGGGATTTGATGTCCGCAAGCATAGACATGTAAGGGAAGGTAAGGTAGAGGTATGGTTTTTTCCAACAACCACCCTTATAGGGTGTTTTCGTAAGACTAGCCACGAAGGTTACCGTCATCCCACTGGGGAACATGAATCTTGGGCTTCTTGGTAGTCAGTAATTGATGTGGGATGCTAGACCAATGAGTCGGGTAGCCTCATGGAGGACCACACACACTGAGACCTAAGCCTAACCCCCTCTCAAACAAATTTCTTATGCCACTCTAGCTTTATTATGTTATGGTGAAGGATTTCAAGCTCCCTACAAGTACAAATTTATATGTCTCAGTGTAAGTTATCGGTGGTTGGCTTTGGAATCCTATCCCACTGATATAAAACCTAACTACAAGATTGTTTTGTTCTAATGCCCAAGTGGCTTAAATCTATGTGAGTTAAGTTATAAGTTTGGAGTGTTTAGAGTCTTGGATTTGTGGTGCTAACCAAGATCTCATTCGCTTAGGGTGTGAATGTGTATGAAGTAATGTGTGTTTCAATGGGTTGATTTAAAGCATGTTTTATGATGCCAATGTTTCTAAGAAATAAAGTGTAAAATCTACAAATGATACTGAAAATGAACAATAATATAAAAACAAGATTAAACGCAAAATTCCCCACCCAAAAAGGTTATGAAGCAATAAGAAAAAAATGAGAAAAAAACAAGCAACCCAAAGAAACTAAAAGACAAAAAGATCTAATGTCTAAAGGGACTGGGATCTAAGGCTAAATTTGTTGAAATGATGCTGAAAAAAACCAGCAAAGATGAGATACAAAGTGCTAAAATATAGAAGAAAACAAAATGCAAAAGGAAGGATACTCAAGGGGGTCTTAAAGAAGAGATGCGATACAAGTCTAAAATGGACAAACAATTTTTTATATATGGCCTAAAAAGGATTAAAAAATGATGGAAAAAATGTTGTAAAATAGTGGCTGAAAGTTATGCAAACTAAACTCCTCAAGTCAACCAATTTTCTACTAAATGGGAGAGGTGTACTCTAAAACCTAAGGGGTTTTTCCCTTCCTCTAAATGAGAAAAAGAACTAAGAGAATCTAGGCCTAGGAATGAAAAGGAACAGTGAATAAACCCTTCCCGATACACAAACAAAAATCTCAGAAAATATCTAAAAATTGCAAAAGAATATGTGAAAAGTTAGCACCGTAGGTTATGACATTTTTCTTGTGCTCTGGTGCAGTTATTAGCCCAAAAAATGTGCTAGTCAACACAGGTTCTACTCCAAAAAGTGTGTTATCCCTCCAAGTCTCCTGCTTCACATATCTATTACAAACAATGTCGTCTCCTATGTGGCTGGTACTTGTGACCTGCGAAAAAGAAATAGAAACCCATAAGAACAAATACATTTCTAGTAAAAAGTAAAAATCTAAAAACAGAAATATAAAATGAGAGAAAGATAAATGTTGAAACAACAGTCACTAGGGATTTGAATTTTTAGACCAGTGGAGTCACCATTTGTTAGTATGAAGTTTTTGTATAAGTGTTGACACCTAATTATAGGGATTGGGTGAAAACCTGTAATTAGCGTAAATAAATAATAGAGAAAATACAGAGTCATCGGGAGATGAACTGAACAGTCACTCCCTCTTCTATATAATAATGAACAACCTGAACAAATAATACAATTACATTTGAGGAGTTACCTCCTGGCCTGACATGGTATCATAGCACAAAATCTCTCATACAATTCTCATTATGAAGAAGGTACATTTCCATCAATTTTATTATGGCATGCTATATTTGGACACTTGAACTATGACAACCTCTTCTTGTTGAAGAAAAATGGTGTTATTGGTTTGCCTACAATTCCTAGGAAACTTAAGCAATGTGATGCTTGCAGTCTAGGAAAGCATAGCAAACAGTCATTTCATGATTCACATTCAAGAGCACATAGAAAACTTGAACTCATTCATTTAGATTTATGTGATCTAATTCTTGTTCCTTCTGCAAATGGAAATAAATATATGATGACATTTATTGATGACTACACCAGAATGTGTTCGGTTTATATATTGAAGAAAAAATCTGATGCTTTTCAAACATTCAAGAACTTTCATACATGGATTGAAAATGATGCACAATCTCATATTGGCTCTATTCAAACTGATAGTGGAAAAGAATACACTTCAAATGAATTTGAAAACTATCTTCGCCAACATGGGATCAAACATCAAACAATTGTGCCTTATAATCCCCAATAGAACAGAGTAGCTGAAAGAATGAATAGGAGAATCTTAAATATGGTGCGCTCCATGATGTTTTTCAAAAATGTAAAATTGATGTTTTGCATTGATGTAGTTCTATGTGATGTATATGTAAAGAATAGATGTCCATATAATGCTATTAATAACAAGACTCCTTATGAAATGTGGTATGGGCACATTCCTTCAGTAAAGCATCTCAGGGTCTTTGGTTCCACATGTTATGTGTTGATACCAAAGGTACATAGAAACAAAGTTGGTGCAAGAAGTCATAAGTGTATCTTCCTAGGGTATTCAAACACCTCCAAAGCATATCGTCTCTATGATGAAGGCAATAAAAAGTTTGTTGTACCTAGAGATGTAATCTTTCTTGAATCATCCAAAAATGACAATGTTGTTGAGCGGCAACTTGGTCGCTTGGATAGATTTGCAAATGCAAAATCATTTCAAAAATTTGATAATAAGATTCCACATCTTGAAGGGGGGATTCCTATACTATATCGACCTATGGAATCTTCTTCTGAAGCACTCTCTCCCGCGCATGAAACTCCAACAACGGATGATACTTTGAGTGATGTGATTGACAGAATTGGGAGACTCAATCTTGATTCAATCCCAACTCAATCAATGGAGTAGCCTGGACCATCTGAGAAAGGTCCCCCAAAGTGGCTGACAAAGACACTTGAAAGTGTTCATCCTAATGAGGTTCGAAAGGTAGGAACTAGAAATTCAAACTGGCAAAATGGAGGTGATGTAGATGACTCTGATTCACCTGTTGATATGGATGTTTCTTATGATTGTGAATTGAATTTATCTACAGATTTTGAACCATCTTCCTTCAAAGAAGATTCTTCTCATGATGAATGGAAATAAGAAAGGCAAAAGGAGTATGATGCCTTAATAAAGAATGGCACTTGGAAGCTGGTTGATCCTCCATTGGGAACCAAACCAATTGGCTACAAGTGGGTCTACAAGAACAAGTATAAAGTTGATGGCTCACTTGACAAGCACAAAGCCAGGCTTGTGGCAAAAGGTTTTGCACAGAAGGAAGGGTTCGATTATGAGGAGACTTTCACCCCCACAGCAAAATGGGCTGCCATCCAGACACTCCTTTCCCTAGCAACTCAGAACGGTTGGAAAGTCCATCAAATGGATGTAAAAACTGCTTTCTTGAATGGATATCTAAAAGAGAATGTTTTTATGTCCCACCCTAAAGGATTTTTTGTGAAAGGACATGAACATAAAGTATGCAAACTTTTGAAATCCTTGTATGACCCCAAACAAGCAGCGTGATCCTAGTATGAAAAACTAACTGAGCATCTTCTGAAACTCAATTTCAAACATTATGATCTTGATGATGCAACTTTGTTTGTCAAGAAAGTTGGAAAAACAGTTGTATATCTTATGGTATATGTAGATGATCTTTTGATGACGGGGAACAATGAGAGCTACATTTCATCCATAAAGAAGGAATTGAGGAAAGGTTTTGAAATGACTGATTTGGGCTATGTTCATTACTATCTTGGTATTGAAGTAACTCAACATCCGAAGTCCATATTCCTTTCTCAAAAGAAATACATTTGAGACCTGTTGAACAGGTTTGGCATGACTAAATGCAATCCTCTGACTACTCCAATGGAACAAAACTTAAAGCTGACATCCATTGAAGGAAAATAATTTGAGGATGCAACAAAGTATAGACAACTTGTAGGAAATCTTAACTACCTAACTACTATCAGACCAAACATTTCGTTTGTTGTTGTAATCCTCTCCAGGTTTATGCAAAAGCCTTGTGAGGGACATTTGTCTACTGCAAAAAGAGTTCTAAAGTACTTGAAGGGAACTCAAGACTTTGGAATCAAGCATGCACAGGTGGGCGACTTCAGCTTGATTAGATACTCTGATTCAAACTTCGATGGAGATAAAGAAACTGGGGTATCTACTTCAGGTTATGATATGAGTCTTGGATCAGGAGTTGTCTCTTGGAGGTCACGCAAACAATCAGTTCCAGCATATTCCACAACAGAGGCAGAATATGTGGTAGCAGCTGAGGCAACAAAAGAAATTGTGTGGCTCAGGAAAATTCTTGAAGATTTTCAGGCAAAATAAGTACAATTGACTCCACTCGTGATTGACAATACCTCAGCAATAAAGTTGGCCAAGAACCCAAAGTTCCATGATCGAATGAAGCACATCAATACAAAATATTATCTGATTCAACATCATGTTAAGGCCAAAACAATCCATCTTCGCCATTGTTCCACTAATGAGCAAATAGCAGACATCTTCACCAAAGCGCTTGGAAGAGAAAAGCTTGAAAGATTCAAAACGATGCTTGGACTCACCAAAATCCCTTCAGATTAAGTGGGGGAATGTTGACACCTAATCATAGGGATTGGGTGAACAACTGTAATTAGTGTAAATAAATAATAGAGAAAATAGAGAGTCATCGGGAGATGAACTGAAAAATCACTTCCTCTTGTATATAATAATGAACACCCTGAATGAATAATACAATTACATTTGAGGAGTTACCTCCTAGCCTGACAATAAGTGTACCAAAAAGATTCACTTAAGCTATTGGTTACAAATAGCCCTAAAAACAAAAGATGATAGTTGCAGTTGTTCTTCAGATCTACAAAATAAACATTGAAAATCTTGCAAAATATATCACGCAAAATATAATAGCAAATAGTAGTACATGAAATGTAAGAGACCCAATGGAAAAGGAATAATCTTTATTATTATTGAGTTAAAATGAATACACCTGGTGAGGAAAATGTGCATACTTGGGTCTACAAATCCCCCTCTGTGGGATGGGTCTTTGAATACCTTTTGCTTCAACTTCGGGTCTCTTTCTCCTACTAGTTGTAATGGGAAAATGGTTTTAATGGTGACTTGAACTAAAAAATGGGAGGCTTAAATCTCACAGGATAATAATGAGGACGGTGAGAATGGTCATGTGTAGAATGAGGAGAACACCCCTCTATTTATAATAAAATATTAGGATAGATCTAGATCTAGGATAATAATAATAATAATAATAAATGTTAGATTAAGTCAATATCTAGTCGCTAGGAATATTTTATTATATTTTAGAGGGAAAGATTATTTGAAATGATAAAATATTTTTATTTAGAAAATGGTTAAAGTAATTAACAAATAAAAAATGATTTATTAATTGTTTTAAGGGGTTAAAGTTAAAGATGAATTTAAAATAGTTTATTAAATAGTTATTTAATAATTATCTCATGAGAGAAATAAGGGATAAATATGGAATAATAAATAAATAATGATTTATTTAATTATTTCTGATTCATTAAGTAAATAATGGTTAGGAGAGGTAATGATAGTTATGTTAGATTTGGCTCAAGGATTTTTGACGACTGGTGGCTCTGCAATCTAAACTAGAGTTTGAGTTAGGGTTTGGCGCTGGTAACCATGGTGGGTCGTGGAGGAGGGTGTCATGCTCCCTCCTACAGCCAAATAGTCACGAATAGAAGCAAGGGAACTAGTCTGCATCACTTCAAGAAACCACCGGAGGTGATAACTAAGGATATTAACACAATATCAAAACTCACGGACAAAAAGAAAATCATGAGGAAGATAGCAGGGATAAGAGGAAAGAGGGTCGCAGTCAGAAAGTTGCACCTATGAGTGCGACAGGTGTTTGTAAACCCAAGTCAACCATTATTCCTCGGGACGTTTTAAGTGACCCAACGCTACAGGCGCATAGAGAACACATGGAGGAACACGCAGTTATATGCAAATTTATGGGGATTTGGCCAACGGAGAAGGCCTTACACGCATGGATAAGGAACCATTGGAAACCAAAGGGGGAAATAAACCTTCACCTTGGATCCAAGGGCTTCTTTACGGTGGTTTTCATGAGCTTAGAAGATAAAGACAGAGTGTTCGAGGGAAGACCCTTTTTTCACACTGTTGTCGGCGTTTACGTGTGACCATGGGTGATGAATTTTGTCCCAGAATGAGAAACATTCACTTCATTACCGATATGGATAAGACTATACTCCCTTCCTTTAGATTATTAGTTGTTGGAGTCTCTAAAGGCTATCGGCAATAAACTAGGGTATTTTATAAAAATATCAGATGCGACTCTAAGAGGTAAATACACTTCATTCACCCAGATTTGTGTGGAAATGGACTTATCTGAGGCACTTCTGGATGAGATCATTTTAGAAGGTTATGATGAATAATGGGTGCAGGTGGTGGACTATGAACATTTCCCATTCAGGTGCCATAAGTGCCATGAACACATGCACCTATACAGAGACTACCCATCAAGCAAACTGGAGAGCAACACAAAAACCACCACAAGCAAAGATCCCGAGGGTTTCACTAAGGTGGGGGGCAAAGGGAAAGGAGGAAAGCAGTACCAAAATAAAATCAATGAGGATGGGCAACCGAGCCACAATAGTTTCAAAATATTAGAAGAAGAAGTTGGAAACAACGGGGAAAACCAGGAATCAGAGACTAATACCAATAAGAAGGATAGGGATGCTAGCATGGAGGATATACCAGAGAACAGCCGGAAAAAGGACGATCTACCGAGCATTGTGGAGCTCAGTAGGGACCATGAGATGACCCCAACAGAGGCAGTAATGAAGGACCATGAACTACAAGAGATTATTGAGAGGGAGAACTTAGATCTAGGAAAGTTTCTAGAGCAGGGTATTGCCAAAGGGGTTGACTCCCTACCAAAGGAGGAGTTTGACAGGGTTCAACAGCTCTTCCTCTAGATATCCTAATCAAAGGGATCTGGAGTCAAAAAAACCATGATAGCCAGGAGAATAGAGGGATGAAAACAATGGAGGAAACACTGGGGAACTCTTCCAAGAATCTGGGTAGGAAAAGAGGAAGAAAAAGACAGAATGAGTTATTGACCGAATGTGGAATACTCATGGTTAACTTAGGTAAAATGAGAGATGTAACCAGGTACTCCTTTACAAACCCTTCTTAATGAAGCTTACAACCTAGAACATTAGGGGCCTAGGAAGTAAAAGGAAACAAAGAAATCTTAGCAGTAGAATAAAAGAAGAAAAACCAGATATGGTTTTTATTCGGGAAACTAAGTGTTCGATGGACAAGATCATAGAAATACATAGCAAATGGTTAAGCAAGTATGAGTATATAGAGGTTAAGGTAGATAACTTGGCAAGAGTGATTCTTATGCTTTGGGATCCCCAGAAACTTGGAATCCTGGATGCGGAATCATCCAGGAACTATCTATCGCTGGTGATTCAACCTTTGGGTGATAGGGAGACTTACCTGATTACAAATTTCTATGATCCTCAAAAACTAGAAGGAAAACTCAAGCTTCTCACCTCCCTTGAGGAGCTAAGAGAGAGATATCCTGATATGCCCTGGATTCTAGCAGGTGATTTCAATATGATCAAATCTCTTACAGAGAAAAAAGGTGGCACCAGAACACTAGGTAGAGACTCCATTTCCTTCGAGAACTTCATAAATAAAATGAGACTAGTGGATGCTGAAACAATAAATTGAACTTTCACCTTGAACAACAGGAGAGGAGGGGCTTCTCAAGTTGCCTCTAAACTAGATAGATTCATAATCTCAGAGGACCTCCTTCTAACTGCCCTTGACATGTCAGCTCTAATCCTTCCCTCTGGAGGCTCGAACAACTAGCCTGTTTAGCTTGAAGCCGCTTTTATGGGTACACTGAGGAACAAACCTTTTAGGTTTGAAAATGTTTGGCTCTCTCACCCTGACTTCACCAGCAATATTGACAAATGATGGATGGAATATTTGCCCGTTCAAGGCACTAAAATGTTGCAACAAAGAATTAAACACATCAAATCCGGACTCAAATATTGGAACAAGAAAGAGTTTGGTAATATTTTTAAAGCCAAAATAGAAGTTGAACAGAAACTCTAGGGGATTAATCAAATCATAATCATAGATGGTTTTACTGAGGAAAGGAAAACTCAAGCTGTATCTCTTCAGAAGGAATGGGAAGATAGGTGCATCCAAGAGGAGATATTCTGGAGGAAAAAATCGAGAGTGTAGTAGATTAGAGAAGGGGAAAGAAACACAAAGTTTATTCATAAATCAACCTTGGATCACAAGTCACATAATAGAATTTCAAAACTCAGATATTTTCAAAGGAAATAGCTTGTCTCCCACAAAGAAATGGAATTTGTCCTAGTAAAATACTTCCTTAACATTGCAAAGGAGCCTCTCTTAGATAGGTCACAGTTCATTAACAATTTCACAAAGTGCATTCCCAAGCTTGTAACAAGGGAAGACAATCACAATCTTAACATGTCAGTGTCTAAAGATGAGGTCAATGAAGTTATCAATGAGATGAAAAAAGGGAAAGCTCCTAGCCCGGATTGATTCAATGTGGACTTCTTCAAAGCATGTTGGAAAACATTCAAAAAAGACATCCTTGATGTAGTGGAAGACTCCATAAGATCCAAAACGGTTTTGAAGGCTCTCAATGCCTCTTTCATAGCTTTGATTTCAAAGCAGGAAAAAGTTATGACACTGGACAGATTCAGACCCATAGCTTTATGTAATGTGGTGTACAAGATTATTTCCAAAGTGATCGCTAATAGACTCAAGCCCCTTCTTGCATCTCTTGTCTTAGAGGAGCAAACTGGTTATGTGGAAGGAAGACAGATTCTCAATAACATCATACAAGCTCATGAGGTGGTACACTCTCTTAAGAGAAATAAGCAAGCTGGTATGATCATACAACCTGACCTGGCGAAAGCTTATGACAAGCTAAGCTTGTCCTACATGAGGGCAGTGCTGAGAGCTTATGATTTCGACCACAACTAGATTAGATGGGGTTATGGCCCTGGTATCCATGGCTAGTTTTTCAATCATGCTTAATGGCTCATCCTCAAGACCCTTTACGCCTTCTAGGGGTCTCATACAAGGAGAACCTCTCTCCCCTTTCCTCTTTATGCTCATGATGGAAGGGCTAGGCAGAGCGATAAAAAGCGAAAGTGTTGAAGGATTAATCCAGGGACTGAAACTTACCATAGATGGAGCTGCTTCAACTCACCAACAATTTGTGGACGATACTATGCTGCAGGGCATTCCCACAGTCAAGGAAGCCAAAGCTTTTAAACAAATATTGAAAGAATTTTCTATGGCCGTTGGTACAGAGGTAAGCCTTAGCAAATCAAAAGTTTTCTTTTTTAACATTGACATTGCTATTTAGAGAAACCTCACAAGAATTCTAGGGTTTCAAAGGGATCAGTTACCTTCTAAGTACCTTGGAATCCCTCTTACAGACAAACCTCTAAGTAGGGGAGTGTGGGAGCCGGTAATTAACAAACTTCAAGATAGGATCTAGAAATGGACATGGAGATCTTCAAATTTGGTAGGGCGCCTTGTGCTTACGAAGGTTGTCCTACAGGTCATACCCATTTTTATGATGTCATCTCTTCCTGCTCCCATAGGAGTTATGCAATAGATCAGGAACATTCAAGACATTTTCTTTGGGGCAAAGGGGAAGAGAAAAAGAACTGGGCTTTGGTAGCTTGGGACAAGATCTGCAAACCTAAGTCCCATGGTGGTTTGGGACTCATGACCCTGAAACCCTCAGCAGAGTTTCTAGTGCACAACTTTGGTGGAGATGGCTTAAGGAATAGGAAACCCCTTGGGCCAAGCTTTGGAAACAGAAATATGCAAAAAAATGGTAGGAGAGGGATCATATCCGAATGTCTGGACTTATCAAGGGCTCCCACATTTGGAATCTTGCTTGGGAAAATAGAGCCATTGTCCAGCAGCACAACTTCTGGGAGATCCAAGCTGGGAACCTGGCAAGATTCTGGGAGGACAACTGGCAGCAGGAACCAAACTTGTTTAGGGAAGAACTAACCGCTCTCAAGAATGAAACTAACAACAAAGGCTAATGCATGGTAAGTGACTTATAGGATCAGGCAAGGAACAATCGTAAATGGAGAATATGGAAGGATCTAGGCTACAGTGAAGAGATCCCTCTGAAAGCTCAGGTTGGATCTCTTGCTCAGGACTTGGAACAGAGGAAGATTTTGGTATCATCCTCGTCTGACCAACTGAGATGGGGAAGAAACACAAAAGGTAACTTTAACCTCAAAGAAGCTAAATGAATATCCCTAGGGTTTGATTATCAAAACCATGATAACGTATGGAAGGACCTTTGGCAGCACCAGCATTGGATGAAAATAAATCTGTTTATGTGGTTGGTTCAACAAAATAAAATTCTAACTTGGGAAAATCTTCTGAAAATGGGTTTTGTTAGCCCATCCAAATGCCATCTATGTGGTTCACAAGAGGAGACAATGGAACACTTACTCAACCTCTGCCCTTTCACCTCTACCTTGTGGGATTGGGTGGCCTCAATCTTCAAGCAGACTGACAGGGACAGACTCAGTATTACCAACACTTTGAAGAATTGGAGAAAAGACTTCTTAGGCAATGAAATCATCAACAAAGCTTGGACTCTGGTTCCAGGCTTCTTAATTTGGGATGTCTGGAATGAACGCAATGGTAGGATTTTCAATAATAAAACTGGCTCAACCTAGAACATTATTCCACAAATATTAAGACAGTTCAAAGACACTGTTGGAGCCATTTTCGAGAGACCTCCTGAGGACCCTACTCTGCCCCAGGATGCTCGTATACTGCTGAAGTTGGGTCTCCATTTGCTAGTTCCCTAGAGCATAAACAAGGGTGTGAGCTAGATAAATGCTAGTAAAGACTTCTGATAACCTCCTCCTCATGGTTTCTTGAAATTCAATATAGATGGAGCCTCTAAAGGTAACCCAGGGATGGCTGGTTTTGGAGGGATCATCAGAGATGAGCAAGGGTGCATTAAGGATATCTTTCACAGTCATTTGGGGACTGCCACTAATAACATGGCAGATCTCATGGCCTTAGAGTAGTGTCTGGAAATGCTGATCAAGTCAAATCTACATAATGCCATCATTGAAGCAGACTCTGAATTGATTATGAATGCGGCAAAGAAGATATGTAATGGAAAAGCACCGGGGAAAGTTTCAAAACATTGGCGGCTTTTGCAGTCTTTTAGCACATTCATACCCACCTATAAACCCTGAGAATGGTTAGCTTCGTTCATGTGTGAAGAAAAGCCAATATGTTAGCTGATCATCTGGCGAATGAAGGAGTGTTATGCAAAGAAAGTTACAGCAGGTATTCTTGGGATTTGACACCCTCAGGAAAATTGCGTGAGGATTGTCAAAGACAGGTGGCCAAAGATATGGAGAACTTCCAGACTATTAGGAATGAACAAGAAAGAAGACTAGTGGAAGCAGGAGTAAGCGGAAGCGAAAGGCTTTCTTAACCGTTGATCCCTCAAAAATGTGTAAAGCAGAGCTTTCTACAGCGAAGGGGAACTTGGTAAATAGCAAGCTTATTAGTAGGTCACTGACCATAGATCTTGATAGCCTTTGCCATCGAATGGCTATGTGTTATCACTCAGGTTATCCCTTGGCTCCTTAAGAATTACGGCCGAGGTAACCACAAACCAATCTTTGGGCTGCAGGTCCTAGCCTACCTGCAGTCAGAGAGGGCTCTCTCTTTAATATTTAACTTTGTTTTTTGGGTTAATTTTAGGCTAGTTATGGTGTACATGGGTTCTGTTTTGATTTTGATGGGAAGGATGATGTTTTCAAGCGGAGTTGGGATGCATAGAGTGAGAAGTTCAAACCATTGGGCATGGAGTCATGGATTAGGGCTTGCTATTGCGTTTTCTTGGTCACAAGAGGAATATAGAGCAGGATAGCTACACATAGAACAATATCAGGCTGGAATAAAGATGGAATGAAGGTCAGAGATGAAAGGCAACTAAGAATCTCTCATTAGCTAACTGAGAGGGAAGGTGAATGAAATTTTGTCTAGGAGCAGTCAAGAATTTCTAAATAACAGTCATATGTGAAAGAAACAGGGTAAACATGATCATTTAAGTATGCATATTCATAACCGTTTCTAAAGAAAACATATAGAAATAACAAGAACTGAGCATAGAGTGCAATTAAGCAAAGCCAAAGCTATTCTTCTTTCTTGCTATTTAGGTGGTAACTCAGGTGGAGTAAACATATATAAACTGTAAACATAGGTAAGAAAACACTTATTGAGCCATGTAGTAGCACAGGAATTCCACATTCACTCTTTGGCCATTAAATAACACAACAATCAGTCCTTCATCCAAAGCATTCCAGCAGTCTTTGATTATAGAGCTCTCAAAATATACAGCGCAAGTCTAGAATGAGGATTATCAACCAACCAACCCTTTAAACAATGACTTAGGGTGGTTTATATAGAGAAAATATCCAAAAATATCTATTACAGTAGATCTTAACCAGATCTGAGGGAAATGAGTTCTTTAACCTAATCTTGTCCTTAAATTAATGCAAGAAGATATTTATTTGAGCTGCACTGGAGGCAGCTATATCAAAATGAGTTAATATGGTGTCCTTGGTGGCTCGGTGCAGTGTTTCTACAATAACTATGCCTTGTCTTTTATCTGTACCTCTTAGGCGGTTTTTCTACTTTTAGGTGGCTTTAATGTGCACTAATCCCGATCTGATGATCTTTGAATGGCCTTTACTACTTCTTTGACTTGGATGGAGGCCTTTAATGTTCACCTGCTTTGATATTGTCGATCTAATACTCTTTGCCGCTTCACTAATACTCTTTAATTGAACTAGGGCTTTATCATTCCTCTGATATGCTTGTAACTTTCAAATCGCCCCTTTTCTGCCCTTTCAAGGCAAAAATAACTGCTGCAAATGCTTTTCGTGGCCTCTAGAATGCTATCGGCGCTGGCTGATTGAATATGAACATTCATGAAGAAATCCTGTCAAATAATGGCGGATGAATGCAACCTGATAACTGTGTTGGACTGAGGCTAGCTTTTAATCTGCATTTCTTGGACCTGTTGGTAGCCAAGCAATAGGAGGCTCTCCATTTTGAGAAATTTTTCTTAACGATGCGCGATTAGCGCTAATCACGCATCGAAAACTGCCTCTGTTTCTGGTTTCGGGCATTCTTTGCTGCGATTTTTTCCCTTCGCGCCTTTTTCGGTGATGACGTTAGCATGACATCAGCGGCGGGTCCCAATACAGCAAGGTGACGTGGCAGGGTGATGTGGCACAGGACACGGTGGCGGGGTAGGGATGGAGACAGATGCGGTGGCAGTGACACGTAGCAGTGGGGGGTTGACGCAGAGGTGACGTAGCGTTGACGTGGTGCTGATGTCAGGGGTCGGAGAGACAGAAGGTGGTTTGTGGTTTTATCGGACCGCCTTTTGTACCAGGGTGGTATGTGTCAGAGGGGCTCTGGTGCAATTGCGTGGAGACACGCGTCTTTTGTACGGTGGGGAAACCACTAGCCTATCGGAGGCTAAGCGTTGGACGTCGAGGCGGCTCCGAAATGCACCTGGGCCGTTGGATCTGGGAGGGCGGATCGGAGGGCCGACGGAGCGAGGAGCTGGCGGCAAGTTAATGTACTAGGCCCGCTGAATATTAGATTGATTTATTTATGTGTGGGGGGTTCAAACACTTTGGGTTTGTGGGTTATGCGCTGGTGGTGTTTAATGTTTATTCAAACATTTTAACACTAAACTTTAAACGATGAGCGCGAGAGGGTACAAATGATGAAATGTTATGGGTAAAGGGGTGAGGAAAGAGGTTATTAACTTAACCAAATGTTAAGTTAATCCCAGGGATAGGACATGGAAGGCTAATGCTAAGCCCCAAATGAACTCAGCATTTCCCCAAACTGATGTTATAGGGCTATAGTGCCAGGGGATGGGAATATGTACATAGGGGAGCTATTTAGTGCTTTTTAGTAACGGGAAGGGGAAATAGATAGGGATTTACATAATAATGTTAGAATTAATATGAAAATGACAAGAAAGTGCTAAGTTAGAGATCTTAGGCCACTTAAAAGGGAAAAATGACTTACAGAGTGAATAAGAGTACTCCTAAGCAAAGAAAACCTTTACTTAGGCCAATGATATGACAAATGATGAAACTTAAGAGATATCAAGCAAATCTTGACCTCTTTGTGGAGGTTAGTGAATGATTTGGGGAATAAGAAGAAGGGGGAGTTAGACATGCCTCACTTGAGCTCCTCCAAATGAAAAACTGCCTCATAATTGTGATCTGAATAGATGTAACACTTGAAAACAGGAAATGGATCACATAGCTTGATTCTGCAACCACAAAACTACTTACCTAGCATTTTTTCTTCTTTTTGGTTTGGGTGCACTTGAACTTGCAGACCCTAATTATCCTCTTTTCTTTTGACTGCCCTCCTATCTAAATCTACCCTTGTCTCTTCCAAGGGCCCAGATTAAGCAATTGGGCTCCTCCATTTCTCTACCTAGCTACTCATCTGCCAAGCTTAGGATGTTTGGACAGATATTCATTTTCTATCTTCTAAAACAAGCAATTTAAACCTAGGGAAGCCAAGATTAAGTTGTTATCTGTAAAATTCTTCAAAAATGGTATAATTCTTCAAAATGGAACTTCTTGGAAATATGGAACCTTGCAGCATGCAAAGATGACATATTTGGCATGTAAAACAGTCAATCATGAAATATGAAACCTATTGCAATAGGAGGCTAACAGTGGCTCCACTTGGGGATGGTTTTTCAGGATGAAAAGCCAAGAACAGTAGGTCAGAATGCCTTGATCTTCAATTGTTGTTGTAAACTGAAATTCTCCTTCTTCTCAATGCCTTTGACTGAATTCTTATAAGCTGATATGCAATATCCTTTTGAGCTGATTTGCAGAAACAATACAGCTCTGCTTCTTGCCTTTGGGTGCTTGGAAACATATTTCAAAAAACAGAGAATTGAAATAGAGCTTTCTTTGATCTTCCCTTCAAAATTTGTTGCGTTGTTCCCTCTTATTGGCCTGTTATAAGAAAAAGTGCTGAAAATACAAATATTAATGTACAGATAGTATACAGAGCTGTGTTGCGTTCAACAAAAGGGATCATGATAGTGCTTTAGCATTCGACCATTGACAGGGCCTTCTTCAGCTGTGCTTCCATCCAAACTCTTCAGAAAATATGTGTTGTTGCCTTGAATAGCAGAAATAACAAAAGGGCCTTTCCACAGGAAATCAAACTTGCCATGCTTTCCTTTGTCCTCTCTTCTTGAATCCCATCTTAAGAATTTGTTGCCTATGTAGAAATCTTCAGCCTTGGTTCTGTTTTCAAACATTTTCTTGAGCTTCTCTTGCAAAATCTGAGCTCTGTCATACACTTTCTCTCTTGTTTGCTGCAAATGGATGGTTTGGTTTATTCTTCTTTGAATATCATTTGGCTCTGCCTGAATCTCTTGCAGCAATTTGATAACAGGGATTCCCAAAGAAGAGGGGAACTTGGCCTCCATGCCATAGACTAACTCATATGGGCTCATCCCAATGGATCTCTTGGTTGACAATCTGTCTGCCCATAGGGCATTTACAAGCATTTTGTGCCAGTTCTTCTTGTTCTCCTCCAAGACTTATTGGATGATTCGGCCAAGCCATTACCTTGAGGGTAATAGGCTGTGGAGTGACCTAAGGTAATGTGGAATTTGTGGCAAAAACTGATCATTTTCTTGGATTTGAAGGCAGAAGTGTTATCTGTAATGATCTTCTCGGGACAGCCAAATCTAGACAAAATGTTGGTTTCAAGGAATTGGATGATGGTGGAGTCATTGGCTTGCCTACATGGGATGGCTTCAATCCACTTGGTAAAGTAATCTGTGGCTGTTAGAATCCACTTATGTTGGCCAGAAGAGGATGGATGGATTTCTCCAATGAAGTCAAGACCCCATTATTGAAAAGGCTTCTCGGTTGAAATGGGCTTAAGGGGCAAGGGCAGAAGCTTTCTTTTGACTTCAAAGATTTGGCATTTGTGGCATGAAACAGCAAACTTTCTCACATCAGCAAACAAAGAGGGCCAATAGAAACCAGCCCTTAGTATCTTATCAGCAGTGGACTTCCAATATAAGTGCCCTCCACAGTCCCCTGCATGAAATTCTTTCATGACACTGTCAGTTTCATTCATAGTTAGACAATTCAGCAATATTCCTTCATGATTTTTCCAAAACAGGGCACTATCTACGACACAAAACTTTGATGCTTTCATTTTTAAAAATCTCTTTTTGGTTCTCGACAACCCTGGAGGAGCACATGGGTTTAAAAATATAAAACATATATCAGCATACCATGGGGATTGCAAAAAAGCTTCACTAATCTGTGGAGTCGCCAGCTCCTGTTCGTTGTCCAGTTGATTAATGTCTAAGGCTTGAAAATTGGTTTCGGTCATCAGTTTAGCTAAACCTTGTCCCTTTATCAACTTGGTGGGTTTTATCTCAATGTCATATTCAAGGATATTGGCAATCCATTTGTCTCTTTTTCCTTCTACGCCCTCTTGAGTTAATATGTCTTTTACAACAGCATTTGGCACATAAGCAATCACATGTGAAGATAAAATGTAAATTCTGAAATCTTTGATTGCTTTAACAAGGGCATATGCTTGCTTCTCCATGATTTGGGACTTCAAGGGTGCATCTCTAAGGGCTCGGCTGAAAAATGCAATTGGCTTTTCATTTTCCTGATCATCTTTTTGCAAAAGGACAACAACAATGGTGTGTTCAGATGCAAATGAAAAAATGATGAAATCTTTATCAAATTGAGGACTTGTGAGGACTGGGGCTTGAGTTAAGGCAGATTTTATGCCCTCAAAGGCTTGCTTGGCCTCTAAAGTCCATTTTACCTTGGAATCCTTCTTTAACATTTTATTTAGCATTCTTATCAGCTCAACCAAGTTTGGGATAAATCTCCTTAGGAAATTGATCTTTCCTAGGAATGCTTGCAGTTCTTTGATGTTTCTCAGATAAGGGATTTGCAAAATGGCTTGGATTCTTTCCGGATCTATTCTAATTCCATCTTTTGAAATGATATGGCCTAGCAATTTGCCTTCTTCTAGGCTAAAGAGAGATTTCTTAGGATTTAAGGAAATTCCATATTTCCTATAGGTTAGGAACACTTGCCTTAGGTGTTTAAGGTGCTCTTGATCAGATTTTGAGAAAGGAGTAAGGTCATCAAGGTAAATCACTAGGAAATCATGGATTTCCTTGGCAAATGCAATGTCCATGGCCCTTTGAAAGGTGGCACCTGCATGTTTTAGTCCAAAAGGCATTTTCACATATTTAAAGGTTCCCCACGGTGTTGTAAAGGTTGTCTTGTCTTCGTCATCCGGGTGAACAAGTATTTGATTAAAACCTGAAAAGCCATCTAGCAAAGAAATTCTTGAAGACCCCACTACTCTTTGTAGAATGTGGTCCATTTTTGGCAGAGGGTAGTGATCTTTAAGGGAGACTTGGTTCAGATTTCTTAAGTCCACACATAGTCTAATCTCCCCTATTTTCTTCCTTGTGGGAACAAGATTGGATACCCATTCTGAAAATCTAATGGGTGCTATGATACCGGCCTCAAACATTCTTTTCACTTCTTTCTCAATCAAAGGGAGAAGCACAGGATTGATTCTCCTTAGTTTCTGTTTGAAGGGCTTTTGATTTGGCTTTAAGGGAATGGTATGTTGAATAATAGAGGTGTCATAGGACTTAAGGTCCTCATAACTCCGGGCAAATACATCTTGAAACCATATTTTGGTTTTTGATCGGGAGGCAAAGACTTGGACAGTTTAATCATTTTGGGCTTCTTTGTTGTCACAATATTACAGTCTTCTATAGCATCATTTAAGGGCTGCATCCTTGGCTTTTTGGGGATATCGTTTGAATCAAATATGTCTTCTAATGGAGTGAGGCTAGCAGGTAGAAAATTGTCCTTTAAATCAATCACTTCGGCCTCTGCTTCAGCTATTTCATCTAAATGTATTTGCTTTAGCTCTTGCATGTTTTTCTCATCAAAAATGGTTGGGTGCAGCATTTGATTTGCTGCTTCAGCTGTTATAGTTTGCTCATTTTGGCTCATTTGTTGTTGTGGGTCATCCATGGCATCTTCATCAATGTTTGAGCTTGAGAATTCTTGTTGTAAGGTAAGAAAATTGTTGATTTGAGCATCATCCTCAAACACTTGCCAATCTTTGATATTGTTAGGGACAGCAGGCCTGTGCTTTATCTCAGCAGTAAAGTGGTTATTGGGCTCAAAGGGCAGCTTACAAGTGCTAGCAAAAGTAGCTAGACTATGAGCATGCATGTTATGGCTTCTAGAAATCTTAGTAAGCTTGGATTCGGTGAAGGAATTGAGTATTTTTGTGGCAGCATACCTATAAGCTCTTATCCTATTGTCATTAGTAACAAATTTACCTTTCATCTGTTGAATGATCAAATCGGAGTCACCTAGAATGGACACTTTTGCAGCTCCTAGAGCTTTCAGCAGTTTAAGGCCTAAAAGGAGAGCCTCATACTCTGCCATGTTATTTGTACATTTGAAGTTTAGTCTGTAAGCATGACCCTCTGCATGGTTGTTATCTGTATTGTGAATCCATATTCCTGCCCCTGCTCCTAGCTAATTAACAGAACCATCAAACTCTAAATACCATGTGATTTCTTGCTTGTGGTTAGTATTAAGAGTTTCAGTCATTTTAGGATTGGGCGGACCTAGGTTTTGCGCTTCATGTGGTTCTTCTTGTATGCTGGTTGCACTAATTGTTTTAATAGTTTTACGGGTATGGGCAACCGACTCTTGATTGATGCATGTTTCTTGTTCTAAAGGCAAAGGCTTCTCATCAGTGGGAGGGCAGCTATCATCATTGAACAATATAAAGGAATCCATATCATAATGGATTGAGTAAATGGGAAAGTTTTGGGGTTTTTCCTCACTACTTACCACATACTTCATCAGTGTTTCTCAATACAGTCTCTTTGGTTGCCCAAAGACTGAAATAGTGGCATAAGAGAGGTCTAGTTGGAGAGATCCTTGGAGTTTTGCTCCCCAAGATCTTGATAAGAGCATGCCATACTTTGGTGGAATTTCAGCAACCACCACATCCATTAGGATCTTTTTGTTGGGAAATTGGACTAAAGACACACAAAGGTCTTTGATTAAGCCTAAACACTTGACCTGACTAGAATCAAACGAGAATAAGTCTTTGTAGGGTCTAGTGATATCAAGGTTTAGCTTCTCCATTACAGCTTTGGGCATTAGATTGTGTGAAGCACCTGAATCAAACATAGCATTGTGCAACACTTTATCATGAATGTGAAAACTGACATAAAAGGGTAGAACAGCTCCATGTCCTGATTTACCATTGACTTCAGGACCAAAAAGTAATTCAGGTTGATTATCTAAGACATTAACATCATCCCTGTTCTCTGGCATTTGCAATGATATTTTGATTTGTTGTCTATACACATCATGTTTGGCAAGCTCAGAGAGGGGAATAGATATCTTTAATTTACCAATTTCTGCTTCTAAATCAAAAGGTTTTTCTGACTATGTTTTAGTATTGTGACTGGCAGATTTTCCTTTTCAATTGTATCTTTAGTGATCTTCTCTTGGTTATCAGTGATTTCTTGAGATTGTTCTGTTTTGGGAAGGCTTTGAGGAGTGCTATTTACATTTTCTTTTGAGGGAAAGGATACAAAAGGCTGGTTATTAGAGGGCTACATGTCAGATACATCCTCTATGGTCACACTTCTTTTAATTTTGGGTCTGTTTTCTCAGCAGGTTCTGTGATAGCGGCCTTGACTTTTACTTTCTTAGGCTGCTTGGCATCCTTTGGCTTGATGGGATCAGACACTTCAATGGTTCTTGTTCTCAATTTGTATTGTTTATGGACTTCGTAGATAGCTGAATCATAGCCTTGTTTGAAGTCAAATGACTCTCCAGACTTTGTCTGAAATTGATTTATATCATGGTTATCTTGGTCTTCTTGGGTTAGAAATACTTGTTCACTTTTCAAACCCATCAAGTTTATGTGAGTGTCCTCTATCTGCTCACTAGATGTGGATGCTTCAGCATAGTTTTCATGAAAAGGAGGTCTTATATCCCAGTCGGGACTTGCCCTTCCAACGTTTGGGTTCTGATTTTTTCTAAAGTTTGGATTTCTGATAGGATTGTTTTGTTGTCCTTCCCATGAGGCTTTTCTTTCAATAGTTCCCATTCTATTTTCAAAACTGTCCATACCTTTGATGATTGTGTCCAATTTTTTCTCAAAGGCTGAAGGTTCATCTTTAAAAGTTGTTCTTCTCTCAGCTCTTGCTCTATTTCGCTTGGCAATCAGATTTGCCTCCACACTAACAACTATATTATGCATGTCTGCTAAGGTTTGATGGGCTCTTTCCCTTAACTGATAAGCCATGTCTGAATCAAATCCATCAGGGAATTTGTATAAAGCAAGATCAGGTGGAGGCCTAAGGTTTTGTGGAATAGTGTTGTAAACATTGTTAAACCTGGCACAATAGTCTAAGACAGCTTCTTGAGGGCCTCTTTTGATAGTGTCATACTTGGATAATATGTGCAGAGGGTCCTTCTTCTTCTCCCATCTGTTAAGAAATGTTTGGTAAAGAGTTTCTGGGTCAGCTATGGAATCTGCAGGAAGAGCTCTAAACCTGGGCCTTACATCTCCTGTTAAACTTTGAACAAAAATATTCATTCTTACACTATCATCATCTATTTCATAACTCTCAAAATAGTCCTGCATTTTCTTGGTATGTTGCAAGGTTGTGCCAGAACCAGTACCTTAAAATATGTGATTTTGGTTTGATAGTCCTGAGGCATAGCCCCTGGATTTGCAGGTAACTGTAAAGGTGCATATCTGTTAGCCATATTTACAGGGATAATTGGAATGACTGGAACAACTGTACTAACAGGGGTGGTAGTGGTAGTATGCGCAGTGAATGGGGGTGTGGAAAAGGTGCTTGGAGAGGTGGATGAAGAACAAGGGGACGTAGGGGTTGAACGAAACAAAACTTTAACACGGGTTGGAAAACAGCTTGGTTGAACTGTTTCAGGACTAGAATCAGCAAACTCTTCTTGTTTTTGTTTGCTAAGGTTTCTAGAGATTAAATTGGGATTTTCAAAAATAGCTGGTGGATTTGGGTCTGGATTTGACCTAGTATTATGTGTTTTCTTCTTGGGAGCCAGCTTCTAACTTGTTTTTTGGAATTTTCTGAATAAGGTCCCCAGCGGAGTCGCCAATGATGTTATCACTCAGGTTGTCCCTTGGCTCCTTAAGGGATATGGCTGAGGTAACCACAAACCAATCTTTGGGCTGCAGGTCCTAGCCTACCTGCATTCAGAGAGGGCTCTCTCTTTAATATTTAAATTTGTTTTTTGGGTTGATTTTAGGCTAGTTATGGTGTACATGGGTTCTGTTTTGATTTTGGTGGGAAGGATGATGTTTTCAAGCGAAATTGGGATGCATAGAGTGAGAAGTTCAAACCATTGGGCATGGAGTCATGGATTAGGGCTTGCTGTTGCATTTTCTTGGTCACAAGAGGAATATAGAGCAGGATAGCTACACATGAACAATACCAGGCTGGAATAAAGATGGAATGAAGGTCAGAGATGAAAGGCAACTAAGAATCTTTCATTAGCTAACTGAGAGGGAAGGTGAATGAAAGTTTGTCTAGGAGCAGTCAAGAATTTCTAAATAACAGTCATATGTGAAAGAAACAGGGTAAACATGATCATTTAAGTATGCATATTCATAACCGTTTCTGAAGAAAACATATAGAAATAACAAGAACTGAGCATAGAGTGCAGTTAAGAAAAGCCTAAGCTATTCTTCTTTCTTGCTATTTAGGTGGTAACTCAGGTGGAGTAAACATATATAAACTATAAACAGAGGTAAGAAAACACTTATTGAGCCATGTAGTAGCACAGGAATTCCACAATCACTCTTTGGCCATTAAATAACACAACAGTCAGTCCTTCATCGAAAGCATTCCAACAGTATTTGATTATAGAGCTCTCAAAATATACAGCGCAAGTCTAGAATGAGGATTATCAACCAACCAACCCTTTAAACAATGACTTAGGGTGGTTTATATAGAGAAAATATCCAAAAATATCTATTACAACGGATCTTAACCAGATCTGAGGGAAATGAGTTCTTTAACCTAATCTTGTCCTTAAATTAATGCAAGAAGATATTTATTTGAGCTGCACTGGAGGCAGCTATATTAAAATGAGTTAATATGGTGTCCTTGGCAGCTCGGTGCAGTGTTTCTGCAATAACTATGCCTTGTCTTTTATCTGTACCTCTTAGGCGGTTTTGCTACTTTTAGGTGGCTTTAATGTGCACTAATCCCAATCTGATGAGCTTTGAATGGCCTTTACTACTTCTTTGACTTGGATGGAGGCCTTTAATGTTCACCCGCTTGATATTGCCGATCTGATACTCTTTGCCGCTTCACTAATACTCTTTAATTGAACCAGGGCTTTATCTTTCCTCTGATATGCTTGTAACTGTCAAATCGCCCCTTTTCTGCCCTTTCAAGGCAAAAATAACTACTGCAAATGCTTTTCGTGGCCTCTAGAATGCTATCAATGTTGGCTGATTGAATATGAACATTCATGAAGAAATCCTGTCAAATAATGGAGGAGGAATGCAACCTGATAACTGTGCTAGCCTGAGGCTAGCTTTTAATCTACGTTTTTTGGACCTGCTGGTAGCCAAGCAATAGGAGGCTCTCCATTTTGAGCAATTTTTCTTAACGATGCGCAATTAGCGCGAAAACTGCCTCTGTTTCTGGTTTCGGGCATTCTTTGCTGCGATTTTCACCCTTCGCGCCCTTTTCAGTGATGACGTCAGCATGACATCAGCGGCAGGTCCCAATACGGCAGGGTGACATGGCATTACGGTAGGGTGACATGGCAGTATGGTAGGGTGACATGGCACAGGACACGGTGGCGGGGTAGGGACGGAGACAGATGCGGTGGCAGTGACACGTAGCAGTGGGGGCTTGACGCAGAGGTGACATAGCGCTGATGTGGTGTTGACGTCAGGGGCGGAGAGATAGAAGGCGGTTTGTGGTTTTATCGGACCGCCTTCTGTACGAGGGCGGTATGTGTCAGAGGGCTCCGATACAATTGCGTGGAGACACGCGTCTTTTGTACGGTGGGGAAACCACTAGCCTATCGGAGGCTAAGCGTCGGACGTTGGGGCGGCTCCGAAATACACCTGGGTCGTTGGATCTGGGAGGGTGGATCGGAGGGCCGACAGAGCAAGGAGCTGGTGGCAGGTGAATGTACTAGGCCCGCTGAATATTAGATTGATTTATTTATGTGCGGGGGGTTCAAAAACTTTGGGTTTGTGGGTTATGCGCTGGTGGTGTTTAATGTTTATTCAAACATTTTAACACTAAACTTTAAACGATGAGCGCGAGAGGGTAAAAATGATGAAATGTTATGGGTAAAGGGGTGAGGAAAGAGGTTATTAACTTAACCAAATGTTAAGTTAATCCTAGGGTTAGGACGCGGAAGGCTAATGCTAAGCCCCAAATGAACTCAGCATTTCCCCAAACTGATGTTATAGGGCTATAGTGCCAGGGGATGGGAATATGTACATAGGGGAGCTATTTAGTGCTTTTTAGTAAGGGGAAGGGGAAATAGATAGGGATTTACATAATAATGTTAGAAGTTAATATGAAAATGACAAGAAAGCGCTAAGTTTAGAGATCTTAGGCCACTTAAAAGGGAAAAATGACTTATAGAGTGAATAAGAGTACTCCTAAGCAAAGCAAACCTTTACTTAGGCCAATGATATGACAAATGATGAAACTTAAGAGATATCAAGCAGATCTTGACCTCTTTGGGGAGGTTAGTGAATGATTTGGGGAATAAGAAGAAGGGGGAGTTAGACATGCCTCACTTGAGCTCCTCCAAATGAAAAACTGCCTCATAATTGTGATCTGAATAGATATAACACTTGAAAACAGGAAATGGATCACATAGCTTGATTCTGCAACCACAAAACTACTTACCCAGCCTACTTACCTAGCATTTTTTCTTCTTTTTGGTTTGGGTGCACTTGAACTTGCAGACCCTGATTATCCTCTTTTCTTTTGACTGCCCTCCTATCTAAATCTACCCTTGTCTCTTCCAAGGGCCCAGATTAAGCAATTGGGCTCCTTCATTTCTCTACCTAGCTACTCATCTACCAAGCTTAGGCTATTTGGATAGATATTCATTCTCTATCTTCTAAAACAAGCAATTTAAACCTAGGGAAGCCAAGATTAAGCTGTTTGGCTTTCCCTTATCTGTAAAACTCTTCAAAAATGGTATAATTCTTCAAAATGGAACTTCTTGGAAATATGGAACCTTGCAGCATGCAAAGATGACATATTTGGCATGTAGAACAGTCAATCATGAAATATGAAACCTATTGCAATAGGAGGCTAACACTATGATCGAAGTTTAACTATTCAAGCTGACCCGAAGATTTTTAGATCAACGGTTCATAATCTTCATCGGGTCCGTAAAGAGGGTAAAGACCATGCAAGTTTTGAGATCTGATATCTCAGAGGACCATCAGATCAACAGGGACCTAATCGTATGGATATCAGGTTCTAAAAGTAATCGAAGATTAAGTCTCAGACTGGACCCAAACATTTATAAACCAATGGCTCATAATCCTTATCAGATTTATGAATCAGGTAAAAGGGGCGCATGTTTCCGAGGTGATAGTGTTCATGACCGTCGGATCTTACGGGATTTGGATCAAAAGGATATTGGGTTTCAACATGGGAGGAGGTTAAGTCCAAGAATGGACCCGAAGTTTTATACTTTGACATTTTATTTACCATGTCAGCTCCGTAAAGCTGGTAAAGGTCGCGCATATCTCCGAAGCGATTTCTTTAACGACCGTTGGATCACTAGGGGTCTTATCGAATGGCCATTAGGTTAGATAATGGGTAGAGGTTTAGATGTAAGATTTAGGTATAAGTTTTCGGGTTTGTTTCGGGTCTGTTTCATGTTATTTCTGGTTAATCTTTATCGGGTTAGCCCTTGCTGGTCTTTACACTTGTAAAGACATGCAATATATGTAATTTTTCTTGCGGTTAATAGAAGGCTCCACTCTTACTTGACCAAGAAAAAAGTAAATAACGGTTAGAAATAATCATTAAATAATTATTTTAAGAGAATAATAAATAAATAAATATTTATTTAATTATTGTCATGGGTTTTTTTGAATTTTAATAAGGAATAATTTAGGAAAGTGGTTTGATATATTTTTTCCTAAGGTGAAAATGGATTTTAATTTTTAAAAACCCATAGTACATGGTGTATTTTGATCAACCTAGTACGAAATGGTTGGGTGATCATTTGTTGAGTGATAACAACCCTACAGGCTCAACGTTCTTTGGGTTTAGAAACAAGGTTTCACATATCTAGTGGCATCAAAATGGAAAGAGTGGGTCACATGCAGCCCTATTAAGATTTGGGAGAGAAAAATCAAAAGGTTAAAATAAAATATTAAGACTTGGGTTCAAGCATTAAGGATAGAAAGGCAGGAAAAAATTCAATAAAATGAAGGAAAGATGACAAAAATATAGTATGAAATGAAGATGGTCCACTTACAAATGAAATCTTCCAAACAGAAAAGGAAATATTTGGAAAATATCATGCTCTTATGAAAGAGAAGGAAGAAATGTGGAGTTTGAAATTGTGAAGTGACTAGCTACAGATAGGAGATAGGAACACAAATTTCTTCCATAAACAGACCAAAATTAAAGAATGAAGAAATAACATTTGGAAATAAAGGTAAGGGGGACCTTAGTTGACAATTTCCAACAAATCAAAGAAGAGGTTGTGCGCCATTTTCAAGCCTTGTATAACCAATCAGAGACCCCTCATGTGGACGCTGAAAATTACATGGTTGAACACATGCCTAAACTCATAACAAAAAAACCAAACTAGTGGTTAATGACACCCCCTTGGAAGAATAAATCGAGAGAGTAGAATTCTCCTTCAATTTGGATAAATCCCTCAAGTCGGATGGTTTCTCAGCTCATTTCTACCAAATCTTTTGGGAAGTAATTAAATCTAATTTGTGCAAGATGGTGGGATACCCTTTAAAAGTGAATTGCATAGGAGGAGGTGGAAATAGCTCATTCCTAGCTCTGGTCCCTAGAGAATCTAATATGTCTTCCTTTTCTCATTTATATCCAATATCTCTATGCAATGTTTCTTACAATGTTATTTCAAAAAATTCGGTTGAAAGATTCAAGAAAATCCTCCCAAAAATTATCTCTAAAAACCAAGACAGATTTTTCCCTCAGTGATATATATTAGACAATATAGTTTTGGTTCAAGAAGCAATCAATTCTAATCAGATGTGGGGATAAAGGAATAATAGCTAAATTGGATATGGTATATGAATTTGACTATGTCAGGTACAATTTCCTATTTAAGGTAATGAAGAAATTTGGATTTGATGCAAGGTTTATACAATGGGTGGCCCTGTGTATTAGTTTTTGAGGATAGCCCCACTTGTTAATGGCAAGGTGGCAATATTTTTGCAGTAACAAGAGGAATCATATAAGGATGCCCATTGTCCCCCTTTCTATACATAATCATGGCAGACACTCTTAGTCAGAAATTGTTATAGGAGAGAATGATTGCAAGCATCCCTGAAATAAGATATATAAGAGGGGTCAGAAGAATTAATCACTCACAATTTGTGAATGACATGCTCCTACTAGGCATTGCATCAATCATCATAGCCAAAATATTGAAGGTGGTAATGAATAACTTATTTTCTCCATCAAGTGGGAAAAAAAATTAAACAAATCCAAAATATATTCTGAGATGAATGACTTACTTAACACAGTTGAATCACAAAAAATGATATCTAATATAATGCACTGCGAAAACCCCAATACTTAACATATCAGTAGTTAAACAGAGGAAAATTGGTGAGCTCTTGGGATTCTAACCAATGGAATCATGGAAATAATTCAAGTACTTGAGAATCCTAATATGCCTAAAACTCACATGAAGCAATCCTAGATAGGGTTCCTCTCCAATGTTAAAGACAAACTCAATGCATGGGGAGCTTGGTGGTTCAATCTTGTAAGTTGTATAGTCTTAATAAAAGATGTAATATCAACCCTTCCTCTTTATCAGTTTTGTGCTCTTATGGATCCACACAATGTCTTGAATCAACTCGCCAAATAAATAAGGAGTTTCCTCTTAGAAGGAGGAAAATCAAGCACAAATAAATTTCATCTAATTAAATGGGCTATTATTAAGGCCCTCAAATCTCATGGTGACCTAGGAATTAGAGACTCTATCCTAATGAACAAATATCTTGGGGAAAATATAGTTTGGAGGTTTGTGACACAGAAAGAGGACTGGTGGAAATCAATTCTCCAAGTAAAACACATCCCGTCTAATTATGAAAGAAGTCTAGGGAAAATATACCACACTTGAATGGGATCGATGATCTAGCAACTTCTTTTCCAATGTTTCTCCTATTATTAATAAATTCCTCTACAAGATTCTAATGAATGGAATGAAAATCAACATCTAGAATGATCACATCAAGGAAAAACCTTCTGTAGGAATATCAATGGAGTTATTGTCATTAAAGGAAATTCTCGATGCTCGACGAAAATATTCGTTGGTAGACAATTCTATCTGGGATAGAATTGGCCACTAGTGGGATGGAATCTTAGAGACATACCATCCCATCTTGCACCCTTAGCTATGCTCCTGAAGAATAAACTAATAGGTTGTGCTCCTTGGAATCAACAAGAAAATGGACGAGTAGGATGGAAATAATCCACATAAACTATCAAAGCTAGCTATGAGGATTTGTTATTCTCAGCTCAATTACACCCAAAATCAAATTTATGGTAGAAACTATGACAAGCTAATTTAATTCCAAAAATTAATACCATTTGCTAGTTGTTAGCACATTATAAAATACTTACATCTAAAAATATCAGAAAGCAAGGAATCCAGAGACCCTTGAGATGCCCATTCTCACATCTTTTTTTACATTGACCATACACCAAGCAAGCCTGGGAAGAAGCTTTGTCTCCCATATACAATCACGTTTTTGGCCCAATGAAACTCTGGATTTTCTTGCATTTGAGCCCACTAAAAGGAATTATAATTGTAGTAAGAAAGGAAATACAAGCTGATAGAAGCTGGAAATTAAGACTAATTGATCAACCTTCAATAATGAAAGAAGAAATAGGAAATCTGGATCCTCCATTTTCATAGAGCTTCAAAAAAAAGTCCAGGGTGGCAGGAGGGGGAGGTGTTTTATATAACCCTAAAGGAAACAGAGTCAAGAAGTTTTCTTAGGGATTGGACCATAAGACAAATCATCTAGAAGAATCGTATGGGTTGTAACAAGGAGTCATATTAGCCAAAAATTTACAGGTCACATACATCATAATCTTAGGGGAAGCTCTCATAATCATCCAACACCGATATAAAATAACTTGGCCCACAAATAAACATATGGAAACTATAATGAAAATAATAAGCAAGATTATGGAAGACATCCCAAGGAAAAAATACTTCCACATCCTCAGAAGCCAAAATAATGAAGTTGACCAATGTGCCAACAAATGCTATCAGCTCCGGGTTGGGCAATTAAAAATGAAGGAAGAAATAAGATGGTGGAATCTTCCATAATTTCAATGACTATTACACTTATAATGAAGGAAATCAAGGAATTTGTCATTATAAATAAAAACTATTACGACCAGATCAAGAAATATAAATTTAAGGTCTGGGAGGAAGTATTTTATGAGGCGCCATATGAAAATGAAGGTGGGGGCTTGAAATAATTCCACATGATCTCAATGATTGCACACATTACTCTTCATCAACTCCATAGAAACCACATGATGCAAAGGAAACATAACAGTCTTATTCTAGGCCTCTTGCACATAGCATTAAACACATCTTTGGTGAAGGAATTTTTGAAGAATTATGGTACTAGGCACATGTAGGATTAAGAGGATGTGTTATGTGATGGTGAAACCACTGCCTCACTCCTCATTTTATCTTGTCATTCCAAGAATTCAATTCAACTAGAAATATAAAAGTTGAAATATAAAGGACTTTACCAACGAATTTGGCAAGTCTCATGGAGCGACCCCAAAAAAAATGGTAAGCTTATCATCTTCAATGAAGTAATAAGTCTCCAGGTTAATACTCCTTCCTATTCTAAGTCTTGCATGTATAATTGTGGCCATTGGTTTAAGCAAGGGAGAGTCGAAGGTTGTAAAAATGGGGGGGGGAGGGGGGGGGTAACGAGTGTGTAAGTGCATCATGTGCTCTGACTTTGCTTTCAAAAGGGGGTTACAAACTTTACTGTGTAAATGAGAGGGCTTCCATCGTGTTGGGAAACTACTGGGGAAGGACTCGAATTAGTTCAATATATAATAGTATTCTTGGATGATTAGGCCTCAAACCCTTAGTAAAAATAGGAGGTGTGCAATGATGAAATTCCCCTAGGCCAAGTAGAAGAATGGTTGGCCAAATAGATAAATTGATCGGAGTCCTAATTTTATTTGGCAACTGAAGATGAAAATGGTATCGTCTGTCGAGAGGGGGAGAGTCTCAAGAGAACAAACAACACACCATTATCTTTTCTATCTAGTAGGACCATGGTGTGGCCTGGTAAAGACAACAAATTTGGCACCAGCAACAAGCCAAGTGTACTAAATGCAAGTGTCAAGAGAGAGGCACACAAATTATTGAACAAATGAATGTCATGTAATTGGAAATATTGGTCATGCATATGAAATAGCAGGAGTAACTGAGAACCATGGTAAACTTGATGGGGGAAATACAAGACTTGAAGGGAAGGCTAGCCAGACAAATGGATGGAACTGATGCACTACATCAATAGATTGATTCTCTATGGGAACAAATTTATGCTTTGAATCTCAGTCACAAGGAACCCAGTGCCGCAAGCCAGAAAGAAGAAGGATTATCCCCAAACCTCAACGAATCAGTGGAAGAGGAAAGTAATAATATGCATTGATGTATGTCCACTGTTATTTTTTCCGTTTGTTAGGAAGATTTTGTAATATGTACTCCTGCAAAAATTTAGTGAATTTCGAAACACCATGTTATCCCTCATGTATTAGAAATCACTACACAACGAGACCAAACATTATATGAATAGATGAACAAATGTATAAATTTCTTGGGTATTTACTATGACCAAGCACATACTTAATATAAAATTACACACACACACACACACACACACATCTCATTATTAAATAAATTATTTTCTAACCAATATATAAATTTACTCAACCTAAATACAAAATGATATTAAAAATAATACAATCTAATGCAAACATACCATAATCGATTGATATAAGAGAAAGGTTTATACATAAACCATTTAATATAAGGAGAAGTGAATATCAGTGTCCAAAATTGAAGTCGACATTTCCCTTTAAGATCTCTTTAACCTGCCATAGAAGGACATAAAATTATTTCTCTTGCAAATGAAAATTAAGATACAAATTGCTTATCAATTTGAAATTATTCCTGATTTTGTCAATTGAAAGGAAAGAAAAATTTTCATAATATGTTCTACTTGTCATTGTGTTTATGTTTTTTTCTTTTTTTTCTTTATTAGTCATTTTTATATATACCACAAAAATAAAAAAGTAGAATATTAACAAATTTTCCCCATATCATGATACTTAAAAAAAAAATGTTATCATTTTTATACAATAGAATCGTATTGTTATGGAGATCAAGCATGCATGTACAACTATTCACTGAACTTGCCTATTAAATACTCTGCTTGCTTGCATTTTCTACTTTCTCAACTTGCTTGGATTTATGAATATTAGTTGCATCTCTTCATTATACCTGCTAATATGAAGACATGAAAATGAATACTAAGCATCAAAATTGATTTAATGTAGGTTAGACTCATACTGAATAAATATTATTCAACTTAAGCATTTGTTTTCGTTGACAGAAAATAATGTTGTTTCTATTTTTTTTTGCACATAGTATTATGCATCATATTGCACATGTGCACCAATCAAGTTTAGCCCTATAATTCTTATGGAAAAATGTTTTTGAAATTTATATTTATTTTATAGAAAATTTTGTTGTTGGAGGTTTTAAAGAATTGTTGTTTTTCATTTTAGTTGGACATTGTAGTGATGTCTATACAATAATGTTATATTTTGATTGTCTTTAAAAATTCCATTGCAATGGTTTTAACAAATGGACCATTCGTCTCATAAGAACCTATAATAAAGAAGAATAGTTTCATCGTATAACAATTTCATTGTATGTGATGAATGGTTTTCAGGAGATGAAAGAGAAAAAAGTCCTATTGAATTCCCTCTATATGATTCCTATATTAACTATAAATAAATGGTCCAATTGAATTTCCTCCATATGATATCTATATAGAGTGTAACTAAATAGTTCTATTAAAATTTTGCCATATGATTCCTATATATTTTTAATACTAGTGAACCAATGTTGGACCAATGTTGTCTATGTGGACCTATTCAAGTGTACTTAGAGTTTTGGTCTAGTTTGTGTGCTTAACACAATAAAATGAGTCATTTGTGACGTGCACATGATTTTTTTTCTTTACTTAAGTTAGGAAACATTTGTATTACTCATTCATAAATAATTATACATCATGCTTTATACTTATTGGCCTACCACTAGAAACACGAACTAAAAATATAGCAACAAAGCTTTTGTCTATTTAAACAATTTAAAATTAATTATAAAACCAAAAAAACAAAACCTAAAATTGCAACAAAATTACTACTAACATATATAACAAAAAAACATCACTGTCCTCATTTGCTTTTACATTTCATTAATGAAAAGAATATCTCTTATTAAATTTGAGGCAATCTAGTGAAACTTTGCCAATAATAATTTTCAACCCCCCATTAAAATTGTTATTTATTTTTTTTTATAAAAAATCAATTTATTTTAACTTATCCATATTAAAAAGACAAAATGAAATTAACTCTTCTAATTGAAATACAACCCTTCCCTTAAAATCTGATTCCTAATCGTGAGCACATGCTTTTCCTCGCATCTTTTTCAATCGGTTGGCCCCTAAGAATCGCTCAATTCCCAAAAATAATTGAATATAAATAACGCGACTTGCAGCAAACCCAATGGTTCATTGACTTCCCCTAACTCCCAACTTGTCCCCTTACAAGCCAACCCACATTATTAAATACTTAATTAAAATCCAAATCTGAATGCGGCCTACACGACAATACTAAAATTATAATATATAATAGTGATCTTGTTTGAAATTATACGTCGCTTTCCCCTCTTTAGACTCTACCCACAACTCAATCACGACGGATAGGTTTCGTTCAAGAAAGGGCAGAATATCGAATTAAATTAAGAATTTTGCACCGCCTTTCCTTCTTTCAAATTAATTTTCAACGTACCATGAAAAGAACGTACACAAAAAATAAATTTCCGTTCAGCCGTAGTCACGTTAAATGTACGCAAAAGTTAAATTGGGAGTTGTTTTCACTGAGATTTTTTGATCCAGGAATTTGGAGTAAAAAATTGCGATGAAATTTTGATTTATGTTATTTAAATTAAATTTTTTTATTGTATATATAAATTTATCATTCGAAAAATTTTAGATATGTAAAGATTATTCATCATATTTATAATTTCAATAAATTTTTGTCAAAATTTAAAAAAAATTTCAAAACTCATAAAACAACGGAGTTGTTTTTAGTGCGATTTTTAGGAGATTCCGGTGACAGAATCCGGGAAAAAAATTGAGGTTAAATCTTGATTTGTATTATTTAAAATGGTTTTTTATCTGCATATTTGGATTCATCACCCTGAAAAACCCCTGGGATGCTTTGATTGTGCAGAAATTAGCTAACAAACTTGCGATTTCAATAAATTGCTGCCGGATTTTAGAGAAATTTGATCCGAAAATCCCACCGAAAAAGCTTCCAAAAAATCTCTTTAAAAACAACTCAAAAAAAATTTAAAAAAATCCCACCAAAAACAACTCAATTAAATTTCCGTTTAACAACAGTGACGTTGTAACTGCGGTCGGCAGTAATGGTTAACACGTCATGAAGATGCCACTACGCGCTGATTGGCATCATCCCCGGCGGCACGCTTGACAGAGCGACATTGCCCGGCCGTCAATGTTGAAACCAAGACTTTACACACATTTGCCAATCGTGGGAAGCATGAAGCTTGCCCCAAGTCAATGATTTTGTATGTGTGTAGCAAGATTGTAGACTTTCATGAACCCTCTCAGTTTGTATACTTATAAATATACTAGAAGATTTCATGCAATCTCCACACCCCTTTTAAGCTCTGAGTTCAATATACAGAGTTCTGGGTTTTTACTATTAGAGAATCCCCGCATGCAGTTTTTCATCCATTTTAGCAAACAATAGTCTAATCAGTAAGCAATGGCTGTGCATGCTTTGACTTGTAGAAATTTAGAAGAATCCCATATCAGAGAATTTGATCCACAGAAAGATTTCCAAAAAGTAGAAGAGTTGGAGAAACGTTGTGAAGTTGGGCCGAGTGGCAGCGTCGCCCTTTACATAGACAACATGGGTGACCCCATCTGTAGGATTCGCCACAGTCCTGCTTATACAATGCTGGTACGTTTCATTTCATCTTTTTATATTTGGACGTTCAATGTCAATCTATGGGAAGAGGAAAATCCATTAAATAGAAAAAACAATTTATCAGCGTTCAAATTTTATTTTGTGTGACGCAGGTTGCAGAGTACGGGGTGGAGAGACAGATGGTGGGGGTCATTAGAGCCTCCATTAAGGCGGTGGTATGCGGGAATAAGCAACAACTACGGCCCGGGGAACAGCAAATACCGTTGTTCACCAACGCAGCTTACATTCTTGGCTTCCGAGTTCTGCACACCCACAGGTATTACATTAAATAATTTAATTATTAGATTTATTTTAAATATGTATTTACAGATATGGATTAAATATTAGATTTATTTTAAATATGTATTTAAAATATATAGATTAATATTATTTAAATATTTTGTGTAATTTTTTATTTTGATCTAATTAACAAAATTATACATCATACTAAACTAAACTGTAAAATGAACTTATTTCAGCTAAATAACTATACATTCATTCATCTTTTATTCTATAATTTAACAGGAATATGGGGATCGCTCTGAGGTTGGTGGAAGGTATAGTAGAGTGGTCGAGGAGAAATGGTGCCGACTATGTGTACATGGCCGCGGAAAAGGACAATGAAGCGTGCATCAAGCTTTTCGTAGAGAAATGCGGCTTCGCCAAATTTAGAAGCCCCGCCATCTTAGTCCACCCCGTCCACTGCCACTCCAAACGCATCTCCACTGGAGTAGACATACTGAAGCTTGACGTTGTGGAAGCGGAAAGTTTATATCGGCAGTGCATGGGGACGGTGGAATTCTTCCCCAAAGACATGGACGCCGTGCTGGGCAACGGGTTGAGCCTGGGAACTTGGGTGGCCGTCCCTCGGGCTGAGCAATGGCAACGGCCCGGCCCTTACGGTGCTCGTCGAGGTGGTCCTACTTCATGGGCGGCTGTCAGCGTGTGGAACACGTCAGAGGTGTTCAAGGTATCTGTAAAGGGTGTGCGCAAGATGACGCGTGTATATGCCGCTATGAGCCGTTTTTTTGACAGGGTGTTGCCGTGGCTCAACATCCCGTCGGTACCTGACGTTTCCTGTTTCTTTGGCGTTGCTTTTCTGTACGGAGTGTACGCAGAGGGACCGAGGGGCGGAGAGTTGATGAAGCATCTCTGCCGTTTTGCTCATAATTTAGCGAAGGAAAAAGGGTGCCGACTTATAGCCACCGAAGTTGGGGGTTGTGACCCTTTGAAGAACTACATTCCCCACTGGAATTGTTTCTCATGTACAGAGGACGTCTGGTGCATGAAGAAGCTTACATATACTTGTGCAAAAGCAAAAGGGGAAGAGGAATATGATTGGAGCAATTCAGTGCCTGGTGTTAGGCTCTTTGTTGATCCAAGAGAATTCTGAGCCTTCGCCTATCATGGTCTCTCTCGAAGGTTCCCTGCTATTAAAAGGGAATCTCACTGAGAAGTGAAACCCTTCAATGCAAATGAAAATTAAAGCAGTAGCCTACATTCATTGGTTATAAATATAATTTGCATATTGTAATTGCAACCTAAAGACGAGGTTGAGGTCTTTAATGGTGGATTATTGAATGATTTTGGTTTATGAGAGACTTGAATAGAGTGAAACCTTATTTTATTTAATTTGGAATCAAAATTTTAATATATATTTATAAAGAAAAAAGTTAAAATAATATAATATCTTAATATTATAATTTTAAATAAAAAAGATTCAGACCATCATTTAAAAAAAAAAGAGTTTGGAATCTGGATTTATGGATTTGTTTGTGTTGGATGGAAAAACTTTGAACTACTTCAACAAAAAAACGGTAAAGCAAAAAAAAGTCAACCAACTTTGTTACTCATGAGAGAGAAAGAGAAGAGGATTTACCATGGTTGAGGCTTATCACTGACAAAAGCTTCGAGAGCAGACGGTTGTTGGGCATTGTTGTTTCATTACTTTTGTTTTTATCAAATTTACAAGTCTTCTTACCACTCTTCTTTGGGAAAATTTGGTCTAACGCTCCAACCAGCATTCCATTTATTTCAAATAAATAACCATTTATCCCTTTGGAAAGCCAAACTGGCTACCGCTGCTGAAACATTTTGGCTCAAATTCATGGGAATGGTATGATTAGTGTTCGAACTTTGGTGTCGTTGTCCTTAAAATCGGGTTTCTGAAAAAATTGCAGTTTGGTATAGTGTTTTGTCCTCAATAATATTAATTTGAGTTTCAAAATAGACTAGGATAGAAGTTTTAGCGAAAGGTTTTAAAGCAATGGCTTCCACATGGTGTGTTGGAAAAGGTGTGTTGGAAAGAGGAGGAAAGGTACAAAATTTCACAAACACAAACAATAATAGGAGTTGTTACTTTTCTCCATTGACCACACAAATTTTATTGATTACCATGAACTCAATATCAGGTAATTTTTTTTTTAACTCGCAACTCAACTAATACTCACTCAAACTAACTTCAACATGCAAACACACACTAAATTCAACCTTTAAACATAAGACTAAAATAAAATTGACACACACTTTACTCAAATTAACTCACACTCTAAATCTAGAGTTCTCTTCATGCAAGAGTAATTAGCTATTTTTAACACTCCCCTTTAATTACGACCACTAATTTAAGACATGACTCATGACAACTCAACCACCATGCATGCTGGTATAAGTCTTACAACACCTAAGTTTCCTCTATGAAAATTAAATACATCTTTTGCTAATGGCTTAGGGAATATATCAACAAATTGATCACTCTATTTACAAGGCTCTAAATAAACGTCTCCATTGCTCAAAAGTTCTCTAATAAAATGATATATTGTATTAATATGTTAGTTCTTTTGATGAAACACACTATGTTTGGATAGTGGAATGGCTAAGGTGTTGTCATAATATATTGTTGTTGATATTTCTTGTTCTGTTGCAGTCCATCCAAAAGTATTTGTAATTATATTGTTTGGCATGTTGTTGATGTCATTGCTACATATTCTTCTTCTACTGATGAGAGTGTCACAATAGGTTGCTTCTTAGATTCCCATGATATCACGCCTAAACCAAGATGAAACACATAGCCAGAAGTGTTTTCCTATCATGCAAACTTCCTGCAAATTCATTGTCAGTATATCCAACCAAATCTTTATTTTTGTGTTTTCAAATAATTTGCCACAATTTGTAGTTCCTCTGATGTATCTCAAAATCCTTCTGCCAGCTTTCCAATGTGAGTCTTTTGGAGACTCCATAAATCTAGGAGTCAGACTGACTCCTTCTACCAGCTTTCCAGTGTGAGTCTTTTGGAGACTATATAAATCTAGGAATCAGACTAACTCTTTGAATAATATCTAGTCTTGTAGCTATGAGATACATAAGGCTACAAACCAATCTTTTGAATAGAGTTGGATTGACATCTAATCCTTCATCATCCTTGCTTAGCTTTGTACCTGTCGGTACCAGTGTAAGAGCAAGTTTACAACTTTCAATTCTCAATCTTTTCAACAATTCTTTAGCATATTTATTTTGACAAATAAAAATATCTTTCTTTGATTGTTCAACTTTTATGCCAAGAAAATATTTCGTAAGACCAAACTCTGTCATTTCAAATTATTTCTTCATTGCAACTTTAAATTGATATAGTTCAAGATTACCAATATAAATCATATCATCCAAGCAAACAATCAAAACCCAATCATGCTCATCTACCTTTGTGTATAAGGTGGGTTCAATGTTTCTTCTACTAAATTCATTCTTGATCATATAACTATCTATTCTACTATACCAGGCTCTTGGTGCTTGTTTGAGTCCATGGAGTTCTTTCTTCAATCTATAAACGTTATCTTCATGACCTTCAACTTCAAAACCTAGAGGTTGTTGCACATGGATTTCTTCTTCTAGAATGTCATTCAAGAAGGCTAATTTCACATCCATTTGATACACTTTCCACTTGTTCTGAGTTGTTGCCACCAAGGTTTCTCTTACAGTATCCAATCTAGCTATCAGAGCAAATTTTTCTCCAAAGTCTATTCATAGTTGTTTCGAAAACCCTTTTTCTACAAATCTTGCCTTAAATATGTCAATCTCTCCTTTTTAATTCAACTTCATCTTGTACACCCATTTCACACCAATGAGATTCTTATATTTTGGTAACTCAACCAAATCCCAAGTATCATTCTTCTCTATAGATTCTATTTCTTCATCCATAGCTTGCATCCAATTCCCATCTTCAATAGCTTCCTCAAACAATGAAGGTTGAAATGAAAATAATGCAAAATTTGAAGTAACATCCAAATCGTCATAAATATCTTGCAAAATTCTCATTTTTCTCTTACCATTGCTTGATTCGTCACATCAATGATAATTGGGAGTATTTTGATATGTTGATCTTCTTAAAGATCCATGTTGTTCAAAAAATCTTGGAGTCCTTACTAGTGTGACTCTGTTTGGTGTTTTCTCTTGTGATCCTTGATGCTCATTTTCTGCAACATCCTCTTCTCCCATGAGTGGTCCTCTTGCATCAATTGTATTGTCTATAGTCCCATTCAATGATTTTTTTCTTTGAACACAACATATTTGTTGATTATAGTCTTTTTGCTGACAAGGTTATATAACTTATATGATTTTGAATGTTCGCTATAACCAATAAATATGCATTTTTAACTTTAATCATCTAACTTCCCTCTTAGCTCTTTAGGTACATGTGCATATGCTACACATCCAAACACCTTGAAATGAGACACACTACAAGGCATACCTAATCATGCTTCTTATAGATCTATGTTCATTATGCTCTTTATAAGAGATTTGTTTATCACATAAAAATGCATGTAACTGCTTATGCCCAACACTCATTTGACAAGTTTCTTCCTTTCAACACGCTTCTTGCCATGTTCATAATTGTTCTGTTCTTTCTCTATACTACACCATTATGTTGTGATGTGTATCTGGTTGTAAAACACCTTCTGATTCCATGTTGTTTGAAGTAAGCATGGAATTCCTTGGAATCATATTCTCCACCACAATCTGATCTCAATAATTTGATTTGATGATCAGCATGGAATTCCTTCGAATCATATTCTCCACCACAATTTGATCTCAATACTTTGATTTGACGATCACTTCGGTTCTCTACTAGGGCTTTGAATTCTCTGAACTTTCAAAAGTTTCAGACTTCTGATTCAGAAAATAAATCCATGTCTTCCTGTTGAAATCATCAATAAATGTGAAGAACTAATAACTTTCACCAATCGACTATGTCCACATGGGTCCACACAAGTTTGTACGAACCAACTATAGTGGTTGCTTTGTTCTATATGCAACCCCTTTCGAAAAGCTTTCATGATGTTTCTCCCAAGATACAAAACTCACAAATACTAGCGCAGGTTCTTTAATGGGAGGCATTCCTCTAACCATTTATTTCTACTACAAGAATCTTAAACCAGAGAAAATAAAATGACCAAACTGAAAGTGCCATAACCAATAATCATTAGAACATGGAACTGTAAAATAACTAACTTGATTTTTTCAATTCATGATTAGAGGAAACAATTTGTTCCTCATCATTTGCACCTTCACTATCAACTGTTTACTTGGGGGCTTGTCATATATAAAACATTCTTGTCCTTGAAAGTTAACCTTGTATCCTTTCTACATTAACTACTAACACTTATCAAATTATGTTTTAAACTAGGAACATAATGTACCTCTGAGATTGTCTTTGGCTCCCCCTACTTGGTCAAAATGTTAACCACTCCTTTTCATCCACATCCATAGTCTTGTAGTCCCCAATTTTACCTCTGCCTTGACAGATTGACCCAGATTTGCAACTAGATTCTTGTTACTAGTCATGTGGTTACCACAACTACTATTTAATAACCAAACATTATTAGAAGGTTCATGGATGATATGGCAAGCTAGGAACATTAAGCCACTATTTTTTGTAGCCACATTATCTCTATGTTGTCCTTGTTCAACTATCATCTTCCTATGATCACGTGCATAGTGACCAAACTTATTGCAATAATAACATCTCACTTTTGATTTATCGACTCTTTGATTGTTGTTAAAGCTTTTCTTATTGCTTCCACTTTCTTGTTCCTATTCTTCTTTTCCATCTCTTTGACCACCATTGCTTTTGTCTTGTACTTTGCCTCTCCATCTACATCTTTTGACCTCTATCTCTTGAGATAGAAACTTGTCTTTAAAAAAGAAGTTTCTAAGGAGGAATCCTTATTTTTTTCTATCCTCTCCTCACGGGATAGAAGTGATGCCATCAATTCATCAACTGTGTTGCCAAAACCTTGGTTTCTACAATAGCTTCTACTACAACATCAAAATTAGTACACAAAGACCTGAGGACCTTCTCAACCACTATTTAATCTTTAATGTCATCACCATAAATCTTTAACGGGTTTCCAATAGTCAAAACCTGATTTATGAATGAATCGATACCCTCTATTTCCTTCATCTGCAGCTTTCAAAATCTCTCTTAGTATTTGCAACTTAACAATATTGAATTTGGTCATACCTTGATATCTTGCTGCGAAAGTTTTCCATGTTGTCTTTGTTGAAGATGTGATCATAATCTTCCTAAACACTGCATGTTGGATAAGTTGTAATGGTTGTGCATTCTTCTTTTTGTGTATTCTCAATTGCTTCCTCTGTACATGTGTGAGGGCTTGTTCTGCTTCTTCATTCTCACGTTTCAGAAATATAATCCTAATTTACTCTCAAACATCATGAGTCTTTAATATCGTCTCCATCTTAATAGCCCTCATATCATAGTTCATCCCTATAGACCGTAGCAACTACACCAAGAAACTCAACAAAGCCATATTTAAAATCTCCTCTTTAAATAATAATAAAAAAAAATAACATTTTTTTTATAAAAACCTTTTTAAATCCCTTAACAAAGCCCTTTATAAACTTTATATATCCTTTTTCAAAAAGCTCAGAAAAAACACTTTAACAAACCCTTTATATTTTTTTTATAAAGAAGGCTAAACCTTTTTATAATTTTATAATAATAATAAAAAATTCAAAAAAATCCCTCAATATTTTTTAAAAGGAAAACTTTTGGAATAAACCTTTTTATAATAATAATAAAAAATAAAAACCCAAAAAAATCCCTCTATATCTTTTTATAAAAAAGCTTTTTTGAATAAGCTTTTTTATAATTTTATAATAATAAAAAAAATAAAAATTCAAAAGAATCTCTTACGTATCCATAAACCACTTAAAAAGCCAACGTGATTACGAACTTGCCCTTAATATGCTTCAAAAGGCTTTTGAAAGGCACCTTCTCATTGACCCTTTCGTTGACTTTTCTTTATTCATCACATAAACTTTATTCATTACAATGAATTTAATTTAAAATAATTAGGCTTTTTAATTAGTAAATCAAGTAATACTCACTCACACTAACTTCAATATGCAAACACAAATTTAACCTTTTCAAATATAACATTGAACTCGAATTTTACTCAAACTTCAATATGCAAACACAAATTAAATTTAACCTTTTCAAATATAACATTGAACTCGAATTTTACTCAAATTAACTCACGCTTTAAAGGTAGCCGACGCTTCAATGGGAAATATGTGCATAGGGGCCTCCAAAGAGCTGCAGACCGGCTTATGGATGATGGGACAGATGTGTTTAAGGAGGATGCTAAGAAATAATAGGGTTATTCCAATCCGGGACGTTCACCGGCTATCACATCAACCTTACCCTGAAATCGTGGCAGGAACCTTAAGCCCGACATTGCCACGTCAAGCTTTGCCTACCAATAGCACCGACATCATACAACATATTCTCTCATCCACTGTACGAATAGCATTATACTCTTCAATTTATTTTTAATTTATTGTTAACTAGAATCGTTAAAAAAATATTATATATATATATATTTATTTTCAGAGTTAATTTTTAGATATTGTGTTGGTGAAAAGGAAACTAGGTAAATATTTGATGGCTATAATAAATTTATAGCTTTACTATTTTTTTATAAAGATTAAGGAGTGTTTTAGTATTACAAAAATTTTGATAATTTGGAAGGATAAAGATTAATGTTGTGATAATTATTTTGAAATTTATGACACTTTAAATTTAGAAATTTAGATGTAATAATATTTTTAATATTAGCAGTGTATGTTTATCTTAATTTTGGATTTATCATGAGCTCAGAGAAATAAAAATTAAAGGAAATGTTTGTACTTTTAGCGATTTCATCTCTCTAGGCTTATGATAAATCTGAAATTTTTAATGACAAGTGTCAAATCTATGAAGGAATTACGCATCTTCTTTGCACTGAAAGTAGAAAGCATAATCTCTATATATGTGTGTGTGTGTGTGTGTGTGTGTTTGGGCTAAATCAGTCCTAGAAGAGGCTTACCACATAAGAAACTAGGTCCTCCACTAGCTCAATTATCATTGTCTATGTGATAGCCCCTAGCTACTTTCCCACTCATTGTAAATAATTGTAATTATTTGTTAATGTAAAAACAGGTTGAGGTCTTGGGACACATATTTCCAGAGTTAAGGAGGGTAATTGCTTGGGAATTTCAAGGGTCTTTGTTAATTAAATGACAACCATGGGAGGCAAGCAACTGTACTCAAAGGGCATGCCTTAGAAATTAACTAGCAAGAAAAGGACTAGGATCATACTTCTTACTACAATATACAAGCAGGAAATGACAAATTTAAAAGAAGGAAATGGCCATGCCGTTGAAAATTCTAATCATTGCAGAGAGGACATAGAGAAGGATTGGCCATTCATTGCAACAACCAACAACAAGGAAAAGGGTTGTGAGGAGACAAGAGCCTAGGTGGCATCACTCCATAGTCTAGAGAAAATGTTGACCAAACATAAAAGGTTCCTATGCAAGAAACATGGGCGAAGAGGAAAATATGAGAGAGGAAGATAATGAAGATTGCGCACAAGAAGAGTACATTGAGACAAAGAGAGCATAGAAGAAAAAGTAATAGACAAAGAAAGAAAAAAATGGCAGGATAATTAGATAGGGGGGTAAGAGAAAAGAATATGGTTGATCACAGGGTGTCTATGAGAAAGAGCATAAAATAGTTTAGCGTGGTAGTGGTGGAAGAAAAGATGTTGACACCTAATCTTCATGATTGGGGGAATTTGTAAATAAATAAATTAGGAATGTGAATAGTCATCGGGAGATGAACTGAACAATCACTCCTATTGTATATAACAATAACCTACCTATGGAATAATAGACGAATCAATTTTACTGCCTTTGGAGAGTTACTGCCTGGCTTGATATGGTTCAGAGCCAGCTCCTTGTGTTTAGCTATTATGCTCCTGTAACTCCTCTGTCCTTCCAGCACTGCTCTGCCTCTATCCTGAAATAATTTTCCACTGCCATATTCCCCTCTGTCCTGACATAACCTGTGCTCTGCTCCATATTCCATTGCCTGCCCAGATATGCGTTGGTGCCTCTATGCATAACCGTCCGAGCTCATTCTGCCATGTTCTAGCTGTTTTAGGGGCGGCAGGCCTATCCGAGCTCATTTCGCTCTCTGCGCTTCTATGAATGTTGCCACTGTTCCATAATTTTTTTAAAATCGTTGTCTCAAATGTTTAAAGCGCTATCTGTATGTATTTTTTTAAAACGCTGTCTCATATGTTTAAAGCGCTGTCTGTCTGTCTGCAAATTGGTCATTTCCGCCTTCAAGTTCTCCAATTCGGTGCTCAAAAGATTGAGACAATTCGTGAGCTTGCATAGTATATTGATCGAACAACTGCATTGTTGGAATATTCACTAATCCTGCCATCCACTCCAACTAAGTTTCTCTACAAGCACACAGCCGAGATACACATCACATTTAGGGCAATGGGATGCCTCCTCATCGAGTAGCTTCTGATAAACGCATTCCCTATGAAGTCAAGATTTCTGGCTTGTCCGCTGGCATCTACTAGATTGGACATCACAAACGTTCCCGTTTAAATTCGAAGATCATAGGTCTGGAACCCTTGAAGTATCGTGTCATTCCTCTTCCTTCTGACTGTAAATATATCTCTGTATTAAAGTTTTTGGGTGCATATTCATGATATGCGCCACCTATGGTTTCATTCGAACAAAGCCCACTCCCCAAACATTCTGTTGTCTTACCATTGGATTGAACAATCTAAGTTGGCGCAACGGATATAGATTCAAATGAAGTTTTGAATGGTGTTGTTTTAAAATGCGCAGTATTAAATTATTGCTCAGTTCAGTTTCGTGTTCAGTTTGGTGCGTTTAACTTGAATGACATTAATGCCTTTTTTGAGTATTGTGAACTGTGGAGTGAACACTATTTGAATAGTTCAGCACCGTGCGGTTGAAATAGTATTTAAATTGCGGCTTTATTAAGTAATATACACCGCCTATGAACTGCATTTGAATAGGTCCAGCGAGTGGTCTATGGTATATATATTGAATGATATATATATTGAATGGTTTTCATTTGTGCGTGGAGCTCTTGCTTAAAAGAAAATAAAAGGGGAGGTGATATGGAAATATTATATGAGGATATTTTATAAATTTTGGAGACATTTGAAGAAAACATAGTGCATAAAGAATTTGAAATCCTTTTTCCCTTTTGAGTACAATTTCACTGTATATCAGCAGAAGTTTTTTTTTTATCAACAGAAGTTTTTTTTTACAGAATGCATTCAATCATATCTATGGTAGGAATAGTTCTCACTGGCAAGGAGAACTATCCTGAATGGTCCCGGATGATAAAACACACCCTCATCTTCAATGAGTTGTGGAAAGGAGTGTGTGTCGGAGAAGGAGACTATGACCCAGTCCAGCCTACATCAGACAAAGAGCTCGTCATTTGGGAAAACAAGAATAGCAAAGCCTATGCATTAATCGCAAAATCTGTAAATGAAGAGGTGAGTCGCCATATTTCATCATATTGAACTGCCTTTGAAGCTTTACAAAAGCTGAAAGAACTCTATGACTCACATTCTGCACTTGAAGTTGTTCAGCTCATGATTAAACTCTTCACTCTTGAACTGAAAAATAATGATCCTCTTGCTCTTGCATCTGAAGTAAAGTCTATAATGCATGATATCAAATCCACTAAGGTTGAGCTGGATATCCCTCTTATTGCTTTTCTCAAGGCACTCTATCCTACCTACTCCAATTATCTTGAGTCTTTACAAGAAAATGGAAATCTTAAATATATAACCTTTGACTCTCTTGTGAAAAAGTTTGCTGAAAGAGAGAAAGCCTTTGGAAAGAAGACAACCCCTGAATCTTCTGAAGAGACTATGTGCCTTACTCATAAAGAAAAGCATCCTGCTCAAGATTCTACAAGAGGAAGAGGTGGATGAAGAGGAAGAGGAAGATACTTCAGAGGCAGGGGGGGCAGACATTCTCAAGGATAAAAGGCAGATCTGCATTGCATTCGCTGCAAACGAAATGGATCACATGATGCTTCTACATGCAAGCTACCATGGGACAAAATTGAGCAGAAAAGAAACCAGCAGAAAGGTAAAACTGATGATATAGACAAAGGTAAAGCACCTGAATCCGCTCACTATATTGAGGCACAATGTAACATTAGAGTAAATGAAGATTTGTTTAATGCTTCACTTGCTTCTTCGAAAAATGATTAGTTGCTTGATTCAGGAGCAACCTATCATATGACTCATAGAAAAGATTTTTTTGAAGATTTCACTAATAATGTTGATGGAGTAGTATACTTTGCAGATCAGTCAAAAATCAAGCCATCAGGGCTTGGCACAATCAGGCTTAAACTGCCTGGTCTTCCAGACTTTCTTCTGGATCATGTTCTATATCTCCCACAGCTCAAAAGAAACTTTCTGTCCTTGGTTCACATCTGCCAACAAGGTCACTCCATTCATATGTTTGATGGAAAGCTTGAGGTAAGAAAAGCATCTGACCACTCACTTGTCATGAGGGGAATAGAAGAAGAAAGGCTTCTCAAACTGCAAGGAACCTTTGCTCATGCACAACATTTCTCATATATTTCTCATCATGAAGAAGGTACACTTCCATCAAGTTTATTATGGCATGCTAGATTTGGACATTTAAACTATGACAGTCTCCGCTTATTGAAGAAAAATGGTGTTGCTGGTTTGCCTACAATTCCTAGGAAACATAAGCAATGTGATGCTTGCATTCTAGGAAAGCATAGCAAACAGTCTTTTCATGATTCACATTCAAGAGCACATAGGAAGCTTGAACTCATTCATTCAGATTTATGTGGTCCAATTCTTGTTCCTTCTGCAAATGGAAATAAATATATCATGACATTTATTGATGATTACACTAGAATGTGTTGGTTTTATTTATTGAAGAACAAATCTGATGCCTTTCAAACATTCAAGAATTTTCATAAATGGATTGAAAATGATGCACAATCTCATATTGGGTCTATTCGCACTGATAATGGAAAAGAATATACATCAAATGAATTTGAAAACTATCTTCGCCAACATGGGATCAAACATCAAACAATTGTGCCTTATAATCCCCAACAGAATGGTGTAGCTGAAAGAATGAATAGAACAATCTTGAATATGGTACGATCCATGCTTTTCTTCAAAAATGTAAAGATAATGTTTTGGGCTGATGCTGTTCTATGTGCTGCATATATAAAGAATAGATGTCAATCTAATGCTATAAGAAACAAGACTCCTTATGAATTGTGGTATGGACATGTTCCTTCGGTAAAAACATCTCAGGATCTTTGGTTCCACCTGTTATGCTTTGATACCAAAGGTACATAGAAACAAACTTGGTGCTAGAATTCGTAAGTGTATCTTCCTGGGGTATTCAAACACCTCCAAAGCATACTGCCTCTATGATGAAGTAAATAAAAAGTTTGTTGTATCTAGAGATGTAATTTTTCTTGAATCATCCAAATCTGACAATGTTGTTGAGCGGCAACTTGATCACTTGGATAGATTCGCAAAAATGAAATCATTTCAAGAAATTGATAATTAGATTCCACATCCTGAAGGGGGGGATTCCTATACTAGATCAACATGTGGAATATTCTTCTGAAGAACAATCTCCCCTGCATGAAACTCCAACAATGGATGATGCTTTAAGTGATGTAATTGATAGAATTGGGAGACTCAATCTTGATTCAGTCCCAACTCAATCAACAGAGCAGCCTGGACCATCTCAGAAAGGTCCCCCGAAGTGGCTGACAAAGACACTTGAAAGTGTTCATCCTGATGAAATTGGAAAAACAGGAACCAGAAATTCAAACCGACATAATGGAGGTGATGTAGATGTCTCTAATTCACCTGTTGATATGGATGTTACTTATGATTGTGAATTGAACTTGTCTATAGATTTTGAACCAACTTCCTTCAAAGAAGCTGCTTCTCATGATGAATGGAAATAAGCGATGCAAAAGGAGTATGATGCCCTCATAAAGAATGGCACTTGGAAGCTGGTTGATCCTCCATTTGGAACCAAACCAATAGGCTGCAAGTGGGTCTACAAGAACAAGTACAAAGCTGATGGCTCACTTGACAAGCACAAAGCTAGGCTTGTGGAAAAAGGTTTTTCACAGAAGGAAGGGGTCGATTATGAGGAAAATTTTTCCCCCACAACAAAATGGGCCACCATCCAGACACTCTTTGCACTAGCAGCTCAGAACGATTGGAAAGTTCATCAAATGGATGTAAAAACTGCATTCTTGAATGGAGATCTAAAAGAGAATGTTTTTATGTCCCAGCCTGAAGGATTTGTTGTGAAAGGACATGAACGTAAAGTATGCAAACTTGTGAAGTCCTTGTATGGCCTCAAACAAGCACCGCGAGCCTGGTATGAAAAACTAACTGAGCATCTTCTGAAACACAACTTCACTAATTTTGATCTTGATGATGCAACTTTATTTGTCAAGAAAGTTGGAAAAACAGTTGTGTATCTTGTGGTATATGTAGATGATCTTTTAATGACAGGGAACAATGAAAGCTACATTGCATCCATAAAGAAGGAATTGGGGAAAAGTTTTGAAATGACTGATTTGGGCTATGTTCATTACTATCTTGGCATTGAAGTAACCCAACATCCAAAATCCATATTTCTTTCTCAAAAGAAATACAATGGAGATTTGTTAAACAGATTTGGCATGACAGAGTGCAATCCTCTTTCTACTCCAATGGAACAAAACTTAAAGCTCACATCTATTGAAGGAAAGGAATTTGAGGATGCAAAAAAGTATAGACAGCTTGTAGGAAGTCTCATCTACCTCACTACTGCCAGACCAGACATTTCATTTACTGTTGGAATCCTCTCCAGGTTTATGCAAAAGCCTTGTGAGGGACATTGGTCTGCTGCAAAAAGAGTTCTAAGGTACTTGAAGGGAACTCAATACCTTGGAATCAAGTATACACAGGTGGACGACTTCAGCTTGATTTGATACTCTGATTCAGACTTCGATGGAGACAAAGAAACTGGGGTATCTACTTCAGGATATGCTATGAGTCTTGGATCAGGAGCTGTCTCCTGGAGATCATGCAAACAATCAGTTCCAGCAGATTCCACAACAGAAGCAGAATACTTGGCAGCAGCTGAAGCAACGAAAGAAATTGTGTGGCTCAGGAAAATTCTTGAAGATTTGCAGGTAAAACAAGTACAATCAACTCCACTCATGATTGACAACACCTCTGCAATAAAGTTGGCCAAGAACCCAAAGTTTCATGATCGAACAAAGCATATCAATACTAAATATCATCTGATTCGACATCATGTTGAGGCCAAAACAATCCATCTCCGTCATTGTTCCACAAATGAGCAAATTGCAGACATCTTCACCAAATTACTTGGAAAGGAAAAGCTTGAACGATTCAGAATGATGCTTGGACTCACCAACATCCCTTCAAATTAAGGGGGGGAATGTTGACACCTAATCTTCATGATTGGGGGAATTTGTAAATAAATAAATTAGGAATGTGAACAGTCATCGGGAGATGAACTGAACAATCACTCCTATTGTATATAACAATAACCTACCTATGGAATAATAGACGAATCAGTTTTACTGCCTTTGGAGAGTTACTACCTGGCCTGACAAAAGAGAAGTCCTAGACTACTACAAAGAACATAATGAAGGAAATTTTGGTTGAGCACGAGTAGAATGGAAGAATCTCTCTCAGGTTAGGGACAATAGTCGCTGGATTCCCTATTTGTCTAGAGGGTGGAGATGGGATTTCTTTGGATTCACTTGACAACTACGATGGAGGCCCACTCCTTGGATTCCTAGTAAGGAGAGTTATGAAGTCTCATCTCCTTGCTTTCTTGGTTTTCTTGCAATAAGTTTTAAATTCCTAGCATTGGGTGGAACTACGATGTATAATCCATTTGAGGATTGAGGTATAAACCTATGGATTCCCTTGCTTACTTGAGGGTGGGGACTTGAGTCTCTAGATTCCCTAATTATTGGAGGTGGAGGTGAAGTCTATAAATCCCCTTATTTATTAAGTGTGGAGATATAAATCTCTGCATTCCCTTGTTGGTGAGTGGGTGGATGTTGGAGGCCTATAGATTCCATATTTCATCATGTGATTTAATTCATTAAGTGACTGAAGGGTGGAGATGGCAGACCTATAGATTATCTGTGCTTAATTCACTACATAGAGTATCTCATGGTTGGAGGTGGTTGGTCCTTTGAAGTCCTTGTTTCAACTAGCAATATTGGTTTTATCCCTTCTAAAAACCTCCTCAAGCTCTGGAATCTGGCTCAAGGGTGATTGGCTACAAGAAGGGTCACAATGCAACCCAATTTAAGGTTAGGTGAAGAGTCATAGTCCCAATCTCAGTTGTCATATCTTCTTTATAAAAATAAGTGTTCCTCCAAGCTCTTGTACAATTGAATGTTATACATGTGATGAAGGTGTTGCGTTAATTCCTTGTTAATGTTATTTCTTGTGTGAATGGATAATGTTGTATCCTATGCTCATGAATGTCATATGTGTGACTACTGTGATGTTCAATGGCTAAATAATGTTGATTAAATGTTGTTTTTATTGTTTGTTTTCATGGAAGAATGGATGAATTATTGTACATAATATCGAACCGGTCTATGCTTGTTGACACCTAATCTTCATGATTGGGGGAATTTTGTGTAAATAAATAAATTAGGAATGTGAACAGTCATCGGGAGATGAACTGAACAATCACTCCTATTGTATATAACAATGACCTACCTATGGAATAATAGACGAATCATTTATTTGTTTTGTGGAGTTACTGCCTGGCTTGACATGGTATCTGTTATGAAACCAGCTCACAAAAAGATAGAAAAGAGAGATCCACGCCTTAGAATTCAGCCTCTTCGAGGGGGCAACCTCCTTTACATTACATAAATGAACAATTCTTGGATGATACAAATGAAAACACCTCCTTTCTATATATAGGAGTCTAAGGGGTTATAACATAATCAGAGCCGACATAACAATAATAATGTAAGGGCATAATAATAACAATAGTGGGCTTCTATGGGGCACAATAGTAACAATATGGGCACTACATGGGTACATCAATATAATAAGTGGGTTATACTAATAACAATAAGGGGTTACACTAGTAGTATAGGGGCCTAACATGCCCCTCTCCTTCAAAAAGCGTTGTCCTCAACGCTTGAGTAGTTCTTGATGCTTCTATATAAAATTCTTGTCCTCCCATGTGGAATATTCAGCGGGTAAGTTCTTCCACTTGATGAGATACTCTGAAATTGATCAATTTCGTAGCTGTCGGGTTCTTGTTTCTGTGACTGCTCCAGGTTCCAATATGATTTTTCCTTCCTCTTCAATTTCTGGCAATATTGCTTGAATTGGGATCTTTTGCAACTTTTGAATAAGTGGCCATACTTCTTCGTTCTTCTTCCATTCATCCGTTGCTTCGTTTATCCAATTTGGTTGGATAATATAAATAGCACAAAACAATGCTTCCACATCCTCATCCTTGAAGCGTCTTCCCATTCGGTAAGGTCGCCATTTTTTAAGTGCATGTAGTATTGCCAACATTTCCTTCTCATAAATATCTTGCTTGAGATGTAGCAGTAAAAATACCCAATCACTTACATCAAAACATTTTTCACTACGATGTTGATCTACCTGTTGTTTCATTTGATTTTGCACCGAAGTGGCGTTATCCTTTAAAAGTTGGAGAACTTGTTGTTGATGCTCGATATGATCTTTCTCTGCTTGAACCTTTTTCTTCTTGATATGTCCTTCTATCTTTTGAGGAGTGATAATTTCTTCCAGTCCTTTACAAGATATGGCCGGATTCATTTCTTGATGCTCGATGTGATCTTTCACTTCTTGAACATTTTTCTTCTTGATGTGTCCTTCTATCTTGATAGTTTGAGGAGTGGTAATTTCATCCATTGAATTACAAGATATGGTTGGATTCATTTCTTCTTTCTCGATGTGATCTTTCACTTCTTGCACCTTTTTCTTCTTGATATGTGCTTCTATCTTGAGAGTTTGAGGAGTGGTAATTCTTTCCAATGCTTCATAAGATATGGTCTGATTCATTTCTTCTTTCTCTGGGGTGGTGTCCTGACGTATATCCTCTTCTTTTGATGTTTCTTGATCCTTTTCTTCCTCCTCTTCATATTCTATGTAAAATAATTTCTTCTCAGCACACCTATGACCTTTAGTGCATTTGCTATCACAATTGTAACAAAGCCTTTTTTCTCTTTTTTCTTCCAATTGTTGTGGTGTAACCCTTGTAGGTTGTGGAAGGCTGGGAGAAACAACACTTCCATCTTTATAGTTGTGAGGGGTATGCTTCCTGGTTTCCATAATTTTGCTTTCCATTATGTCACAAAGCCCTTTTACTCTTTCCAATTGTTGTGGTGTTGCTCTAAAGAAGGTGTTGCTCTTTGTATCCTCATAATGAGCTATCATTTCCTCCGTGAAAATTGACCACGTAACAAGTTTTTTACGAGAACAAAGCCCTTTGTACCATAAAAATTGATCTGGTTCTAAATATGAAGATGCAATACATACCTTTTGTAACAGTTGTACACCATGTATATCAAAATATTGCTCCATATGAAGTATCCAATTTACCGGATCCTTGCCATCAAACTTCCTCATCTTGATTTTTATTGATTTTAGGAGCTCTACCTTGAAACGACTGTAACCCTGTACTTTCAGATCTTTAAATTCTGAAATTGTGATATGTAGTAGTCCTCTGTGTCTTATTTCCAATGCCACAAGTCTGATCCAAATTGGATTCTCCAAGAAAGAGTTATGCACAATCTCCCGCAGTGACCTTCTTACGAAATTTCAATCCGATGCTCAGAAAGAAAGTTATGACGATTTTCCCCAGGTCACCTGTTTTGAGTGTAATTAAGGAGTCTGCAAAAAGACCAACTTCCTCAGATCATATATCCGAAAATATCACGTAAAAATCTCTGAAATTCGAACCCGAGGTTCAGCGTCAATTCTTCTCAAATGGGTTTTTTTTGCGACTTCTGAAACGTCACAGAAAAAAAGTTATAGCGAAAATTCCATGATGACTTGTTTGGAGCAGCAAAACCATAGAATCCAAAGCTCTGATACCAAATGTTATGAAACTAGCTCACAAAAAGATAGAAAAGAGAGATCCACGCCTTAGAATTCAGCCTCTTCGAGGGGGCAACCTCCTTTACATTACATAAATGAACAATTCTTGGATGATACAAATGAAAAGACCTCCTTTCTATATATAGGAGTCTAAGGGGTTATAACATAATCAGAGCCGACATAACAATAATAATGTAAGGGCATAATAATAACAATAGTGGGCTTCTATGGGGCACAATAGTAACAATATGGGCACTACATGGGTACATCAATATAATAAGTGGGTTATACTAATAACAATAAGGGGTTACACTAGTAGTATAGGGGCCTAACAGTATCAGAGCCAGCTTCTTTTTAGCTCTTGTTCTTTGTAACTCCCTCCTGCATAGTCTGCTCATACTCTGCCCATGTTCTACAGGATGACATGTCTGTCATATCCCTGCGAAATCTCAGTCACTGTTTAATAATTTCGTTGTGTGTGAGTTCCATTTTGCTATGCGTTATACGCATGGATTCGTTGTGAGTCTCAATCCAAGCCTGCGCCTGCCTGTTCTTCTGAATTCATTAATTTCTTTCTGCCTGTTCTTTAGAATACATAAACGTTTCATAATGTTTTAGCGCTGTCCTTCATGGTACTGCATTTGGTCCAGATTCTGAGAAGTGTAAATGCGCAATCTCTGCCTGCTTGGGGGTGACGCATGTGATTTTTCCAGAGCCTGCTCATTCTTTTTCCAACCCACTGCCAACATCTTTACATCTCTGTTCAAACAATTATATCCAAAATGGTTGCTGCCCAAAACTCAGAACACACAGAACTGTAGTAACGCACTCCTGGCCTGACAAATAGAACTGGTTTCTGTTTGGAGTCTGGTCAAGTAGAGATGCATGGTATCGTGGAGATGCCGTGAGCTTGGAGTCCGTAAATCCCAAACCTGGTCACGTTACTCTATCGCTGGTCGAATGGAGATGCGAACCGAGGTCGAATGGAGATGTGAACCCGAGATGTCGGGCCTTCTTTGAGCGGATCGAGGGGATGAGCATGTTCTTGGAGAGCCGTAATTGAACCTCTCTTCTTCCCAGCTGGACACCGACTATTTTTTACTGACCAGCGGCCAAGTTCCAAGAAAATTTTTCTACCACAGTATCAAGGGATCAACAGAAACCGAAATTATTTTTATACACAGGATTAAAGAAATTCTTTGGTGGGTGAGTTTATTTGAGCTGTCAAAAGGGAGAAATTATGCTAGCTATCCTTAAATTTCATTATGCCTGACACGCTGTAATCGCACTACTATTGACCGCATTACTTGCTTGTTGGATACACGTTGAAGTCTGTGGGCTTATACATATGCCTGCACATGTGCAACTGTTTATTAAATGCGTATTAACGCTGTGGTTTATATGATATTAAAACTGTGCGCTGTGGGTTTATATGTGCGCTATGGGTTTATGCGTTGAATGGTATATATTGACCAACATATATATTGAATGATATATATTAACCAACATATATATATATATTGAATATTTTGTAGATATTTGAATGCGTTGAAGGGAATATGAACTGAGTTTGTAGATAAAATGTGAACAGAATTGAAAAGAAAGAGATGTAGCTCTCAGGTGTGGCCTGCACCTAGGGACTACACTCACAAAACTTGAGAGATCACTCTCGTCCACTCTATTCCAAACAATCAAAGATTACATCATTAAATACAATACTAGGAAATAGGAAGTTGCACCCAAATCCCATAACTATAGGAACTAATCCTAAACTAGGGAGAAAGTTACAACAATGTAACTATTTTCTCCATTAATATCAAAATAATATTAATTATTCTCAACTATATATCTTACAACAACCAGACCTGACTTGGCATACTCAGTTAGTGTGTTGAGCCAATTCATGTCGAAACCGCGTGAAAGTCACTGGACCGCAGCAAAAAGCGTGTTGAGGTATCTTTGTGGTACTGTTCTTTGTGGTATCTGATGTTACTCTAGCAGGTTTTTCTTTATTCCAGGTACATATAAAACATTTGAAAGGTGACTAATCTTTCCATTTGGTAACTTAACTGAAATCACCCCATGACCTTTAATCTGATATCCATTATCATCCCCTAGATATATTTTTGATCCATTTATAATTTCTTCAAGAGTATCAAAAAATTCCTTGTTACCTGTCATGTGAGAGGATGCTCCGGAATCGACATACCAGATGTCATCTTCATTCGATGCTGAAAGGGCACAGTCGACTATGAACAGTCGAAATTCATGACTGAAGTCTTCTTCTTCAACAAAATATCCTCTGTGTTTTGGATTTACCTGTCTCCTCCTTGCCTCATCAGCCTGCTTCTTATAATAACAATCTCTCTGTATATGACCCTTCTTTCCAAAATAAAAGCATTTCTTTTCAGAATGATTTGCAAGCATACCTTTATGACAGTGATGTTTATGTGTTGTTCCTCCTTTCTGGACTGATTGCTGCTGTGACTGCTTCCCTTTAGATAGTCGTCGTTTTGCCACTAGCGCAAGATCGTCACTTTGGGGGTTCAGATTCAGGTTCTGCCGTCACTCTTCCTCTTGCTGCAAGATCGCAGTGAGATCATCAAACGTGGGTGTTTTCTCCCTTGCCGAGACTCCAATGATGAAGGTTTGGAAATCATCACGCATCCCATTCATTGTAATTGCAACAAGATCTTCATCAGCCACCGCCACTCCAATGGCCCCCAATCCGTCTTTAACATCCTTAATTCACGCGACAAATGCAGTAGCAGACTCCCTTTCGTCCATCCTCATTGAAAATAGCTTGCTTTTCAGAGCCAAAACTCTGTTTTCATTCTGGGTCTCATACAGACTTTTGATTTTCGTCCAAATCTCTGCGGACGTTTTACAGTCTCTGATGTGTGCAATGACATTGTCTTTCACAGACATCTTCAACAGGACTTTGGCCTTGTTTTCTCATTTTTCCTAGTCTTCCTTCTGTGTGGTTGTAGTCGGCTTCTGCTCATCGCCTTTCACTATAGTCCAAGTATTCGCACCTTCGAGCAGGGTCTGGATCTTAAACTTCCAATTCGTGAAGTTAGACCCGTTGAGTTTACCAGATTCGTTAAGGTAAGATTCCATCATATTACTCATTGTGAATCTACTTAACAACAACAAAAAACAATACCTGTCAGATGGATCTATCACCTATGCCACCGATCTACAGTGTCTGGCACTCCTGCTCCAATGAGAAAATTCGGCGTTTTCAACACAGTCGAAATAATGATCTGATCACAATTGATCCGATCCACCTCTCCCGGACTGATCTGCCACTTTGTCAATCCTGCTCACCCTGCAGATCGCCAAACGAAGTCGAGGTTTCCCGCAGATCTCCTCTGGTGCTTTCTCGATCTGTCTCTCCCGGAAGGATCTGCAACTCCGCTGATCTGCACCGTTTGCAAACCGCCAAATGAAGTTCACACTATTCACAGATCCCCTTCATGCTACCCCGAGCGAAAATTCTGCGCTAATTAAAAAATGGTGTAAGTAATTGGCGCGACTTTCCCGGTAAAATCCCGCGCTAATCGGGTTTTCTGGCGCGTTGGCGCGATTTATCCCTTAAAATCCGCGCTAATCGGGCTTCTGGCGCGACTGTCAGCGCAAAATCCGCGCTAATCGGCCTTTCCACTCAGAAAAAAAGATTTCCGAGTCCGAGCCAGGTGTTCTGCAATCCACCTGCTCAATTGAGCACACAGCTCTCGTGTACACACAACCACAAAGGCACTTCAAGCCACACAGGCTATTCCAGCCACACAGGCAATTCCGCCACACAGGTGACAAAAGATCAGGCTCACTCAAGCTGAGCTCTGATACCAAGATAAAATGTGAACAGAATTGAAAAGAAAGAGATGTAGCTCTCAGGTGTGGCCTGCACCTGGGGACTACACTCACAAAACTTGAGAGATCACTCTCGTCCACTCTATTCCAAACAATCAAAGATTACATCATTAAATACAATACTAGGAAATAGGAAGTTGCACCCAAATCCCATAACTATAGGAACTAATCCTAAACTAGGGAGAAAGTTACAACAATGTAACTATTTTCTCCATTAATATCAAAATAATATTAATTATTCTCAACTCCCCCCCTTAATGGAGAAAGGGTTCTCCTGGACTCCTAGCATCTTTCTAAACAATTCAAATTTCACCCGGGGGAGAGTGTTCCTCAGAAGAAGATTCCAATTCAAAGTTTTATTAGGGGATTCCTATTCTAGATCAACATGTGGAATCTTCTTCTGAGGAACACTCTCCCCCGAATAAAACTCCAACAATTGATGATCCTTTAAGTGATGTAATTGATAGAATTGGGAGACTCAATCTTGATTCAGTCCTAACTCAATCAACAGAGCAGCCTGGACCATCTCAGAAAGATCCCCCGAAGTGGCTGACAAAGACACTTGAAAGTGTTCATCCTGATGAAATTGGAAAAACAGGAACCAGAAACTCAAACCAACAAAATGGAGGTGATGTAGATGACTCTAATTCACCTGTTGATATGGATGTTACTTATGATTGTGAATTGAACTTGTCTACAGATTTTGAACCAACTTCCTTCAAAGAAGCTGCTTCTCATGATGAATGGAAAGAAGCGATGCAAAAGGAGTATGATGCCCTCATAAAGAATGACACTTGGAAGCTGGTTGATCCTCCATTTGGAACCAAACCAATAGGCTGCAAGTGGGTCTACAAGAACAAGTACAAAGCTGATGGCTCACTTGACAAGCACGAAGCTAGGCTTGTGGCAAAAGGTTTTGCACAAAAGGAAGGGTCGATTATGAGGAAAATTTTTCCCCCACAACAAAATGGGCCACCATCCGAACACTCTTTGCACTAGCAGCTCAAAACGGTTGGAAAGTCCATCAAATGGATGTAAAAACTACCTTCTTGAATGGAGATCTAAAAGAGAATGTTTTTATGTCCCAGCCTGAAGGATTTTCTGTGAAAGGACATGAACATAAAGTATGCAAACTTGTGAAGTCCTTGTATGGCCTCAAACAAGCACCGCGAGCCTGGTATGAAAAACTAATTGAGCATCTTCTGAAACTCAACTTCAATCATTTTGATCTTGATGATGCAACTTTATTTGTCAAGAAAGTTGGCAAAACAGTTGCATATCTTGTGGTATATGTAGATGATATTTTAATGACAGGGAACAATGAAAGCTACATTGCATCCATAAAGAAGGAATTGGGGAAAATTTTTGAAATGTCTGATTTGGGCTATGTTCATTACTATCTTGGCATTGAAGTAACCCAAAATCCAAAATCCATATTTCTTTCTCAAGAGAAATACATTGGAGATTTGTTAAACAGATTTGGTATGACAGAGTGCAATCCTCTTTCTACTCCAATGGAACAAAACTTAAAGCTTACATCTATTGAAGGAAAGGAATTTGAGGAGCAACAAAGTATAGACAGCTTGTAGGAAGTCTCATCTATCTCACTACTACCAGACCAGACATTTCATTTGTTGTTGGAATCCTCTCCAGGTTTATCCAAAAGCCTTGTGAGGGACATTGGTCTGCTGCAAAAAGAGTTCTAAGGTACTTGAAGGGAACTCAAGACCTTGGAATCAAGTATACACAGGTGGAAGACTTCAGCTTGATTGGATACTCTGATTCAGACTTCGGTGGAGACAAAGAAACTAGGGTATCTACTTCAGGATATGCTATGAGTCTTGGATCAGGAACTGTCTCTTGGAGATCACGCAAACAATCAGTTCCAGCAGATTCCACAACAGAAGCAGAATACGTGGCAGCAACTGAAGCAACGAAAGAAATTGTGTGGCTCAGGAAAATTCTTGATGATTTGCAGGTAAAACAAGTACAATCAACTCCACTCATGATTGACAACACCTCTGCAATAAAGTTGGCCAAGAACCCAAAGTTCCATGATCGAACAAAGCATATCAATACTAAATATCATCTGATTCGACATCATGTTGAGGCCAAAACAATCCATCTTCGTCATTGTTCCACAAATGAGCAAATTATAGACATCTTCACTAAAGCACTTGGAAGGGAAAAGCTTGAACGATTCAGAATGATGCTTGGACTCACCAACACCCCTTCAGATTAAGGGGGGAATGTTGACACCTAATCTTCATGACTGGGGGAATTTTGTGTAAATAAATAAATTAGGAATGTGAACAGTCATCAGGAGATGAACTGAACAATCACTCCTATTGTAGATAGCAATGACCTACCTATGGAATAATAGACGAATCAGTTATTTGTTTTGTGGAGTTACTGCCTGGCCTGACAATGCTAAATTCTAGTCTAGAAGAGCATGTAAAATTCTGAGCTAATGTGTGGTGGTAGTTGGCTTGAATAGCCTGAGTTTGAAAGGAAGTTTTAAATCTTTGCTTAAATCTAACTGAAATCAATTTTATACTGGACCTTGGCTCCATTGTATAAGCTCAAGAAAAATGGCTAAGCCAAGTTGCAAGCTTATTCAACATATATCTATATATATATATATATATATATATATATATATATATATATACATACACACACAGAGAGAGAGAGAGAGAGAGAGAGAGAGAGATTGATTTTTGTGTTCATATACATGCCTATGCATATATATGAACAACACACCATCTTCTGAACTTTCGCCCATGTTGGGATATATATATATATATATATAGTCTGATATTAAAAACTTGAAGGTTTATTAAAAATTTGCAAGCAAATTTATGTCTTGTGGGCAACGGATCAAGTTACAAAAGTAAATCAACTTAGTGTTTTTAAGCATAGTGTGCATAAATAAAATAGTGAAAAATGAACCATGAACAACAACACAAAACAACAATTTTATAATGGAGTTCACCCCTCCTGGGATATGTTGAAAATAGCAACAAGAAATGCTAAAAATAGCATTTCAAGATAGATTCCAATTTTAATTAGTCCCTGAATTAAAATTGAGATTTGAGATTTGAATTTAGTCTCAACAGTTGTTTGAAAAATAATTAATTAATTCATCTTGAGTTAATTAGTTGGATAAAATCAAACATGAAGTCTTTGTGAAGACATGCAACAATTATCCCTTTGATTGAGGAAGTTATCCCTTAATTAAGGAGATAAGGATGAGTTATATTTGAGTTGTAATTAGTTAGCTTAGTTAACTGAGTTAAGTCCAGTTAAATTAGTTCCAAATAGTTAGAGGAACTAATTGTGAGTTCAGTCAGTTGATGCATGTATGCATGCAACTAGTGTTCTCCAGATAACTGAATATTCTCCCATAAGTAACTCATGCATGTCAGTTTAGAGAAAGAACCAGTTGAGATTAAAGGAAGGGACAATGTACTATTAGTTGGAGGAATTTTCCTATATAGGAAATTCATCCATGCAGAAGGAATTATCTCCTTCAGGATTGCGCAGTTATTTCAGAGGTTAGTGTTGTGTGTGAGGTGAGAATCACATAGGAGGCAGCTAGAGGACCCAGGAGAAACTGCGCAAGGAAATGGGATGCTTGGAGGACTGAAGGAAGGCATATGTGTTGTCTATTCTATCTATGAGCAGCAGTGAGGGATTGTACTAGGAGTTGGATAGCTTGAGAGCTAAAGTTTTATGTAATCCTGATATATTTCCACTTGTATGATAATACAGATAGCAGGGTTTTTAGCTAAGGCTTTCCCCTAAGTATTCTTATGTGTTTCATGTGTATGATTTCTTCTTATCTGTTATATGTGTTCCGATTGATCTTGCTCAAATTGATGAAGCTTCCGCAAAGTTTGATAGTAGAAGTAGATCAAGTATTTTTCTTTAATATATATGCATTATCATGTGATCTATGGTGAAATTTCTACATGGTATCGGAGCAAAGGTGATCAAAGTGGAGAACAATATACAAATAAGGGAGAAGCTCAAAGTTTGAAGTTCTTGATTATAGAAATCGAACTTTTATCACATCTCAAAGTTCACCAATGACGTTCAATGGCTTGATGTTAGGATATTCTGACACATAGGAAATAGTTAAGTACAACTTGGTCTAGTGTAGAGTTAGGTAAAGTGTGTTTCTTTAACGTTGTACATTTTGTAACTTACAATCCGACGATCATGATATGTAGTGATCCGACAGTTCATTCTCTCCTCGGTATTACCGACACTTGATCCGTGGCTTGACACCCGATTGGTCCATGAATTCTATTTAAAGCGCATGGAGGGTCATTTGTAGGGTAATCCATGCATGAGAGAAGGTTATGTAAATTTTCATTCTTTGATTAATAAATTGCCTGAAGTGGCCGCGTTGGCTCAGGCCGTGGATTGTTTCCCTCTTTGAGGGTTTTAACCACGTCAAAAATACTGGTGTATTGATCTGTGATCTGGTTGTGAGCAGTGTCCTTTTGGTGTTCTTTCTGAGGAACTTACCCTGTAAATTCCTACATGGTATCAGAGCTATTTGAGGGCCGCGTCCATTGGTGATCCAAATCTGAAGCCGGTAGAACTGCATCTGACTGCCGTTTCCTAGATCTGATGTTTCTAACTGCTTTCGGGCCAAGAGGACTGCTCTGTTGTGTTCGGAGCATCTGTTTCAGTGAGGAACCCCTTTCGTTTAACGCGAAAAGGTTTCCGGTAGCCCTAGCTGTGTCATTTTTAAGATCTGGAGGTATACAATGTCTATTTGCAATTTACTGTTATTTTCTCTCTGCTTATTTCGGTTTCGGTTTATTTAGCTTTTTTTAACCGGATCTATACCTTTCATTTCTACGTATGCTCTTTGCCCTGCGACTCTGTGCGATCTGGGAAAATCAGAAACAGAAAGGAAGGATTTTTCTCATGCGTATGCTCTTTTCCCTGCACCTTAGTGTGATCTCGGAAAATCAGAAGCATTGAGAAAAATATTTAGTTTTTCGGCTAAAGATAACTTTGAGCCACAATGTTCAATTTTTTGAAAATATTTAGTTTTTTGGGTAAAGCTAACTTCGAGCCATAAGGTTCGTTTTCTTTGCATGTCCGTGTTGGGTTTTGTGTTTTTTGTTTTGTAGGGAAAAAGAGTTTTCTCAAAGCAAGCACGCAACCCAAGGCCCCCCCCCCCCCCCCTCTCTCTCTCTCTCAAATTTTTTGTATAGATCAATTGGTTCAAAGCTATTTTAAGAGAGTAGAGGTCTTGGATTCAAGTCTCCATTTTGTGGGGGCGGACTTTTTCATTTCCGCACATTCCCGCACTTCGTCGGCAACTTCAACAACCTTTTTTCAAAAAGCCATAACTTCTTCATCCGGAAGCCTTTTTCAGAGCCGTTTTTTTTTAAACCAGCCTAATTTTTCGAGATCTATCCATTGGAACACTTAATTTCAGCATCTTCAGCTTCAGTTTCTGTTGAAATGGAAAGTCAATACCAAGTTACCCTTGACTGCACCAACTACTTCCAATGGTTGTCCTACATGGGGGATTTACTTAGAAGTAAAGGTCTCTACCGAATAGCCACAGGCCAAGAAAAGAAACCGAAAGATGAAGACAAGGCTGCTAAATGGGAAAATAGACAATATCAAGCATGTGGTTTGATAGGGATGTCTATTTCTCCAGATCTTAGATTCCATATTGCAGAACTTGAAACTCCTCATGAAGCAATGGAACAAATCAATAAAGTTTTTGGGATTAAAAATGAAATTAGAGCCCATCAACTTGAAAATGAGTTGCTTACATTGGACCCTAATAATTTTTCTTGCATTGAAGATTTCTTGTCTAAGTTCAAGACCCTTAGATATCTTTTGGAAGGTGTTAAGGTTAAGAAAGAAGATAGTAACCTTATTTATTCCATCCTTACTAAGTTGGGACCAGCCTACTCTGTATTTGTTTCCACCTTCCATTCTACAAGAGAAGCCTTCATTTCTCAAGGAAAAGACTACAAGCCCCCTTCCTTTGACTCTTTTTGTGATTCTTTAATAAGAGAACAAGAAAAACTCTTACACCTTGGTCTTCTTAATCTTGGAAACTCTTCCAAGAAAGCGTTAGCCGCCCAGCAGCAACCAAATTCAAAGAATCCTAAAAAGTCATATCCTAAAAAGAATGGTCCTAAACCAAACAAGGGTCCTAAGCAATTTCAGCCCCAAAATGAAAAATCATTTCAACAAAATGATAAGACAAATAAAAACAAATGGAAGAAGACTGATAGACATTGCAATTTTTGTAATCGAGATGGGCACTTAGAATCAAAATGCTTTAAGAAGATGGAAGCCTTGGAAGCAGCAATGAAGAAGCATAACATCCATTTGGGGCAATCTTCAACTTCAACTTCATCTTCAGGAATGGCACTTTCTGCATGTGGTTGTCAAGCATCTCGGTCTGGCTATGCATTAAATGTGTCTTCTTCTTCTCATTCTCATGAGTGGCTCATTGATTCTGGAGCTTCTTATCACATGGCCAAAAACAAAGCCATGTTTTCTTCTTTAAATGATTGTAACACCAAAAATATATATGTTGGTGATGATAGATCTCTTAATGTTGTAGGGACTGGAACTGTTCATCTAGACAATGGTCAGTTTAATGATGTATTATGTGTTCCAACCTTATCCTGCAACCTTCTATCTGTATATCAGATAACTCATTCAGGTGAAGGTAAAATCGTTGAATTTTCACCTCATGATGTTGTAATAAAGGACTTAAAAGATCCTAAACAGATTTTGGCTACTGGAATTGCTGATGATTCTACAAGGTTGTATAAGTTTCACAACTTTGGGTCATCAAATCTTCCCTCAGTATTTGTTGCTCATAACGATGAAGTGAGCAAACTTTGGCATGAGCGATTTGGTCACTTAAACTATCGCTCCCTTCAGCATCTATGTAAAGAAAATATGGTGACAGGTCTTCCTATGGTATCTTGTAGAGATGGTGTTTGTTCCGGATGTGTACTCGGAAAACATCATTGGGACAGTTTTGAAAAACGTGCCTCTTGGCACGCCTCAGCCCCTTTACAGCTTGTGCATAGTGATTTATGTGGTCCACTTCCAGTTGTGTCATTCTCTGGTTGCAAGTATTTCTTAACCTTCATTGATGATTTCTCCAGACACACTTGGGTATACTTCTTAAAACTCAAGAGTGAAGTATTTAACACTTTTTTGGCCTTCAAGGCCTTTGTTGAAAAACAATCTGGACATCAAATTCTTAAGCTAAGATATGATAATGGCGGAGAATATGTTAAAAACACATTCATCAACTATTGCACTGAGAATGGAATTCAAATGCAACATACTGTTCCATATACTCCACAACAAAATGGTGTAGCTGAAAGGAAGAATCGCACCTTAAAGGAAATGGCTAATTGTATGCTACAATCTAAAGGACTTGGTCTTAGTTTTTGGGTAGAAGCAATTAACTGTGCAAATTACATAATAAATCGCACTCCTACTAAGGCTTTAAAGAATATCACTCCAGAAGAAGCATGGAGCTCAATCAAACCAGATGTAAGTCACTTTCGTGTTTTTGGAAGTGAAGCGTGGGCCCATATTCCAGATGAAAAGCATAAAGCTTTAGAACCTAAGAGTGAAAAATGTACTTTTGTTGGATATTCTGAAGATGTCAAAGGCTATAGACTTATTCCATTTAAGTCCAAAAATGTTATCATTAGAAGAGATGTAAAATTTGATGAAAATATATCGGCCTGCGAGCCTAGTCCGGCGGATGTGCCACCTCTCCCTATCTCTTCTACCTTTGAAAACATTTCTTCTTCAGATGATGAAATTGAGGATGACAATCCTCCCCCACCATCTCAGGATCCTCCTTCAGCTCCTGAGCTTCCAAAATGGGTTCGTGCTACTCGAGATGCAGCAGGTGATCTTGCCGGTGATCCTACAGATCAGCGACACACACGTTCTCAGTTCGAGAGAGCCTCTTCTTTACTGGCTCAAGCTCTAGTAAATTATGATCCTGACACCTTTGCAAAAGGTTCAGGCCATCCAGATTGGGAAGCAGCTATGAATGAAGAATATCATTCATTATTGGCAAATGATACATGGGATCTTGTTCCTTTACCAAAGGGATGAAAACTTGTTAGATGCAAATGGGTTTACAGAACCAAGTATGGACCAGATGGGAAAGTTGATAAACATAAAGCTCGCCTTGTTGCTAAGGGCTTTTCACAGGTTGAAGGCATTGACTACACTGAAACCTTCTCCCCTGTTGCCAAAATGAACTCTATCCGCCTTGTTCTTTCCCTTGCTGCCTCTTTCAAATGGGAAGTCCATCAGATGGATGTTAAATCTGCCTTCTTGCATGGGGACTTGCATGAAGACATCTATATGGAACAACCCATTGGCTTCATACAAACAGACTCCAGCCTTGTTTGTCGACTTAAGAAATCCTTTTATGGTCTCAAGCAAGCTCCTCGGGCTTGGTATGCCAAAATGGATAGCTTTCTTTTAGAATCTGGCTTTTCTAGGTGTCATTCTGACAATACTGTCTACACCAAGAAAGTCGGCAACTCTCTTATCATCCTTGTTCTTTATGTTGATGATCTTATCCTTACTGGTAGTGATCCCAACCTTATAAACCATGTGAAGTCTAGCCTCAAAAGGAAATTTGAAATGACAGACTTAGGACACTTACACTATTTTCTTGGTCTTCAAGTCTTGCAATCCAAGGAGGGTATTTCCCTTTCCCAGTCCAAGTATGCTTGTGATATTCTACGTCATTTTCACATGGAAGAATGTAAGCCAGCCCCTTCTCCTTTTCAGTCTGGAGTCAAAATCTCAGTCACTTGTACTTCTCCTGAAGTTGATGCTACCATATACCGTCAACTTGTAGGAAAACTTTTGTATCTAACCCATACTCGTCCTAACCTTTCCTTTGCTGTTGGCCTTGTTGCTCGGTTCATGCAAAAACCTCGTGAAAGTCATTGGAAAGCAACTAAAAGAATACTTCGTTATGTTCGAGGTACAGTTCAGTTTGGGATTCATTACAGTGCCAAAGCATCTCCTCTATTGGTTGGTTTCACTGATTCCGATTGGGCTGGTGACCCTGATGATCGGAAGTCTACTGCCGGTTATGTGTTCACTCTTGGTTCAGGACCTATTACATGGGCTTGCAAGAAACAGGGTGCCATTTCTCTTTCATCAGCAGAAGCAGAGTATCGTGGTGCCGTAGAAGCTAGTAAGGAAGCCTCGTGGCTTCGTCAGATCCTGTCAGAGCTTGGCTTTGAGCAGCAGCATCCGACTACACTTTGGTGTGATAATCAAAGTGCCATTTAGCTATGCAAAGATCCAGTCCAACATCAGCGCAGCAAACACATTGAACTGCACATGCACTTCATCAGAAAGCTCATTCACGACCATGTTCTTGAAGTGCAATATTGTTCAACAGATGATCAAGTTGCAGACATCTTCACAAAGGCTCTCACAGAAAGTTCACTAAACTTCGATTTATGGTTGGAGTTCAGGAAGTTGTCACTAAGGGGGGATAGGCTCTAGTGCCTCCTTCCTTCTCCTATTGTGTCATATTTGTAAATCCTTCAATCCTATCCCAAGTTGTTCTTAAGGGGGGATGTTAGGATATTCCGACACATAGGAAATAGTTAAGTACAACTTGGTCTAGTGTAGAGTTAGGTATAGAGTTAGGTAAAGTGTGTTTCTTTAACGTTGTACATTTTGTAACTTACAATCCGACGGTCACGATATGTAGTGATCCGACGGTTCATTCTCTCCTCGGTATTACCGACACTTGATCCGTGGCTTGACACCCGATTGGTCCATGAATTCTATTTAAAGCGCATGGAGGGTCATTTGTAGGGTAATCCGTGCATGAGAGAAGCTTATGTAAATTTTCATTCTTTGATTAATAAATTGCCTGAAGTGGCCGCGTTGGCTCAGGCCGTGGACTGTTTCCCTCTTTGAGGGTTTTAACCACGTCAAAAATACTGGTGTATGGATCTGTGATCTGGTTGTGAGCGGTGTCCTTTTGGTGTTCTTTCTGAGGAACTTACCCTGTAAATTCCTACACTTGAGACTCGAGTATGCACTCGATGGCAGCTTGAATTACATAACCTGGAAGGATTGCATGGAAGCGGTATTAGAGGACAATGGTTTGAAGGACTTCATTGATCAAGAAGTCCCCAAGCCATTAGCAGCTAATGCCCAATAATTGGCGGAATGGAAGAAATGTGTGGCTAGAGCGAGGAGGATTCTTCTAGAGGGAGTTCGAGACCATATTGTCTTGAGTGTCCATGGGAAGGATACACCGTTTTCAATGTGGAATAAATTGAAGGATCTGTTATCACTTAGGTTTTTTCCTTAGAAGTTATTAAAGAAGGAATGGCCCGAGGTAACCACAAAACTAATCTTTTAGACTCGGGTTCTAGCCAACCTAAATCTAGAGAGGACTCTCTCTTTATGATTTAACTTTGTTTGAATATGATTTCAGGCTGGTTCTTAATGTTCAGGGTTGTTTTGTTTTGATTGGGTGGTGGAATTAAGAAGACAAATGGGCAGAGAAAATATTTAGGCCATTGGGCTATGGAGTCAATAAAGAAAATGTTAACTAGATTTGATCTATTGCTAAGGTAAGAGTCCACAAGGCAGGCTAGCACAACAAGAACAAATTTGCAGGTTTCAATGGATGGTAGTCCTAACTAGGGCTAAGGGAAATGAAGGATCCTTAACAGGGATTAAGATGAGGAAAGGAAGTATGGCCAATAGCAAAGGGCAATGAAGAATCTTGTACTATGGGCCAAAAGGGAGATAAACTACGGAAGTAAGGAGGCAATTAAGAATCTCCAGACCAAGGAAGTTTAGAAGAAAGCATGAATAAAGCAAACAGTTAAAACAGAGAACACTTAAGCCGACCTAACAATAATAATATAAAGCCACAAAAATAACAACAGAGGGATTCTAAGGGACACAGAAATAACAATATGTGGGTAATAGGGGCACAACAATATAAATAAGGGGTATAACTACAATAGTAATGGGGTAATCACTAGTATTATAGGGACCCAACATGCCCCTCTCCTTAAAAAAAGTGTTGTCCTCAACGCTTGAGTAGTTCTGGATACTTCTGCATAAAATTCTCATCCTCCCATGTGGAATCTTCAGCGGATAAGTTCTTCCACTTGATAAGATACTCTGAAATTGATCGATTTCGTAGCTGTCGAGTTCTTGTTTCTGTGACTGCTTCCGGTTCCAATATAATTTTTCCTTCCTTGTCAAGTTCTGGCAATATTGTTTGAACTGGGAGCTTGTCGCCTATAACCTTCTTTAAACATGAAACATGGAAAACTGGGTGCAATCGAGAAGCTGCAGGAAGCTCCAATTTGTATGCCATAGTACCAATCTTTTCCAACACCTTGTACGGACCATAATACTTTGGTGATAATTTATTATCCTTCTTAGCTTGCTTTAGGGACATTTTCTTATATGGTTGTAGCCGTAGGAATACCCAATCACCTACATCAAAACTTCTTTCACTGCGATGTTGATCTGCCTGTTGTTTCATTCTATTTTGTGCCAACACGAGGTTATCCTTTAAGAGTTGGAGGACTTGTTGTTGATGTTCGATGTGATGTTCCACTGCCTGAACCTTAGAATTTTCTCTTAAATATGATGTGATTGATGGTGGTTGGTACCCATAAAGTGCCATAAATGGGGTCATTTTTGTTGCTGTATGGAAGGAAGTGTTATACCACCATTCAGCCAGAGGCAACCATTTGACCCATTGTGTCTGTTTATCAGATACAAAGCAACGAAGATATCCTTCCAAACATTTGTTTACTATCTCAGTTTTCCCATCAGATTGAGGATGATAAGATGAGCTATGAGCTAACTGAGTACCAAGACAAGAAAATAATTCTGTCCAAAAATTTCCAGTGAAAATGGGATCTCTGTCACTTACAATAATCTTTGGGTTTCCATGTAGCTTTTGAACTGTTTCCATAAATGCAGTAGAAACTGTACTGGCTTTAAATGGATGTGATAATGCACAAAAGTGTGCATACTTGGTAAGTCTGTCAACTACCACCATGATGACACTCTTTCCCTCAGACTTGGGTAAACCTGTGATAAAATCCATTGAAACCTCCTCCCAACGTTGGCTTGGAATGGATAAAGGTTGTAATAGACCCGGTGTCTTAATTGTTTCAACTTTATTTTGTTGGCAAACCAAACATTCCGCCACAAACTTTTGAATATCTGATTTAAGGCCATCCCAAAAAAATTCCTTCTTAACCCTGTGGTAAGTTTTTAAAAATCCTGAGTGCCCTCCTAAGGGAGAAGTGTGCAATTCCATAAGAATCTTTTGTTTTAGCTGGGAATTCTTACAGAGGTATAAGCGATTTTGTACCATAATGAATCATTTTGCCAGCTAAATGTATCAGAAGTACTGGAATCTTGTTGTAGCTTTCGAATAAGTGCCCACACTTCTTCGTCATTCTTCCATTCCTCATTTGCTTCATTTATCCAATCTGGTTGGATAATAGAAATGGCACACAACAATGCTTCCATATCCTCATCCTTTCTTGAGAGTGCATCTGCCACCACATTTTGCTTCCCTTTTTTGTAGATGATTTCAAAGTCATAACCCAACATCTTTGTGACCCACTTTTGTTGCTCTTCAGAGGATAATCTTTGTTCTAAAAAGTATTTAAGGCTATCATGATCCGTTTTTACCTTGAAGTGTCTTCCCATTAGGTAGGGTCGCCATTTCTTAAGTGCATGGAGTATTGCCAACATTTCCTTCTCATAAATAGCTTTGCTTAAAAACTTTCCCTTGATTGGACGACTTTCAAAAGCAATGGGTCTTTCATCTTGCATTAGAACAACACCAATTCCATTTCCTGAAGCATCACATTCCACAATAAAGGTTTTTGTGAAGTCCGGTGTAGCTAAGACCGGTGCTTGGCACATTGCCTCTTTAAGATGTTTAAAGGCCTTTGTTGCTTCCAGAGTCCATGAAAATGAATCTTTCTTCAATAATGTTGTTAGAGGTGCTGCTATTCTCCCATAATTCTTAACAAACTTGCGATAATACCCTGTCAACCCAAGAAATCCTCGCAGATGCTTTATGGATGTGGGGATTTTCCATTCCTTAATGGCTTTAATTTTGCTAGGGTCTACCTTAACTCCTTCATGAGATACAATATGACCCAAATATTCCACCTCCTGGACTCCAAAGAAACATTTGGATCTTTTTGCATATAATTGTTTCTCCTCCAATAGTTGTAGCACCTTGTCAACATGTTCAACATGATCCTTCCAAGACTTGCTGTAGATTAGTATATCATCAAAAAATACTAACACAAATTTTCTAAGGAATGGTTTGAAAATTGAATTCATCAAACCTTGAAATGTTGAAGGTGCATTGGTAAGGCCAAAAGGCATGACCAAAAATTCATAATGACCCTCATGAGTTCTAAATGCCGTTTTCGGAATGTCTTCAATCTTCATTCTGATTTGATGATATCCCGAACGAAGATCCAACTTGGTGAAGTAAATTGATCCATGCAATTCATCCAGTAATTCATCAATGACAGGAATGGGGAACTTATCTTTAATAGTGAGCTTGTTGAGCTCCCTATAATCTGGACACATGCGCCATGATCCATCCTTCTTGTGCACCAATACTACTGGAGCTAAGAAAGAACTTTGACTCGGTTGAATTATACCAGCCTCTAGCATTTCTGCAACCATACGTTCAATTTCACTTTTTTGGACATATGGATATCTGTACGGCCTGATGTTTGGAGGAACACTTCCTGGAATCAGATGAATAGCATGATCATGATCACGCATAGGTGGGAGACCTTTGGGAGTCTCAAATACCTTGGAATGATTGTCCAGGACTTTTTGGAGATCTGGAGAAATAGATGATTCCAATGTGGAAACATCTAGCGAACATAATTGTGCAATTACACCTCTTTGCTCCTTTTTTAGAAGCTTTGTCATGCCATTAGAGCTGATTATCTTTCCTGGTTTCCCTGCAATACCCCTTAATTCAACTTCCTTTCCTTCCACAGAAAATTTCATGAAAATTTCTTGAAAATTAAAAGCTATTGTACCCAAGGATTGTAGCCATTGGACTCCTAGTACAACATCAGCACCTCCCATTGGAATGGAAAGCATTGGGCTAGTCAATACATATTCTCCCATGGATAGCTTGATATTATGGCACTTTCCAGAACAATTTATTGTTCCTCCATTTGCAATCATCACTTGACACTCTGGTGCTGGATATAGGAAGCAATTCAATTCTTTTGCTACCCTACAATGAATAAAATTGTGGGTGCTTCCTGAATCAATCAACACTATTACCTTTTTCTTCTTGATTTGTCCTTCTATCTTGATGGTTTGAGGAGTGGTAATTCCCGCCAATGCATTACAAGATATGGTCGGATTTATTTGTTCTTCATCTAGGCTTTGTTCCTAGAATATATCCTCTTCTTTTGACCTTTCTTGCTCCTTTTCTTCTTCCTCTTCACAATCTATGTAGAATAATTTCTTCTCAGCACACTTATGACCTTTTGTGTATTTGCTATCACAATTGTAACAAAGCCCTTTTGCTCTTTTTTCTTCCAATTTTTGTGGTGTCAACCTTGTAAGTTGTGGAAGACTATGGGCAACAACACTTCCGTCTTTATAGTTGTGAATGGTATGCTTCCTAGTTGCCATAATTTTGCTTTCCATTTTTCTTGCTAACCTGAATGCCTTTTCTAATGAATCAGGTTCCCAAAGGCGCACATCATGTTGGATATTATCCTTTAAAGACCCTATGAACACATCAATCCTATGCTCCTCTGGAATATCTTTTACCCTTATGTTCAATTTTTGGAACTCCTCAATGTGCTCCATTATTGAACCCTTTTGTTTGAGACTTATCAATTGGCTAAAAAAAGTGTTGCTTTTTGTATCCTCATAATGTGCTATCAATTCTTCCGTAAAAATTGCCCAAGTGATAAACTGTTTATGAGAACAAAGCCATTGATACCATACAAACTGATTTGGTTCCAAATATAAAGTTGCCATACGTACCTTTTGTGTGTTTTGCACATTATTGAGATCGAAGAATTGCTCCATCTGTAATATCCATGTGGCGGGATCCTTGCCATCAAACTTCCTCATATCGATTTTTGGAACATGGTGAGTCTTCGATCCAAAATTAGAGTCTATGGAATCATGATTAACATTTCTTTTGTTCTCATCATGAGTTTCCTTTAGTACTCTTTCACCCTTAGTGACTATTTCTTGTAGCAACTTATCCATCTTATCATCCATGCCATGAATTTTAGCGTCCATGCCATTCACCTTAGCTTCCATGCCATCCATCTTAGCTTCTACACCTTTCTTTAAACCATCCATCTTAGCTTCTACATCTTTCCTTAAACCATCCATTTTAGATTTTGTTGCTTTTTGTGCAAGTGACACTCGTTGCACTTGTTCTTGTAATTTTGATATATCATATAGCATTTCTTCTTCTTCTTCATGAGTCATGCTAGAGCTTTCAGGCTCTTTACAAGGTGTTTGCATTTTCTTTCCTCGGGGCATCAGTTACCGATAATAATTCTCTAATATGCCCTTTGAATTCCTTCAAAATAAATTTTCAAACCAAGCTTAAGCAAAAATTAAAGAAAATCTACACACCTTTTTTCACTTTGTAGGAGCTCGATATTGCCTCCGATGTATCTCTGTACTTTCTGATTATCTAGTTCTGAATTTGTGACCTGTACTAGTCCTCTGTGTCCTCTTTCCAATGCCATGAGTCTGACCCAAATTGGATTCTCCAAGGAAGAGTTATGCGAAATCTCCCACAATGAATTGATTATAGACTAGTTCAGTAGAGTGAACTTGTACGACGTGCCACGTGTCACTGTTTCAACCTTTGACTCTGAAAAATATATAAAAGAAAACTACAGTCCGTCCTCTTTCTGTACCTTCTTACGAAATTTCAATCCGATGCTCAGAAAGAAAGTTATGACGATTTTCCCCAGGTCACCTGTTTTGAGTGTAATTCAGGAGTCTGCAAAAAGACCAACTTCCTCAGATCATATCTCCGAAAATATCGCGCGAAAAACTCTGTTTGGAGCAGTGAAACCCTAGAATCCAAAGCTCTGATACCAAATGTTATGAAACCAGCTCAAGAAAAGATAGAAAAGAAAGATCAACGCCTTAGAATTCAGCCTCTTCGAGGGGGCAACCTCCTTTACATTACATAAATGAACAATTCTTGGATGATACAAATGACAAAACCTCCTTTCTATATATAGGAGTCTAAGGAGTCACAATATAATCCAGCTGACCTAACAATAATAATATAAAGCCACAAAAATAATAATAGAGGGATTCTATGGGGCACAGAAATAACAATATGTGGGTAATAGGGGCACAACAATATAAATAAGGGGTATAACTACAATAGTAATGGGGTAATCACTAGTATTATAGGGACCCAACATTCTTGTTTGATTTTAAGATTTTATAAGAAACACACATGAATATTTCATAACATAAAGAGAATACAATGTTTAAACATGAGAAAATGATACTTATTTGTTCCAAATGTGCACAAGAATCGAGTGAAATGTCCTCAGCTTTATTTCATAATCTAGTCAACCAATCCAATCTTGAGTACAATAGCTCCTTAGCTTACAAAAAAATGTCTCTAGAAATTCTTTTTAATCCACCCTAATTACTTCAACTTGTGAAGTATTTATACAAAATTTGATACAAAATTTCTCATAACTATATGAGAATTAATCTAGGAAACAAAAAATATCTTCAACATGAAGATAAAGATAGATGGAAATCCGTTTGCTTGCTGTCCCTTTATTTGTGAATGTGCTAGTTGCTAGAATTCGGATTTGGCTCTTGCAGTTGCCTTGGTAGTTATGTGCTGGATTCACTCTTATCTTTAAACGACTGATACTCTTTACTTGTGCTTATTAATCTTTGATTACCTGTTTTCACTTGGCAGTTATCATTACCCTCTAGATTTACTATAGTAACTTATAGTAAATCTGTAAAACTAGTCCACCATTCACTATCTGGTAATTTTATTCTGATCATTTTTCTACAAAATTCATCAGCTTCTGTATATTTGGCAAAATTGGGTTTGTTGGTGAACAAGTGCTTGATTTCATGTTCTATGTAGAACAGATTCTCCAGGCCATCATAAAGTACCTTTCCTGTAGGTAATGCTTTTACTCCTGAAGAACTGGCTTGGCTCTTGGATTGTTTGTGTAGTCTTTCAATATAATCTTCTAGCGTCATTAATTTGTCATGTATGACCAGAGGACTAGGAAGTCCTCTTTCTCTCAAAATTCCATATTTTAACATGAAATTGTCGATGTCTGCTTGAATTCTTTGACATCTTCTCTCCAAATTAAGCATCAGGTTCCTTTTAGTAAGAACCTTATTTATCTCAAAAATAATTTCTATTATATCCTGAATTTCTAATTCATCCAACTGGTACTTATTTCTACTGTTCAAAAAATCTATTAACTGATTTGCTTCTTTAGGCTTGTCTCCCACTTCTTCTTTTGTCTTTTGTATGGCTTCCATGGTTGTTTTGACTAATTCAGTTTGCTAAAAAATAACCTGAATGGACAACCAAATATCATTGATGGAATCAATGATATCGGTCCACAATATATCCTTGATATCTCCCAATGGCTTTTCTAGTGTCAAATACTTTTCAAGGATTCTTATTCTTTCCACCATCCTTTGGTTTTTTCGTGCTTCTTCTTTATTCTGAATTTGTGCAAGTTCACAACTTGTTTCCAAACTTATCACTTGGTCTTTGAGCTTCTTTAGTTCTGTGGCCTAGATGCTCATTTGTTCCATAGCCTTAACCAATTCATGTGTTCTTTCTGTTGTTGTCCCTGTACTGGTTGATGTACCTGTGGCTGAAGTAGTACCTGCTATTGGCAATGCTGTTAATGTTGGTCATTGGTGCCAAGAACGCTGCTAGGGTGGAGGGTACTGCTATGGAAACTGTAGGTATTACAGTTTGAGGAGCGATGGCCAGCTCACTCTGCTTAGACCGTATCACATTCTCCAATTCTTTCTCAGTTTCTTTTAATTGATAATTCAACTTAAGGACTAGGTCCATATGTTCTTCCTCCTTTTCTTTTTCTATAACTTCAGCAGTTTGAGGATGGTGAAGAGGAGGGATCTTGAGCTGCTTCTTCAGTGCAACTATGTCATCATTTTTCTTCTTTATTAATGGCTCTACTGCTTTGACATCCTTGGGATCATGTCCCAGCTCTATGATTAAGTCCTCCAAAGTCTTTATTCTAGTGTCTTTGGCATGAGAAGAGGCCTTTTCCAATTGAAGCTGTGCAAATATGTTACTCAATGATTTCTGTAGTTCATGAGTTGTGATTGCTTTGTTGGTCAATGTAGAGTAGACCATTTCACCTGTTTGTTAATGCAGCTCTATTTGGTCAATAGGATGAATATCTTTTGCCAAAACTTCAAAATAAGTTTTCAAATAGTCAGCCATTGATCTTGGTTGTTGCATAGTTGGCTTAAGAAAGATCATCTGCATTTTGCCTTCTTTTATATCAAAGGCTGAGATCAACCTTCTCTGATTGGTTGGAGCCATTCTGAGATAATGAGCATAGGTTTGAACCTTTAGTTTCTCATTTCTTGCTTTGATTTCTTTATACTTTTCTTTGATATCCCGACTCTGACCAGAAGGAGCCCTGAAGGAAGATACCTCTATGCTCTATTGCCTTTCTAACACTTGGAACTATGAGGTATATGGTGTACCTCCTAAAGGGATAGTATGCTCACTATCAGTTCTTTTTTCCACTGTGTTTCCTGTTGTTTCCTCGGTATATTCCTGTTCAGAAAATGGATTTAACCTTTGCCTCTTAGCGTAGGTTTGATTAACATGTATGGTGGAAGGAGTGGCCTCCTCTCTGTCTCTTTTTGGATTTCTTTCCTCATTTAGAGTAGTCTGCAAAATGGGGGGATTGCTCATATTATGTTCTGTTTGATTGAGCTCCTCTGAAATCTCAGGTAGCTCTGAATCTTCTACCTACTCTGATGATCCTGGTTGGCCTAATGGCCTTGCTTGCTCCGAAGTCTGTCCACTGTGTTCCTATGATTGCCTTTGAGATTGATTTTCTCCAGGCACCTGTACAAATAAATATTTATCAACCCTCCTTTCTAAATCCATCAATACATTGTCAACTGCAACCTATGTACTATCTTGATCTACTAATGTGTTTTCCATCCATTCAGATTGATTGGGATACTATTCAATTTCTGGGAACCTATCGTGGATGTAAGGAGATAGCTTATTTTCCTACCTCCTATTACAAATAAAGCTGTGGGGATCATAGGTCCATATGAAACTTTGTTTTAATCTCAACCTTTGGAGGATTTCATCCACCTCCTTTCCTACTTCTCTACTGTTACAAATGAATGGGCCAATATGATCTTTGATTATTAGTTGGGCCTTCTTCTTGGTTTTAACAAAATGAATCTCATCAGAATTGATCATTTGCCTGTAGTACTCTAGAGCAAATAATCTCATGGGGAGATACCTTCGCATTTTGTAAGGTGGCAACTCACATCCATAGATTCTGATTTTTGTATGGTTTTGGTACAAGTACCAATCCCATACTTTGTATTGCTTTGACAATTGCAAGACCCTCTTGATGTCTACATTAAGCTTGGGTGGAGGGCTTCCTTGCAGCATGGTTATCACAAGATAAACAAAGAGGTCTATGAAGTCTGTGTAGGAGTATTGAGAATCAAACTGATGAATTAGAGAAGTCTAGAAAATCACTGATCTAGGGTTTCCTTTAGTATTGAGTTTTTGGAGGGCCACTAGAAACCTATTAGCTTGATAGTACAAGAATAAATGGTACAAAACTGAGGAATATTTGAACACCCTTTCATTGTCCAACCTCATAAATTGATCATGCATTCTATCAGCAATAAACTTTGCATAGTCAAATATGATGGCTGGTGGTTGGCCAAGAGAATAGATTGACAGGATGGATATTATGATCTCATCGACGAATTCACTAGTGGTGCATCCTAGTATACTAGATATCATATCTATAATATCTCAACCAAGGTTGGAAAATATAGTCCATATATAAGGAGGAGGGTCCTTTGGGATGTATTGCTCTTCTCTGATGAAAATCTGGAATAACTGGGCCAATCTGGTTGAAGTGAGTGTAGGATATCTGTTTAACATGTCTTCAATGGAGAGAGGAGTTAGGTTTTGGCTTGGCTGCAATTGAAGCATCTGGTTAATGGATTCAGCAGTGATAGTAAACAGAACAGACTGGTCAAGAGCTCTTACTACCCTTTGGATAGGGTCGTAGTTCATGTGGTAGTAATGTACAATTTTTGGGAACACATGCACCCTAGGGAATTGGTATTTAGGTAACCCTGATTCCCAAAGTCCAATGGAGTCAGCATGGTTTAGGTACTGGTCTCTATACTTGCAGAAGAGTTTCAGGGGGGATTTTGAGACTAATGTGTCTTTTATTTGGAAATATTTGTCCGCAAGTGGAAGGTGGTCTAAATCTCTGTGGGGAGTAGTAATGGGCATAACATTTAGTGCAATTGGGGCTTCCATCTTTGGTTCTTGTGGATTCAAAGATGGGGGCAAAAGATTTCAGGTAAATTGAACATAATTGGTCTATTTCAGAGTGTTTTAGGACTATCAGACAACTTAGCTTACTAAATTACTTAAGTTTTAAAGCAATTTAGCTCAGGTTAGGCATGAAAATAGGGTTTCTCAGTCGAAAATAGGATAAATACCTGGTTTCAGTTGTTTGAACAGTAAAATGGTGGTTGTGCACTGTTTGCAGGAAGCGCACAGGTCTGCACAGTGGTTTGGAGTTCAGCGGCTGTGGAAGGTTGACGGTTGGTAGCAGGTTGACAACTCGAACTATTATGTGTTTGCATGGAGAACAAAAGGTTCTTTTCTTGGTTAAAAAACAGAAACAATGACTATTTTTGGTTTATCTGCAAAGTCAATGATTTTGGCAGGTATAATGGAAAATGATAGCTGGCGCCAATCGACGGAGGTGACATTTTGTCGTGTAGTGGAGGCGGTAAGCGAAATCTATCGCACCACTTTTCAAGACTTAGCAGTGTTGGGAGAGGTTCGCCCGATGCCATTTATCGAGCGACACATAGCAGTGGGGTGAATAGTAAAACCGCTCACATCAGGCAGGTAAAGGTTGGCATCGGAGGTTGCCCAATATGAGCGATAGCCGTTAGATCTAAAGGGGTTAGATCATATAGTGATCGAGAGTGTAATTTGATCAGGGAGTTAAGGGAGGAGCCCGGCGTGATTTTAATTGCAGGTTAGGGCGGCTTAATGATGTCGTGGGCGATATGATTGGAGGAAGGTTATTAATTAATCACTGTTTAATTAATTAATCCTTTTTGGTGTGGCAGGGGTTATGGCTCTTAATTAGTCATGGATCAACTAATTAATCCATTTAATTATTTACTATTTATGGTTTATATTTCAAACCATCGGGGCAGGATATTTAACATATGAGTTTTTAATTAAATATACGGGAAAGGGGTGTATTTTCGGGAATTAAATATAATAAAAATTAAAGTTAATATGAAATGGAAATTAAAACAAATTGTGCTAAGTATAATGTCTTGACACATTAGTTTATGCATTTAAATTTACACATCTTAACTTAGGCTTAATGCTATTTTATGGGTTTTATGTAAACAAAGGGGGTTTTAGGTAAGGCTTATTACTTTCCCTAGGTGAATGGTAATTTCACCTTAGGAAAGGGATTTTTAGGTGAGATGAATGTTTATGGAGGGAGTGAATGTTTGCAAGGGGGTTGAAGTAATTAACCCTTATAAGCTATTGGGCCGAGGGTCCGGTCCCTCCAGAAGTAAGAGAAATGCTTTGAACCCCTTTAACTTAAGGTTTTATGTACTTTGATTTTTGTTTGTGGGAAATTAGTGAAGAAGTAAAATGAAAGGGGGGAAATTAATCACTTGACATTGTAACTATTCCATTATCATTTATACTTTAGTAAATTGATGATGAAAGTAAATGATATGATTTTATCCAATAAATCACCATAATTCTGCAACCATTCCCCTACTTACCCACCTACTCATCCTACCATTTTTTCTACTTTTTATTAGGGTGCACTTAAACTGGCAAACCCTTATCAAACTTTTCTTTTCTTTGACAACAGAAATCTATTTAAGTCTATCCTTATTACATCCAAGGGCTCAAATTAAACTATTGAGCTCCTTATTTATTTACTCTAGCTATCTACTTATCTGCCAAGATTGAACAGTTTGGTCAGATTTTATTCTCTATCTCTAAGCTAAATTGAAAACATAGAGTAACCAAGATTAAACTGTTTGGTTACCATGGATTGTGGCATAAAACAATTTTCACACAATCATTATTGTGCAAAAAGTAAAATAGTAGTGGCATTTGGACTTGCACACTTTCATGGTCTTTTTCTTTTTCCTTGGGGTTCATTTTCATCTTTTCTTTTTGACCTTTTTTCATTCTTTTTGTCCTTTGATTTTTCTTTTAGGACATACCCTCTTTACATTTTTTAATTTTTTTGATTTTTTGAATATGGAAAACATTTGCAGCAAGCAAAGGTATGTACATATTACAGTTTTGACCTCATCCATTCAAAAATTATGACACCTATTGGTATAGGAACATAATAGTGGCTCCACTTGGGGATGGAATTTCCTGGTGAAATGTCAAGAACTAGTAGATCAATGGCCTTCTGAATTTCTGTGATTTTACTCTGCAACTTTCCTTTTACCTTGCTGCTTTATTGATATTTACTGATAGTACAACTTTTGAAGCTTAGGGCCTTCTCTTCGGGCTTCAACTCCAAAGTTTACCATCCAATCCACAGTGAACTTTATGAAGGATATAGTATATACAAGGGATTACTGAAATTAGTGACTGGGATCTATATAGTGCTTAAGCATTCGACCATTGACTAGTCCTCCTTCTATTTCTGCACCATCCAATTCTTTAAGGAAATATGCGTTATTGCCTCTGAAAGCATAAATAATGTAAGGACCTTTCCACAAGAAGTCAAACTTCCCATGTTTCCCTTTATCTTCCCTTCTTGAGTCCCATTTCAATAATTTGTCTCTTAGATATAAATCTTCTGCCTTGGTTCTTTTATCAAATGCTTTCTTAATTTTCTCTTGCACCACTTGGGATCTGATGTAGACTTGTTCTCTGGTTTGTTGCAAATGAATAGTCTAGTTGATCCTTCTTTGAATGTCATTGGGCTTGACCTGTGCTTCTTGGAGTAATTTCATCACTGGAGTTCCCAAAGAAGATGGGAAGACAACCTCCATTCCATAGACTAGCTGATAGGGACTAGTGCCAATAGATTTCTTTGTGGTCAGTCTGTCTGCCCACAAAGCATTCACTAGTTTTTTATTCCAGGTCTTATTATTGTCTTCCAATAATTTTTTGATAATATTCATTTGGCTTTTATTGGATGATTCTACAAGTCCATTTCCCTGGGGATAGTAGGCTGTGGAATGGCCAAGGGTTATGTGATACTTGTTGCAAAAATCAATCATCCTTTTTTATTTAAAGGCTACAGCATTGTTTGTGATGATTTTAGTGGGACAACCGAATCTGGACATAATGTTGGCCTCAAGAAAACCTATCATGACAATATTGGTGGCTTGTCTAGATTGTATGGCTTCTATCCATTTTGTAAAATAATCTGTAGTAGTTAAGATCCATCTATGCTGGGCAGAGGAAGGGGGATGAATTTCACCAATGAAGTCAAGACCCCATTGTTGAAATGGTGTTTCAGTTGATATAGGTTTCAAAGGTAATGGTAGTGATTTTCTTTTTCCTTCAAAAAATTGACATTTGTGACAGGAGGTTACAATATTTTTGACATCAACAAACAGAGTGGGCTAGTAAAAACCAGCCCTCAAGATCTTATCAGCTGTTGTTTTCCAATAGAGATGTCCCCCACAGTCACCTGCATGAAACTCTTGCAAAATTTTATCAGATTCCTCTTTTAATAAACAATTCAAAAATATGCCTTCATGATTTTTCCAAAATAAGGCATTATCAATTATGCAAAACTTTGAAGATTTCATCTTTAAAAGCCTACTTTTAGTTCTGGATAGCTTTGGAGGAGCTTGAAGGTTTTGTAGAACATATATTATGTCAGTGTACCATGGTGAATCTATAAAGGCCTAGATGATCTGTGGAGTCGCCATCTCCTCCTCATTATCCAGTTTTGTAATGAAGTTTATGTCTAGGGCGTGATAATTTGATTCAGCCATGAGCTTAGCCAAACCTTGGCCTTTGATCAATTTTGTAGGTCTAATTTCTAAATCATACTCTAGTATTGTAGGTATCCACCTTCCTCCTTTTCCATCAGGTCCATTCTGAGTTAAAATGTCTTTAACCACAACACTGGGAACATAAGCTACTATATGGGAGTACAAAATATAAACTTTGAAATCTTTTATGGCTTTAACCAGAGAAAAAGCCTGTTTCTCCATTATGTTATACTTTAAAGGTGCATCTCTCAAAGCTTTACTGAAGAAGGTTATTGGCTATTCAAAACCCTGATCATTTTTCTGCAAAAGGACTGCAACAATGGTGTGTTCTGAAGCAAAAGAAAATATGATAAATTCCCTATCAAACTTTGGAATGATGAGAACTGACGTTTGTGTTAAGGATAACTTTATATCTTCAAATGAATTTTTAGCCTCTAGAGTTTGTTTAATAGTCGAATCTTTCTTTAACATGTTGTTTAGTAATCTAATTAACTCAGCTAAAATAGAGATAAACCTCCTCAAAAAGTTTATCTTTCCTAGAAATGCTTGAAGTTCTTTGGTATTCCTGGGATGTGGTATCTGCAAAATAGCTTATATTCTTATTGGGTCAATCTTGATACCATCTTTGGAGATAATGTGGCCTAATAATTTCCCTTATTCCAACCCAAATAAATATTTTTTAGGATTCAGAGAAATTCCATATTTCCTGGATTTAATAAAGACCGCCTAAGATGATCCAGGTGTTGTTGATCTGATTTAGAGAAGACTGTGAGGTCATCAAGGTAAATTACTTGGAAGTCATGGATTTCTTTGGAAAAGGCTATGTCCATTGCTCTTTGAAAGGTGCCCCCTACATTTCTTAACCAAAATGGCATTTTCACATACATGAAAGTGCCCCATGGAGTAGTGAATGCAGTCTTTGCCTGATCATCTGGGTGGACCAGGATTTGGTTATAACCAGATAACCCATCTAGCAGTGAGATCCTGGAGGAACATACTACCCTTTGTAGTATCTGATCCATTTTCCGAAGAGGATAGTTATCATTAAGTGAAACTTTATTCAGATTCCTAAGATCAACACACAACCTAATTTCACCTGTTTTCTTTCTAGTGGGTACCAAATTGGAAACCCAGTCTGAGAACCTAATAGGTGCAATAATCCCAGCTTCATACATTCTTTTGATCTATTTTTCAATAGAAGGCAGTAGAATAGGGTTAATTCTTCTAAGCTTCTGTCTAAAGGGCTTTTGATATTCTTTTAAGGGAATAGTGTGTTGTATTATGCTAGTATCATACAATTTCAGGTCCTCATAACTCCAGGAAAAAACATCCTGGAATTCTTTATTAGTTCCATATATTTCAGTTTTTCATTGGGAGGTAATGATTTTGACAACTTTATTAGTTTGGGATTCTCTTTAGATCCTATATTACATTCCTCAATGTCTGATTTCAAGGGTTCCATTTTAGGCTTTTTAGGAATATCGTTTGAGTCAAATAAGTCCTCCAAAGGAGTTAATCCTTTCGGTAAAAAATTGTCTTTGAGGTTTATGACTTCAGTTTCATCATCAATGACTTCATCAATTTCCATCTGTTTTAGGTTTCGAATATCTGCTTTAGCAAACCTTGTAGGGTGAATACTATCTATTTGATCATCTTCTAGTTTGTTAATTTCTACTTCGTCAGAGCAATCCAAATCTACTGCTATGTCAGTGTCTATGTTAGTATTTACAAATTCATTATCTAAAGTTAAAAAATTGTTAATTTGCTGATCATTCTCAAATACTTGCCAGTTCTTTAAATTGTCAGGAATGGAAGGTCTGTGCCTAACCTCAGCAGTGTACTGATGGTTGGGCTGAAAGGGAAGCTTACAAGTACTAGAAAACATGGCTAAGCTATGAGCCTGCATGTTGTGTTTTCTTGGAATGACAACAAGTTTTGTTTCTAAAAAGGTATTTAGTATCTCTATGGTTGTTCCTCTATAAAATCCTAATCTAGGATCCCTAGTCATATACACGGCATTAATTTGTTTAATCACTAACTCAGAATCTCCCATGATAGAGACTCTAATGGCTCCTAACTTTTTAACAAGTTTCAGACCTAACAGAAGTGCTTCATATTCGACCATATTGTTTGTACATTTAAAGTTCAACCTGTATGCATGACCTTCTGAATAATCGTTTTCTAAGTTGTAAATCCATACACCTGCTCCTGCACCTAATTTGTTGACTGACCCATCAAATTCAAGATGCCACAGGATTTCATGCTCATAATTTTCATCTGGGGTAGTGGAATCCTTCTTGATTGGGGTATCTAGATCATCTTTCTTATCTGATGTTTCATGAATTTGGACATTTTGATTTCCCTTTAATACTGCAATTTCTTTTGGTTCTGCTGTTATACTACTTGAAGAATCTTCTTGATTATTTTCATCATTATAAAGTATGAAGGAATCAATATGAGAATGTACTGAATATATGGGAAAATTATGAGGCCTCTCCTAGTAACTCACTACATACTTCATCAAAGTCTCTCTATATAGCTTTTTGGGGTGTCCAAAACCTGATATGGTAGCATAGGAAATGTCCAGTTGAAGATATCCCTGGAGTTTGGCGCCCCAAGATCTAGATAATAGCATACCACACTTGGGTGGTATGCCAGCAACAACTATGTCCATAAGTATGGTCTTGGCAGGGTATTGAACTAGGGAGACACACAAATATTTTATGGGACCTAAGCATTTGACTTGGCTTGAATCAAAGAAAAAGAGATCCTTATAAGGTCTATTGATATCCAAGTTAAGCTTTTCCATTACAGACTTAGGCATGAGATTATGTGAGGCCCCAGAGTCAAGCATGGCATTATGTAGGATTTTATCATGGATGTTAAAGCTGATGTAGAAGGGTGGTACCCCTCCTTCAACTAGCTTACCATTGACATCTGGTCTAATAATTAACTCAAGTTGGTCATCAAATAGATTCACAGAGTCTTCATTTTCAACGAAGTTCAGAGATTTAATAAATTGAGATCTGTAAGTTTCATGTTTACCCAACCTTGTCAAAGGCACTGAAATTTTGAGTTTGGCCACCTCTGCTCCCAAATTGAAAGGAAGAGGAGATTTATCTATTTGAATATTTAGGATTTTAGAGCCAAAGTTCTGAGTAGTATGTTTTTATTTTTCATTGTTAAGAGTGGTTTTATCCGGATTTTCTAATATGTTTTCTGGAGGTTGTTCCATTGTTCCTTTGAGGGGGACTGAAGTGGAAGGTTGCTCATTAGAAGGCTAGTTATCTGTTACATCTTCAATGATGGGACTAGGAGGATTTTGATGTGGTTTAGAAAGGATTTGTAAGGTTTTTGTAACTTGAGGATTCTGATTTGTAGCTTTTACCTTCTTATGTTGGTTAGGTATTACTTTCTTATTCTAATCAGAAACATCAGTGTTCTTCTTACTTCTCAAGTTGTACTGTTTATGAACTTTGAAAATAGAAAAGTCATACCCTTTCTTATAGTCGAAAGATTCTCTTGTTTGAGTTTGTAGTTGTTGAAGCATGTATAATTCTTGATCATCCTGAGTTAGAAAAATAGTTTCTTCATTATCTAAACCCATAAGGTTGATCTGAGTGTCTATCTCAGGGTCTTCTTAGTGGGAAGTCTCAACATAATTTTCTTGGAAAGGTGGTCTAATGTTCTGCTTAGGACCATTTTTACTGTGTTTTAGTTCTTGTTTTTCCTAAAGTTTGGATTCATTACTGCATTAGCCTGTTGATTATCCCAGTGAGGTTTTCTTTCAATGACTTCTATTCTATCCATCAAACTTTCCATTCCTTTAGCTAAAGCATCCATTTTCTAATCAAAGGGTGAAGTTTCATCTTTCAAAGGTGTTCTTCTCTCATTTCTAACTGTAACCCTTTTGGACAGCAGATTAGCTTCTACGCTAACATCTACACTTTGCATATCTTCAAGTGTGGGGGGATTCCTTTCTCTAAGTTGAAAAGCCATATATGTGTCAAATCCGCCTGGAAATTTAATCAGGGCTAAACTAGGTGGAGGCCTAAGATCAAGAGGGATTGCATTGTACACATTGTTAAACCTGCTATAGTAGTCTTGAACAGTTTCGTTTGGTCCCCTTTTAAGGTTTTCATATTCAGATAGAATTTGAAGGGGGTTCTTCTTTTTCTCCCACCTATTTCAGAACTGTTGATAAAGGACTTCTAAACTATTTATGCTCTAAGGGGCAAAGATCTAAACCATGTTCTCACTTCTCCAGCTAAGCTTTGAACAAATATTCTCATTTTGACATCTCCTATGTCAATCTCGTGCAGTTCAAAATAATCTTTCATTTTCTTAGTGTGTTGTTGTGTTGTGTATGTTCCAGTGCCATCGAATGAGGTAATTTTACTTTGGTAATCTGTTGGAAAGACACCTTGAGGTGCAGGCATTATGAGGGAAGCATATCTGAGTGCCATGGCTTTGAGTTGCACAGGATTGAGAGCAAGAGTTGGGGTAATTGGAGGATTTGGGACAACAACGAGAGTTGGTATAACAGGGTTAATGGGTGTTTGAAGGGTAGTGATGGGCTGTTGAGGGATTAAAGGTATGAATGGAGATGAGGTTGAGGGATGATCTTCAGAAGTGTGGGGAAATGATGGTGAGCTAAAAAATGTTGAGGTTGTTTTAGAAAGTTCAAGGAGTCTATCAGTGGTAAGGGATGACTGAGGGGAGTTTAGTAGATTTTGATCAATTAACAAGTTGGCTCGTTGGATTTCAAGTTCTCTAATGAATTTTGGATCTGGGACTAGGTCCAACAGTTCACTATCAGACATGGTTCTGAACAGAGAGAGACAATAATACTCATCAAAAGGGATGTCTACAAGGAATAACCACTCATTAGGGCATGAATTGGATCTAAAAACAGGTCTAGGGTTTACTGAAATTTCCAATCTTCTGATTATTCTCGGAATAAGGTTGGGATTTTCAAATACAGGGGGAGGATTTGGATCAGGGTTAGCCCTGGTATAATGAGTTCTCCCTAAAGCCAGATTTCAAGCTTTTTATGATTGTTTTAAATTTTTATGAACTTTTGAAAATAACTTCTAATAACCCTTTAAGATGCTTAAAAATAAAAATTTGAATTCCTCAAAGGTATACTAAAACTGATGGTTTTGAATCCCAGTATGGTCGCCACTATGTTATCACTCATGTTTTTTCCTTAGAAGTTATTGAAGAAGGAATGGCCCGAGGTAACCACAAACCTAAACTTTTAGACTCGGGTTCTAATCAACCTAAGTCTAGAGAGGGCTCTCTCTTTATGATTTAACTTTGTTTGAATATGATTTCAGGCTAGTTCTTAATGTTTAGGGTTTTGTTTTGATTGGGTGGTGGAATTAAGAAGACAAATGGGAAAAGCAAATATTTAGGCCATTGGGCTATGGAGTCAATCAAGAAAATCTTAACTGGATTTGATCTATTACTAAGGTAAGAGTCCACAAGGCAGGCTAGCACAACAAGAACAAATTTGCAGGTTTCAATGGATGGTAGTCCTAACTAGGGCTAAGGGCAATGAAGGATCCTTAACAGGGATTAAGATGAGGAAAGGGAGTATGGCCAGTAGCAAAGGGAAATTAAGAATCCTGTAGTATGGGTCAAAAGGGGGATAAACTATGAAAGTAAGGAGGCAGTTAAGAATCTCCAGACCAAGGCAGTTTAGAAAAAAACATGAATAAAGCAAACAGTTAAAAAAGAGAACACTTAAGCTAATTCTGATTATATGTTTCTTGTTTGCTTTTAATATTTTATAAGAAACACACATGAATATTTCGTAACTTAAAGAGAATACAATATTTAAACATGAGAAAATGATACTTATTTGTTCCAAATGTGCACAAGAATCGAGTGAAATGTCCTCAGCGTTATTTCATAATACAGTAAACCAGTCTAGTCTTGAGTACAATAGCTCCTTAGCTTACAACAAAATGTCTCCAGAAATGCTTTTTAATCCACCCTAATTACTTCGACTTGTGAAGTATTTATACAAAATTTGATACAAAATATCTCATAACTATATGAGAATTAATCTAGGAAACAAAAAATATCTTCAACATGAAGATAGAGGCAAATGGAAATCCGTTTTCTTGTTGTCCCTTTATTTGTGAATGTGCTGGCTGCTGGAATTCAGATTTGGCTCTTGCAGTTGCCTTGGTAGTTATTTGATGGATTCACTCTTATATTTAACCTACTGATACTCTTTAACAGTGTTGATTAATCTTGGATTACCTGTTTTCACGTGGCAGCTATCATTACCCTCTAGATTTACTATATTAACTTATAGTAAATCTGTAAAACTGGTCCACCATTCATTAACTGGTAATTTTATTTTGATCATTTTCCTGTAGACTCCATCGGATTTTGTATATTTGGCAAAATTGGGTTTGTTGGTGAACAAGTGCTTGATTTCATGTTCTATGTAGAACAGATTCTCCAGGCCATCATAAATTACCTTTCCTATAGGTAATGCTTTTACTCCTGAAGAACTAGCTTGGCTCCTAGATTGTTTGTGCAGTCTTTCAATATAATTTTCCTGCGTCATTAATTTGTCATGTATGACCAGAGGACTAGGAATTCCTCCTTCTCTCAAAATGCCATATTTTAACATGAAACTATCGATGTCTGCTTGAATGCTTTGACATCTTTTCTCCAAATTAAGCATCAGGTTCCTTTTAGTAAGAACCTTTTTTGTCTCAATAATAGTTGTTGTTCTATCATGAATTTCTAATTCATCTAGCTGGTACATGTTTCTACTGTTCAAAAAATCTATTAACTGATTTTCTTCTTCAGGCTTATCTCCCAGTTCTTCCTTTGTCTTTTGTATGGCTTCCATGGTTGTTTTGACTAACTCAGTTTGCTAAAAAATAACCTGAATGGAAGACCAAATATCAATGATGGAATCAATGATATTGGTCCACAGTATATCCTTGATATCTCCCAATGGCTTTTCTAGTGTCAAATACTTTTCAAGGATTCTTATTCTTTCCACCATCCTTTGGTTTTTTCGTGCTTCTTCTTTATTTTGAATTTGTGCAAGTTCACAACTTGTTTCCAAACTTGTCACTTGGTCTCTGAGCTTCTTCAGTTTTGTGGCTTGGATGCTCATTTGTTCCATAGCCTTAACCAATTCATCTTTTCTTTCTGTTGTTGTCCCTGTACTGGTTGATGTACCTGTGGCTGAAGTAGTACCTGCTACTGCCAATGTTGTAACTCTTGGAATCGTTGGTGCCAAGGAAGCTGCCAGGGTGGAGGGTACTGCTGTGAAAACTGTAGGTATTACAGTCTGAGCAGCGGTGGCCAACTCACTCTGCTTATAATGTATCACATTCTCCAATTCTTTCTCAATTTATTTAATTGATCATTCAACTTAAGGACTAGGTCCATAAGTTCTTCCTCCTTTTGTTTTTCTATAACTTTAGCAGTTTGAGGATGGTGAAGAGGAGGGATCTTGAGCTGCTTCTTCAGTGCAGCTATGTCATCATTTTTCTTCTTTATTAATTTCTCTGCTGCTTTGACATCCTTGGGATCATGTCCCAGATCTATGATCAAGTCCTCCAAAGTCTTTATTCTGGTGTATTTGGCCTGAGAAGAGGCCTTTTCCAATTGAAGTTGTGCATATGTGTTACTCAATGAGTTCTAAAGTTGATGAGCTGTGATTGCTTTGTTGGTCAATGTAGAGTAGACCATTTCACCTGTTTGTTTATGCAACTCTATTTAGTCAGTAGGATGAATATCCTTTGCCAAAACTTCAAAATCAGTTTTCAAATAGTCAGCCATTGATCTTGGTTGTTTCACAGTTGGCTTAAGAAAGCTCATTTGCATTTTTCCTTCTTTTATATCAAAGGCTGACATCAGCCTTGTCTGATTGGTTGGAGCCATTATGAGATAATGAGCATAGGTTTGAACATTTAGTTTCTCATTTCTTGCTTTGATTTCTTTATACTTTTCTTTGATATCCTGGCTCTGACTAGAAGGAGCCCTGAAGCAAGATACCTCTGTGCTCTGTTGCCTTTCTAATGCCTGGAACTATGAGGTAGATGGTGTACCTCCTAAAGGGATAGTATGCTCACTATCAGTTCTGTCTACCACTGTGTTGCATGTTGTTTCCTCGGTATATTCTTGTTTAGAAAATGGATTTAACCTTTTCCTATTAGCATAGGTTTGATTAACAAGTATGGTGGAAGAAGTGGCCTCCTCCCTATCTCTTTTTGGATTTCTTTCCTCATTTATAAGAGTTTGCAAAATGGGGGGATTGCTCATATTATGTTCTGTTTGATTGAGCTCCTTTGAAATCTCAAGTAGCTCTGAATATTTTTCCTGCACTGATGATCCTAGTTGGCCTGATGGCCCTGCTTGCTTCAAAGTCTATCCACTATGTTCCTGTGAATACCTTTGAGATTGATTTTCTCTAGGTACATGTACAAATAAATCGTTATCAAGCCTCCTTTATAAATCCATCAATACATTGTCAACTGCAACATGTGTACTATCTTGATCTACTAATGTGTTTTCCATCCATTCAGATTGATTGGCATACTGTTCAATTTCTGGGATCCTATGGTGGATGTAAGGAGATAGCTTATTTTTCTACCTCCTATTACAAATAAAGCTATGGGGATCATAGGTCCATATGAAACTTTGTTTTAATCTCAACCTTTGGAGGATTTCATCTGCCTCCTTTCCTGATTCTCTACTGTTACTAATGAATGGGCCAAGATGATCTTTGATTCTTAGTTGGGCCTTCTTCTTGGTTTTAACAAAATGAATCTCATCAGAATTGATCATTTTCCTGTAGTACTCTAGAGCAAATAATCTCATGGGGAGATACCTTGGCATTTTGTAAGGTGGGAACTCACATCCATAGATTCTGATTTCTGTATGGTTTTGGTATAAGTACCAATCCCCTACTTTGTATTGCTTTGACAATTGCAAGACCCTCTTGATGTCTGCACTGATCCTAGGTGGATGTCTTCCTTGCAACATGGTTATCATAGGATAAACAAAGAGGTCTATGAAGTCAGTGTAGGAGTATTGAGAATCAAATTGATGAATTAGAGAAGTCTAGAAGATCACTGATTTGGGGTTTCCTTTAATATCGAGTTTTTGGAGGGCCACTGGAAACTTATCAGCTTGATAGTACAAGAATAAATGGTACAAAAATAAGGAATATTTGAACACCCTTTCATTATACACCCTCATAAATTGATCATCCATTCTATCAGCAATAAAATTTGCATAGTCAAATATGATGGCCGGTGGTTGGCCAAGAGAATAGATTGACATGATGGATATTATGATCTCATTGACGAATTCACTAGTGGTGCATCCTAGTATACTAGATATCATATCTATAATATCTCGATCAAGGTTGGAGAATATAGTCCATATATAAGGAGGAGGGTCCTTTGGGATGTATTGCTCTTCTTTGATGAAAATATGGAATAACTGGGCTAGTCTGGTTGAAGTGAGTGTAGGATATTTGTTCAACATGTCTCCAATGGAGAGAGGAGTTAGGTTTTGGCTTGGCTGCAATTGAAGCATCTAGTTAATGGATTCAACAGTGATAGTAAACAGAACGGACTGGTCAGGAGCTCTTACTACCCTTTGGATAGGGTCGTAGTTCATGTGGCAGTAATGTACAATTTCTGGGAACACATGCATAGTCGAGAACTAGTATTTAGGTAACCCTGATTCCCAAAGTCCAATGGAGTCAGCATGGTTCAGGTACTGGTCTATATACTTGTAGAAGAGTTTCAGGGGGGATTTTGAGACTGATGTGACTTTTATTTTGAAATCTTGTAGGAATTTACACAGTAAGTTCCTCAGACAGAACACCAAAAGGACACCGCTCACAACCAGATCGCAGATCAATACACCAGTATTTTGACGTGGTTAAAACCCTCAAAGAGGGAAACAGTCCACGGCCTGAGCCAACGCGGCCACTTCAGGTAATTTATTAATAAAATAATGAAAATTTACATATGTTTCTCTCATGCATGGATTACCCTACAAATGACCCTCCATGCGCTTTAAATAGAATTCATGGACCAATCGGGTGTCAAGCCACGGATCAAGTGTCGGTAATACCGAGGAGAGAATGAACCGTCAGATCACTACATATCGTGACCGTCGGATTGTAAGTTACAAAATGTACAACAGTAAAGAAACACACTTTACCTAACTCTACACTAGACCAAGTTGTACTTAACTATTTCCTATGTGTCGGAATATCCTAACATCCCCCCTTAAGAACAACTTGGGATAGGATTGAAGGATTTACAAATATGACACAATAGGAAAATGAAGGAGGCACTAGAGCCTATCCGCCCTTAGTGACAACTTCTTGAACTCCAACCAAAAATCGAAGTTTAGTGAACTTCGCCTATGTGAGAGCCTTTGTAAAGATGTCTGCCACTTGATCATCTGTTGAACAATATTGCACTTCAAGAACATGGTCATGAATGAGCTTTCTGATGAAGTGCATGTGCAGTTCAATGTGTTTGCTGCGCTGATGTTGGACTGGATCTTTGCATAGCTGAATGGCACTTTGATTATCACACCAAAGTGTAGTCGGATGCTCCTGCTGAAAGCCAAACTCTGACAGGATCTGACGAAGCCATAAGGCTTCCTTACTAGCTTCTACGACACCACGATACTCTGCTTCTGCTGATGAAAGAGAAATGGCAGCTTGTTTCTTACAAACCCATGTAATAGGTCCTGAACCAAGAGTGAACAGATAACCAGCAGTAGACTTCCGATCATCAGGGTCACCAGCCCAATCGGAATCAGTGAAACCAACAATAAAGGAGCTGCTTCGGCACTGTAATGAATCCCAAACTGAACTGTACCTCGAACATAACGAAGTATTCTTTTAGCTGCTTTCCAATGACTTTCATGGGGATTTTGCATGAACCGAGCAACAAGGCCAACAACAAAGGAAAGGTTAGGACGAGTATGGGTTAGATACAAAAGTTTTCCTACAAGTTGACGGTATAAGCTAGCATCAACTTCAGGAGAATTACAAGTGACTGAAAGTTTGACTCCAGACTGAAAGGGAGAAGGGGCTGGCTTACAGTCTTCCATGTGAAAATGACGTAGAATATCACAAGAATACTTGGACTGGGAAAGGGAAATACCCTCCTTGGATTGCAAGACTTGAAGACCGAGAAAATAGTGTAAGTGTCCTAAGTCTATCATTTCAAATTTCCTTTTAAGGCTAGACTTCACATGGTTTATAAGGTTGGGATCACTACCAGTAAGGATAAGATCATCAACATAAAGAACAAGGATGATAAGAGAGTTGCCCACTTTCTTGGTGTAGACAGTATTATCAGAATGACACCTAGAAAAGCCAGATTCTAAAAGAAAGCTATCCATTTTGGCATACCAAGCCTGAGGAGCTTGCTTGAGACCATAAAGGGATTTCTTAAGTCGACATACAAGGCTGGATTATGTTTGTATGAAGCCAATGGGTTGTTCCATATATATTTCTTCATGCAAGTCTCCATGCAAGAAGGCAGATTTAACATCCATCTGATGGACTTCCCATTTGAAAGAGGCAGCAAGGGAAAGAACAAGGCGGATAGAGTTCATTTTGGCAACAGGGGAGAAGGTTTCAGTGTAGTCAATGCCTTCAACCTGTGAAAAACCCTTAGCAACAAGACGAGCTTTATGTTTATCAACTTTCCCATCTGGTCCATACTTGGTTCTGTAAACCCATTTGCATCTAACAAGTTTTCGTCCCTTTGGTAGAGGAACAAGATCCCATGTATCATTTGACAACAATGAATGATATTCTTCATTCATAGCTTCTTCCCAATCTGGATGGCCTGAAGCTTCTGCAAAGGTGTCAGGATCATAATTTACTGGAGCTTGAGCCAGTAAAGAAGAGGCTCTCTCGAATTGAGAACGTGTGCGTCGCTGATCTGTAGGATCACCGACAAGATCACTTGCTGCATATCGAGTAGCACGAACCCATTTTGGAAGCACAAGAGCTAAAGGAGGATCCTGAGATGGTGGGGGAGGATTTTCATCCTCAGTTTCATCATCTTAAGAAGAAATGTTTTCAAAGGTAGAAGAGACAGGGAGAGGTGGCACATCCGCCGGATTAGGCTCGCAGGCCGATATATTTTCATCAAATTTTACATCTCTTCTAATGATAACATTTTTAGACTTAAATGGAATAAGTCTATAGCCTTTGAAATCTTCATAGTATCCAACAAAAGTACATTTTTCACTCTTAGGGTCTAAAGCTTTATGCTTTTCATCTGGAATATGGGCCCACGCTTCACTTCCAAAAACACGAAAGTGACTTACATCTGGTTTGATTGAGCTCCATGCTTCTTCTGGAGTGATATTCTTTAAAGCCTTAGTAGGAGTGCGATTTATTATGTAATTTTCACAGTTAATTGCTTCTTCCCAAAAACTAAGACCAAGTCCTTTAGATTGTAGCATACAATTAGCCATTTCCTTTAAGGTGCGATTCTTCCTTTCAGCTACACCATTTTGTTGTGGAGTATATGGAACAGTATGTTGCATTTGAATTCCATTCTCAGTGCAATAGTTGATGAATTTGTTTTTAACATATTCTCCGCCATTATCAGATCTTAACTTAAGAATTTGATGTCCAGATTGTTTTTCAACAAAGGCCTTGAAGGCCAAAAAAAAGTTAAATAATTCACTCTTTAGTTTTAAGAAGTATACCCAAGTGCGTCTGGAGAAATCATCAATGGAAGTTAAGAAATATTTGCAGCCAGAGAATGACACAACTGGGAGTGGACCACATAAATCACTATGCACAAGCTATAAAGGGGCTGAGGCGTGCCAAGAGGCACGTTTTTCAAAACTGTCCCGATGATGTTTTCTGAGTACACATCCGGAACAAACACCATCTCTGCAAGATACCATAGGAAGACCTGTCACCATATTTTCTTTACATAGATGCTGAAGGGAGCGATAGTTTAAGTGACCAAATCGCTCATGCCAAAGTTTGCTCACTTCATCGTTATGAGCAACAAATACTGACGAAAGATTTGATGACCCAAAGTTGTGAAACTTATACAACCTTTTAGAATCATCAGCAATGCCAGTAGCCAAAATCTGTTTAGGATCTCTTAAGTCCTTGATTACAACATCATGAGGTGAAAATTCAACGATTTTACCTTCACCTGAATGAGTTATCTGATATACAGATAGAAGGTTGCAGGATAAGGTTGAAACACATAATACATCATTAAACTGACCATTGTCTAGATGAACAATTCCAGTCCCTACAACATTAAGAGATCTATCATCACCAGCATATATCTTTTTGGTGTTACAATCATTTAAAGAAGAAAACATGGCTTTGTTTTTGGCCATGTGATAAGGGCCACTCATGAGAATGAGAAGAAGAAGGTACATTTAATGCATAGCCAGACCGAGATGCTTGACAACCACATGCAGAAAGTGCCATTCCTGAAGATGAAGTTGAAGTTGAAGATTGCCCCAAATGGATGTTATGCTTCTTCATTGCTGCTTCCAAGGTTTCCATCTTCTTAAAGCATTTTGATTCTAAGTGGCCATCTCGATTACAAAATTGCAATGTCTATCAGTCTTCTTCCCTTTGTTTTTGTTTGTCTTATCATTTTGTTGAAATGTTTTTTCATTTTGGGGCTGAAATTGCTTAGGACCCTTGTTTGGTTTAGGACCATTCTTTTTAGGATATGACTTCTTAGGATTCTTTGAATTTGGTTGCTGCTGGGCAGCTAACGCTTTCTTGGAAGAGTTTCCAAGATTAAGAAGACCAAGGTGTAATAGTTTTTCTTGTTCTCTTATTAAAGAATCACAAAAAGAGTCAAAGGAAGGGGAATTGTAGTCTGTTCCTTGAGAAATGAAAGCTTGTCTTGTAGAATGGAAGGTGGAAACAAACATAGAGTAGGCTGGTCCCAACTTTGTAAGAATGGAATAGATAAGGTTACTATATTCTTTCTCAACTTTAACACCTTCCAAAAGATATCTAAGGGTCTTGAACTTGGACAAGAAATATTCAATGCAAGAAAAATTATTAGGGTCCAATGTAAGCAACTCATTTTCAAGTTGATGGGCTCTAATTTCATTTTTAATCCCAAAAACTTTATTGATTTGTTTCATTGCTTCATCAGGAGTATCAATTTCTGCAATATGGAATCTAAGATCTGGAGAAATAGACATCCCTATCAATCCACGTGCTTGATATTTCCTATTTTCCCATTTAGAAGCCTTATCTTCATCCTTCAGTTTCTTTTCTTGGCCTGAGGCTATTCTGTAGAGGCCTTTACTTCTAAGTAAATCCTCAATGTAAGCCAACCATTGGAAGTAGTTGGTGCTGTCAAGGGTAACTTGGTATTGACTTTCCATTTCAATGGAAACTAAAGCTAAAGATGATGAAAATAAGTGTTCCAATGGATAGATCTCGAAAAATTAGGCTGGTTTAAAAAAAAACGGCTCTGAAAACGGCTTTCGGATGAAGAAGTTATGGCTTTTTGAAAAAAAGTTGTTGAAGTTGCCGACGAAGTGCGGGAATGTGCGGAAATGAAAAAGTCCGCCCCCACAAAATGGAGACTTGAACCCAAGACCTATACTCTCTTAAAATAGCTTTGAACCAATTGATCTATACAAAAAATTTGATAGAGAGAGAGAGGGGGGGGGGGTGCTTTGGGTTGCGTGCTTGCTTTGAGAAAGCTCTTTTTCCCTACAAAACAAAATACACAAAACCCAACACGGACATGCAAAGAAAACGAACCTTATGGCTCGAAGTTAGCTTTAGTCGAAAAACTAAATATTTTCAAAAATGAACCTTGTGGCTCAAAGTTAGCTTTGGCCGGAAACTAAATATTTTCCTCAATGTTTCTAATTTTCCAAGATCACCCTAAGGCGCAGGGAAAAGAGCATACGCATGAGAAAAATCCTTCCTTTCTGTTTCTGATTTGTCCAGATCGCACAGAGTCGCAGGGCAAAGAGCATACGCAGAAATGAAAGGTATAGATCCGGTAATAAAAAGGCTAAATAAACCGAAACCGAAATAAACAGAGAGAAAGTAACAGTAAACTGCAAATAAACACTATATACCTCTAGATCTTAAAAATGACGCAGCTAGGGCTACTGGAAACCTTTTCGCGTGAAACGAAAGGGGTTCCTCACTGGAACAGATGCTCCCAACACAACAGAGCAGTCCTCTCGGCTCGAAAGCAGTTAGAAACAACAGATCTAGGAAACGGTAGTCATATGCATTTCTACCGGCTTCAGATTTGGATCACCAACGGATGCGGTCCTCAAATAGCTCTGATACCATGTAGGAATTTACACAGTAAGTTCCTCAGACAGAACACCAAAAGGACACCGCTCACAATCAGATCGTAGATCAATACACCAGTATTTTGACGTGGTTAAAACCCTCAAAGAGGGAAACAGTCCACGGCCTGAGCCAACGCGGCCACTTCAGGTAATTTATTAATAAAAGAATGAAAATTTACATATGTTTCTCTCATGCACGAATTACCCTACAAATGACCCTCCATGCGCTTTAAATAGAATTCATGGACCAATAAGGTGTCAAGCCACGGATCAAGTGTCGGTAATACCGAGGAGAGAATGAACCGTCGGATCACTACATATCGTGACCGTCGGATTGTAAGTTAAAAAATGTACAACGGTAAAGAAACACACTTTCCCTAACTCTATACCTGACTCTACACTAGACCAAGTTGTACTTAACTATTTCCTATGTGTCGGAATATCCTAACAAATCTTTGTCTGCAAGTGGAAGGTGGTCTAAATCTCTGTGGGGAGTAGTAATGAGCATTACATTTAGTGCAATTGGGGCTTCCATCTTTGGTTCTTGTGGATTCAAAGACGGGGGCAAAGGATTTCAGGGAAATTAGACACAATTGGTTTATTTAAGAGTGTTTAGGACTATTAGATAGCTTAGTTTACTAAATTACTTAAGTTTTAAGGAAATTTAGCTCAGGTTAGGCATGAAAACAAGGTTTATCAATCGAAAATAGGATAAATACTTGGGTTAGGTTGTTTGAATGGTAAAATGGTGGCTGTGCACTGTTTGCAGGAAGCGCACAGGTCTGCACAGTGGTTTGGAGTTCAGCGGCTATGGAAGGTTGATGGTTGGTAGCAGGTTGACAACTCGAATGTACTTTTTATTTGCATTGAGAACAAAAGGTTCTTTTCTTGGTAAAAAATGGAAACAATGACTATTTTTGGTTTATCTGCAAAGTTAATGATTTTGCGGTTATAATGGAAAACGACAGCTGGCGCCAACTGACGGAGGTGACTTTTTGTCGTGTAGTGGAGGTGGTAAGTGGAATCTATCGCATCACTTTTGGAGACTTGGCGGTATTGGGAGAGTGTTTCCGGGAAAACTAGTGTCTTTTCGATTTGCTAGTCCCACTAAGATGGGTCGCTGTCTTAGAAACGAAAAATCAAAGAAATTTGTGATTTCCTTTATGTATGATAGATAAGAGAGAAGCAAAGGGGACCAACTTGGATCTTCTGCTTGGCTCCTTGCTTGATTTCTCTCTCCCTTGATAGAGTTTGCAACTCCTCTCCTACTTGTCCTGCTTGAGAGAATACCTGTAGAGTCAAAGTAACAAAACACCATGAAAGCATCTCGATCTATAATATCATAAACAATTCAGAATCAGAAATACATTGACCATGCAATTGCATTAAAAAATAACAAGATTCACAAATACACGATTATATGGAGGAAAAATCAAAGAAATTTATTAATAGTAGAAGAGAGGATTACAACCCAGCTGTTTGATCCAGCATCATCCTCCCAACATCAAAGCCCTCTTCACCTCATGAAAAGCAAGATCAACCAACAATACAATGTCTCTTCTCAAATATAAACCAACAACACTTCCTTACAAATTACAAAATTCCAGCCCCTAGATCTCTCAGATGAGGGATCCATTTATAGATGTCTTGCAAGGGTGTGAATTAGCTCTGGGTTTTTTATTAGTGTCATTCCATTGATAGTTCTTGGTTCCACTTGGATATTTCGTTGATCTCCACCTGGGCGACTTCAGAGAGGCAAGTGTCATTGGAGAAGTTTCTAGAAGATTCCATGAGCTTCCACTTAGCAAACTGTCACTGCAATTTGTCTATTCTCGCTCATTGCACCCTATAGAAGGCCTCTTTAGTATGCATCACACCTGGCTAGTGTAGCAGCTAGTATGCATCGCACCTTGACCATGGAGTAGTCAGTATGGTCTAGTTTTGTCCAGTTCTGAGTGGTTTTTCATGTGGAACTTTTGGGAAATGATGTAATCAATTGACCATGATCCTTTAGGGTATGAAATAACACTTTTAGGGGTTAAAGAGTCCTTGATTTATCGACATATGTGACTGGGGTTTAAGTGCCAAAATATGTCTATAACAGTTGCCCCCTAAAGCATGAAGTCGTAAATCTTTTGATGTCAGGTGAAATGCTTTATCATGGGGATCCGAGGTATTCGAACTGGAAGGTGACCTGTATAAGATACAATACAATACATCATCATCATATTATTTGCATGATCCAGTTGAGGCGGGCATTCTCATGCTTAGTTTTATAAATTCATTTTCATGTACATAGGACAGACAATCATCTGTTGTTGCAGACTAGTGATTCTTCACATGAAGAATCATATTCCCTGGCTTAGATGACTATCTGTGCAGCTTCTGTGTACACTTGATGTCTTTATTTTCTTGAATATATTGCAGCCCAGATGGATGAAACTAGATCCGGGGTCTTCAAACTCGTTCAATCTTCACCCGATGTACAAGTCGATCCATGTGAAAAGATGTTCTGAAGTTGAACATGGAAAGACATCGCCTGATTACCAGCCAATAATGTAAGCTGTTAACAGGCACGAGAGGAGTGATCGATAATGATAATGACCCTCAAGGTACTACATTACAATTCACATGGTGTGGATATATGAGTCGTTGTCGAACACCACACAAAATCTTTCGGTCGAAGGCCATTGATGTAAACCTGTTGCCGGAAGTGAGAAACTTGCCATTGAGGCATGCAAGCTTCAAAGTATTGAAAGGGTTGTTTCTAAGTCAACTTCTTGGATAATGAGCTGATGTCGACAAGAAGTGACCTGTCGTAGGAGGGCCTTGATGTATCCCACATCTACGACATGAAATGAAGCAAATATTTTTTCTGGAGGTGACTCGGATCTGATGATACAAGGTTCAGGAATGGCGGTCTTTAAAATTTAAGTGTGAAGGTATTGTAGTGGATGAGGCATTAGCTGGATGGTGAATTCTTTGAATGACTTCTCTTGAACATGTCAGTGACACTGAGATGGATTGGTAGCGTTAACCCCAAAATGTGGATGGTACGGAGGACCAATGGTGATATGACTGGTGAATGGAATAACCCAACCTGACTCAATCATGGTGATGGAATTAAGTGTCATTTTCAAGAGCGACTTGCTACCAATAAAATTCTTCAAGTTTTCTTCCCTTTTTCCCTAGTCATTGCTGAACAGTACCTCTTTATTTTTTTCAAGCTTGAGGAGGATAACATATTCTTGTTCTATAATCTTCCCTTCGGGCAAACCTATCGCTATGTTTTAGCGAGCCTAGCGACAATGAAACTCATTCTTGTCTAGATGGACAAGTTTGTCGCTATTGTTTTAACAAGTTTAACGAAAAATATAACTTAGTCCTTTTCATGTTTAGAGAGTTTGAAAAGGGACAAAAAGGAAACTCCAGCATTCCTTTTTTGTAGCATAATCCCTTAAGTCCAAAAAAGTATAAAATAATATGAAAGGGATGAATTTTCGATCGCTTTAGCGAGCCGAGAAAGACAAGAACTCGATATTTTTGTTTGATAATCCCTCAGGTCCAATAAATCTTAAAATGTATAGGAGGGATGGCGCTTCCCCTTACTTTAAGGAGTTGGAAAGGCCAATAGCTCGACAATCTCTTTATATTTAATGAGTCTAAAAGAGTTTAAAAGAGACTCGTTTTTAGGATCGAGTGGTGTTTTGGGGTAGAAACTGGTTCCGGGTAAGATTGGAACATCTCAAAACATGGTGATGTGAAGAAGGTGGCTAACAGGACCACTCATCGCAGCTGTTCCTCAAAAGGGTAAACAATCAGGTGGAAGTGTATGATCGGCCAAAAGAATGGAGGTGACGGTAGGAACACAACCAAGTTTTGAAAAGTTGATAGAAGGGTAATCACAAAGGTTATTTACCGAGGGTGGATTCATTTTTTAATGAGCTTGAACTAGGAGAAACTATGCTCATAGGTGGGTTTATTTTTTAACGAGCTTGAACCTTGCGGAAACATTGCTCATTCCAGTCGTTTAAAGATGTCTCTCATTAGTAGGTTCATTTTTTAGCGAGCTTGCACCATGCGAAACTTTACTCACACCAATTGTTTAAAGATGTCTCTCATTGATAGGTTTATTTTTTAGTGAGCTTGAAATCTACGATAACATATGCTCATTTCCTTTCTATGTAAGCTAGAAATGACCAAAATACAAAGCTAACTACACTAAAGCTAAGGAACTACTAAGGTTAGGTAGGATAGTTCTGTCTTTCATCTAGACAAAACACTTCCTTTGCTTCGTTCCCGCAATGCAGACAAAGGTGAATGGTGGATCAAACCAATCACCTAACCTAAGAAGTTGAACTAAAAAGCTAAAAAGCTATAAATGCTAAAAATCTAAAAAATGAAATTGGTCATTTTTCACTTGTATACAAAAGTTTTCATGCCCCCAGGTATTGAGAAAAGGAGAGTTTCCAAGTCACCATATGGAAGTCCCTACGGTTAGGCAGGATTGTTTCTGTCAGTGGTTAGACAAAAACACTTCCTTGGCTTTGTCCATCGAAATAGACGAAGGTGAATGGTGTGAGCTTCCAATCACATAACCTGTCGGGAAACTTATCTTTTTAGTTGGGTTCGCCTACTGAAGCAGATAAGGGTGCATGCCCCCTAAGCTTCGTTACATTCACCGGAATACTCGTGGTAATTAGGTGGATGAAATGAAGGTTGAAGAGACATTCTTGATGCAAAGAGACTATTTAGGGATGATGTTTGACTCGTAGTTGTGTTTGAACCAGGAAATGAAAGCTGGTCGATAAGATGTACCATTTTTCCTTCATGTGGGAAACACATCACTCGAAAGAGTGTGGAAACAATAGCTTCCATGCTATAAACATAGTCACACCCAAGGAGTAGATTGTAATCTAATGGTCCTTGGACTACCATCACGTTCAAGTGAACGATTTTCCTTTTCAAAGTTATTGGAAACTTCGGAAGGATCCCTAACGGTCGACTGGTTCCTTTGTTAAAGCCTGAAAAATTTTGTGTCTCAGGCAGAAGCAATGGTGAACCAAGTGCTTTTCAAGCAGTTGAGGAAAGGATACTCACTGAAGCCCCTTCATCTATGATAGCGCCAGACATGATCATTTTGTAAACTTATACTATGATCTAGAATGGTACATTAGGTGGAAGGCAGGGTCTTGCTAGTTGATTCCAATCAAAGGAAACGACTAGACTGCCTGGAGGAGGTACTGGATAAATGGCTGGATGAACCTGATGAACTGGGGGGCTTTCCTTCTGTTGTAAAGGAACGGGTGGATTTCCCCCAAGTTCATCAGACTCTATATTGACAAAAAGAATTTGAACGGTGTCATTCTCATTCTCTTTGGAAATTGTATCATCTAAAGGTGGACCTTCTAAAGGCAAGACTGGGTTGACTGTGATCTCGACCTGTTGACTTTGGTCCGGTATGGCTTCAGATGGTTCACTTTCAATGATAGGCGCTTCGACCGACAATTGAGTTATGCTAGTCGGGTTTTCAACTAGCGACGGACTTGGTGAGAATTTCTTGTATCCAGGTGGAAGTCGTTGCAGTGAAGTAGGACAGTTATCCAAGACACTTTTTGCTTCGTCCAAAAAGGGACAATGGTGAAGAGCATGATTACCTTCACATAACCTACATGGAAATCTGACCTTTCCTTTATGTCCATTGACTTCATTTTCACTGGTTGATGGTGTGTTGTCAACTTGATTGCCAGAGGTTGATGAAACTAGATGGTGTGAACAGGGAGACCGTTCTCTCAAGATCTGGGGAATGCAAGGACAATCTCGATGAAAATGGTCTCCTTTACAAATTATGCATGGAGATCTGGGTTTGGAAAGTTCAGTGTGCAAATTTTCACCGGATGATGCATGGTTGCCCTCTTGCTCAACTGACTTCTTCTTCTTCATTTCCTTCCCTTTCTTCTTCTTCTCAGCTACTTGGTTTTTAGTATCACTAGTTTCACCAAGCGAAGAGGAAGAAGGGGAGGGAGAAACAAGCGAAGTAGAAGGTGAAGGGACAACTTCAGTATCATCTAGTTGCTGATTCGATTGCTGAGGAATCACGGTATTTTGAACGACAGAGGTTGAGAATAGCCATACTGGCAGGCCAATTGTGATTCCTGGAAGGGACAATGTAGCCATATATGGAGCACCAATATCTCCCCAAGAAGAGAAAGGATTATGATTCCCTCCAAGAGGGGTTCTTTGATTGGTGGACTCCATTATCTCAACCTAAGATCAACGAAGGAACAAGGATGTTATTCTGATTTAAATAAATTTTAAATGACGCTTTGACACAACTTTTCTTTTTCAATTTTTAAGAGTCAAGAAAAAGCTAAAGATGACTCTAGTCACCTTCGATTTTTAATGAGCCTGAAGTGACAAGTGCTCAGATGGACCTTTTCTTTTAAGGAGTCGAAAAGGAACAAATGTGAATACTCTGGAAATCTAGACAGAGGGATTACCAAACCAATCGCAAAACTGCAAAATACACCTTGGTGATAATTAAAGAGAAATTACCAAGGACTTATGTACAATAGTCAATCTTCCCAAATGCTGTGTTCAGTGCATTGCGATCGATAGGGCGGCAGATACGACTTCCTATGGATAAAGGATATCAGCCTATTGTGGTCTCCCAATATATACTCGATGGTACGGGGAGCATAAGTCCATACTAGCACTTGTCATATCAAAGAGGAGGAATCACCCAACCTTCAATGAAAACGATAGTTACCAGGTTTTACGACGCCGGAACACGTCTCTAGCCTAGACTTATAGATATGCTACATTAGGTTCCAAAGCATTTTTATGTTCCAAAGCATTTTTATGTTCATTGAGATTTATTTTAGAGTTGATATTGTTTAGAAGTTTGTCTTTCAAGGTTCACCGGGTGATGTAGATGTAAAATTCCTAAATATGCAATGTAAAATGATAAACAATCATTTATTTTCTTTTAGCAATGAAAATCCTAGCTACTAAGGAAAGAAGATTACGATTCTTTCAACAGAGAGCAAAGAGCACACACTAAATGAACTTTTCCTAAATCATTTTCTGCATACAGTCTAAATGCAAGTGCATGTATTTGTTTTTGGTTTCCTTAATGTGAGAATGCCAAAAAGGAAAACTAAGTATAGATCTGAACTATTTTCTTCAAAGCGAAATTTCGACAATTTCTTTTCAAAATGAAAGGAAGACTAAATGACACTTTTCAATTTCGAATAGAAAACTACTTTCGACACTTCAAATATTAAAAATTCAAATCAAATATATGACAAAAAGTACAATCGACTATCTAGAGGAGGAAGACTTTACGACACTCTTCTTTTTTGACTCAAAATGAAATTTACAACACTTTTTTGCATCAAAATGACAGTTCGATTTAAGCTACTTTTTGACAAAGGATTGTAAACGATGGACAAATACATAAAAACATTTACTAATCCTAATCAATGGAGGGTGAAATATGTAAAGAAAGGAGGCTTCAGCAATGAGATACTGATCATAAGCAGAAACACAATCAAACATAGCTAAAAACAAGAACAAAAAACCAAAATTTCAAAGAGAGAAATGAGATCACTCAGTCATCGCACCTGTGCTTCCTAGAAACAGGGATGCATCTCACCTGCTACACATGAGAGGTGCGATGCATACTGGTTTCCAATTACAGACAGTTCGATGGGCCAGGGAGCGAAACTGAGTTGGGTTTTTGGTCAAATTTGCAGCTGAGTTCAAGGATTTAGTATAAGCTATTATGAACATTAAAAACAAAGTAGAGGGGTATGATCTTAGGAGGTTATTGAGCTACCACAAGGGTGCTTAGAGTGCTTTTAAGTTAGATGTTCAGTTCATAAACCAACCTGGAGATTGACTAAAGCAACATTCATCTAATTTGCAATTGCATAGCAAGAGCAGTACGAAGGCTATCTGGCTAACTTCAGGCTCCGTCTGTAGTTTATAAAGCAAACAACAATAACAAGCAAACAAACTATTCACTTCCTAGTGGAGTCGACATTTTGTTTCGAGGAAAACTAGTGTCTTTTCAATTTTCTAGTCCCACTAAGATTGGTAGCTATCATAGAAACAAACAATCAAAGCAATTTGTGATTTCCTTTATGTATGATAGATAAGAGAGAAGCAAAGGGCACCAACCTGGATCTTCCGCTTGGCTCCTTGCTTGATTTCTCTCTCCCTTGATAGAGTTTGCAACTCCTCTACTGCTTGTCCCGCTTTAGAGAATACCTGTAGAGTCAAAGTAACAAAACACCATCAAAGCATCTCGAACTATAATATCATAAACAATGCAGAATCAGAAATACAATGACCATACAATTGCATTCACAAATAACAAGATTCACAAATACAAGATTATATGGAGGAAAACTCAAAGCACTTTATTAATAGTAGAAGAGAGGATTACAACCCAGCTGTCTGATCCAACATCAAAGCCCTCTTCACCTCATGAAAGCAAGATCACCCAACAATACAATGTCTCTTCTCAAAGATAAACCAACATCACTTCCTTACAAATTACAAAATTCCAGCCCCTAGATCTCTCAGATGAGGGATCAATTTATAGATGTCTTGCAAGGGTGTGAGTCAGTTTTGGGTTTTTTATTAGTGTCATTCCACTGATAGTTCTTGGTTCCACTTGGATATTTCATTGATCTCCACTCATCCCTGGGCGAATTCAGAGAGGCAAGTGTCGTGGGAGAAGTTTCTAGAAGATTCCATGAGCTTCCACTTTGCAAACTATCTCTGCCATTTGTCCATTCTCGCTCATCGCACCCTATAGGGGGCCTCTTCAATATGCATCACACCTGGATAGTGTAGCAGCCAGTATGCATCACACCTTGACCATGGAGCAGTTAGTATGGTCTAGTTTTGGCCAGTTCTGAGTGGTTTTTCAGGTGGAACTTCTGGGAAATGATGTAATCAGTTGACCATGATCCTTTAGGGTATGAAAAAACACTTTTAGGGGTTAAATAGTCCTTATTTTATCGACATATGTGACTGGGGTTGAAGTGCCCAAATATGTATATAATAGAGTGGTCCACCCGATGCCATTTATCGGGCGACACATAGCAATAGGGTGAATAGTAAAACCGCTCACATCGGGCGGGTAAAGGTTAGCATCGGAGGTCTCCCGATATGAGCGATAGCTGTCAGATCTGAAGGGGTCAGATCGTACGATGATTATGAGTGTGATTTGATTGAGGAGTTAAGGGAGGGGCCCAACGGGATTTTAGTTGCGGGTTAGGGCGGCTTGATGACGTCAGGGGCGATATGATTGGAGGAAGGTTACTAATTAATCACTGTTTGATTAATTAATCCTTTTTGGTTTGGCAGGGGTTATGGCTCTTAATTAGCCGTGGATCAACTAATTAATCCATTTAATTATTTACTATTTATGGTTTATATTTCAAACCATCGGGGTGGGATATTTAACATATAGGTTTTTAATTAAATATACGGGAAAGGGGTGTATTTTCGGGAATTAAATATAATAAAAATTAAAGTTAATATGAAATGGAAATTAGAACAAATTGCGCTAAGTATAATGTCTTGACACATTAGTTCGTGAATTTAAATTTACACATCCTAACTTAGGCTTAATGCTCTTTTATGGGTTTTTATGTAAACAAAGGGGGTTTTAGGTAAGGCTTATTACTTTCCCTAGGTGAATGGTAATTTCACCTTAAGAAAAGGGATTTTTAGGTCAGATGAATGTTTATGGAGAGAGTGAATGTTTGTAAGGGGGTTGAAGTACTTAATCCTTATAAGTTATTGGGCTGAGGGTTCGGTCCCTCCAGAAGTCAGAGAAATGCTCTGAGCCCCTTTAACTTAAGGTTTTAGGTACTTTGATTTTTGTTTGTGGGAAATTAGTGAACAAGTAAAATGAATGGGGGAAATTAATCACTTGACTTTGTAACTGTTCCATTGTCATTTATACTTTAGTAACTTGATGATGACAATAAATGATATGATTTTATCCAATAAATCACCATAATTATAAAACCATTCCCCTACTTACCCACCTACTCATCTTACCATTTTTTCTACTTTTTGTTAGGGTGCACTTAAACTGGCAAACCCTTATCAAACTTTTCTTTTCTTTTACAATAGCAATCTATCTAATTCTATCCTTATTACATCCAAGAGCTCAAATTAAACTGTTGAGCTCCTTATTTATTTACTCTACCTATCTACTTATCTGCCAAGATTGAACAGTTTGGTCAGATTTTATTCTCTATCTCTAAGCATGAAATTGAAAACATAGAATAACCAAGATTAAACTATTTGGTTACCATGGATTATGGCATAACAACAATTTACACACAATCATTATTGTGGATAAAGTAAAATAGCAGTGCCATTTCGACTTACACACTTTCATGGTCTTTCTCTTTTTCCTTGGGGTTCATTTTCATCTTTTCTTTTTGACCTTTTTTCATTCTTTTTGTCCCTTGATTTTTCTTTTAGGACATACCCTCTTTACAATTTTTAATTTTTATGATTTTTTGAATATGGAAAACATTTGCAGCAAGAAAAGGTATGTACATATTATAGTTTTGACCTCATCCATTCAAAAATTATGACTCCTATTGGTATAGGAACATAATAGGATCTATGTCAGAACAACAATGATAAGAGGAAGCTGGCGCTGAAAGACAAGCTTCGTAAAATCAAGTGTGAAAAGGGCGACACGGTCTCTACATATTTGAACAAGCTCACCACCTGCAGAGATGAGCTTGGAAGTGTATGAATCACGACAGCCGATGATGATATGGTGAGTCTTGCTCTCCTCGGTCTTCCTAAGAGTTGGCATAGCTACCAGGAATTAGTGAATGGAAAAGAGAAACTGCTAGATTAGGAATGATTGTGGTCGGATCTCATGCAGGAGGAGATCATAAGGAGCACCAGAGACGGTTCTTCATCTAAGGATGATGAAGAAAATCTAGCCTTAGCCAGTAAGGAAAGGAAAGGGAAGGAGAAGGATTCTCATCCCAAATCGAGTTCTTCTCATGGAAGGAAGAAGATTGACAAATCTAAAGTGTGATGCTTTAATTGTAATGAGGTGGGCCATTATGCAACTAATTTTCCATTGAAGAAATCCAAGAAGGGATCCTCAGAAGGATCTGAAGGTGAGGCATTGGCCTCTCAGTTTGAATTGGATTTTACGCTCATCGCATGCATGGCTTTATCGATGATGGGTTGTGGTTGGTTTCTTGACAGTGGAGCCTCATTCCACATGACTGGAAATAAGAGTTTGTTTAGTACCTTAGAGGAGAAGGACCTCCAGATGCACATAGAGATGGGTAATGATGAAAAGTATAGTGTTTCACAAGTGGGCACGGTTGCTTTTCAGAGGGAGCATGGAGCTCGCATCACCTTGACAGATGTGAAGTATGTGTCAAGACTGAAGAAGAACTTGGTATCGATCACGATGTTGGAGGACAAAGGCTATGATGTAGTCTTCAGTAAGGGAAAGGTTTTCCTTAGACACATCACCATGAGACAAGTGAAACAGATTGGTTCACGAGTCAAGAACCTGTATGCTCTTGAGGTTCAAGATGCATGCAAAGCCTTGAGGAGAAAGGAAACTGTTGGAGACTTGGTGGGTGAGAGGGAGAGTACATTACCTCTCAACATGTAGCGCTAGAAGAAGTCTCAGACAATTGTGGAGGAGCCACAATTGGTAAAGCAACTTCAGGAGGTTGTGGAGCAGCCATAACTAGAGAAGCAGAGAGGCAGCTGAGTGGAGGCATCCACTCATGCAGAGACCTCCAGTAGGGAGAACTTTCAAGCCAAGTGGGTAGAGGTATCAGATGCAACCATACCTCCAAGTATGAGGTGGGGCGATGTGAAGTGATAGTCCCAAGAAGGCTGAAATAGGGCAGGATCCTTGACGTACCCAGCCTCTTTGATTAGACATTGCTACAGGAGACCCAACGATGAGTAGCAGGACTGGCTGGGTGGGTAGAGACGGATGCGAATGGAGTGGTAGAGAGCTACAGTGCAGGAGTCCCAAGATAGCACAGAGCTAGCAGGTTGCAGCAATGCGAGAGGCACAAGAGTGTTGCACCAGTGAAGGATGGCACAGAGAGGTGTGTAATGGTGCGAGATGCAGGGAGTTGTTGCAAAATTGCAAAGGTCAGAGAAGGAGCACTTGTCAGCGACAGAGGGATCTTCAGCATCAGAGGGTGTTTCTAGCCCAACAAGGAGGTCAGTTGGGAGATCAGTTACTTACTTCTCAGTAACTGATTTGCAGTGCAGCAGTGGACAGCATGATGCAACATGATGAGAGGAGGAATCAGTGGGATTGATGCAGTGAGAAATCAAAGTGACAGAGGCTAGAGCAATTAGATACTAAAGAGCATAGAGGTGCAGAGTCTTCAGTCGACAAGGCAATAGCAGTCAGAGACATTGATGATAGAGACATCATTCTGATTTAGGTTGGATATTTTTTGTTTCGGAGTTGTTGGAGCAACAACACTTAAGAGAAGTGTTGCATGCAAAACATTCCAAAGGTTTAGGATTGGGGTCGATTTGAATGCCTTTTTTTGTTGAGAGCGAGTGTTGAAAATAGAAACAAGAAATTCTAAAAATAGAAATGCTAAAAATAGCATTGCTATAAATAACATTTCAGGATATATTCCAACTCTGTTGGAAATAGAAAAAAATAGAAATGCTGAAAACAACATTACTAAAAATAGAATTTCAGGATAGATTCCAATTTTAATTAGTCGCTGAATTAAAATTCGAATTTAGTCTCAGCAGCTGTTTGAAAAATAATCAATTAATTCATCTTGAGTTAGTTAGTTGGAGAAAATCAAACATGAAGTCTTTGTGAAGACATGCAACAGTTATCCCTTTGATTGAGGAAGTTATCCCTTAATTAAGAAGATAAGGATGGATTGTATTTGAGTTGTAATTATTTAGCTCAGTTAACTGAGTTAAGTCCAGTTAAATTAGTTCCAAACAGTTGGAGGAACTAATTGTGATTTTAGTCACTTTTTGCATGGATGCATGCAACTAGTGTTCTCTAGATAACTGAATATTCTCTCATAAATAACTCATGCATGTTAGTTCAAAGAAAGACCCAGTTGAGATTAAAGGAAGGGATAGTGTACTATTAGTTGGAGGAGTTTTCCTATATAGGAAAATCATCCATGCAGAAGGAATTATCTCCTTCAGGATTGTGCAGTTATTTAAGAGGTCAGTGTTGTGTGTGAGGTGAGAATCACATAGGAGGCAGCCGGAGGACCCGGGAGAAACTGCGCAAGGAAATAGGAGGCTTGGAGGACTGAAGGAAGGCATATGTGTTGTCTATTCTGTCTATGAGTAGCAGTGAGGGATTGTACTGAGAGTTGGATAGCTTGAGAGCTAAAGCTTTGTGTAATCCTGAGATATTTCCACTTGTATGAAAATACATATAGCAAGGTTTTTAGCTGAGGCTTTCCCCTGAGTATTCTTCTGTGTTTCATGTGTATTATTTCTTCCTCTCTGTTATATGTGTTCCAATTGATCTTGCACAAATTGATTAAGCTTCCGCAAAGTTTGATAGTAGAAGTAGATCACGTATTTTGCTTTAGTATATTGCATTATCAGGTGATCTATGGTGAAATTTCTACAGGATACGTCACTGGGTCCAACTTCCAATTTTGGGCCTCTTCAATTATATGCTCAAATATGAAAGTACATTAGTTTACAGTGCTCAAATTGAAAAAATAGTGTTGCCAATGGATTTAGAATGCTCAAAAATCCCCATCGAGGCTCTTCTTGAGCTGAAAAAGTTTTAAAAATGAGCAAGGTATGCCTCCTAGAACAAATTCTGCTAACTATTATGCAAATTTGCAATTTTGGCTAATCATCCTACAAATTCCACCTTTTTTCCAACTGCCAAACAATAATTTCACCTAGCACCAATGAAATTCCCACTAGTGGGGCAAATTGTCACCTCCTTAAGTGTGCTTAAGCACTGGTCAAGGTCAAATAATTCCATGTGGCCAAGGGCCGAGGGAACATCTTGCCCCTATCGCTCTGCTCCCTCTCTCTCGGCATATGGTCACATAGTGGTTCATGGGACCGGGAGCCAACATGGGTTAGGTGCCACTCGGTCTGCCCCCTCTGCCGCGATACTAGTCGTATGAACACTGAAATAACTAAGGCTAGGGATTAACGACCACCGACCCCTCCAATAACTCCTCTACATATTCATATGGGTGTTGACAAGACCAGGGGCTAGGGCCAAGTGCCCTACCCCTCCATCCAATGCGCCAATAGCTATTATTTTATTATAACCGGGTCCCAATAACTATTAAGATCTATTAGCGTGGCCTATTAGTTAAGTCGTTGGTTCATTTGGATGAGGTCTCTCTATTCGACTTCGGTGGGGACGGACAATCTGAATAACACATTTTGGCCTCTCCTGGAGTGCCACGTGGCACCCTAGCATTGGGCCACATGTCACTCCATAATTGGCCCATACCAAAACCTTCGACCAATAACAATGCGCCACCCAGTCCTATATGGTATTTCCATGTGGCAACACAAGAATGGTTTGTATAGCTCACTTTGCATGTCCAGTAAGAAACTGACATCAACATACAATCTTCCTAGTCAACAGTCCAGTCAACCCTGCTGCTTGACTTTTTAGTTGTTTGTCCAGAACTCCATAATACAATATCTTGAAAATACGTTGTCAGTTTGAGGCGATTCAAGTGACGTTGGATTTAGGAAAACAAGCACTAAGATCTAGTGTTGGTTTCAAGTGATTTGGAGTGGTTTCAAATTTGAGCATTTCCTTGATCCCCTGGATCATTCCTCCCCATTAGAAGCTTTTGAAGCAAGTAGGTGAGGGTATAGCTCCCTCACCCTTCTGATCTCAATCCACCTGGCCTTACTTGGATTATTTCCCTTGAACCTCAAATGAAGGTACTCCATATTGCTCCTACATGAATTCCTTATCTTCCTGTCAAGAATAGTATCTTGCTACAATTCTTCTAAATATTAAGGAGAGAAATATTCTATTGTTGGAATTTGAACATTCTCTCCTTGATCTTCAATCATAGGAGGTGTTGGTTTAGTGGGTCTTGACCCAAGTTCAAAGTTAGTTGTGCCAAAAAGAACCTTACACTATTGGAACTGAAGTCTCACCCGAAGCAGTAAGGGGGGATGATAGAACCAAGTTTCTGCATCTAGAGATCAGTGTGATGTCCTTTTTATGTCCTAGATTTTCCTTCGTGCAAATCTCTAAGCCCTTAGGGCTTGCTGCTGTAGTTTCCTTCAAATGGCCTTTAGACCTATGTGAAGGTCTATGATCGGATTCTACGAACCCTTAACAGATAGGTTATTTAATTACACGCATCATAGACTAGTATTGGATCAGAATCCACATAGATTTTCTTAAGTGCTTAATAAGCTTAGCATAAAGTATTATAATCTTCACGTAAATAGTTAACATGCATTGCATTATACTAATAAGGCTTATCCAATAGGTTCGCGCATCAATACATCATTATTTCATAAATACATTATCTCATCACAACACATATCGCAACATAAACAACATAAGGGAACATATAAAACATATGAATTTCTCCAACAACCTTCTTTATTGATCTTATACAATGTTACAGACTTAAAACTTCCCTGTGCACTCAGCTGCGGACACTACTCTAGGCCTTTGCGCACTCAACTGTAGAGCCTTTTCCTCCTCTAAGATTTACTTCTCTATGCTAACTCCCTAGGACTCCACTTGTCGTACCCATAGACAAAGACATAGATCTTCTTTAAACTCTCTAAGACACAACTATTTATACACTCACATGGTCTGTGGACCAAGGATAGATCTCAAAGCCAACTCAATTATTACATAACAAGGGTAAAAACCCTTTTTGACTCTTATCTACCTACGCACTCCGTATCCATAATTCAATGAGTGTTTACATATTTTTGTCAAAATTTACATCAAAACATGGGTTTTAACCCAAAACTAACCTAGGGGACCCCATACCAACAGGTCCCCAACACAAAGATCGTAACTCGCCCTTGAGTCACTTAGCTCGTGCACTGATCTTACTATGGAGATCCCCCAACTCCACTTGCACAATTGCTACCTCAGCAGTGCTCCGTGTAGCTATCTGCTTCACTTGTTTGATGAGCTGCTCCGTAGTTGGTCCTTTGCCGACCAACTTCATCTTTTGCTCTATGAGCTACAAGTTCATCAGCTTCTCCTGAATGTTGGTTGAGACTTGGTAGGATTCTTCCAACCAAGGAACCAACCTTGCCTTAAGCACTGCCTCTTTTTTATGAGTTTCCTCCACCCATGCAAGGAGATGCTTCCCCTTCTGTAACTTAGCGAGGCACTGAGCTGTAGCAATTAAGCGCACTGTCACCCTAGCCTTGTCATACTACCTTTGGAGCTCACGGATCTCTATACTCAATATCTATAGGTTTGGGTCTTCCTACAGGGTCGTCACCAAATCCATTTCCTGTTCAAACAAAGTTGTGCTATCAACGACTACGGCATCGACAGTAGCCATACCTTCCTTGATGGCAGCTCCGCATTGTTCCCTGACCTCGGGCGGAGTCGAAGGTTGTGACTTGAGATGCAACTCTGTGATTTTCATGTTGAGTTCAAATTGAACTCTTTCCACCTCTGCTTTTGCATCGTGGACGCGTGCAGCTAGTTTTTGAATCTTGGCCTTTGGTTGTACGTCCTCAGGTATGTGCAACTCTAGCAATGTTCTGGATGCCTCTACAACCACGACTGCCAGCTCGGAACTCTGCGCCTGGATAGTATCCATTTCCTTCAGGGCCTGTGTCTTATCAGTGAACATTTTTTCATTGTTCACCCGGTACTCACTTATTACACTGAGAGAATGTTGCTCTTGAGCTCTTAGTTCCGCTATCACCCCTATCTGCAGCACATGAAGAAATTTGTTGGGGAGCGTTGTGATATTGAGGTCGATGTTCTTCAGGGTACTGTTAGCTCTGCTACAGTTTGCAACATTTGATGGATAAAATTAGATTATGCAGTGTTGGTTTGGGTTGCAAAGGGTTTGCAACAATTTATTTTAATCTTTTCCCCCTTCATTTGCCTTATTCGCTTATAACTCCCGCTATCCCCGTTTCCTCCTTCCCTTTCATTCTCCTTATTCTCCCTAACTTCATTATTTGTGTTTGCCTTTATAAACCCTATAAAACCCGATAACCCGTTTAAACCCCGTATAAACCCATTCTTTGTTTAGTCCACGACGCTAAAGTCCTAACCCTTTATAACTGCGCGCCTTTGCAAATTACATAACCTGCCAGGGCCCTCTCCTGTCACATCACTCTAAACGTGTGCATTAAACCTGAGTCGTTTGATCCTACGCCTTGGGATCCGACACTTTTTGCTGCTCCCGCCCCGCGAACTTGCACGCCTGTTAGTCAGTGGGAAAAGTGGTTTCCCCTGCCATCCTATCCGTCGTGCAGTGTTTGTTTACTGGATCGCTCCTCCATGTACTAAAACTGCCTGTCTCCCATGAGCGATGCGGGGAAACCACTTATCGCTCATATGTATGGCTCCCTGCTCGTTAACCTGCACTCACCTCCACCGCCCCATAGCCGTCGGATCTACCTGACTGCGATCCAACGGCCCTCGCTTGTCCGATCCTGTTGTCTTCTGATATCCTCCGTAGACTGATCTCTGTCGCTAGTTTGTTTAATCCAACGGCTGTTATTGATCCCCGTTGCGCCTCTGTGTCTTCCATCGCCTCCCGCCATCATATCTCGACCGTCCGTCTGAGCTATCCAACGGCTAGCACTCATTCTCGGCTCCTCGTTCATTTTCAATGCAACTTTCGTGTTTTGGCAGTCCTGTGCACCCGAAGGAGAAAGGAGCCCATGATTCAATACTCTGCGCATTAAATCCTCAGCTACCACATTCAAAGAACAGCACGGTCAAGGACGAGAAGGACAACCTTGAGCAAATAAACACGACATTTACCTATTCGTGAGCAGCAGAAAGGTCATTTTGTCCATTAAAACAATCAAATTGTATCAAAGACCATATCTGATAGTAAATGTGGTTGGTGGTCAGTTATGACCGCTCCACGCGTAGGTTAGCAGAGATTTTTGTATTCAACCTCTATATATACCCAAAGAGAAAATGTAATGAGGTTGATGAATGTCATTTTGATAAAAAGTTTAACTTCTAGAGACTGTAACTACTGTGATACCTGAAGCTTTTGGTCTTTATTTTTAGCTAATGCAAGCTTCTTTTGCTGTTAATTGGTCACTTTCCACTTCTTCTTCTTTGTTCCAGGCTGTGCTTGTTATACATTTTTCATGTGCTCTTGGTGTTTAGCATTAGAAGGGCTGTCATCCCACCTCTATGTTAGAATCTAGTTAGTATCATTGAATTTGTATGCAAGTTTCTGTTGTTTTAATGCCAGAGAGTTGTCATCCTTTCTGTGCATTAGCAAATAGATTTATAGACCTTTTAACTGGTTGCAGCTGGCCATCACAGGGTCCTGTGCATCTGCTGGTGTGATCAGTATTCTCCATCATCACATTTTCCTTAAAACTGTGAGTAATTGGTGGTCTAAAGCCTTGTAGTCTGGGGGTGTTCACCCATGTCTGGGGTTAAGCATAGTAGAAGTGGTTATCTTGCTTGAATATGCATCATTCCTTTCATTCATCCTCCATTTTTCAACATTTTTGTTCAGTTTGTAATGTTCCTGAGCATCTCTGATATACAACCTAGGAGAGTTTCTTGGGGTGATAACATTAATTGGCGCCGTTGCCGAGGAGAGGAGAATTGAAGCTCAGCTTCCCTGGGAGAATGACACAGTTTCAAGCTTTAATGATAGGCAAGGTTTGAACACAGTTTCTGGTTGTAATCATCTATCTAGCGACTCCATTGGAGGAAGACCAACCTTTGGTGACTCCACATTGAAGTTCTGACTCAGTTTGTGAGACATACTCGAAGAAATCCTCAGAAATCACCAGCTGAACCAGTGCCTGAACTTGAGAGGACTGTCAAATCGAAGAAAGCATCATAGAAAGGAGCATCAGGATCAGGTAGGCCTAAGAAATTTCATGCATCTCTGAAAGATAAAGTGATAGCTGAAGATTTACAGTTTGAAGATTTGCAGCACAACTCTTTTAATAAGGAAATTCCTCCAGAGATTAATTTAGCCCCTTGTGAAGTTAGTTCCTCTTTGAATCTCAGTCCAAAGAAAGCTTCCCATACAGTTCAAAACATCCCTTTATCTTTGTCATCCATCACATTACTTCCTACCATTCAAGCTGCCAGTATCCTTCCACATATTTCAATCATGGCAGGCCAGCAAGCACCCACGAAGATTGAAAGAATTGTACCTGCCAGATATGGACCTTTGGTCCTTATTGTTCCTTTAAACCCTATGCCTGTGGGAGAATATCAGAAATATATGCCTAAGTTCACTGACACAGAGGGAGTAACAGCAGAAGAATATCTTGAAGCTTTTTACAGTTATGCTGATAATTTAGATATAAGTGAAAATGATGTATGGATGAGAGTTTTTGTCCAGAGCCTTGATGGAGAGGCCAGGAAGTGGTTTAGAGAATTACCCCAGAGGTCTATAATAGATATTGAAGCTTTAGATGATGCATTTTTGAAGCACTGGGGAGATAAAAAAGACTTGTTGTATTATCATACAGAGTTTGGTAACCTGAAGAGGGAAAATGGTGAATCATTGCCTGATTTTAATAAAAGATTCAACCGTATGTATAGTAAGATACCAGCTAAGGTAAAGCCTACTCCTACCTCTGCCAAACTCACTTATGCCAATGCTTTTGACTCTGATTTCTGCCTATTGTTGAGAGAAAGGAGATGTGCTACGCTGGCAAACAAGTAGGATGCAACTCTAGAAGTAGAGTCTAATATCATGGCTGCAGAAAAGCTAAAAAGTCAAGCTGACAGAAGAAGGCAGAGAGGTCAAGCTTCTACTTCCTCTGCTTCATCTTCAAAACCCAAATTAGATAAAATGACTAAGATGATAGAGTCATTGGCTGCTGAAATTTCTAAGCTAAAGGTTGAGCAGAATTCAAGAAAGACCAGGCAGCAGAATACATTTGTTCCAAGAAACTCAAATCCTTTCAGAAGGGAAAATGAGCAGTTACAAATTATGCAGAGAAGTGAAGAATCAAAATAAGGCCAGAAAGTTAAAGCTCCTTTCTAGAATGTAGTCATGGAGGAGGAACAATTTGAAGATGAGGATGAAATTCACTGCATGGAAGATAAAGGCAATGCTACATTTTTTACTTTGGCTGCTTATGAGGAATCACTGCTGCAAGAACAGGATAGTCAAGAATGGGATAGAGAAGCTGTTCTACAAACTGAATAGCAGCAGAGATATAACCTGAGGTCGAATGCAAAAAATGTCAAAGAAAATCCTGCCCAAAGAGCTGCTGTCCAAACAGAGTCATAGAATATCAAACAGAGAAGGCCAGTAGCTGACCCAGTCATCCTCAAAGCTCCAGTTCAAGAGGTAAGAGGTTCTGATAAGTTATCTTCATCTTTCAGCTTTGAGTCAGAAGTTCAGAAATTGAAAACATATGTGCCTCTGGTAGAGTTGGTAAAGAGTGAAGTATTTAGAAATCCTATCCTTGAAGCCCTTGAGCTAGAAACCACACAAACCTCCACTGACTCTGTCAATTTGCAAGATGATAAGCTTGTTGTTGTGCTTAGTTCCATGATTGAACCTACTGACAATAATTCCCCATATTTTTATGTCTCCTTGACCATTCATGACAAAATCCTCCACAATTGTCTGCTAGACACAGGGGCCAGCCACAATCTAATGCCTAAAGCTGTCATGGAAGAGTTAGGCCTTGATATCATCAGACCCTATCATGATTTATTCTCTTTTGATTCAAGGAAAGTGAAATGTCTTGGATTGATTAAAGATCTAGTCATTACCTTAACTCAGCTGCCCATGAAGAGTATGATGATGGATATTGTGGTAGCAAATGTCCCTACCAAGTTTGGCATGTTGTTGTCCAGAGGATGGATTAAGAGACTAGGTGGGACATTACAAATTGATCGATCTTATGCCACTGTCCCAGTTTTTGGAGGAGAAAGCAGGAGATTGTATAGAGAAGCACAACTGGCATATATCATCAGTGATGAGAAGAATCCTACAAATCATCCCATTTATGCTGTGGACACTGATTTTGTAGCATGTATTCTCCAAATAGAAGAATCTTAGAAGGCCTCAATGCAGATTAGGAAACCAACAGTTCAGGCCAAGGAAGAGCAAGGAAGTCAAGTGTGGGAGATGTTCTTTGATGGAGCGTGTTCCAAGGAGACTGCAAGAGCAGGAGTGGTGCTAGTATCTCCAAAGCAAGAGAGAATTCAGCTGTCTTTTAAGCTCACTTTTCAAGTCACAAACAACATAGCATAATATGAAGCTCTACTATTGGGCCTTAATGCAGCAAAAGACATAGGAATTAGAAGCATAAAGGTATTTGGAGATGCTGATTTGATCATTCAGCAAGTAAATAAAACATTTCAAGCAAAGCACCCAAGGCTGAAAGCATATAGAGATGAGGTATGGAGAATCAGAGATTCTTTTGATTACTTCTGTATTTCATATATTCCTAGAGCCCAAAATCAGCTTGCTGATTCCCTTGCTGTGTTTGCTAGTCTATTTATACCTCCTTTGTCTCCCAGACTAGTTTATGAAGTCCAAATGAAATATAGACCATCCTTGCCTAATAATGTCCAGCATTGGAAAGTTTTTAATGATGATGATGAGCTAAATAGGTTTCTGCAAGTCATTGATGAGTTTTCTGAAATGCAAATTGATCAAGAGAATGAAGCCTTGGAAGAAAGCCCTCACTCCTAGCTTAGAAATAAAATTGGTAAAAACAACATTGTCCAGCTTCCTAGTAATTATATTCCTAAGGGTCTAATTCCTCTTGAAAGACTGTTTGACCAAAATGATGTGCCATAAAAATCTTCCCAAAAATAATACCAATCTGCAGTTTGTAATCATGATATAGGAAGTCCAGGTCACCTTAGATATGTAAATTTGTCCACTCATTTGTCAACTGATCAAAGTGCTGAATATTGCAAATTAATGAAGCAATTTGCTGATGTCTTTGCCTAGGAGTATAGTGATCTGAAAACGTATGATAAGAAGATAATCCAACATAAAATCCCTATAGAGAAAGATACCATTCCTTTCAAACAGAAGCTGAGACCAATAAATCTTATGCTTCTTCCTCTGATTGAAAAAGAAATTAAAAAGTTTCTGGCTACCAAGATCATAATTCCTCTTAGATCTAAATGGGTATCCAATCTAATGGTGATGAGGAAGAAAAGTGGAGAAATCAGACTGTGTGTTGATTTCAGAAATTTAAACAAGTGCTCAAAGAAAGATAACTATCCCCTACCAAAGATGGAGCATTTGCTGCAAAAGGTCTCAGGAGCTAAAGTAATGTCTTTCTTGGATGGTTTTTCAGGCTTTAATCAGATTGTTGTGCACCTAGATGATCAAGAGAAGACTACATTCACCACTCCTTGGGGCACTTTTATGTATGCTAAGATGCCTTTTGGATTGATGAATTTTGGAGCCACTTTTTAGAGAGCTATGGATATAGCATTTGTGGGAGAGAAGGATAAATTTGTCCTTATCTACCTTGATGACATAACAGTTTACTCCAGCAGCCATCAAAATCATTTGCAGCATTTAAAAAAAGTGTTCTTTAAGTGCAGAAGGTTTGGAATTTCAGTCAATCCTAAAAAATCACAATTTTCTTTAGAAGAAGGCAAGCTGTTAGGACATGTTGTGCCTACTTCAGGTGTTCGAATTGACCTAGAAAATGTAAAAGCAATACAGACTTTGTCTGTCCCACGATCGAAGAAAGATATCCAATCCTTTTTGGGAAAAAATAGTTTTGTCACGAGGTTTATTCCAAATTTTGCAGAATTGGTTAAGCATGTGACCTCCATGTTGAAGAAAGGATCAGAAGTAAAATGGACTGATGCAGCAAGAAAATCATTTGATTCCATCAAGAAAGCTATTATGGAGGCTCCCACTTTAATAAGTTCAGATTACAGAAAGGAGTTCCATGTATTCTCATTTGCCTCTGAAGACACCATTGCAGCAGTTTTATTGCAAGCAGATGAAGAAGGTTCAGAACATCCAGTAGCATTTTAAAGAAAAATCTTGAGGGATGCTGAACTGAGATATGATATTATTGAAAAACAAGCATATGCTCTTATCAAATCCTTGAAAGCTTTCAGAGTTTATATCTTGCATTCGAGGATAATTGCATATGTACCCTCTCATGAAATTAAAGATGTCTTAACACAACCTGATGTTGATGGAAGAAGGACTAAATGGATTGAAAAAATGATAGAATTTAATATGGAGCTGAAGCCCACCAAGCTAGTCAGAGGTCAAGGGCTTTCCAAGTTATTGGTTGAAGAAAATTACAGGTCTTTACATATTGATTTCTTGTGCACAATTACAGAAAATGGTCAGGCAAAAAAAGAGGAAGCAGCTGAACCAGAAAGAAAGCAGTTAGTGGCTGAGAATCTAGATTCTTGTGATTGGTATACTGCAATAATTAATTTCTTGCTGAAGATAGAAATCCCTTCAGGATTTACTCAAAGTCAAGCCATAACTATAAAACTTAGGGCATCTAAATATTGCATTAATGAAAATCTGCTCTACTGGAGGGATCCATCTGGAGTATTTTCAAGGTGTCTGGACAAAGAACAGTCAATGGAAGTGATGCAGCAGTTACATAATAATGTGTGTGGAGGGCACCATGATTAGAAAACTACAGCCCATAAGATTCTCAGAACTGGGTATTATTGGCCCACTTTATTTTTTGATGTATTTTCTTTTGTTAAATCTTGTGATAGGTGCCAAATATTTGAAGGAAAACAGTAATTGAAATCCTTGCCCCTAAAACCAATTCAGGCAAAAGGACCTTTTCAGCAGTGGGGCTTGGATTTCATTGGAAAAATCAATCCACATTCCAGTGGCCATCACGAATGGATATTAGTAGTTACTGATTATTTCACTAAGTGGAGTGAAGCAATTCCTACCAGGAAGGCTGATCATGATGTGGTCATGAAGTTTTTGACAGGAAATATCTTCAGCAGATTTGGTTGTCCACATAAACTAGTCACAGATAATGCAGTAACCTTTAGGGCAAACAAATTGGTGGATTTGTGTGATTCAATGGGTATTAAACTGGTTTATTCCACCTCAGATTATCCTCAAGGAAATGGTTTGGCAGAATCCTCTAATAAAAACCTGATAAGGATATTCAAGAAATTGTTAGAGGACAATAAATAGAATTGGGATTCAAAGCTCAAGTATGCACTGTGGGCTAACAAAGTAACTATTAAGAAATCCACAGGGAATTCTCCTTTCAAGCTAGTGTATGGTACTGAAGCTATATTCCCAATTCAGCTAACTCTCCCTGTGGCAAAGTTCCTTCAAACAGAACAAAATGAGGAAGAAGACGTGGCAAAGAGGATCACTGATTTGGCAGAAGTATATCAGATTAGAGATCAGCTAGTTGAAAAGGTCGCAACACATCAAAAAAAGATCAAGGAAGCCTTTGACAAGAAGGCAGAAACAGATAATTTTTAGGTTGGTGACTTAGTTTTGAAGTGGGATGCACTAAAGGAAAAGAAAGGCAATCATGGGAAATTTGATGCTTTCTGGACAAGGCCTTTCATCATTTCATAGGTTCAAGGGAACAACACCTTCATACTGAAAAGTATGGGAGGAGAAACAGTTTTTGATGGCCCAGTCAATGGGCGTTTTCTGAAAATTTATGTGTTTTAAGGTCTTGTAGCCTTAAAGTTGTAAATATTGTGTTTTTATCAGTTTTAGTATAGGTGCAGTAGACTCCAGTTCCAATGGAACACTAGGAATTTTGGCTAATTTGTTTTCATCAGTGTTAGAGTCGGTCTGGTCATCCCTCCGTCAGAGATCAAAACTCTTTTTGCATTTCATGTTTAGGTGTCCCATCGCTTTCGATCACTTGCATTTCGCTAGGGCATGCCATTGTCTGATGGAAGGGTTTGGTGTTCTTGTTTCCCTCATGCTTGTACCTGCCCGGGCTAGTCAAAATTTCTCTATGTTCATCAAAGCTCATTTCAGTCATTCATAGTCATTATGCTATTTTGGTCAAAAAGAGTTATTTTAAGAGTCTAGGTCTAGTGGTTGGTCTTCAAACATGTTTAATAATGCCCGTAGGCCATGAAGATGGTTTTCGAAGAGGTTCCTAGTTCAAAAGCTCATCATCAAACTCATTTGATGACATTTCTTGTTCAAAACTCTGTTTTGAGTAAGAAATTGTCGAATTCATTTTTTGTAATAATCATGTTATTTTTTTAGCCATGGAGTTTTCAAAGCAGGCTCTGGTTTTCCTTTGTCAAACATCAACGCCAACATCCCTGTAAAAAACAACCAAGTTCATCAGCTCAAAACTCAGAAAATCAATGAGACAGCCAAAAGACAGAATTTCATTAAAAGGCAAAGTGCCAAAGTCAAAAACATTGCAAATTGGGTTTTGAAGAAGTAAAAATCAAAACCATCCCTTGTCAAGATATTTCTTAAGCTATTTATCCCTTTGCAACAAGTGTCTTTCATAATCCAAGGGAGAAATTGTGCTTTGAAAGTGCAAGAGAAAAATAGTGAGTGGAAGAGGCTGATTGCATGACTTGGAGGCAGCGCGACGCATATAGCAAGTGGCGCGACGCACATAGAGCGCGTGGCGCACTGGTAGTTTTCACCTAGTGTAAATTATAACGGGCGCGGTGCATATAAAGAGTGCAGCGCACTGGGTTTTGAGCACGGCGCGTATAGCCTCAAGCCTGAAACTTGCTTGGAATTTCACCAATTCGCCCATACCTTGCATGAATTCACCAGGTAGGCCCTCATTCTTGCTGTTGCTTTGAATCAAAATCTAAACACTCCCTTTAAAATACATTCAAAGGAAATTTGCTGTGGGGTCTTGAATTATTGATTGGTCACCAAGGACTCTCCCCTTCCCCATTTCCCTTTTGTTTCCTCATTTCCTACCCCACCCATCAATCTCATCAATCCAACATTGCACTCAAATCCCAAAACTCCTAAACCCTACCCTATAAAATCCCCAAACCCTCCTACATGTTCCTAAACAAAATTCCCCCCCATAACCCCTATTCCCATCATATTATTCCACTTCCTAACACTCCATTTTTACATTTTTCCCCTTGGTGGAAGATATCACAACAACACTCAGTTTCACTACCATCATCAAAGGATGACAAATTTTTGGGCACAACACAGGTTTTTTCTCCCTGTGCTTAGGATTGGTAGCTCCAAATCACAAATGGTTTACATTTTTGGATTCAGCATGAAAAATCATGTCTGCTGGTGCATGGACAAGAAGTTTGGGTGAGCTTTGAGTCCCCAGGAGGTCAAAAACACCCTAAAAATGACCTCTCTACCCCTAATTTCACACACAGGAAGCAGTCTTGGGAGATTGAGATTTTGGAGGGGCAAATGGGCACCAAATTCAGAAATTCCACTTGGGTTGGAAAGTAGACAGGTAGGGCTTTCCAAAAAGTACACTTGGGCTTAATTTGAACTTCATCAAGTGCCTCAAAATCAGCACCAAATTAGCACGGCTCATATAGAAATTGGTGCGGCGCACAGAGGTTTTTTGCCCAATTTTTCATCTTCCAGCTCAGAAATTCGACCATTTTGACTAGTTTTGCTTTTTGATGTAATTCTTGACTTATCTTGATGTAATTGAGTGAACATGATGTAATTTTGACACTTAGTTACTTGTTCTAGAAGATTCATTCACCAAAGAGTGAAAATTTAATGAATGAATCAGTTTCCTACCTTATAGAGGCAAGTTGTTTTGACTGCCTAGATTTTAGTGCTTTGTTTAGAATTGGTTGAAACAGCTCCTAGAAGGATGAGCTCGACCCCTAGAGGCAAAGGGAAGAGGTTGGCTTGTCTATATCATGTAATTTCTAAGTCATTTTCAGGGTTGGACTCTTGGGAAAAGCTTGGCACTCTATTGTACATTGTATCTCTGCCTTTTTGGCAAAGGAAAGACTAGGGTTTTGTAGCACTGTTTGGGATCCATGTGGCTTTATGTTTTGATGGTGTGCTTCTCTGAGTAATTGTAAGTTTATTTGGTGTTTTGTGTATCATATTCAAGTTTCTTCATCTGAATTTGAAACAAATGAGTGATTAAGGTGGATTCCATAACTGTTATGCTCTGCCTTTGAATTTGTTTAAATTTTCATGTTTTCTTCAGTTTAAGGAGAATTATTGAGTCTCTCTTGCTCTCCTTAGCCCCTCACCTATATGATCTACCCATCTCACTTGATTTAAAGCATCAAAATGATCGCCTTCCTTGCCCCAATCAGACCTCTGCAGAAACTGTGCCTCATCCCCGAGCCCAAATTGCCTTTCCCATTTTTTCAAAAAAACCCTAAAAAACTCAATTCAAACCCTTTCCACTTAATACCTAGCCTAAAATCAGTTGCAAATTTAGTCATTTCGAGTCTAATTGATTACCTTTTGCCGAGATTGACTCGGAGAGAGAGCTCTCCTGTCCTTGTAGGGCTAGCTACAAGGCTGAGCGTGGTTTGATGTGGACCTAGAACCTTGTCTTTTCAGCCTGAGACGAATCTAGGCTCTAAAAATCAAGAAGGCATTGATCTGCAGGTTCTTGAGACCTCACAGGGAGGATCTCATCCCTAGAAGGAGCCAGTGTTAGCTCTGCTATAGTTTGCAACATTTGATGGATAAAATCAGATTAGGTAGTGCTGGTTTGGGTTGCAAAGGGTTTGCAACAATTTATTTTAATCTTTTCCCCCTTCATTTGCCTTATTCCCTTATAACTCCCACTATCCCCATTTCCTCCGTCCCTTTCATTCTCCTTATTATCCCTAACTTCATTATTTGTGTTTGCCTTTATAAACCCCGATAACCCATTTAAACCCCGTATAAACCCATTCTTCGTTTAGTCCACGACGCTAAAGTCCTAACCCTTTATAACTGCGCACCTTTGAAAATTACATAACCTGCTGGGGCCCTCACCTATCACATCACTCTAAACGTGTGCATTAAACCTGGGCCGTCCGATCCTCCGCCTTGGGATCCGATGCTTTTCGCTACTCTCGCCCCGCAAACTTGCACACCTGTTAGTCAACGGCGAAAGTGGTTTCCCCTGCCGTCCCATCCGCTGCGCAGCATTTGTTTACTGGATTGCTCCTCCATGTACTAAAACTACCTATCTCTCATGAGCGGTGCGGAGAAACCGCTTACCGCCCATACGTACGGCTCTCCGCTCGTTAACTGTTACACTAAAAAATGTCACCTTGACTACTTACAGTTAGTATGGCTCAAATCAACAGTCATGCTACCCTCTTAGGCAAGTCTCATGCCTCTGTTATCCATCTCAAACTCAAAGAAGAGAGAAAGTCTTGTAAAAACTATGTTTATCTCTGGGGTCGCAGGTTCTCTCTAGCCTTACCTGCGGGGACGCTGACCATGTTCACAAAATCTGCGTCCATGGACGCTCTGTATGTTAAGGGACAGGTGCGTCCCTCTGTAAAAGGCAAAATGCGCGAGTTTTATCTTGAAAAAGTTACTTGTGGTTACTTCTAGAACATTCTAGAGGTCGGTTTGATGAAATGGATGCGCCTCCAGTTGGTTCATGTATCTCTATTAAGGGGGAACTTATCCCATCAATAAGGGAGCTATCCCACCCAAAGAGGGGGATGATCCCATTGATAGTGGACCTGAATAACCTCTTTACAGCACTATAAATAAAGGCATTGAGCCAGAAGGAGAGGAGGTTGGAGCTATACATTTTCTTTGGGTAAATGCTGTAGGATTTAGGTCTTCCATTAGAGCCTTTGTGAGGAGAGATTGTCTTCACTTGATTCTACTTGGGAGAGGGTGAGCTTTGTCAAAGTAGAGGAAAACCCTTGATGGACCCTGGGAGGAACTTGCACAACACCAAGGCCAGGTTGTAAGAGTTTCTTTGTTTCGTTATTAATACAAACTGGTTTATTTTTCTCAATAGCTTGTGTTAATGAGTTATTTCATGTGTTCCTTGGTCTGCATGTTGAATATATGTTTTATTATATGAAATGCAAGTGCTTGGTAATTGTTTGATTGTTTGTGGTTGCAGGAATTGACTTGAAGGAGGAGCTCATCCGGATCGTCAAGAACGGACTTCAACAACAGCGTTTTGGAATAAGGTAAGCCTAAACACTTGTAGTTTTCATGTTGTAAAAGGTGTATTTAGAGAAAGATCACTCCATTTTGTCTTGTTTGTCATTAGAATGTCTTAGACTTCTAGGAAGGTCAGTCGTGTCCAGCCCCAGGAGGAGGATATCCAGGATAACTAGGAACAGGAGTCGCATTTGGGATATTATATCCTCCTGGAAAACCAGGATTAACCGGACCGTACTGGGGTTGCTGAGGTTGTTGATAAGTGTGCCCAGGATACGGTTGATACTGGTAAACCGGTTGGTATTGTGACTCAGAATTTTAGAGATCCTAACCGGCAGTTACCGTTTATTGCGACTTTAGATTTACCCGACTTGACGCGCCTAACGAACGATCCAATTCAATATCTTCAGTTCTGGCCGCCAATGCCAAATAAGTTGCCCAGCGATATACCCAAGTTCGAAGGTAAGTCTGGAGAGGATCCGTCTAATCACGTGATGACTTACCACCTCTGGTGTGCATCAAATTCCATCTCAGATGATTCTATCCGCTTACGTCTTTTCCAGCGTACACTCATTGGTCTCGCAGCCAAGTGGTACATTGAGTTACCACGGGCCTCTTTTTACAACTTTAGCCAGTTAGCTACCTCGTTCTTAACTCATTTTCAGTTACCAGTCAGATATGATAATGGTACAGAATTATTAACTTCGCTAAAACAATCGACATCCACGTACATTTCTGATCACATTCATGAGTGGAAACGTCGAAGAAGATTAGTGAAAGTTTTTATCCCGGACCAAATCTTAGCTGAATGGTTTGTCAAATCATTATTACCAAGAATTACTGAAGATGTAGCTAAGGCCGGAGTAGTTACTGAGGAGCAAGTCATTGCTCAGGCACAATACCTTGACTTAGTTTACACTCAGTCGGGTACGTTACACGAGAAAATTCCGGATCTTCCAAAGTCAAACCAAATCGCTGCTGCTCCTTCGGGATCTCATGCCGCTGATGGTATGATTGGTATCGTGACTACGAAGAGTAAGAAGAAGTCTTCCAAGGCCTCCAATACTCCAATTATCACCTTGCCTGATTCTCCGACAGGAGAGTCTTCTCCTCCTGAACTTACCGCCGACATTCACGCTGTAGAGTCATCTACGGCCAAATCAAAAAACGGTGGAAAGGAGAAAGGAAAGAAGAAGGCTAAAGCAGACAAGGCTCCAAAGGAGAAAACGGAAAAGTCGGAAACCAATGACGAAAAACGCAAACCTCGATATCCTTGTCTTATTTGTGAAGAAGATCATTTTACGAGAGACTGCCCTCATCGGGCCGAGGTAGTGAAAATAGTCAAAGGTTCTCCCACTCCTGCTGTGTTAAAAAATCCGTTTCCAGAGCAGGAGAATAAGATGATAGGTTCTTCTTCGAATGCCAGTGAAGAACCCATTTTGATGATGTCTCATGTCAGGATTGCGACTCGATCGCAAGATTATGGTAGTAAGGCTCCTGTTGATGGTAAGGAAGCAGAATCTTCTCACTCTAACCCATCAACCTCAGCTCCTGGTTCCGATCCACTACAGATCGAAAAACCTAACCCAGACTTAGTGATTAAGCCGCCCGCCAAGGGTGTACTTCGAAGGTCTGCTTTCAATCCACATGCGAGAGCAGCCCAGAATTACAACATTGTTGAAGACTTAGCTGTTTCACCTTCAGCAATGTCGGCACTCGAAGTGCTGCAATCATGTCCAGCGCAACGAAAATTGCTTTTGTTGGCCATTGGAGCTGTCGATGTTCAGGACCCGAACCTAATGATCTTTGATCTAGAAAGTAGTACACCGCGTCTCCCCCATCAAATGGCTTTCCAAATTCCAGTGATAGTCAAAAACAGGCCTATTCATCGGACTGTGATTGATGAGGGAGCTTCTACGTGTATTATGTCGATTCAATGTTGGAGATCGCTTGGTTCTCCTTCGTTGAACCAATCCCCCACCATCCTTAAGGCCTTTGATGGCCGTGGGTTCCGTCCGTTTGGTATTCTACAAGAATTGCCTATAGGGGTCGAAGGTAAAACCGTTAGTCTGGATGTGGAAGTGGTTGATGCCCCTCTAGACTACAACCTTCTTTTGGGTCGAAGTTGGTCATATGCTATGACAGCGGTCGTTTCATCGGTCTTCAGAGTCATTAAGTTTCCACATAACGGTAAGATCGTGACTATTGATCAGCTGACATACTTTTCATCCGACCCAACCTCTTCAGAAACTATCCAGCATGTTGGCAAAACGACAATCCCTTATAGGGACATTGGTGTAGGTTTAGTTAAGGATTCCGGTTTACTGGGAACTTTTCCTCTCCCTCCACTCAATGCAGACCCTTCGTTTGCAACGATTCATATGATCACGTCAGAAAACATTATTTATGATGATCCTTGGTATGTTCCCTCTGACTCTGAGCTAGACTCACTCGGTGATGTTATGCCGTTGAGTCCGTATGAGATTGCTTATGAAGCTCTTATGTCTTTTACCGACTTTCATTCAACCGAAACCGACCAAATGAATGTGGTCAGTGAAGAGTCACTTTTCACCTCACCCTTAGAACGGATAACGTTTCCCGAAGAAGTGTCATCTGACGAACAACTTCGCGAAATCCTAAGTGTAGATGATCTACCATGGGAAGATCTCCATCACAGATCTTCGTTTTTACCTAAGGATGATGCATTTGAAAATGATTTTTCATCTATCTTTACCGCTGAATATGTCAAAGACGCTCAGGATCCAACGAAACATTCTGATTCAGAGCTGAATTTAGGGAATATTTCTCGTACTATTCCCATTGATATTTCAGTGAAGCCCGGAATCGAGGAGAACATTCATATAGGTGCCGCATGTACTGAAGAAGAAATCCAAACTTACAAGGCCCTATTCCAAGAATTCCGCGACGTGTTTGCCTGGTCTTACGAGGAAATGCCGGGAATTGATCCTGCCATTGTTGTTCATGAAATCAAAACCTACCCGGATGCTAAACCCATTCGGCAACGGTTGCGTCAGATTCACCCTCGAAAAGCGGCTGCGATTAAAGCAGAAGTCGAAAAGCTGTTGAAAGCAGGTTTCATTTATCCAATCCCGTTAACGGATTGGGTATCGAATATTGTTCCCGTCAATAAAAAACAAGGAACAATAAGAATCTGTATCGACTATAGGGATATAAATCGAGCTTGTCCAAAAGACAACTATCCTACGCCTTATATCGATCAAATTATTGATGATTGTGCCGGAAGTGAGATGTTTTCCTTCATGGATGGTTTCTCAGGCTATAATCAAATCAATATTCTACCTGCCGATCAACCAAAAACGGCATTCATTTGTCCATGGGGGACATTTGCTTATTGCAAATTACCTTTTGGACTTAAGAATGCCGGGGCCACTTTTCAACGGGCAATGTCTTATGCATTTCATGACATCAAGCACATTGTGCAACCCTATCTCGATGATTTGCCTGCTCATTCTTTACATCGAGCTGATCATCTTGTCCACCTACGAGCAATCTTTATGAGGTGTAGGCATTATCGGATTCGGTTGAATCCCCACAAGTGTGTTTTCTGTATAGAAACAGGTCGATTGCTGGGATTTGTTGTTTCAAAAGCCGGCATTCGCGTCGATCCCTCGAAAGTCGAGGCTATCATCAAATTGCCTCCTCCTTCGAGTTTGCGCCAACTCCAAAGTTTGCAAGGGAAAGCGAACTTTTTACGCCGATTCATCCCAAACTACGCCGAGGTCACTAAAGGTTTTACACGGTTGTTGAAACAGAACGCACAATTCTTTTGGGACGAGATTGCCCAACAATCTTTTGATGCACTGAAACACGCGTTGACCCATGCACCGTTATTGCATCCTCCCAACTACAACCAGGACTACTTCTTATACCTCGCAGCTTCGCATTCCACCATTGGAATGGTGTTAGTTCAAGAAGATGAATTCAAAGCAGAGCATGTGATATATTATCTTAGTAGAACCTTAAATCCCACTGAGTTAAAATATTCGCATGTGGAGAAATTGGCCCTGGCAGCCGTTCAAGCTGTCCAGCGTTTTCGTCACTACATTCTTCTCCGCAAGACTACAGTTATTTCGGATTGCAACCCTATGATTTATATTTTGACAAAACAACTGCTAGGGGGCAAGTACTCTAAATGGATTGTTATCCTGCAAGAGTTCGACTTGGAGTTCGAGAAGTCCAAGTCTAAGAAATCTTTAGTTTTTGCGGAATTGATGTGTGATTTCCCGAGTGCTGACACAGAGACTGTGGCAGAGGAGTCCATTGCGGACGAATCTTTGTTTCTTATTAGCACTTTAGATCCGTGGTATGGGGATATAATCATCTATCTCCAAACCCAAACCTTTCGGCCTGAAGCTTCCAAGGAAGACCGTCGAAAAATTCGGTTTCGATCCCAGCAATACAGAATTATTGGAGATACACTTTATCGCCGGGGGGCAGACTTAGTTTTTCGACGTTGTTTAACTCACGAAGAGGCTGAGAGAGTTTTGAATGATTGTCACTCTGGAGCATGTGGCGGTCATATGTCTGGGTATGCCACAGCTCAGAAGGTGTTGCGCGCTGGCTATTTCTGGCCGTCTATGTTTAAAGATTGTATCCTTGCTGTCAGAACATGCCACAACTGTCAAGTGTTTGATCGAAAGATGCGCGCTCCACCTGCTCCTCTCCACCCTATAATTGCCGCTGGTCCATTCGCCAAATGGGGCATTGACTTTATTACTTGTAACCCTCACTCGGTCGGGGGGCATGCGTATATCATCCTCGCGGTTGATTATTTTACAAAATGGGCCGAGGCGATGCCTACATTCGACGCAAGCGGCAAGACAGCTGCAGTTTTCGTATTCAATCATATCATAACTAGGTTTGGTGTCCCACAAGCAATCATTACTGACCATGGGAGCCATTTTCGAAACGTCATGATGACTGAGCTTACAAGCCAGCTTGGTTTGCGCCACGATAGCTCTACTCCTTATTATCCGCAAGCCAACGGTTTGGTTGAGTCAATCAACAAAGTTCTAGTCATCATGATTCGACGGATCATTGGTATCCATCGAACGAATTGGCATAACATGTTATTTTCGGCGCTATGGGCATATCGAACTTCAGTGAAAAATTCAACAGGTTTCACCCCTTTCCAGCTAGTTTATGGCTTAGAAGCTGTGTTACCTATTGAATGCGAAATCCCATCACTTCAAATGGCTGTCGAATTACTTCCAGCTACTTCCGAAGAGGAGAAACGGTTATTATACTTGGCTAAATTAGATGAGACTCGACGTGACGCTACTTTAGCTATCGAGACTCACGCGAAACGAATGAAAGCTCAGTACGATAAAAATGTAACCCCTCGAAGTTTTTCGGAAGGAGACCTAGTACTATTATATGATCAAGCTAACGATAAGCTAGGTGCTAGAAAATTCGTTCCCATGTGGCATGGGCCCTACATTGTAAAGCGAAAGCTAGCAAAAGGGGCTTATGAGTTAGTTGATTTTGATGGGGACTCTTTGGGTAAACCCAGAAATGGACTTTACCTAAAGAGGTATTATGCTTAAAATGATGGGTATGGAGAAATTTTTAGATAGGTTAGATTTCCTTTCTAGCTAGCAAGTGTGTTAGTTTAGTCAGTGTGCTTAGCTTAGCGAGTGTGGTTTTTCGTCATTATTCTGGCTTATCTTGGTTTTACTCTTGATATTGTAGATGTCGACGCCTCTCCAAACATACATTGGATTTGCTGATGGTGCTTGTCGTAATACACGGAATATCTCTTCCGCAGCTTGGGTTATCTATTCGCCCTCTGACGAGTTAGTTTCTATGCATGGGGTAAGCCTCGGTCAAACAACAAATAACATTGCAGAATACAGTGCAGTGGTTGAATTATTATCCGAATCTATTTCATTTGGAATTCGACGTTTGATAGTGAGGTTAGATTCTGAACTTGTTGTATTACAGCTTAATAGAGTTTATGCCATTAGAAATCCTGTGTTATTAAGGTTGTTTTTGAGAGTGCGTCTCTTGGAACGTGAATTTGATTACATTGAATATCAACATATTCCAAGGTCTTTGAATACATTAGCAGATGCAATTGCTTCTCGAATGTTGGACAGACATTTACGATAATCATGCAAGTAAATTTAAAAACATTTCATCACATATGTTAAACAAGATAAGCCGGTAATAGTGATATATATAGATAGAAGTGTGTCAAAAAATATATACATCGTCTTCGATCATAGGTTTAAAACACCTTATGATCGGCAAAATGATAGTACACAAAGTCAAAAATGTCACATGTGACTACAAAAGTGACTAGTCAATCACTGGTGGTGCTCTCTGTACAACACCACTGCGCGGGCTACCTTACGCAAAAATCTCCTAAACGGTCCAGGGACCGCGACTACGAAGCGCTGAAGCCTGATAGGAATGTCGTCCATAGTAGTCTCAGGTATATCTGCCGTGAGACGCTCTAGATCATGCTCCAACTCAGCTAGTACTTCTGCTGTCGCATCCTGTGGGGCCGGTACCGGTGCAGCTGGATGTAGTCTATCATAAGGCCGGAGGTTGGCTGGACGCTGTGGACCAACATCTGCATTTTGAAAAAAGTTTACTATTAATTTTGAGACGATATATATAAAAAATACAAAAAATACATAACTAGAAAACTTGTGAAAATAAAAAGTACCTCTGTCGTCCCATTGTTCTCCCTGTGGAAGAACCATGTCCGGATCACCTCTGAAATCCATTCCGGCATACGGAAAGTCCTGTATCACAAAAAGCTGGCCCTCTAACCAGTCAAAATAACTATCTGAGAATCGAACTACTGTCGCGCCCTCGTCAGGATGCCGGGCCATCACCGCAACCCATCGTATCAGCTTTGGCTGCCGAGGACCCAAGATATCAACAGTGAGTTGCTGAGGGATCAGCATTGGAATTCTCTCCAAGGCAAAGCTCACGACTATAGGCCCATATCCAAAAGTCTTTAGTCGTCCGTTCTTTGCCTTGGTCAGTTGGCTCTTCATATGAGCCGACACAGCTTCACACCAGTTGAAAATGGTGCCTTGGTAACAGTCAATTGCCATCCGCATTTGGGATCCGGAAGCAATGTGTAAAGCGGCCGCGCCGCAGATTCTGGTAACCGTGAACGCTATGACTTTGAGTTCCGGTAGAGTGATGTGTTTTATCTCTATGCCTTTTGAATGGTGAGCCCCACGTGTGCACCAATCCTCGCGGAGACTATCAAGGGATTGGCCACCCGGCCTAGTCCCCGCAAGACTGAGTTGCTCACCTCTGTTTGGCAAGCCAGTGAGAAAGTATACATCCGAGGGCTCTATCTCGAGCTGGTGCCCTCCTATGTAAAAGCATTGTTCTTGAACGTTCCATCGCTCAACCAGCCATTCCAAGAATCTTACCTGACCCCTCATGCCCGGTATGGTCCAATATTTGTATAATCCGCATGCTCTTAGGGCATCCAGGGAAGGTTGATGATTTATTGCAGCTTCATCTTCCTCTACATGCTCTCTTTCTCTCCAGTCTAACATGATTAATGCCCTGCATATCAAAAATAGCAATTAGAAATTGATTTGGGAATTTTTGGTGGTTTTTTGAGAGAGTTGGGGTTTTGAAATGCGCGTTTCTCGGAGGACGCACCCCGGCTTTGTAGCACAGGGCGCCCGGACGCATCTGGCCTGAAGGCAGGCTGCGTCTTCCGACCGTTTTCCCGTATGAGAAAAAGTCGGGGGACGCAGGTCACCCGAAGGGCACCTGCGTCCGCCGAGAGGCGCATTCCAAAACCAAAACCCTCCCAAAAAATGAAACTAAGACCTAAAAATTAATTCTAAACGGATAGAAATGCAGAGTAGGATGTGTAAAATACCTGGATGAGACGGCGTTCGATTCCGACGGTCAGATTTTCCGCAGCGACCACGGGAAGTTTCTTGTCAAAAGCTCCTTTTTCAACCTCAACAGTGAAACGGTAAAAATGATATGGTAAAAGGTCTTTTTATAGGTTTTTTGGATGAATTAGTTCATTTTTTACCATGAAAAGATGTTTTTGAATGTATTTTTGCCTATTTTAAACAGGTATGAGTAATGTGTTGCTTTTGTGCAGGACAAAGGGATTTCGAGGGAAATTGTAATTTTTCACAAACAAAAATATCAGAGTCATCTTTTAAGCCCTTTTCTGACTCCTAAAACATGAAAAGATCGCCGAGTGTTTCTTTTTCACTCGTTAAAACGGAATTAAAAGACGGTCCCCTTTTAGCTCTTTTCTGACCGCAAAATCAGGAAAAGATTGCCGGGTTTTTGTCGTTTCGAACTCGATAAGGAAATAAAACGACGTGTCCTTGATCGCTTTTTACTTTTCAGGTCAACGACACTATTATGAAAGTACTCTTTGGTCGCAAGATCAAGCGGTTCCCCCAGGTATTATTTTATACTTTTTCGGGCTTGAGGGACACAAATATACGAAAAAGTTCAACGTGGAGTCTCCTTTAGTTTTTTCAGACTCTCTAAAATTGAAAAACGCCGAGTTTCTCCTATACTGGGCTCGTTAAAACTTTTACAGTAGAGGACCTGTTCAATTACAAACAGGAACGAACCACTCCTTCCTAGGGTTCGAATTTAAACTAGGTTGGACTCGTCCGAAGGATGAGCTTATAATCAAGCATATGTTATCCTCCTCAAGCTTGTTAAAAATAAAGAGGTACTTGCCAGAAATGGTGGGGGAAAAGAGAGAAGAATGAACCTGTTTGTCACCTTTTGTCTCAGAAGAAACTTTATTACCACTCTTGAACACGACACTTTTCATTCACCTGGGTTGGGAAATCTTTTACCTCACAGTTGACCAAATCACTTTGAAAGTCTTTAACCGGGTTTCGGGGATTAACTTTGAGTTATTCGTCACCAAGCCATCTGTTGTGTCGTTATGTGTTCAAGAGGTCTGCAAGCAAAACTTTCATCTGCAAAATACTTGTCATCCATTTGACCATCCCTGAGTCAGTCCTTACAGCAACATTTCTTCAACTTGAACAATGATTTCGTGTTGTGGGCTTGCCTGCAACGGGTCGCTTTCTATCGACATCGACACATTATCTAGAAAGATGACTTAGGAATCGACAGTACCTTGAAGTCTGCATGCATCAATGGCAGGTTTCTCGCCTTTGACGTCAGTTTACATCATTGACTTTCGATCAAAGGATTCCGTGAAGTGTTCGACATCAAAACATCTATTCACATTTCACGGGTTGTGCTTGGTACTTTGAGAACCATTGACATTACTGGTGGTCTCTCTCATGCTTGTTAACAGTTTACATCATCGACTGGTAATCAAGTGGTTTCTAACATGTTCGACATCGAATCATTTAATCACATGGCTAGAATCGTACCAATTCGGGAAGTAGAAGTGAAGACCCTGGATCTAGTTTCTACCATCCAGGCTGCAAGGAGTTTTGTATTCATTATCTATGTAGACTAATCATAAACAGATGGCTGCGTCCATACTGTGTCTACAAAAGTCTATAAAAATGATGTACTGCAAGATCATTCCTGTATCAGAATAGTTAGTCCATTAGTTAAAGTTTTGAATCTGAGTATGGGAATGCCTACCTCAGTGATGATATAATCTTATCCATGTATTTTGTGTTGAAAATTGCAGGTTCCAACCAGGCCATCCACAAGACAATCCTTGAAATGATAAAGCGCTTCACCCTTCCTAGAATTACAAAACCCTACTCTATTCCAGGCTTCGCACTTTAGGGGGCAATCTGTTACACTAAAAAATGTCACCTTGACTACTTACAGTTAGTATGGCTCAAATCAACAGTCATGCTACCCTCTTAGGCAAGTCTCATGCCTCTGTTATCCATCTCAAACTCAAAGAAGAGAGAAAGTCTTGTAAAAACTATGTTTATCTCTGGGGTCGCAGGTTCTCTCTAGCCTTACCTGCGGGGACGCTGACCATGTTCACAAAATCTGCGTCCATGGACGCTCTGTATGTTAAGGGACAGGTGCGTCCCTCTGTAAAAGGCAAAATGCGCGAGTTTTATCTTGAAAAAGTTACTTGTGGTTACTTCTAGAACATTCTAGAGGTCGGTTTGATGAAATGGATGCGCCTCCAGTTGGTTCATGTATCTCTATTAAGGGGGAACTTATCCCATCAATAAGGGAGCTATCCCACCCAAAGAGGGGGATGATCCCATTGATAGTGGACCTGAATAACCTCTTTACAGCACTATAAATAAAGGCATTGAGCCAGAAGGAGAGGAGGTTGGAGCTATACATTTTCTTTGGGTAAATGCTGCAGGATTTAGGTCTTCCATTAGAGCCTTTGTGAGGAGAGATTGTCTTCACTTGATTCTACTTGGGAGAGGGTGAGCTTTGTCAAAGTAGAGGAAAACCCTTGATGGACCCTGGGAGGAACTTGCACAACACCAAGGCCAGGTTGTAAGAGTTTCTTTGTTTCGTTATTAATACAAACTGGTTTATTTTTCTCAATAGCTTGTGTTAATGAGTTATTTCATGTGTTCCTTGGTCTGCATGTTGAATATATGTTTTATTATATGAAATGCAAGTGCTTGGTAATTGTTTGATTGTTTGTGGTTGCAGGAATTGACTTGAAGGAGGAGCTCATCCGGATCGTCAAGAACGGACTTCAACAACAGCGTTTTGGAATAAGGTAAGCCTAAACACTTGTAGTTTTCATGTTGTAAAAGGTGTATTTAGAGAAAGATCACTCCATTTTGTCTTGTTTGTCATTAGAATGTCTTAGACTTCTAGGAAGGTCAGTCGTGTCCGCACCCTTGACAAATTCCGTGTGACATTAACTTGTGCTCACCTTCGCCACCCGATAGCCGTCGGATCTACCTAACTGCAATCTGACGACCCTCATTTGTCTGATCCCATTGTCTTCCGATATCCTCTGTAGACTGATCTTTGCCACTCGTTTGTTTAATCCAACAACTACTATTGATCCCTCTTGTGCCTCTGTGTCGTCCATCCCCTCCCGCCATCAGATCCCGCCCATCCATCTGAGTTATCCAACAGCTAGCACTCATTCTCGGCTCCTCGTTCATTTTCAATGCAACTTTCATGTTTTGGTAGTCCTGTGCAACCGAAGGAGAAAGGAGCCCATGATTCAATACTCTGCGCATTAAATCCTCAGCTACCACATTCAAAGAACAACATGATCAAAGACGCGAAGGACAGCCTTGAGCAGATAAACACAACATTTACCTGTTTGTGAAGTACAACAAAGGTCATTTTGTCCATTAAAACAATCAAATTGTGTCAAAGACCATATCTGATAATAAATGTGGTTGGTGGTCAGTTATGACCCCTTCATGCATAGGTTAGCAGAGATTTTTGTATTCAACCTCCATATATACCCACAAAGAAAATGTAATGAGGTTGATGAATGTCATTTTGATAAAAAGTTAAACTTTTGGAGACTGTAACTACTATGATACATACAGCTTCTGGTCTTCATTTTCAGCTAATGCAAGCTTCTTTTGATATTAATTGCTCACTTTCCACTTCTTCTTCTTTGTTCCAGGCTGTGCCTGTTATACATTTTTCATGTGCTCTTGGTGTTTAGCATTAGAGGGGCTATCATCCCACCTCTGTGTTAGAATCTAGTTAGTATCATTGAATTTGTATGAAGGTTTCTATTATTTTAATGCCAGAGAGCTGTCATCCTATCTGTGCATTAGGAAATAGATTTACAGACCTTTTAACTGGTTGCAGCTGGCCATCACAGGGTCCTGTGCATCTACTGGTGTGATCAGTATTCTCCATCATCACATTTTCCTTAAAATTGTGAGTAATTGGTGGTCTAAAGCCTTGTAGTCTAGGGGTGTTCACCCATGTCTAGGGTTAAGCATAGTAGAAGTGGTTATCTGGCTTGAATATGAATCATTCCTTTCATTCATCCTCCATTTTTCAACTTTTTTGTTCAGTTTGTAATGTTCCCTAGCATCTCTGATATACAACCTAGGAGAGTTTCTTGAGGTGATAATGGGTACTTAGGATGATCTTGTCATTGACCGATTCTGTGCTCAGGGACCCTTTTGGCATAACAAATATTCTAAGGTCCACTCTCCTTACCAATTCTGCAGCCTAACTTGTCCCCGGTGCCAGGCTCGTTTGTGTGACACTCACTTGTCCTACGCCCACCTGTATTCGGCTAGTTTGGATTTTCAGTTCCTACAGATTCTTCTAGACGTTTCCCAGTGACTGCATGTACTATTGCTCAAATTGCTACAATAATTCGGTTTTAGTGTCATTCACCTTGTCACCGATCTCGTCGAGATCGCCCTCTGTCAGGGTGATGGGATCTTGTTGTGCTTTAGCCAACTTCGTCTTTTTGCAGGAACCCATCTGTTGCTGTTATTATCTATGCTTCCTTAGCCTAAATGGGGTTCTCTACCCCTCATTGCTACCACCACCCTACGTAGACTGCTCTTCCTCCTCGATTTCAAGCGAAAGGGATTTGCCGCTTTGCTCAGAGTCACGTTGTTCTTTTTCAACCTGTTCCTTTGAAGCACACTCCTTTTCCATTCAAGTCTTTTCTTCAGCCTCCTTCTTCCACTACACGGCCAACTTCTATGTCACTGATTTGATGCATCCTTTCGTTTCTTCTCGGATGAGCTCCTCGCACCTTTGCTAGTGCCTACCTCTAAGTAGGATGGGGTGTGTCAATCTTCCAGCCAGTGCTTGATCACTTCCTGTATGTCATCATCGGTGACCAAGTTCATAAAATCGAACCACTTCTATTGTAGATCCTTTCACGCCCTAATGTAGACGTAGTGGAAATTTTCTTTGAACTCATCATACGCAGAAAACTACTCATACAAGGTTGGGGACAACCTTGGGTGCTGGTTGATGGCCATGCGGAAGCTTGTTTCCATCAATACCCAAAAAAATTTCATCTTTGTGACCCGCGTGGGGTCCTTGGTGGCCCAAAGGGAGGTGAATTGCGTGGCCTCTAACAATTCTTCCTTCAATGGAGGAAACTGGCTCTCCTCTGGTAGATCCCATGCGACCAACACAATGGGGAGCAACATCCACGCATAGTGGTAGGGCTTGCTCTTATCTTGGGCCTTGTAGAAATTTGCAAGAAATTCACTGCATAAATAATGCAACCAGTTAAAATGCACGCTATCCGTGCATTGTGCAGCCAATCATATCATAGGCATTGGAACCTCGTTTGCGTGGAACTTCCTCATAACTTTTTCGGCCAGTATTTGGGTGGAAATCTGCACCACAGGACCATTGATGGATGTGATGGAATAGCCGTGCAGCTTCTTGATAAGATCGAACTTATTTTTCATCGTCTCTGCCAAGTCTCTCTTGCCTGTCTTTCCACCAAACTCCTTGGCTAGATTCAAACCCTCTTGCGGTAGGTGCGTGATCTTGTGGACGATCATATTTGTGATGGGTATAGGTGTGCCAATCCATAAGCACCCATCATGCACTAGAGTAAGTAGTTGCCGCACACAGGTGGTGTTAATATTAGTGCAGTGGTAGTGGGGCACCCACAGTAGGTTCAACAACCCGGATTGCTCCAATCAAAGGATCCATTCAACTGTCTCCAACTCAGTGACACCTGAGTCTCAGTAATACACATGCCTCATATAATTTTTTGTCGTGAGGTGAGGGAACCGCTCATGGTCAGCCAGGTCCCAATCCTCCATTTTTAATAGGGGAACCCGCGCAAGGCACAATCCTTCAAAATTTATCTTCTCTAGCAATAGGGGCGTGTGAATGAGGAATTTGTTCGAGTCTAGGTCCTTGGGGACCTTCACCTTCCCTTTTCACAGAGGGATATATTTAGGAAATTTAGTGATGGGCTCCACTCCCTCATCATCTATATCCTCAACGCCTTGTTCAGCTTCCAAATCCACAAGCTTCTCAAGCTTCTTGTCTTTCTTCTACTTTTGAGTGGTCGCATGTTTCCTGGACGACTCGCACATTGGCACCGACCTCTTCGGCTTATCCTTCTTTGGTTTATGGGTCTCTTTAACAGGGGTGGGCTTCGGCTTGGGTGACCTCGGCATTGTATACACAGGAGAAACAATGAAGGAAAATATCAATGTCCTTCTCAGAAAACAAAAATTATAGAACATGTAAATGACGATTAATTGGTCCTTGGCTCATCTAGAGTGGTGTTGGCGGTTAATAAAGGGGGAATTTTTTTTACAGAACTATGAGGGATTTAATGTAACGAGCGTATAGATGTAAGTTCCACTTACAATACAAAAATCAATCCAATGATTCTAAGAACCAAATTATATCTATACTATAGGATGTGTTTCCAGAGCAATGGTCAATGAGACATGTCAGACTTGCAATAGCAAAAACATACAACAACAAAAAAGAATCACTCAAAAGGTAATATTCCTAATTGCATAAAATGAATTTCTAGAATTATATGTATATATTACTATAAACCATTAATTTTTTAATATCAATTATGTTATATTTAGTTTTCGTATATCTTCATAAAATTGGTTTATTACTATTTTCACGAAGATTATGAAAATCCCAAATGATCAATGTGTTGATATGTGAAACATGTTAGTAGGAATGTCCAAAAAAGTGTATAAGGAGATGGTCAAAGAAATAGAAATAATTGAATCCCAAGAAGAGCCATCTCAAGAAAAACATGCTTCAAATGTATGTAATCATGAGTGACTTTGTACATATAAAAAAATAATTTAGCATTAAATATTAATTTTCAAGTATTTTCTTGGAGAAAAGAAAACAAGATGGAACTCATTCAACACATAAAATAGGGAGAGAAGGAAGAAAATGGTTGATTTCAAAGTCTGTGAGTAATTATTAATATTTCCTTATAACAAATCAAGATTTCATTATTGTATATTTTTAGTTGTTTTACAACAACCATCATTGAATGTCTTCAAATAGGTGCTAACATACAACGAAAAACCATGAAAATAATTGATTGACATTAAGGGTTGTGAGCATATGTTGGCATATCAAAAATTAATTTTGTAATTTGTAAGTATCTATTTTGTTTTAATTCTCTGAGTTTATAACTAAAAGAGAAAAAATCCTTTTTATTAAATCTATGAATTATAAAGGGTTTTAAAACATGCAGGAAACAAAGTATGGAACTACGCTAGCAGAAAAATTATTACAACAAGGCAGGAGACTTGGTTTTCAAACCATATGCATAGTTTAAGAGTCACTTCTTTCTATGGTACATTTCTATTCAATTGACATTGACGCATATTATTTATTTCAATTTTCATTATTCTCACCAATGTAGATACACTCACTACACTTTATTTGTATGTTTGCAAATGGAACATGAGCAAGACGAGGAAAATAATCGATGCAATCAACAAAACATTCATCCACATAACCCAATTCATGGAAGTAGCTCGAGCAATAACAACAGTTCTAGTAAAGAATGATAATCTTGTTGTGGCCACAACCACCACCCTATTAAAACATGCTCTGGTAGAAAATTTGAATGGGTACCCTAGAAGCTTGATCTTTCACTTCTCCAAATGATTTGTTTTTATCTCAGGGATTTTAACTCTGTGCTGAGTAAAATCTTCGGTTCTTAATGTTCAAGACCCCCCTTTTTAAAATCTCTGTTGCATGATTCATTCATGACCCAGTCTAGTCCTTCATTCATATCCTTCATCGAGACTCTTTCAATCCTCATAAACCTTGATGGCACTCTATGACCACACATATGATCAACCCCCACTCTTTACTATGGGTGATTATGGACTCAACCCTCAAAACCTTCCATCACACCTTTATTTCTATTATAACACTTGTGTGATAGAAATACTTTGCAAGCATATGCATAACTTATCCTTTTCACACTTCCTCAGTCTTTACACATCTCTCGATGCATGTCATCATCGCTTATCGCAATCGCTTGTGTTGGGTTGTGTTATATTCTTTCCACGTAGTTAACAAGGGGCTTGAGGGGCACCCGTAACCCCACTTTATGGGGTCCGGGGCAGCGCCCCAAATTTTTTTGGTTTTGGACCCTGTGTTAGGTTTGGCGGACCCACCTATGGTTTTTGTGCAAGATTTTTTCACATGTTTTTTGGACGCGATGGTTTTCGGTCCATGGTATTGGATGCGATGGTTTTCGGTCCATGGTATTGGATGCTTCGACATGTATAAATATTTATTATAACATTGAAAGGAACATAATAAAAAATAAAGCTAGTAGTCCCGATTTTGGGATCTAGGGGAAAATCTCTGTGTATATGTGTTTTATGTGTTCTGCTCTCGCATTATTTATTTTCTGTGTTTTAGAATTCCTATGCAGGTAATTTCTATATGGGGTTAAAACCTACATTTGGTATCAGAGCAAATTTGGCTTCAAGGGAACGCCTTTGTTGCTGAGGGGTTTCACTCGGGCCTGTGGTAGGTCGTGTTCAGTGGGAGATCTGCGAGATCGATTCTGGTGGTGAAAGAAGATGGTGAGTAGTGGAAAGATAGAGATCGAGAACTTTAATGGTCAGAGTTTTGAGTTGTGGAAACTCAAGATGGGGGATCGGTTGGTGGATAAAGATCAGTGGATCACGGTAGATCTGGGTACTAAACCAATGGGAGTGTCTGATGAAGAATGGAAGAAGTTGGATCGGAAGGAAAAGAGCACAATACGATTGTGTGTCTCAGATTCAATATTGCTAAATGTATCTAGGGAAGATACGGTGAAGGATTTGTGGGACAAGTTAGGGACTTTGTACCAATCTAAGTCTCTAGTGAATAAACTGTTCCCGCAGAAAAAGTTGTATAACCTGAGGATGAAATATGGAGACTCGCTGACAAAGCATATAAACGCATTTAATACTATGGTAAGTCAGTTAGCATCTGTTGATATTAAAATTTTAGATGAAGATAAGTGCATCAGTTTGTTGTGTTCTCTACCAGATTCGTGGGATTGTCTGGTTATTGCAATAGGTAGCAATGCAACTGTCTTGCAGTTTGATGAAATAGCCTCATCCTTGCTAACGGAGGAGATGAGACGGAAAAATATGGAGAGAAACAATGGTGATGCCTTGTCTGTACGAGGACGGTCCTAGAACAAAAACAAAAATAAGTCATCAAATGGGAGATCTAAATCTAGAGGGAGATCTAAATCTCCAGGAAAACCTGTAAAGGTGGTGTGGTGGAAATGCGAAAAGGAAGGCCACTTTAAAACGGACTGTAAATCTAAAGCTCCCGACAAAGGAAAGGGATCTGATGAGTCTCCTTCTGTAGACGCAAAAACCACCTCAGATGAAGGTGGGGATGTGTACTTGGCTTCTTCAACTACACATGTAGATCCTGAGGCATGGTTGATTGACTCAGGTGCAACCTTTCACTTCACTCCCCATAGAGAGTGGTTCTGCGAGTATGAGAAATATGATGGTGGTGATGTCTTCTTGGGGGATGATAGGAAGGCTAGAATCACTGGTCACGGAAAAGTAAAGTTGAAGTTGCAAGGTGGAAGGGTTAGAATGCTTCCAGGTGTTCTACATATTCCTGCATTAGCCAGAAATCTGATTTCTGTAAGCAAGCTGGATGATGCAGGTGTAAAAATAGTGTTCAAGAAGGATACCTGCAAAATGGTTTGGGGAGCATTGGTATTGATGTAGGGAGTTCGGATTGGAACTCTGTACAAACTGCAAGGTAGCACTGTTATTGATGGGTGCAATAGTTCTATGGTTCTTGAATGTGGATCAGAAAATCTAGTGGTCTCTGGAGAGAAGACCATGTTGTGGCATCAAAGGCTTGGACATATTGGAGAGAAGGGCCTTTGAATACTTCATGGTAAAGGCGTGGTAGAAGGTATGAGTAATGGATCTCTGGACTTTGATTTCTGTGAAACTGTGTATATGGGAAGAAAAATCGGGTGAGTTTCCCCTCTGGTGGTAAGAGGGCGAAACAGATATTAGAGCTTGTGCACAGTGATGTGTTTGGACCTATGAAGGTTCCATCACTGGGTAAGCCTGTGCACTATGTATCATTTATCGATGACTTCTCAAGGAATAAACAATGTAAACTTTAAAACAGGAACTATAAACTCAAATGGGAACTCTGTCCAAAAAACCCAAAAAAACATCAAAAACAATGCTAAAAACGAAAAGTGTGTATACTGGAACGATGTTTTTATTTTTTAGGCATTAATTTTGAACATGTTTTAAAAATGGAAGTGACTACAAAATTTACTATGAAATTTTCGTGCAAAATATAGCTTGAAAACAAAAGTGATGACACTGGAACAATGATTTTTTTTTAGGGTCAATTTTCAAAATTTTAAAAAAATGCTAATAAAACCAAATTTTTATGTGTCAAACAAAGTTGTTTATGAGGAAAAGAACACATTAATGTTTTTGGTAGAATATCATTTTTCTTTCCTACGTATAAATTCAAGATGTTTTCAACCATAACATGCTAGATACAAAAGAAATTGAAATTTTTTCAACTATAAAATTAAAAACCATGACATTATGAACAAATTACATCACTAAATGAATTCAAAAGTCATTATTTGTATATTGAATAAAACATACATTATATCTCTAATTTAATATTGCATTTTAGATATTTTAAACAATAAAATTTATCATAATTAAGACATATAATCCAACAACATAAACATGCCTCATAACTTCTCATTTAACACCATATGGAAAACATTAATTTTATTTGAAGATACGTTGCATACATCAGTTATATAAACTGTCTTAAACAATTATTCAAAATCACTCATATTTTCTTGCACACCATCAGAATTCACATCTTCAGATGAGTGACTGGATGCTGACGAAGATGTTCCATATTCTTCTCTTTCATCAACTAGTGCCCCATCTGAGTCCACATGCATGCCCAACATTTCAGGTTTTAAAATTATTCGAGATCTACGACTGGTTTCAGCAAACTCCCATGTCAACACCGTTCCTTCTGGTAACAACCTTTTAAGAATCTCTATCATCTTGAAGCAAAGAGTTCCCTCTTTGTTAAATTGAAGTCATAAACAAGTATGTCAACATCCCCCAATTTTAATATGTCTGTGCGGTGACAATTTATATTTGTACCCTTTATTTTTCTCTTTACGCCATTTTTTTGTCAACTACTATCTCTAGCTTATACACACCATTGAATGGGTGTGTATTTATGGCATACCAATGTACTTCAACACTTGTAACATCCTCATTTTCTGTAAAGACCTTGTAACTTTAGCAACCCAAAATGGATAGCCATTGGGATCTCCATCTGCTAGCACTGCAATCATGCAACCCTCCTTAATATCCTATACTGAACCCCTATAAAGGTATTCTATGGCTTCACGTTGTGCACGAGATCTTCTGGAACCAATATACATCTCTCTTTCCGCTGCCTATGAAGAATTAATAATACCTTGAGATTGTTGTTGTTCAACAAGGTTAGGGTCCCACCCTAACCCCCTTATTTATGTCATGGGATCACGTCATAGTCAAGAGTCAATAAAGCCCATATTAATATTTGTAAGTGGTTAACCCGCGATTAATGACGGGACCACAGTTAGTTGCAAATGGGCCGTAGTATTAGATAGATGGTATTAATAAAACCCACAGTATTGGCCTGTGGTATTACATGTATGAGTCATATATAAAGGATAGAGACTCCCTGTGAGGAGCATTGTGTCTTATTTTGTAGTCGAGCTCTGCTCTATTGGAGGTTGCCCCCTCGAAGAGGCAAGTGAACATTACTCTCTGAATAATAAAATCATTGCTATTCTGTGTTCTGGGTATCTTTTCTTCGCATATTCTGTATTTGGGTGTCATTTTGCAGGTTAAGAGCATAACAAGTGGTATCAGAGCACTTTCCAGGGCCGGTGGGATCTCCAATTCTTAGCAAAAAAAAAAATTCGGCTAGAGACGTGTTCCGGCGTCTTTAAACCACGGGATCTGTCGTTAAGCGCATAAACCTGCGGATTTGGGGAGGCATGCACGCAGGAAATACAAGAGGTGGTCACGTCTGTTGGACTCCCTTGTAACCCCTGTGGGTACCCCTTCGAGTAGTAGTGCATTAGACAGAACCGCGCACGGACTGTCTTCCACGTACCCTCTGGGTATATCGGAAACCCCCTAGGTTCCCTTGAAACCTCTCCATAGATAAACCGTCGGCCGTCTTGTGGCTAAAGTACACCGAGAACAGCACTCGGAGAGATTACTCGCCCGTACGATAGGGAAGTCGGGTTGTACGGCTAAGGGTACGGTCGATCCTCCTTAGTTAGAGCCCTGAAACATTGGGCCGAGTACTACTGCCAGACCCTTATGTATATTGCGATCTGTAGCACCTGACACTCCTCACGACCATAGTTTCCTTTTCTGTTGGGGGATCACACATCATCTATTCCCGATCCACGGGTGCAAAGAGGTGCAGCAGCAGTAGACATCAGATCCATCAGATCCGCCGCAGCAGATGTTCCGCGATTCAGATCTCTCAGACCCACCAGATCGGAGTTGTTGTGAAGGGTTCCTATACCGGGGTATAATTTTCGCAGGACTTTTGGCAACATTGACGACGAGCTGAGCAAGGTGGTACCATTCAAATTATTAGTCAAATTTTTTCGGCGGTCCCAATTTTTCATCAGGTTGGTGTATGGTAGAGACTAGAGCTCAAGCGATGGCAAATGAAAGGATGGACAAACTGGAAGAATCCGTGCAATCCCTCCAAAAGGAGTTTCGAGGACTAAGTCTCCAGATACAGCAATGTCTTCCGAAGGACAAGGAGCAAGCCCACGAGGAGGAGTATAATAGAAATGAATACAATGAGGGTGAGTCTAGCCACTCTCCTCACATCTGGCACACCCATCCACCACCCAGTCAGCGACCTCCCAAGTTGGATATGCATAAATTTGACGGTTCTCACCAGTCCACATGGCTAGCACAAATGGAGCAGTATTTCAAATTGAATCATATCCCAGAGGATGCGACTAAGCTTATGTTGGGGAGCATGTACTTGGATAATGAACGTTGGCAATGGTGGGAATGGCATCAGTGTTGCAATGGACCTTTTAAGACTTGGACCCAATTTACCAAAGTTCTTCGAGATCGCTTTGACTAGGAAGACTTTTTTTTGGGTCGTCTCACTAAGCTCCGACAGACTGGTACAGTGGCTGAATATATTACCGCTTTTGAAGCCTTAGCCTTCCGCACTAGGGGTCTCACAGATGAGTTCTACACGGAATGTTTTATCAGTGGTCTTAAAGAAGCCATCAAAGCTCAAGTTCTACTTCACCACCCTCCCACGTGGACGGAGGCTTGCCAGGTAGCTCGTAAGGTGGAACGTGCATTAGCAGCCCAATACAGTCGCCCAAATTTCCCCGCTAAAGGTCGTCCCCCACAGGCTCACAACACGACTCAAACACTTAAGGTGCAAAAGGTGTCACCTGCGGAAATGGCCGGAAGAAGGAAGCAAGGACTATGTTACTACTGTGATGAAAAATACTCCCCAGGTCATAAACGCAAGGAGCCCAAATTTTTTGAAATAGATGCCACTGACTACAGCTCAACAGAGGAAGATCCACCACTTGAGGAACATGAGGCGCTAGAAGAAGACAACACAAAGGAGAATGTCTCTGACGAACCAGTTATTTCGCCACATGCGTTGGCAGGGATTTCTTCCCCTCAAACTCTCAAAATCCGGGGTTTTCTTAAACATCACCCAATAGTAGTCTTGATTGATAGTGGAAGTACCCATAATTTCATCCATCAAAAAATCGCAGAAGCAGCGTATTGTTTTGTACGAGCAGTTTCTAACTTCCAAGTACAAATTGTGGATGGGGGCACAATAAAATGTGAAGGCCGCTGTGAAAATGTCAAACTTCAAATGGGGGATTATCAGTTGAAAACCCACATGTTTGCCATACACATGGGGGGTAGCGACATTGTCCTCGGCGTTGAATGGCTCCGCACTCTTGGGCCAATCAAAATGGATTTCCAGGAGTTATATATGAGTTTTAAGCAGAACAACTCCACACATACTCTCCGTGGACTCCAGGCGGGAGCCCCCTCTATCATCAGCTCGCATAGGATGGAAAAATTGTTAAAAAAGGGCCATCATGGAGTGGTATCTCAGTTTAATGCCATCCAGGTAGTCGAAACCATGTCTCTGCCAATTCATCCTGAGATGCAACATATTTTAAATAACCAATGGACGGTCTTTGACAAGCCTCATGAGCTTCCACCCTCGCGAGGGGAACATGATCATAGAATCACCTTGGTTCCAGGGGCCCAACCCCCAAATGTGCGGCCATACAGATATCCGTTCACCCAAAAGAATGAAATAGAAAGAATCATCAAGGAACTGTTGGAAGCAGGTGTCATTCGTCCCAGCATTAGTTCTTATTCATCCCCAGTGGTCATGGTGCTCAAGAAAGATGGGGACTGGCGGATGTGTCCCAACTTCAGGGCCCTCAATAAGTTGACAGTCAAAGATAAATTTCCCATCCCGGTGGTTGACGATTTGCTGGACGAACTCAGTGGGGCTCAATTCTTCACTAAGTTGGATCTTCGCTCATGCTACCACCAAATTCGCATGAAGGAAGTTGACATTCCCAAGACGGCTTTCAGAACTCATGAAGGCCATTATGAGTTCCTGGTCATGCCATTTGGTCTCTGTAATGCCCCCTCTACTTTTCAGAGCCTTATGAATCACATTCTCAAACCATATCTCCGAAAATTTGTCCTTGTCTTCTTCACTGACATCCTCATCTATAGTGGCACTTGGGCTGCACATCTTCAGCATGTAGATCTACTCTTGCAACTACTCTGCAAGCATAAATTATTTGTCAAGATGTCCAAGTGTTCGTTTGGCATGGAAGAAGTTGAGTATTTGGGCCACATTGTGGGGCGTGAAGGTGTCAAGGTGGACCCCAAAAAGATCCAGGCAATGCAAGAATGGCCTCAACCTAAGACCTTGAAGAGCTTGAGAGGATTTTTGGGTCTCACAGGCTATTATCGTAAATTTGTCCGCAACTATGGCCGCATAGTGAAGCCCCTCACTCAACTCCTAAAGAAAAATTCCTTCTTCTGGAACAAGGAAGCACAACAGGCATTTACCTCTCTAAAAAACGCCATGTGTTCCACTCCAGTCTTAGCACTACCTGACTTCACCAAATCCTTTGTCATTGAATGTGATGCTTCGGGTATAGGTATTGGGGCGGTCTTAATGCAGGAAGGGCGACCATTGGCCTTCACAATCCAACAACTCAGTGGGAGGAATCTGGGCCAATCTACCTACGAGAAGGAAATGATGGCCATCTTACATGCAGTAGAGACCTGGCGACCTTACTTATTAGGGCGACATTTCCAAATCCGCACAGATCATCATAGTATTAAATATTTTTTGGAGCAACACCTATTTTTTGGAGCAACACCTATCCTCCCCACAACAAAATAAATGGTTAGCCAAAAAGCTGGGATATGATTATGAGATCATTTACAAGAAAGGGAAAGACAATAGTGTAGCAGATGCATTATCTCACCAATTTGAGGAGGAAAGTACTCTGCTCGCAATTTCCCTCCCCATTCCAGACTGGATTGAAGAGGCTCACAGGGAATGGTTTTCACACCCCGGGCTCTCCCAACTCATTTCTCAATTGCAGATAGATCCTAATTCTAGCAAGGGCTACTCCTGGCAGAATGATATTCTTCGCTACAAGGACAGAGTCGTAATATCACCAACATCCAACCTCAAAAGTCGCATTTTGGCAGAATTGCACTCATCTCACATTGCAGGACATTCAGGCTTTCAGAAGACGTATGCTCGCACCCGAAGATCATTTTTTTGGACAGGCATGAAAAAGGACATCCTTACTTTCGTAGCAGAATGTGATGTCTGTCAACGTCACAAAGGGGAAACCGTCAACACACCAGGCACATTACAAACATTGCCCATTCCAACATCAATTTGGACGGAGGTTTCTATGGATTTCATTACAGGTCTTCCAAAGTCAGGGAACAAGTCAGTCATCATGGTGGTTGTGGACCGACTGTCGAAGTATGCTCATTTATGCGCCCTACCCCATCCGTTTACACCAACTTTGGTTGCTCAATCTTTCATGGATCAGATCTTCAAATTGCATGGCATGCCCACTTCTATTATGTCCGACCGCGACCCGATCTTCACCAGTAATTTTTGGCAGGAACTCTTCATACTACAAGGCACTCAACTCAAACTCAGTACTTCATATCATCCGCAAACAGATGGTCAAACCGAAGCCGTCAACAAATGTCTAGAAACCTACCTTAGGTGTTTCACTTCAGAAAAGCAACACCTTTGGGTACAGTGGTTACCTCTGGCTGAATGGTGGTATAACACCAACTATCATGCCACCACCAAAATGACTCCCTATGAAGCAGTATATGGTCAACTTCTGCCTTCCCCTACTTCTTATCTCAAGGGGTGCTCCAAAGTACAAGCAGTGGATCAACTCCTACAACACCGCGCAACCATGCTCGCCCATCTTAGAGAGAATCTTCATCAAGCTCAGAACCGCATGAAGCAACAGGCCGACCAGCATCGCTCAGAGCGCCAATTTCAAGAAGGGGATTAGGTCTTTTTGAGGCTGCAACCATATAAGCAAACATCACTCAAAGTCAAGGGTTGTCAAAAGCTCTCTCCAAAATTCTACAGACCATACCAAGTACTTCAACATACTGGAGAAGTGGCTTACAAGTTGGCTTTGCCACCTACGGCAAAAATCCATCCAGTTTTCCATGTATTGTGCCTCAAGAAAGTGATTGGGAACAATTGTCGTGTTCAAACCAGTCTACCTGAATTGGACGACGAAGGGTCAATCTGGCTTCAACCCGAACAGGTTCTAGACACACGAGACAAACACCTGTGCATTCGCGTGATTAAGGAAGTGCTCGTCAAATGGAAAGACACCTCTCTGGAAGATGCAACTTGGGAACCAACCACTATTCTTCAGCAGTTTCCGCAGCTTCAGCCTTGAGGACAAGGCTAGTCTTAAGGGGGAGGGCATGTTAGGGTCCCACCCTAACCCCCTTATTTATGTCATGGGATCACGTCATAGTCAAGAGTCAATAAAGCCCATATTAATATTTTTAAGTGGTTAACCTGCGATTAATGACGGGACCACAGTTAGTTGCAAATGGGCCGTAGTATTAGATAGATGGTATTAATAAAACCCACAGTATTGGCCCGTGGTATTACATGTATGAGTCATATATAAAGGATAGAGACTCCCTGCGAGGAGCATTGTGTCTTATTTTGTAGTCGAGCTCTTCTCTATTGGAGGTTGCCCCCTCGAAGAGGCAAGTGAACATTACTCTCTGAATAATAAAATCATTGCTATTCTGTGTTCTGGGTATCTTTTCTTCGCATATTCTGTATTTGGGTATCATTTTTCAGGTTAAGAGCATAACAAACAATGTTAACTTCCTCATGTTCATTCGACACATTTTGTGGCCAAATAAATGGATTTTTCAAAGGTATATCTTCATTTTTTGTTGTTGAAATGATATCACTTTGATTATTGAAAAATGACTCCCACCAAACTAAATCAGCAATGTCAAAGTACTCATATGTATATCTAATACATTTTTTAATTTCTTCCAGGCAATTAGAATAATTTATATATCTATTCTGTCTGCGTGCATTCTGAACTTCACCAACTGATTGTAATAACAATATTTTTGATGCAAATATTGGATGATCTAGAATGAACTTCAAAAATTGCAAACCTGATGACGGTGCCCATTCTGTAGTAGTTGAATACTTCTTGCCCCATATTAGTGTTTTCCCATCAATTTTTTGATATGAAATTGATGTTGGAAGCTAATGTCATTAAGTTGTTCAATGCATTTCCCCTCACCATATGATCCTAGAATAAACCTTCGCATGTCAACAGTTTCTTCCAACACATCAAAAGTAGGCTCTAGCATGTATGATTTCTTAATGCATTCAATTAGTGATAGCAAGCTCCCAACTTCCTTCCTCCCCAATGTGACTGAAAAACGACTGAAAATCTGATCAATATGGTCATGAGTGTGCCCAACAAGAAGGAAACCAACTTTTACCTTTTGAAAAATTCTCAATTCAACAAGCATGTTTAGATATCCAAAAACAACCTAATTTTTGTTTTCACGGCAAGTGTTGTCCAATTGTAGATACAAAACTTCAGGAAGATTACCAGACCAATGAGAAATCACATCATGAATTATGGTTATGGTTAGATTTGCATCATTATGAATATTTGGAGCTGTGAAGTACACCCTTGGCAACACTTTCCCATTGAAGACCATACAACCCACCAAGTGAAAATGAATAAAATTTTCCTCCTGTAAATTTTTAGGTGTACGAACAAAATGTGGTAAAAGTGTTTTCTTCTGGTCCATACCATCAATTATCAAACCCAAATATTTATTCGGATTATCGTAACACTTATTTTGATGCTTGTACAACTTCTTCCTTTCATTTGTTTGTTGTTCGCGATGCTCCTGAATTTCTTTGACTATCAGATCTACACAACATAAAAGAAATTCATTAAGAAATATGTTTTCAGTTGATGACTATACAATTTTAGAAGTTAAAGTTATGAATGATTACCTCTTTCTGAGCCTTCACATTTGTTCCTTTTTTATTTAAGAGAAGCACATGTATTGCAAATCCCCATCCTTGTCTTCTTAGGAATACGAACATTGTTGAATTCTTTCTTCCATACCTTCATAAAATATTGATATGTAATAAACTGGCCATGTCCCTCAGCACCTTCTGCATATTCTTTGTATAAGTTGTAGATTTCTCGTCTTGAAAAATTATCTGGAATATGTATTGTATCTCTATTTGGCATACACACTCCATGCTTTGAAAAGAAATATTTCATCCATGAAATTGCAGTATTTGATAATGGCCCAAACTGTCTTTTATGATGTACTTCTGAATAAAATGTGGGATCCTTTTCCAAATTTTCTTGAATTCTCGAGAGATGGAAATTCCCAATCGAATGAAACATTTTATAAGCTTTTCTACACATAAATAAATTCCTAATATGATAATCAAAACCTGACAATGTAGATTGCATGCACCCAACTAAATATGAATTTTGCATGCTTTTATTCATTGAAAAATATCTCTTCCTGCTTTCTAATGCATATGTGAAATCCATATGTTTCAAGCAATTTTTTTGGCAACATTCACTTGAAATGAGAGCGCTGATAGAACTTCTTCTCGTTAGATATTCTTCTCTACCCCTTGTATAACTAGAATAGCTTTCATTGATATGAAAAGGTCTGCACCTACTCCCCGATACAATATTTCTTGGCAACATCTCCATCATTGGATCATCATTTGTATAAGGATTGTCATCATCATTAAGAGGAATGTTATCCACACTATGATCAACTCTGCTTTTTAAATATTGACTTGGAGGATATTCTTCATCTTCCCCTTCTTTAGTGCTACTGTCATAGTCCTTAGAATTTGGACTGAATGGAAAATTTGACTCGATGTTTAATGGATATTCTTCCTCATGTGCATTGTCAGTGCTACTCTCATAGTCCATAGAATTAGGACTACGTTGAAAATGTGACTGTTTACTTATTGAAGATGCTACATCCTGTCCTTTGTCACTGCTACCTTTATACTCATTAGAATTAGAACTAAGTGCATCATCCTGTCCTTCATCACTGCTGCTCTCATAGTCCTTAGAATGAGGACAAAGAGGACACTGTGACACTCCATTTTTTTGAAATTCATCATCACGCTCCTCATAACTGTTGCTCTCATAGTCCTTAGAATTAGGACCAAGTGGACACTGTGACACTCCAATCTTTTGAAATTCATCATCACGCTCCTCATCACTACTGCTCTCATAGTCCTTAGAATTAGGACTAACTGGACACCGTGACACTCCGATCTTTTGAAATTCATCATCATGCTCTTCATCACTGCTGCTCTCATAGTCCTTAGAATTAGAACTAAGTGGACACTTTGACACTCCATTCTTTTGAAATTCATTATCACGCTCTTCATCACTGCTGCTCTCATAGTCCTTAGAATTAGGACTAAGTGGACACCGTGAAACTCCATTCTTTTGAAATTCGCCATCATGCTCTTCAAAACTGCTGCTCTCATAGTCCTCAAAATTAGGACTAAGTGGACACCGTGACACTCCATTCTTTTGAACTTCACCATCATGCTTTTCAAAACTGCTACTCTCATAGTCCTCAGAATTAGGAATAAGTGGACATCGTGACACTCCATTCTTTTGAACTTCACCATCATGCTCTTCATCACTACTGCTTTCATAGTCTTTAGAATTAGGACTAAGTGGAATCTGTGAATCTTTATTTATTTGAAATTCTCCATCCCCTCTTTCATCAATGCTGCTCTCATAGTCCTTAGAATCAGGATTAAGTGGAAGAATTGACTTTCTATTCATAGTTGAATAATTCCCGCTATATTCATCAATATGAATAGAGTTGTTACGTGATGAAGATGTTGATAGTGTATAAATTGAAACTTCACTATCAGAACAATCCATCCCTTTCAAATAGAGGATGTTGAATGATACAAATGGAGATTCTCCTAAGGATATTATATAGCTTAAAGAATGAAATTTTCCCTCCAAAATTATTCCCTCCAAAAAGTTTCGCGAAAATATTTCCCTCCAAAAATTTTCGCAAAAATATTTCCCTCCAAAAAGTTTGTTAGATTTATTTACCTTCATTATTTTATTCTACAATTTATTGAAAAATGTAAACTAAATTTTTTTATGAAATAAATCACTAAAATTAAAATTGTAAACTACAACTTCTACATTAATTATTTTAATAGTTAAAGTATATAATATTTACTAAACAATTGAATTCTTTTTAATTTTTATAATATATTATAAAACAAATTAATCCCACATTCAACCCATTGTAAAACAATTCTACAATATTCGCTTTATAATATTTTAAAACAAATTATCCCACATTAACTGTACGGTAAAACATCTCCATAATTTCACTTATATATTAAATTTTATTATCACTATTACTCACATCACATCAAGGTTTTCTAAAATTCGTTGAAAGACTCATGAATTTGTGGAGCACCTATATTCCCATCAACAATTTATTCAACGAAGAATTGTCACAATTGAAAGCCAAGCTAAATTTTTTTTCTTGAAATATTTCATATTAAATTAATTTAATGAAGAAGATTTTTTTTTTTTTTGTATTAATAATTTTTCTGAGCCAGAATAACAATTACATTCATCATGAGCATGGTGGACCCTATCAAACTCAATTGCCCAATAGCTGTGGGTGGGCCGCCGTGGTCTTGCGCGGTGGGCGGGAAGGTTGGGCGAGGTGTGAGGGCGCGGGGGGAGGGGTGTGAGGGCTGCGGCTCCCACTTGTGGCTCGCTTGCCTATCGTGAGGGTTGGGTTATTCTTAGAATCGCCCAAACCCTGCTACGAGTGGGCGAGCTGCTGGGGTGGACGCCGCAGCCAAACTCACCCCCTATCACCAACCCCCCACTCTCGACACTTTGACCCCCTTCAACCACACCTCGTACCCTTGCCTCCTTACCCCCCCTCCACATCCCCACATGACTCGTCAACACTCCCATCCCTACCCGCACCTGCCCCCTCACCCACATGCCCTCCCCGTCATCCAACCCCTCACCTCACGCGCCCTCCCCGCGAGGCTACCCTCCCCACCCCCTCACACTCGCCTTTCCGCCCACCTCACCCACCTTCCCACTCCCCCCGCTCCCCTGCTTTGCTCACCCCACCCCTTCCCCCCATGCCCACCCTCCACCACTCCTAGCTCGCTCCTTACCCCCTCACCCAGCCTCCCCACACCCGTCCCCCCCACCCACGACCCGTCCCCATCCTACCCCTCTCCACCCACACTCTCCCCCTACCCCCCCTCACACTCGTCACCCCTTCTCCCCCCTCTACCCCCCCCATCCACGACCCCTTCCCTCTCCCTACCCCCATCTCACACTCCCCCCCTCCCCGCGAGCCCCAGCCACCCAGCCACGACCCTTCCTCTGCCTCTACCGCACCCCACCCCCACACACTCCCCCCATGCCCCCCCTCACACTCCCCCTGCCCCTCCCTCGCCCTGAACCCCTCACTTACCCCCCCGCCCCCCCTCACACTCCCCTCCCTCACCTCGCCCCCCTCCCTACCCCTCTCCCCCCTGCTTCCCCTCCTCCCTCCCTCCCGCCCCTCCCTCCCCCCGCCACCCACGGCCCCTCCCCACGCCCCCTCCCCTCTCCTCCCCTCCCTCCCTCCCTCTCCTCCCGCCCCTCCCCACCCCCTCTTCGCCCCCTCCCCCTCTCCCACGGCCTCCGCCGCCCTTGCCGGCGGCCAACCCCCCCACCCGACTGGCGGCTGGGAGATTCCGATATTCGCTTGGCCGCCAATCGGGCAGGGGGGCGGGTCGCCGGCGAGGGCGGGTGAGGCTATGGGAGGGGAGGGAAGGAGGCAGGGAGGGGAGGAGGGGCAGGGAGGGAGGGGGGAGAGGGGGTGGGGAGGGGTCGTGGGCGACAGGGGGCGGGAGGGGAGGGGGAGAGGGGGTGGGGAGGGGCAGGGGAGGCCGTGGGAGGGGAGGGGAGGGGGGAGAGGCGAGGGAGGGAGAGTGTGAGGGGGGGGGGGTAGGGGGTGGAGAGGGGTCGTGGCCGGGGGGAGGGTGTGGGTGGAGAGGGGTTGGGGAGTGTGAGGGGGCGTAGGGGGTGGGGAGTGGTCGTGGGCGGGGGGAGGGTGTGGGTGGAGGGGGGAGAGGGGGTGGGGAGTGTGAGGGGGGGTAGGGGGTGGGGAGGGGTTGTGGGTGGATGGGGGAGAGGGGTGGGGAGTGTGAGGGGGGGTAGGGAGTGGGGAGGGGTCGTGGGCGGGGGGAGGGTGTGGGTGGAGGAGGGAGAGGGGGTGGGGATTGTGAGGGGGGGGGTAGGGATTGTGAGGGGGGGTGGGGCGTGGGGGGAGTGTGAGGGGGGGGTAGGGGGAGGGGAAGGGTCATGGGTGGGGGGGCGTCGGGGTGGGGAGTGTGAGAAGGAGTCATGGGCGGGGTTAGAGTGGGGGTTAGGAGGGGTCGTGGGTGGGGATAGGGTTCGGATGGGGAGGGGTTGTGGGGGGCATGGGGGGAGTGTGATGGGGGGTAGGTGGAGGGTAAGGGTCATGGGTGAGGGGCAGGGTCGGGGTGGTGAGTGTGAGGGGAGGGTCGGGGTGAGGAGTGTGAGGGGAGGGTCGGGGGAGAGGAAGGGTCATGGGAGGGGGGGGAAGGCGGGAAGGGGGGCAGGCAGGGGGAGGGGAAGGGTCGTGGGCGGGGGCTGGAGGGGGAGGGCAGGGAGGGTGGGTGGAGGGGGGGGGGGGTAGGGGGGAGGGGGTGCAGGGGTGGGGGTGGGTGTGGGTGAAGGGGGGTGAGAGGGAGGGGCAAGGCGCGAGGGGGTGGGTGAGGGGAGCGTGCATTTGGGGGGAGGTGGGGGCACGTGGGTGGAGAGGGTGGCAAGGAGGGTGTGCAATTGAGGGGGAGTGAGAGGGATGGGGGAGAGGTGAGTGGGTGTGAGGGAAGAGGGTCGGCGTGGGTGTGTGGGGGTGGAAGGGGGATGGGTACGGTGCCCCTGCACACTTGCCCCCGCCCACACCCGCACACCCCTCTTGCCCACACCCACCCGGCCAGCCCGCAGACCCCGCCCGCCCTCACCTGCCCGACTGTCCACCTCGCCCCGCTGTCCCTCACCCGACCTCCCTCCCGCCCACCCATTAGGGGTAGATGGGCGGTTCTGATTATACAAATAAAAAATTTATGATATATTTTTGTTGTTAATTTAAGTTAATATGTTTTTGTTATTTACTGATTTATGTGTTTCCATCAAAGAAAATTTCTATGAATCTTTCTGGACCAAAGACTCTTAAAGGTGCATCTTCAAAAAACATTGGTGAACAAACTCCACCTGAGCTCATGGCTACAAATCTTTCAAGTGCCTCAAGTGATAAGAAGATAATTTTAGACTAGAAGAATTCAAAAGAGGTGAAATTTCCATCAAGAGTCTGGTATGTGAAAGAAAAAGAAAGCACAAATATGAATATATATCTATATATTGATATACCGAATGATAATGGAAATTTTGAGGTGATGGGAAGAGTCATAGATATGTGTTCGGTATCGAACACTGAAGTTGTTTACGTACTTACAAAAGCTCCCAAGTCACATGAAAGGATTAAATATCGACTATCATATTCATTGTATGACACAAGAGAGGTATCTACAAAGTTGTGTAAACAAATCGTAGATGAGATGACACAAAACATCGTAAGTATTGTTATTTATATTTGTATTTTGTGTTCTTGAAAGTGTCTCTCTATATTTTTTTAACGTTGTTTTTATTGACATATGATATTTTGTTTGGCAGAATTTTGTTGAAAGTTGTTCAATTAGGTTGGGAGTCATTCATTTCATAGAGCATGATATCATGAAAGTTGTCAACAGTTTTTACTCAGTGTCAGAAGAAGATATGAAAAACAGGCAAAATGTAGTAATTGATGATGCTACAAAACTAAATCCAAAGAACCAGAAAAAAAGGCCTCTGGTGGATAAATCTAGCAAGGGTAAACATGTTACTTTTGAGGACGATGAAGTTGAAATTGACAGTGAAGCATATGTTGCCATGACTGAAGATGACATTGGAACTAAGAAAATTCGTAAAAGACCAAAAGTAAGAATGCCCAAGAATAAATCTGTTGAGAATGTTATGACAAAGAAAAGTAAAGTTGAAGATTTTGAAGTAGTCATTACCACCAGTCAAGTACCTAGTGAAACTTCAAAAGAAAGCAGAGAAATCATTACACCAGGAGCCGATTTAGATAATGGCATTATCAAAACAAAACAAAATGCCATTCAATAGAATTTGACAAAGAGAAACTTAATTGATGGTGGTCGTACATTTCAGCTTAATGTCAGACAAACCTATAAGGAAAGTGAAGGACAATGTCAATATCAAGTCAGAAAGCCACATCATCTGCATGTTCATAACTTGAAGACATTGATGAGGTACAATCCATATGCTCATGTGGTTAGTTATGTGCTTCTTGTTGATCCACTTGAAGTTCCCAACAAAGAAGCATTTGATAAGTCAAAATGTTTTGAATACAGTTATTATGTGCTTGGGGGGAACCATTCTGTAGAAGCTCAAAGACAATTGAGGACGAATATCCTAATAACCCATGTTTTGAAACAATCAAATGTATCATTTATGCTGGTTTAAATGAAACAGAAGCAAAGTTAGTGGCATCAGATCATAATTCAGATAATTAATATATGATGTCTATGACTTTCATCCAAAGGGTTAGATTTATTCATAGTGAATTTCAAGAAAAATGTGGTGGGGATAGGATAAATGTTATTGCAGATTTCCGAAAGGAATGTTGTATGGAAATAGGCTATCAAATTGAAGATAAAACCAATTCAAAAGGTGGAAAAGACAAAAAAATAGTGATTTATTCAAAGGTGTTGATAACATTTTCCAATTGGCATTTAGAATTGGAGATGTTTGGAAGTTGATTGATGAGATTTTTAGCATGTGAGAAGACATTGGCATTAAAAACCAGAGGGTCAAAAATTCTAATCCATTGATATGTAGCAATAGTAAATAAGCTCCTGAACTAAAACAACTTCCATACGATATGACTATCACGCCTTGGAGGGCGATGCAAGGAGTGAAAGATGAAAAAATTGTCAAAACAATATTATCTCGTGTGAGGTAATGGTATTATCATTGGAGGAAATGTCTGAAGAATTTCAAAAGTAAGTTTGCTGAATTATTTTTATTTATTTCTAGATTATAGTTATATTTTAAATAAAACATGTTGTTCTTGGTAGTATTTGTTATACATATCATTATATTAACTTTTTCTTACTTTATCTATGCAGTCACAAAGTTTACATGAAAATTCAAGAACAAATGATTAGATTGTTGAATGAAGATAGTTGGGATGATGTTGTACGCAACTATCCAGATTCAAGTTCTACATCAACATTAAAAGCTTTTTATCTTGCATTTAAAAAGGTACCTTGATTTATACATTCATTTTTATTCATCTGTGTACTATTTTTAATTTATAACTTACACATATATTTGTTTATTTTATAAAAGATGAGGAAGGAAGATAATGGAGCACCAGACAGTTTCAAAAATTTTATTGAAAAAATAAAGATCGAAAGACTGAAGACGCAAAGTATTAAGAATGTTGAACTTGATCCAACTCTTAATCATTTCATTTGGAATTGGCTAGACACTATTCAATATCAAGTAATACAAGGAGACTGTGAAGACATTGCTAAACTCATACCAAAAAGGGATTATGCCCTAGTTATTGCAGATATTCCCCATGGTTTCAATATTCCAAACATTTACTAGGATAGTGACCCTTATACTTATCGAGCTTTTAATAAAGTGGTTGCGGGATTTGTAGAAGTGACGTCATCACCATTATGGAGATTTGTGACATTTCATTCAGACACATAATTGGCAATGATATTGTCAAGCTTCAAGGGGAAAACAAATTCAAGGATGCAGCTTACATGGTAAGATGTTTAAAATGTATATTTGATTAATGTTGAAAAATTCATTTATGTACAAGTTAATTGAACTTTTACTATTTCATGTTACAAACAAAAGTCAAATCTTCTTAACAATGAAGATCAACAATTTATAAATGACTGTGAGTTCATTCATATTGATAGTTGGGCAAAAGATGATAGCCATATGTCTATGATTTTTAATCGGGTGGACGGAAATAGTCATAGCCAAATACTGACTTATGATGTTGTTGTGAGAAAACTAACATATGAAGACAAAAAAACAAAAGGAGAGATAGTTAAGATTTATCAAAAACCACAATTATTGATTAACTATCTTATAGACATATGTTCAAATGAAGGAGATTGGGTTTTGGATTTATTTTCTGGCTCAGGTAAGTTTTATTATATGGAATTGAATTTCAATATGTTATTTTTTAATTAATATGTCATTGTACTAATTTACTTCATTATTTCTTTTGTGCTTGATAATTAGGTACAACACTAGCATGCTGCCTTCAAAAAGGAAGAAATTGCATTGCAATTGAGAAAGATCCATTACAGTGCAATTTCATTCAGCAAAGAGTTAATGCTCTTCAATTTCTTCCAGATGCAACACAAGAAATTGTGTTGAAGAAAGGGGACTTTAGTGAATCACGTGTGGCAAAAAATGCAAAGGAACCCCAACCACCATTACATGGAATGTTTGGAAAGACATACATTGGGAGATTCGCGGACATCAAAGATCCATTAAAAGAGGAAAATGAGCAAAAGCAAGCAGAAAATATTGTGGAAGAAGACAATGATGAAACTCTAGAGGATGAAGAGTTTGGATTACTTGACATTGTTGATTAAATTTAAGTTATGCTTGGAAATCAAGCTTTGCAATGTTTTGACTTTGATATTTTATGAGAAGAATAATCAATCAATTAAGGTTGTTATGCATTCAATATTTGTAATATGTGATTTTCGCATTGATTTTTAAGTTAATCATTATTTTTTGAAAAGAAAGTGATTATTATTATTTTTTTGACATGAAACTCATAAAAAAAACTCTTATTTAACCATTTTTAGTTAAAATTTTCGTATAAAATTGTGATTTTGACATGTCAATTCTAGCAAAAAATTATCAAAACGTGTAGTTTTTTGTTATATTTATGTTAAAAATGGTTATTTTTATGTCCATTGTTAAAAAATATTGTTTTTTAGAAACAATTATTTCATGTGGATTTGAAAAATTAATTAAGGATGTATAAATATGTAGATTATCGAAAATTCAAAATATCGACTTTCTAATTTAAAAATACAAAACAATAAAAACCTCACTACAAAAAAAAATTAAAATTAAAATAAAAAACAAGAAAATAGGAAGAAAACTACCACTTCAAAAACTATCAAATTTAGAAAATAATTATTTACATTTCATACATTAGAAAATTTAGAGTAAAAAAATAGGTCTTTTAAAAAAAGGGTGTGATGCAAAACACTCACTTTTTTAAATCAGCATGAAAATCACTACCATTCTAAAATGTAATGTACATAAAAAAATTAAATTGCCAAAAACTATGCTCTAAAGAAAACATGTGTGTTCTGCATCACCCCTTTTCAAAATCAGGTCACTTTTTTGCTATCTCTACAAAACGAGTAACAGTATCAGTTCCTGTTTCAAAGTTTACACTGTTAATACATGGATATATTTCCTTAAGAAGAAATCTGAAGTCTTTGATAGATTTAAAGAATTTAAGGCTCTGGTGGAAAACTAGACAGAGAAGAAGATAAAGGTGTTGAGGATAGATAATGGTGGAGAGTTTTGCAGCAAGGAATTTGAAGAATTCTGTAAGAAGTGTGGTACATCACGGCAGAAGGCTACTCCATATACACCTTAGCAAAATGGAGTTGCAGAAAGAATGACAAAGACATTGATGGAAAGGGCAAGAAGCATGCTTATTGGTGTCGGGTTAGGACAAGAATTCTGGGCAGAGGCGGTGAATACTGCATGTTACTTGGTCAACAGGTCACCTTCACCAGCGTTGGAGGATAAGACTCCACAAGAGGTATGGACTGGTAAGAAACCATCTCTTTCACATCTAAGGGTATTTGGATGTGATGCATATGTACATGTTCCAAAGGAGAAGTGAACCAAGTTGGATAGTAAATCTGAAAAGTGCATCTTTATTGGGTATAAGGATGGTTTAAAGGGTTATAAGCTTTGGAACCCAGTAACAAGGAAGGTTGTGTATAGCTGAGATGTGGTGTTCAGAGAGGTGAAAGATGTTATTAAACATGAATTCCAACCAAAAGAACTTGAGAAGATAGAGTTTGAGATAGAGGAAGAATTAGACTCTACAGCAAAGGAGGAATCAGAAGATGAAGAGCCACAAACTCTGGCTGTGAGAAGATCAGTTCGAGAAAGAAGGCAGCCAAAAAGGTATAGTCCATTTGCTTTCTGTTCAAATTTTGCTTTGTCTGTTATCGATGATGATGCCAGAACTGTGAAGGAAGCAGTGGATTCATAGGATGGAAAAATCTGGAAAGAGGCCATGGTTGATGAAATGACATCTTTGCATAAAAATGAGGCTTGGGATCTGGTGGAGTTGTCGGCTGGAAGGAAACCCATTGGTAGCAAATGGGTGTTCAAGAAGAAGACAAATGAAGAAGGAAAGGTGAAGAAATACAAAGCTCGGTTGATAGCAAAAGGTTATTCCCAGGTGTCGGGAATTGATTTTGGTGATATTTTTTCTCCTGTTGCCAAGGTAACTTCTATTAGATTACTTTTATCTATTTCTGCTGCTTTTGATTTTGAGGTAGAAGAGATGGACGTGAAGACAAAATTTCTTCATGGGGATCTGGAAGAGGAAATATACATGAAGCAACCTGAAGGATTTGTGGTGAACGGTAAGAAAGAAATGGTATGCAAGTTAAAGAAGTCTCTGTATGGGTTAAAACAGTCACTAAGGATGTGGTATCAGAAATTTAATACATTTATACAGGGACTTGGCTTCATCAGAAGCAAAGCAGATCATTGTGTGTATTTTAAATTAATTGGTGACTGTGTTATTTATCTGGTCTTGTATGTGGATGATATGTTGCTGGTTGGAAATGACAAAGAAATTCTCCAAGATTTGAAGACCCAATTGTCCTCCAAATTCGACATGAAAGATCTTGGTGCTGCAAACTATATTTTGGGCATGGAAAGTAAAAGAGATCGTACAAAGAGGAAGCTCTGGTTAAACCAGAGGAAGTATGTCAAGAAAATACTGCAGAGGTTTAATATGAAGGATAGTAAATCGGTGAAGGTTCCTATTCCTGTAGGTGTGAGGTTATCTACTGAACAGTGTCCCAAGACACAAGAAGAGGAAGAGGATATGTCCCATGTTCCATATGCAAGTGCAGTTCGTAGCCTGATGTATGCAATGGTCTGTACTAGACCAGACATTGCACATGCAGTGGGAGTATTGAGCAGGGTTATGTCAAAACTAGGGAAGGCGCACTGGATAGTAGTGAAGCGGGTTTTCAGGTATTTGCGTGGCACTAGTGATTATGGTTTGTGCTACCAAGGAAGACCAGGATTGGACAGAATTTTGGACATTCATGGCTTTGTTGATGTAGACTGGGCTGGAGATTTGGATCAGAGAAGATCTACAAGTGGATATGTGCTTAACCTATTTGGAGGTGCAATCAGTTGGATGAGTAAGAAACAATCTATAGTGGCACTATCAACTAGAGAGGTAGAATACATGGCAACCACTGATGCAAGCAAGGAAGCAGTTTGGTTGCAGAGATTGTGTTCAAGTATGGGTTTAGTATAGGAAGCTATAAGGATAGACTGTGATAGCCAAAGTGCAATTTTCTTGGCAAAGAACCCCGCATATCATTCAAAGACAAAGCACATTGATGTTCAGTTTCACTTTGTGAGGGATATGATAGAAGACAAAAAGGTGTTGCTAGTAAAGGTGGACACTTTGTAGAATACTATAGATGCATTGACAAAATATGTGAGCTCTGAGAAGTTCTGTTGGTTTAGAGAGACAATGGGCATTTCAGGCCTAGAAAAATGACTAAGCTCTCTTGTGGCCCCCTGTGGAAAGAAAACAACAAGTGGGAGAATGTTGGGTTGTGTTATATTCTTTCCACGTAGTTAACAGGGGGTTTGAGGGGCAACCATAACCCCACTTTATGTGGTTTGGGGCAGTGCCCCAGAAAATTTTGGTTTTGGACCCTATGTTAGGTTGGGCTGCCCACCTATGGTTTTGTGCATGATTTTCTCACATGTTTTTTGGACGCAATGGTTTTCGGTCCATGGTATTGGACACAATGTTTTCGGTCCGTGGTATTGGATGCTTCGGGATGTATAAATATGTATTATAACATTGAAAGAAACTGTTAGGATATTCCGACACATAGGAAATAGTTAAGTACAACTTGGTCTAGTGTAGAGTTAGGTAAAGTGTGTTTCTTTACCGTTGTACATTTTGTAACTTACAATCTGACGGTCACGATATGTAGTGATCCGACGATTCATTCTCTCCTCGGTATTACCGACACTTGATCCGTGGCTTGACACCCGATTGATCCATGAATTCTATTTAAAGCACATGGAGGGTCATTTGTAGGGTAATCCATGCATGAGAGAAACATATGTAAATTGTCATTCTTTTATTAATAAATTGCCTGAAGTGGCCGCGTTGGCTCAGGCCGTGGACTATTTCCCTCTTTGAGGGTTTTAACCACGTCAAAATACTGGTGTATTGATCTGCGATCTGGTTTTGAGCGGTGTCCTTTTGGTGTTCCGTCTGAGGAACTTACCTTGTAAATTCCTACATGGTATCACAGCTATTTGAGGGCCGCATCCGTTGGTGATCCAAATTTGAAGCTGGTAGAACTGCATCCGACTGCCGTTTCCTAGATCTGGTGTTTCTGATTGCTTTCGGGCTGAGAGGACTGCTCTGTTGTGTTGTGAGCATCTGTTCCAGTGAGGAACCCCTTTCGTTTCATGCGAAAAGGTTTCCAGTAGCCCTAGCTGCGTCATTTTTAAGATCCGGAGGTATACAGTGTTTATTTGCAGTTTACTGTTATTTTCTCTCTGCTTATTTCGGTTTTGGTTTATTTAGCTTTTTTTTAACCAGATCTATACCTTTCATTTCTGTGTATGCTCTTTGCCCTGCGACTCTGTGCGATCTGGGCAAATCAGAAATAGAAAGGAAGGATTTTTCTCATGCGTATGCTCTTTTCCCTGCACCTTAGTGTGATCTCGAAAAATCAGAAACATTGAGAAAAATATTTAGTTTTTCGGCTAAAGCTAACTTTGAGCCGCAAGGTTCATTTTTGAAAATATTTAGTTTTTCGGCTAAAGCTAACTTTGAGCCGTAAGGTTCGTTTTCTTTGCATGTCCGTGTTGGGTTTTGTGTTTTTTGTTTTGTAGGGAAAAAGATCTTTCTCAAAGCAAGCACGCAACCCAAAGCACCCCCCCCTCTCTCTCTCTCTCAAATTTTTTGTATAGATCAATTGGTTCAAAGCTATTTTAAGAGAGTAGAGGTCTTGGGTTCAAGTTTCCATTTTGTGGGGGCGGACTTCTTCATTTCCGCACATTCCCGCACTTCGTCGGCAACTTCAACAATTTTTTTTAAAAAGCCATAACTTCTTCATCCGGAAGCCATTTTTTTAAACCAGCCTAATTTTTCAAGATCTATCCATTGGAACACTTATTTTCAACATCTTTAGCTTCAGTTTCCATTGAAATGGAAAGTCAATACCAAGTTACCCTTGACAGCACCAACTACTTCCAATGGTTGGCTTACATTGAGGATTTACTTAGAAGTAAAGGTCTATACAGAATAGCCTCAGGCCAAGAAAAGAAATCGAAGGATGAAGATAAGGCTGCTAAATTGGAAAATAGGCAAGATCAAGCACGTGGATTGATAGGGATGTCTATTTCTCCATATCTTAGATTCCATATTGCAGAAATTGATGCTCCTGATGAAGCAATGAAACAAATCAATAAAATTTTTGGGATTAAAAATGAAATTAGAGCCCATCAACTTGAAAATGAGTTTCTTACATTGGACCCTAATAATTTTTCTTGCATTGAAGATTTCTTGTCCAAGTTCAAGACCCTTAGATATCTTTTGGAAGGTGTTAAAGTTAAGAAAGAAGATAGTAACCTTATCTATTCCATTCTTACAAAGTTGGGACCAGCCTACTCTGTGTTTGTTTCCACCTTCCATTCTACAAGAGAAGCCTTCATTTCTCAAGGAACAGACTACAAGTCCCCTTCCTTTGACTCCTTTTGTGATTCTTTAATAAGAGAACAAGAAAAACTCTTACACCTTGGTCTTCTTAATCTTGGAAACTCTTCCAAGAAAGCGTTAGCCGCCCAGCAGCAACCAAATTCAAAGAATCCTAAGAAGTCATATCCTAAAAAGAATGGTCCTAAACCAAACAAGGGTCCTAAGCAATTTCAGCCCCAAAATGAAAAATCATTTCAACAAAATGATAAGACAAATAAAAACAAAGGAAAGAAGACTGATAGACATTGCAATTTTTGTAATCGAGATGGCCACTTAGAATCAAAATGCTTTAAGAAGATGGAAGCCTTGGAAGCAGCAATGAAGAAGCATAACATTCATTTGGGGCAATCTTCAACTTCAACTTCATCTTCAGGAATGGCACTTTCTGCATGTGGTTGTCAAGCATCTCGGTCTGGCTATGCATTAAATGTATCTTCTTCTTCTCATTCTCATGAGTGGCTCATTGATTCTGGAGCTTCTTATCACATGGCCAAAAACAAAGCCATGTTTTCTTCTTTAAATGATTGTAACACCAAAAATATATATGTTGGTGATGATAGATCTCTTAATGTTGTAGGGACTGGAACTGTTCATCTAGACAATGGTCAATTTAATGATGTATTATGTGTTCCAACCTTATCCTGCAACCTTCTATCTGTATATCAGATAACTCATTCAGGTGAAGGTAAAATCGTTGAATTTTCACCTCATGATGTTGTAATCAAGGACTTAAAAGATCCTAAATAGATTTTGGCTACTGGCATTGCTGATGATTCTACAAGGTTGTACAAGTTTCACAACTTTGGGTCATCAAATCTTCCCTCAATATTTGTTGCTCATAACGATGAAGTGATCAAACTTTGGCATGAGCGATTTGGTCACTTAAACTATCGCTCCCTTCAGCATCTATGTAAAGAAAATATGGTGACAGGTCTTCCTATGGTATCTTGCAGAGATGGTGTTTGTTCCGGATGTGTACTCGGAAAACATCATCGGGACAGTTTTGAAAAGCGTGCCTCTTGGCACGCCTTAGCCCCTTTACAGCTTGTGCATAGTGATTTATGTGGTCCACTTCCAGTTGTGTCATTCTCTGGCTGCAAGTATTTCTTAACTTTCATTGATGATTTCTCCAGACGCACTTGGGTATACTTCTTAAAACTCAAGAGTGAAGTATTTAACACTTTTTTGGCCTTCAAGGCCTTTGTTGAAAAACAATCTGGACATCAAATTCTTAAGTTAAGATCTGATAATGGCGGAGAATATGTTAAAAACACATTCATCAACTATTGCATTAAGAATGGAATTCAAATGCAACATACTGTTCCATATACTCCACAACAAAATGGTGTAGCTGAAAGGAAGAATCGCACCTTAAAGGAAATGGCTAATTGTATGCTACAATCTAAAGGACTTGGTCTTAGTTTTTGGGCAGAAGCAATTAACTGTGCAAATTACATAATAAATCGCACTCCTACTAAGGCTTTAAAGAATATCACTCCAGAAGAAGCATGGAGCTCAATCAAACCAGATGTAAGTCACTTTCGTGTTTTTGGAAGTGAAGCGTGGGCCCATATTCCAGATGAAAATCATAAAGCTTTAGAACCTAAGAGTGAAAAATATACTTTTGTTGGATATTCTGAAGATGTCAAAGGCTATAGACTTATTCCATTTAAGTCCAAAAATGTTATCATTAGAAGATATGTAAAATTTGATGAAAATATATCGGTCTGTGAGCCTAGTCCGACGGATGTGCCACCTCTTCCTATCTCTTCTACCTTTGAAAACATTTCTTCTTTAGATGATGAAAGTGAGGATGACAATCCTCCCCCACCATCTCAGGATCCTCCTTCAGCTCCTGAGCTTCCAAAATGGGTTCATGCTACTCGAGATGCAGCAGGTGATCTTACCGGTGATCCTACAGATCAGCGACGCACACGTTCTCAGTTCGAGAGAGCCTCTTCTTTACTGGCTCAAGCTCCAGTAAATTATGATCCTGACACCTTTGCAGAAGCTTCCGGCCATCCAGATTGGGAAGCAGCTATGAATGAAGAATATCATTCATTGTTGGCAAATGATACATGGAATCTTGTTCCTCTACCAAAGGGACGAAAACTTGTTAGATGCAAATGGGTTTACAGAACCAAGTATGGGCCAGATGGGAAAGTTGATAAACATAAAGCTCGTCTTGTTGCTAAAGGTTTTTCACAAGTTGAAGGCATTGACTACACTGAAACCTTCTCCCCTGTTGCCAAAATGAACTCTATCTGCCTTGTTCTTTCCCTTGCCGCCTCTTTCAAATGGGAAGTCCATCAGATGGATGTTAAATCTGCCTTCTTGCATGGGGACTTGCATGAAGAAATCTATATGGAACAACCCATTGGCTTCATACAAACAGACTCCAGCCTTGTATGTCGACTTAAGAAATCCCTTTATGGTCTCAAGAAAGCTCCTCGGCTTGGTATGCCAAAATGGATAGCTTTCTTTTAGAATCTAGCTTTTCTAGGTGTCATTCTGACAATACTGTCTACACGAAGAAAGTGGGCAACTCTCTTATCATCCTTGTTCTTTATGTTGATGATCTTATCCTTACTGGTAGTGATCCCAACCTTATAAACCATGTGAAGTCTAGCCTTAAAAGGAAATTTGAAATGACAGACTTAGGACACTTACACTATTTTCTCGGTCTTCAAGTCTTGCAATCCAAGGAGGGTATTTCTCTTTCCCAGTCCAAGTATGCCTGTGATATTCTACGCCATTTTCACATGGAAGACTGTAAGCCAACCCCTTCTCCCTTTCAGTCTGGAGTCAAACTTTCAGTCACTTGTACTTCTCCTGAAGTTGATGCTACCTTATACCGTCAACTTGTAGGAAAACTTTTGTATCTAACCCATACTCGTCCTGACCTTTCCTTTGTTGTTGGCCTTGTTGCTTGGTTCATGCAAAACTCCCGTGAAAGTCATTGGAAAGAAGATAAAAGAATACTTCGTTATGTTCGAGGTACCGTTCAGTTTGGGCTTCATTACAGTGCCGAAGCAGCTCCTCTATTGGTTGGTTTCACTGATTCCGATTGGGCTGGTGACCCTGATGATCGGAAGTCTACTGCTGGTTATGTGTTCACTCTTGGTTCAGGACCTATTACATGGGCTTGTAAGAAACAAGCTGCCATTTCTCTTTCATCAGCAGAAGCAGAGTATCGTGGTGCCGTAGAAGCTAGTAAGGAAACCTTGTGGCTTTGTCAGATCCTGTCAGAGTTTGGCTTTCAGCAGCAGCATCCGACTACACTTTGGTGTGATAATCAAAGTGCCATTCATCTATGCAAAGATCCAGTCCAACATCAGCGCAACAAACACATTGAACTGCACATGCACTTCATCAAAAAGCTCATTCACGACCATGTTCTTGAAGTGCAATATTGTTCAACAGATGATCAAGTTGCAGACATCTTCACAAAGGCTCTCACAGAGGCGAAGTTCACTAAACTTCGATTTATGGTTGGAGTTCAGGAAGTTGTCACTAAGGGGGGATAGGCTCTAGTGCCTCCTTCCTTCTCCCATTGTGTCATATTTGTAAATCCTTCAATCCTATCCCAAGTTGTTCGTCAGGGGGGATGTTAGGATATTCCGACACATAGGAAATAGTTAAGTACAACTCGGTCTAGTGTAGAGTTAGGTAAAGTGTGTTTCTTTACCGTTATACATTTTGTAACTTACAATCTGACGGTCACGATATGTAGTGATCCGACGGTTCATTCTCTCCTCGGTATTACCGACACTTGATCCGTGGCTTGACACCTGATTGGTCCATGAATTCTATTTAAAGTGCATGGAGGGTCATTTGTAGGGTAATCCGTGCATGAGAGAAACATATGTAAATTTTCATTCTTTTATTAAAAAATTGCCGGATGTGGCCGCGTTGGCTCAGGTCGTGGACTGTTTCCCTCTTTGAGGGTTTTAACCACGTCAAAATACTGGTGTATTGATCTGCGATCTGGTTGTGAGCGGTGTCCTTTTGGTGTTCTGTCTGAGGAACTTACCCTGTAAATTCCTACAGGAACATAATGAAAAATCAAGCTAGTAGTCCCGATTTTGGGATCTAGGGGAAAATCTCTGTGTATATGTGTTTTATGTGTTCTACTCTCGCATTATTTATTTTATGTGTTTTAGAATTCCTATGCAAGTACTTTCTGTACGGGGTTAAAACCTACAGCTTGTCCATTCCTCCACCACATATCGCTTTTCACATTGGAAAAGGCTAAAGGTCCATCTCCCATGAATAACTGCAATGCGATCAAGTCTCTGATTGCATCACTTTTCGCAATCGACGCTCTCAACCAGTATATAGGCCCAAGCTTCAAACATGTCGCGACATTGGCGGACCTGCTGGGATCATTAGCCACAATATATATACTTTCGGGTCTGCTCCCCCCAATCGCAAGTCACAATCGGCGAAGCCCAACGCTGATACATAAGGCACATCGCGATATACCGGACTCGTCGGGACTATTAAATGCGGCATATATATCTTTCGAGTCTGGCCTAATCGCATATCAAAATCGGCAGAGCCCAGGGCTTATATGTAAGGGGCAATGCAATATACCAAACCTACCGATACTATTAAATGTAGCATATATATTTTTCGGGTCTGACCTATCGCTAGTCACAATCGACAGTTGGTGAAGTGAAGCCCATGCAATATGCGAAGGGGCGATGAGTGGACCTGTCGATAATTATATGCCCGGGTGCATAATATTTGAAGTCCAACCTTATGGTCAGGCTGTGGTTTTTCCATGCTTTCCCATGTATTTCAATAAAGTGTTGTGGTCCGGGTTTTCAAATTGAAGTCTTATATGGCGGATCCGATGGGATTATTAACCGCGACACATATATATTTCTAGTCCAATTCCCCAATTGTTATTGCAGTTGGCAGAGCCCAGCGCTTATACATAAGGTGCGATACCATATGGCGGACCTGGTGATAATTATACACCCGAGTTCATAATATTTGAAATTTGGCCTTATTGTCCGGCCGTGAGTTTTCCCGTGTTTTCCTGTGTATTCGATAAAATGTTGTGGTCTGGGGTTTTAAAGGAAAATCTGATAGGGGTGATGTTGCATGTGATTTCCCATTGCAATGTGCGATTGCGACTCGATCGCAGCACAACCTTAGCTGAACCAGGGGTCGATTCTTTCACACTCGCTCCTTTTGATTTCATTGTGCCTTATTATTTTATAAAGTTTTAATGATGGCAAGAGTTGTTCTTAGGCGTTTCTACCATATGTTTCATAATCATAAAGCTAACGTTAATTATCTCTGCAGGCGAGGAATAAAAGACGCACGAGCAGATCTGAGAATTTCATATATGTGGGTGTGTTCTGTTTAAAGATCTGACCTTAGGCATTTTCGGTCGGGTTTCCACACGTTTCCCATGTATTCCAAAAATGAAGTTATCCCAGGTTTCATCATGAAGAGATGATATGCAATCATTCTCCTTTTCATCGACATCTATTCATTTCCCCAAGAAAATAAGCACTCCAGGAGTTATACCCTATATGTGTCAGCGGTTACACCGACTGTTCTGCATCTGTATATTCTGATTTGTATATTGAAAAGCCAGTGGGAGGTGAAAAGTTAAGGGAAGACCGAGGGTCATTCCCTTCTACATAAGTATTACCTCCGGAGATGAGGGGAGGACTTTTATTGAGCAAAATAGCTTTTGATTTATTGTGCTAATAAAAAAGATTGTTTGGTCGAGAAAGAGCCCTTTTTTAGATTCATTTGCCTCTTCTTTCATGTGTTTAGAATCAGAATGTTGTTGTTGGCATAAATATAAATGTGATTTGTTTTTGTGCATATTGATAACAGACAGTTCGTGACTATTCTTGGTTATTCAAATATGATTTGTTACCATGGTTAATTCATGAGCGATTGTTATGAAACTAGCTCAAGAAAAGATAGAAAAGATAGATCAACGCCTTAGAATTCAGTCTCTTCGAGGGGGAAACCTCCTTTACATTACATAAATGAACAATTCTTTGATGATTCAAATGAAAAAACCTCCTTTCTATATATAGGAGTCTAAGGAGTCACAATATAATCCATCCGACCTAACAATAATAATATAAAGCCACAAAAATAACAATAGAGGGATTCTATGGGGCACAGTAATAACAATATGGAGGCAATAGGGCACAACAATATTAATAAGGGGTATAACTACAATATTAATGGGCTAATGACTAGTATTATAGGGACCCAACATGCCCCTCTCCTTCAAAAAAGTGTTGTCCTCAACGATTGAGTAGTTCTGGGTACTTCTGCATAAAATTCTCATCCTCCCACGTGGAATCTTCAGCAGATAAGTTCTTCCACTTGATAAGATACTCTGAAATTGATGGATTTCGTAGTTGTCGAGTTCTTGTTTCTGTGACTGCTTCTGGTTCCAATATAATTTTCCCTTCCTCGTCAAGTTCTGGCAATATTGTTTGAACTGGGAGCTTGTCACCGATAACCTTCTTCAAACATGAAACATGGAAAACTGGGTGCAATCGAGAAGCTGTAGGAAGCTCCAATTTGTATGCCATAGTACCAATCTTTTACAACACCTTGTACGAACCATAATACTTTGGTGATAATTTATTATCCTTCTTAGCTTGCTTGAGGGACATTTTCTTATATGGTTGTAGTCGTAGGAATACCCAATCACCTACATCAAAACTTCTTTCACTGCAATGTTGATCTGCCTGTTGTTTCATTCTATTTTGTGCCAACACAAGGTTATCCTTTAAGAGTTGGAGGACTTGTTGTTGATGTTTGATGTGATGTTCCATTGCCTAAACCTTAGAATTTTCTCTTAAATATGATGTGATGGATGGTGGTTAATACCCATAAAGTGCCATAAATGGGGTCTTTTTTGTTGATGTATGGAAGGAAGTGTTATACCACCATTCAGCTAGAGGCAACCATTTGACCCATTGTGTGTGTTTATCAGATACAAAACAACAAAGATATCCTTCCAAACATTTGTTTACTATCTCAGTTTTGCCCATCAGATTGAGGATGATAAGATGAGCTATGAGCTAACTGCGTATCATGACAAGAAAATAATTCTGTCCAAAAATTTCCAGTGAAACTATACTGGATTTAAATGGATGTGATAATGCACAAAAGTGTGCATACTTGGTAAGTCTGTCAACTACCACCATGATGGCACTCTTTCCCTCATACTTGGGTAAACCTGTGATAAAATCCATTGAAACCTCCTCCCAACGTTGGCTTGGAATGGATAAAGGTTGTAATAGACCCGGTGTCTTAATTGTTTCAACTTTATTTTGTTGGCAAACCAAACATTCTGCCACAAGCTTTTGAATATCTGATTTAAGGCCATTCCAAAAAAATTCCTTCTTAACCCTGTGGTAAGTTTTTAGAAATCCTGAGTGCCCTCCTAAGGGAGAAGTGTGCAATTCCATAAGAATCTTTTGTTTTAGCTGGGAATTCTTACAGAGGTATAAGCGATCTTTGTACCATAACGAATCATTTTGCCAGCTAAATGTATCAGACGTACTGGAATCTTGTTGTAACTTTCGAATAATTTCCCACACTTCTTCGTCATTCTTCCATTCCTCCCTTGCTTCGTTTATCCAATCTGGTTGGATAATAGAAATGGTGCACAACAATGCTTCCACATCCTCATCCTTTCTTGAGAGTGCATCTACCACCACATTTTGCTTCCCTTTTTTGTAGATGATTTCAAATTCATAACCCAACATCTTTGTGACCCACTTTTGTTTCTCTTTAGAGGATAATCTTTGTTCTAAAAATTATTTAAGGATATCATGATTTGTTTTTACCTTGAAGTGTCTTTCCATTAGGTATGGTTGCCATTTCTTAAGTGCATGGAGTATTGCCAACATTTCCTTCTCATAAATAGCTTTGCTTAAAAACTTTCCCTTGATTGGACGACTTTCAAAAGCAATGGGTCTTTCATCTTGCATTAGAACAGCATCAATTCCATTTCCTGAAGCATCACATTCCACAATAAAGGTTTTTGTGAAGTCCGGTGTAGCTAAGACCGGTGCTTGGCACATTGCCTCTTTAAGATGTTCAAAGGATTTTGTTGCTTCTGGAGTCCATGAAAATGCATCTTTCTTCAATAATGTTGTTAGAGGTGCTGTTATTCTCCCATAATTCTTAACAAACTTGCGATAATAACCTGTCAACCCGAGAAATCCTCGCAAATGCTTTATGGATGTGGGGATTTTCCATTCCTTAATGGCTTTAATTTTGCTAGGGTCTACCTTAACTCCTTCATGAGATACAATATGACCCAGATATTCTACCTCCTGGACTCCAAAGAAACATTTGGATCTTTTTGCATATAATTGTTTCTCCTCCAATAGTTGTAACACCCTGTCAACATGTTCAACATGATCCTTCCAAGACTTGCGGTAGATTAGTATATCATCAAAAAATACTAACACAAATTTTCTAAGGAATGGTTTGAAAATTGAATTCATCAAACCTTGAAATGTTGAAGGAGCATTGGTAAGGCCAAAAGGCATGACCAAAAATTCATAATGACCCTCATGAGTTCTAAATTATATTTTCAGAATGTCTTCAATCTTCATTCTGATTTGATGATATCCTGAACGAAGATCCAACTTGGTGAAGTAAATTGATCCATGCAATTCATCCAGTAATTCATCAATGACAGGAATGGGGAACTTATCTTTAATAGTGAGCTTGTTGAGCTCCCTATAATCTGGACACATGCGCCATGATCCATCCTTCTTGTGCACCAATAATACTGGAGCAGAGAAAGAACTTTGACTCGGTTGAATTATACCAGCCTCTAGCATTTCTGCAACCATACGTTCAATTTCACTCTTTTGGACATAGGGATATCTGTACGGCCTGATGTTTGGAGGAAAACTTCCTAGAATCAGATGAATATCATGATCATGATCACGCATAGGTGGGAGACCTTTGGGAGTCTCAAATACCTTGTAATGATTGTCCAGGACTTTTTGGAGATCTGGAGAAATAGATGATTCCGATGTGGAAACATCTAGCGAACATAATTGTGCAATTACACCTCTTTGCTCCTTTTTTAGAAGCTTTGTCATACCATTAGAGCTGATTATCTTTCCTGGTTTCCCTGCAATACCCCTTAATTCAACTTCCTTTCCTTCCGTAGAAACTTTGATGAAAAGTTCTTGAAAATTAAAAGCTATTGTACCCAAGGATTGTAGCCATTGGACTCCTAGTACAACATCAACACCTCCCATTGGAATGGAAAGCATTGGGCTAGTCAATACATATTCTCCCATGGATAGCTTGATATTATGGCACTTTCTAGAGCAATTTATTGTTCCTCCATTTTCAATCATCACTTGACACTCTAGTGCTGGATATAGGAAGCAATTCAATTCTTTTGCTACCTTACAATGAATAAAATTGTGGGTGCTTCCTGAATCAATCAACACTATTACCTTTTTCTTCTTGATTCGTCCTTCTATCTTGATGGTTTGAGGAGTGGTATTTCCTGCCAATGCATTACAATATATGGTCGGATTTATTTGTTCTTCATCTAGGCTTTGTTCTAGGAGTATATCCTCTTCTTTTGACCTTTCTTGATCCTCTTCTTCCTCTTCACAATCTATGTAGAATAATTTCTTCTCAGCACACTTATGACCTTTAGTGTATTTTTTATCACAACTGTAACAAAACCCTTTTGCTCTTTTTTCTTCCAATTGTTGTGGTGTTAACATTATAGGTTGTCGAAGACTAGGGGCAACAACACTTCCGTCTTTATAGTTGTGAGTGGTATGCTTCCTGGTTGCCATAATTTTTCTTTCCATTTTTCTTGCTAACCTGAATGCCTTCTCTAATGAATCAGGTTCTCAAAGGCGAACATCATGTTGGATATTATCTTTTAAAGACCCTATGAAAACATCAATCCTATGCTCCTCTGGAATATCTTTTACCCTTATGTTCAATTTTTGGAACTCCTCAATGTGCTTCATTATTGAACCCTTTTGTTTGAGACTTATCAATTGGCTAAAAAAAGTGTTGCTTTTTGTATCCTCATAATGTGCTATCAATTCTTCCGTAAAAATTTCCCAAGTGATAAACTGTTTACGAGAGTGTTGGTCACTTTAATTGTTTAATGATAAAACAGTCGAGTGCCACATTAATTATCAATCCGGGAAAGTCTGATTATTCCAAAGGTGACTACGTACTGTATGTACTCAATCTTAATGGTATTAAAAGCTATAGTATAAATGGTATACTTATTTTATGAAATCCCTACTCTGTGTTACAGCAATTACAGTAGTTACAGCCTATTTCAGAAAGTGAAGTAAGAACAAATAACTTAAAAGAAACAAGTCTGCAAAAGGAAGTGATGGCTGTCCTGCAACAAAGGATCAGGACCCTATCCTCAGAGGAAGGACTTTCAGCACCTGCCTCTGTTGTCCAGTTCACACATACACTCTGTGAATCCTAATCACCGGTGAGGTGCTCATATGCAACATCAATCAGCTAAAATGAAAACAGAGTTTTAGCAAAAGTAAATATCATTAGAAGCAGTAATTGTAATATAAACAGAAATCACACACACACACCACACAACAGAAAGAAGATGGGTGAATCTTGTGATGAAGTTGGGCCCTGTCCTTCTCACAAGATTCCCCAAGACACAGGAATTAAAGTAAAATGCTCAGAACAGAATTGTATTCATCTGCCAGTAAACCATATTACAGAAAGAGATTCAGTCTCATCACTTCACTACAAGTTCTGTGTTACTAGTTGTTACCCCCGTTTTCTAATGTAGATGTCTCCTCTTTATAGAGGAGACATCTATTAAAATAGATTTTCATACATTCGGTTTCAACCCTTTTGTACCAAAGATAAGAAAGCCAGTTCTTGATAACAAAATATTGTTACAGCCATGAGGATCATGATCATTACGACCAATATAGTAATCGGTCATACTCTTTTGCCGATGCAGATTTGTTACGCAAATCCCAACTGTTCCTCAAAGTACGCATGTTGTTCATGGTGTTTCGGCATCAAGGTTCATGTTGTTCTTGCTGTTTCAGCTTCACAGTTTGCGCTATTTCCGCTGTTTCAGCAACGACAGAATGTGATCCTGCCAGTTAGGTAGTTTCAGCAGTTATTCAATACTTTAATCAACTTCAGGAAATAATTATAAATATAGCATGATTATGTGTTAAATATTTAAACATGTAGTAATGAGGAAATTTATTCTGTACCTTTTGGAGTGATTAAGCCAAAACACCTAGCAAAGGCTTTCACTTAAGGGTTGAAGAGGGTAATACAATGGAAAAATATACAGTCAAAAATAGACAAAATGGGAACCTAACATCCCCCCTAACTGAAAATGTTGCAAGTCCACATGCAACGCCTAATCTGAATCGGAATCAGAATACTGGGCTGAACATTGTAGATTGCTTATACAGTAAGTGTAGAAAGTGCTGTCAACGATGTCTCTGAACCCTTGGGCATTCTGAATCCTTTTCCATGCTGCCAATTCTTCCTTTTTAGTCAATGAAAATTGAGCCTTGTATTGTTCTCCAGGAAGCCATAAGAGAGGGAAATGAAAACGGTACCCATTCCACCGTTCAGCACATTGTCTCATGCATTCTACATAAGAAGGTATCCTTGAGATTGCTGCCTGCAGATTGAGGGGATTGTAGGGATGGTATTCCCTTCTTTCTTTGGGACACTGTTCCCAGAAAAATTCATTTGCTTTTATGGCCAAAGGTCCTTTAGCTTTGACATAGTGCTGGCAGTCTTCCAAGACTGCTGCTTGCAGATTCCTAATGTGATCAATTATGCCTGTTTCTCGTAGATTCCGTTGATGTTCCATGAGGAAGATGGCTACATTCTGTGGTTCCGGGCGAATCCAGAGAAGACAGTTCTCCTCATTGTGTTGTGCAGACATGAAAGCATTCTGCCAAGTGAATTGGTTGGCCAAAAAGGAAATAAAAGCTCTTATTTGAATATCACCACAAATAGGAAGTAAATTAATCTTTCTATCTTCAGGCATAGCCTCGTTATGAAGATAGAGTTCGCACAACAAATTCTGATCATTGTTTGGTGCTTCTGAAAAAGTTTCAATGAATTGCTGTGGTGTAGAGACCTGGTGTGGTCTGCCATCCTTTATTTCTTTCAATTGAAGGAACGCCAAGCGTTCTCTCAAGAATACAGATTAATTAAAAGAAGGCTTTCTTGAAGCCAATAAGCGCTGGACCAAATCAAGGATAAGGGACAGTCTGGTTTTTAATTGCTTATTTTCTTTGTGCTGTGCACGAGACTGTTCCATTGCTTCCCAATTCCTATAGGCATAGTTAAACCATAATGATTTCTGTTGTTGAAATGCCTTTCCTTGGGAAAGCTCATATTCTGCTTTCCATGTGTAGCTTAATTCTTGAAAAGTAGAAGTCTGTGCATGAGCATCACTAACACAGGGAGGTTCAGTTTGTATATGCACAGTTGTGAAAGATTTTGATTCTGGTTCCTGCTCATCAATAACTTGGGTAGGCCGGAGTGGTTATGTTTCCTCTTCAGGTTTCTGCTCATCAATAATTTGGGTAGGCCGGAGTGGTTCTGCTTCCTCTTTAGGTTTCTGCTCATCAATAATTTGGGTAGGCCGAAGTGGTTCTGCTTCCTCTTCAGATTTCTGCTGATCACTAATTTGGGTAGGCCAGGGTGGTTTTGTTTCTTCCTCTGAAATCCTTGAAGACCCTGCTGGTTCTTGTGGAACAACAGGGTGTTCCTTTTTAAATATAACAGGACTAGCTCCAGTCAATGGGACTGCAATTATTTTATATCCTACCTGAGTATAGATATCCCCACATTCAATGCACATGTATTCACTGTATTGTTCTTTCTCTACACTCTTTTCAGCTTGAGATGCTACTTGAGCTAACATGTACAGGTTGAGTTCTTCTTTATAGGCTTCCCTAGCCATTGCTAATTCTTTATGATAGGCCTTAATTTGTGATTTTAAGAACTCATTTTCTTCTTGTAGGGAGGCTAGAGTGACTGGGCTACAGTTACAGATTCCAAAGGAAAATAAAATTGTTGTTCAACATTATCTTCCTCATATGTGTCCCGAACATGTGGTTGTTTTGTTTCACCTATTGGTTCTGTTTGTGTATCAGTTTCACCTAGGGCATCTTCTTCTTGCTCCCCAATAGGTGGTTCTTGTGTTTCACTTGTTTGGTCTGTGGCTGGTTCTTGTGTAACAGCCACATGCAAGTCGCCTTCTTTTTGCTCCCCAACAGGTTGTTCTTGTGTTTCACCTACTGGATCTGTGGCTGGTTCTTGTGTAGCAACCACATGCAGGTCGTCTTCTTTTTGCTCCCCAATAGGTGGTTCTTGTGTTTCACCTATTGGGTCTATGGCTGGTTCTTGTGTAACAGCCACATGCAGGTCGTCTTCTTTTTGCTCCCCAACAGGTGGTTCTTGTGTTTCACCTATTGGGTCTGTGGCTGGTTCTTGTGTAACAGCCACATGTCCTATATCAGCTTGGATGTCTGGTTTGAATTTGTCGGCAGCTGGTTCTTGTGGAACAGCTGCTTCTGTTGAGAAAAATGATGTTACAAAATCGTGAACACTTTGAATTTCGGCATCTGAGGGTGAAGGAGGTGAAGGTTCAGGGCTATGGGAAATACGAGGTTTTAAAATAATAGGAGGAACGACCTCGGTTGCTGCAAACAACCTCATTCGTTGACGAGGTAGGGAACTAGGGGAGACAGTAGTTTTCCTCTTGTGAGGACTTTTACTCAGGGAATCATCAGGACTAGTGGTTGCCTTTACTGAGGCCCTGGTTTTTCTTTTTGACGGGGTTGCAGTTTTCTGTTGTTTTTTTCTTTTTAGGAAAGTGATGAGGGTATCCTCGTCTGAATCATCGGTAGGGATGTGAACTATGGGAGTGGATGGTTCGGCTTCATCATGGGATGAGGAGTGCAGTGGATTTTCAGTGCTTAATTGGGGTGTTCCTGCTGCTGGTTGCTGAGTTTCAGCTTCTTGCTGGGAATTTCCTTCATTTTGCTGAGGATTTTCCTCAGCTTGCTGGGGAGGGTTAATGGGGGGAGGCGGGTTATGCAGAGTGAAGCCTCTATTTATCAGGAGTTGGACCAAGCGATGGTGTGTGAGACAGAGGAGTTGATGCCTAGCGTTCGCAGTGTAATGTGCCATATTTTTCAGACATCCAAGCAGATAATAAGGCATATTTACAAGACGACCATGCCGCAAATGATTTAATAAGACAAAATCATGTTGGTAGACTACCTGGTAGCGGCCCTCGCAAGTGAAGTAGTGCTTGACGAATTCTGCAACTTTTGGCCAAGGCGGTGGTAATGACCGAAGCGCAACACCCCTGCCTTTTGCTTCCACCTGCTCCCCGGATAGCAGGAAATCTTGCTGTGCATTGAGGATAAGATGCTTCCTGTTGAACCAGAAAATGCCGTTGGTTGGAAGCCCTGAAACTTGTGCTATGCCTTCTTCTGTTAATGGGATTCTGATCCCTTGGACAGTAGAATACCCCTCCCTCAAGTTGCATGCAAATTCAAGAACTTGCTGCAAATAAAATTCCGGGAGTCTTCTAAAATAGTCCACCCATCCTGCCTGAAGGAAGATTTGGTATGCGTCTGGGTAAAGTTCCAGTAATGCTGTCGAGCCCACTTCATGTCTAACAGCATCTCCACCCATGGTTACTGTTTTAGGCAGAATACAGAGTGCAGAGCCGAGTTGCCGAAGTCGAAACAGAGCAGAATGTTGCAAAATAGAACTATGACGTGGTCAGGCATAAGCGGGGTGGATTAGACACAACCGGGAGGAATAGGGATGGCGGTGATAGGCATGTCATATAATGATTTCAATATTTTGGTAATCCCCCCCAACTGCGGCTGAATGATATGGTTGGCAGTACGACGCTTTTAGCGGTCATGTCAACTATCTCCTCATTATCTAAAATTTAATATTCACACATAACATGCGTACCTTTACAATTACCTTTGGTTGCTGCGCCGAAAAGTGTTACCTCGTCCTTAATAGGTTAATGATCAAAAAGGATTTGTAAGGTGTAAGGGTTTTTATCCTCGGGGTTTTTATTATTCACGAGAAGTAGTAGTGAAGGGGTATTATTAATAGGATAAATGGTTGATTCCCTTGAATCAAGAATGATATATTTCTTTTTTTTGGAATAATAGTTCATTCTCGGGAGTACGAATGGGGATATTTAGGAAAAATAGAAAAGATTGGTGTTTAAGCAGTGGGTTTTGGTGTATCAGTAATAGGAACATGGTGTATCAGTAACGGGAAATGGTGTATCAGCAACGGGAAATGGTGTATGAGCAACAGGAAAATGGTGTATCAGCAACGGGAAGTGTTGTATCAGTAACAAGAAAATGGTGTCTCAGCAACGGGAAATGGTGTATCAGCAATAGGAAAATAGTGTATCAGTAACGGGAAATGATGTATCAGTAACAAGAAAATGGTGTATGATCTGGAATGACAATGCTTTTCCAATCTGCAGATTAATTCCTCCTATCCTGGATTCTTTTTTTTTTTTTTAGCCACCATCCAAAGCTAAGATCTGCAAAATAATTAGTTGTAACATGGAAACCCTTGACAGGGATTATTAGTTAAGAAATCTAATCTAAAAATAAATACATAAATATGAAATTAAGTGCATTGAGGGATAGCAGATTCCCCCAAAAAGGTATATTGTATGTCTGTCATGCAAGTAACTTTGAAATCCTCTTTAGAAATAGGCCGTTGATACAAACGGAGTCGATACCCATTCACTAATAATGGTTTTCTGCTATCATCAATTGTTAGGAGTCTCACTATTCCATTTGGAAAAACAACATCTACTTCATAAGGTCCTAGCCACCTTGTTCTTAATTTCCCTTAAAAGTTTTCAAAACGGGAGTCATACAGTAAGGCCCAATTACCTTTTTGGAACTGCTTGTGCTTAATAGTTTTTCATGCCACCTGGTTCTTTGTTGTTGTATCATGGTTGTTTGATGGATGGAATCCAACCTTTTTTCATCCAATTCCTGAAGCAGCTGTAACCTAGCTGTCTGTGCATCAGTCAAATCAAGGTTAACAGCTAAAGCAGTCCTTAAGGTTTTGATCTCAAATTCCACAGGAAAAACAACATTTTTACCATAGACTAATTCATAGGGTGAAAAACCCGTAGTGTTCCTCCAAGTAGTTCTGTAAGCCCATAATGCTTCAAGCAACCTTTGAAACCAGTCCCTTCTATTCTCCTTGACTATCTTTGTTAAAATGGCTTCTATGAATTTATTTGTACTTTCCACTTGCCCATTTGCTTGGGGGTGATAAGGTGTAGTCATCTTATGCTTAATGTGATAATTTTGGAATATATCTTTGAAGCCACGAGAATTAAAAGGAGGTCCTCCATCTGTGACTAGTTCTCTAGGCAAACCAAACCTAACAAAGATTTCCTCAAATAGAAAAGTTAACACTGATTCTTCATTAGCTTTGATGAGTGCCTTAGCTTCTACCCACTTAGTCATTTAATCTGTGCAAACCAATATATAAACTCTTTGATTGGATGGAGGATTGATGGGACCTATAAAATCTAGTGCCCATCTTTCAAAAGGTTCAAGTATTACATGGGGGTTAAGTGGAATTTCATCCCTGTGATTAGGCTGGCCCATTCTCTGATAGCTATCACAGGCCCTAACATATTTCTTTGCATCCTTAAAAAGTGAGGGCCAATAGTAACCCATTCTGAGAACTTTGTATGCTGTTCTTTTATCTGCAAAATGCCCTCCACAAGGGCCATCGTGGCAAGCCTTCAATATATCATAAGCTTATCTTCTCTGATGCATCTTTGAATTTCCTGATCGAGTCCAGTGTGAAAGAGACACCCACTTATCCAATTGTACCTAGCACTTTGCTGAACGATCTTTCTTTTCTCTCTGTGCGATACGTGTGATGGTGGTTTTCCTGCAACTAAGTAATTGGCAATGTCTGCATACCAAGGTGAGTGAGCAGATACTGCGAATAAATATTCATCAGGAAAAGAATCATCTACTGGAATATTTTCATCAGTCTTTAGCCGAGAAAGAAAATCAGAAACTACATTTTCTTTACCTTGTCGATCTACAATTGTGATATCAAATTCTTGTAATAATAATAACCATCTGGTAACTCGAGCATTTGTAACTGATTTGTTCATTAAATATTTAATGGACGAGTGATCAGTATGCACAAAAGTAGTGTAACCAGTAATATAATGTCGAAACTTGTTAATAGCATAAATAACTGCTAAGAATTCTTTCTCGGTAACTGTATAATTAAGTTCAGCAGGGGTCATATTTTTACTAATAAAATAGATAGCACAGGGAAGATTGTTTTCTTCTTGACCCAAGACAGCTCCTATTGCAGTGTCTGAAGCATCAGAGGATATATGAAAGGGGAGTGCCCAATCAGGTCCTCTTAAAATAGGAGTTGTAGACAATTGATGTTTAAGTTCATTAAATGCTTTTTGACAACCATCAGTCCACTTAAATTCAGCATTTTTCATAAGTAACACAAACAAAGGAGAAGCTATTTTAGAAAAATCCTTGATAAATCTTCTATAATATCCAGCATGTCCTAAAAAACTTCTTACATCAGTTTGTGTTTTTGGGATAGGCAGAGTCTGAATTACTTGTACCTTAGCTGGACCAACTTGAATTCCTAGGAATGAAATGAAGTGTCCCAAAACAATAACTTGATTCATCATCATATGACATTTTTCAGTACTTAAGGCAAGATGTGCTTCTATACACTGTTTAAGTACCTTTTCAATATTTTGTAAGGAATCTTCAAAAGTCACACCATAAGGAGTAAAGTCATCCATGAATATTTCTAAGGAATCACTAAGCATATCAGAAAAAATTCCTATCACCGCCCTTTGAAATGTTGTTGGGACATTACATAGTCCAAATGGAAGAACTTTATAGGCAAAAGTTCCCCATGGACTAGTAAAAGTGGTCTTGTCTTGATCTTGGGGTGCAATCTTGATCTAATTATAACCACTAAACCCATCCAAAAAGGAAAAGAATCTCTTACCTGCCAAATTATCTAGCACCTGATCAATAAATGGTAAGGGAAAATGATCTTTTTGAGTAGCCTTATTCAAAGCTCTAGAGTCCACACACACTCTCCATTTTCCATTTTTCTTAGGTACTATCACTAATGGTGAAACCCATTCACTATCAGATATAGGATATATGAATCATGCATTCAACAGTTTTTGAAGTTCTTCTTTCACAATTTCCCTTAAATTGGGATTCATTCGTCGTTGGGGTTGGCAGACTGGGTGAGATCCTTCTTTAATATAAATTCGGTGAGTACATAATTAAGAAGAAATTCCCTTCATATCTGTGTAATCCCATGCAAATGCTTGTTTATTTTCGTGTAGTAACTTCATTAACTGTTGTGTTTCAGCATCTGTTAAGTTAGGGTTTATATTTAATGTTTTGCCAGGCTCGATTTCGACTGCTATACTTTTGGAGGGGGTGTCAGCTGATGTCTGAGATAAGTCTTCAGTTTTAAGATTTTGCTGTGATTCAGATTCAAAGATTGAAGCCAAGTGATCATGTATTTCAGAATTAACCGAAGAAGGTTCAAAAATAAAACTACTAATTAATTCATCTTCGGTTGAATCTTTAAAAGTTAGGGCTTGTCCGACAGTCAAAATGGGTTGAGTCTCATCATCCTCATAATCTAACCATACTGAATTATCATTGTTAATCATAGGTGTGGCATAAGGGTACAGAGTAAGCTGCCTGGTTTCACATCCATTAGAAATTTTCATTGAACCTGACCTACAGCTAATGAAGGCATCTGCTGTAGCCAGCCAAGGTCTCCCTAAAATCAATGGATGACCCCCCAACTTATTTTTGGTTTCTAACACCACAAAATCAGCTGGGTAGTTCCAAGATTTGACTGAAATTATCAGGTCTTCAGTGACTCCTTCAGGTTTGATTGTGGAGCGGTCAGCCAGTTCTAGAATGGTTGGGGTTTCCCTAATAAAATTTTTTAACTGCAGTAACTGTGATGTTTCAAGTGTCATGACGTTTATTGCAGCACCCAGATCTACCAGAACTCTAGAAACAAAGGTTTTACCAACCTGAACTGTGACTGTAGGGTGACCAGGGTCACCATATTTCATAGGGGGATTTTTTTTTCTGACATTAGAGCAGCTAAATCACCCATCACATGAACTGTGAGGGGGTCTTTAGCTTTTCTCCCAGGTTTCTTAATACAAATATATCTAACATTTCTGGCATAAATCGGTACATCTCTTAGTGCTTGTAAGAGTGGAATTTTAACATATAAATTCTGCAGCTCTCCTAACAAATTAAAAGCATGTGGCTCAAGTGTTTTGGTAAGAGCCAAACGTTTAAGGAATGGTGGCTCTGCTGCTTCAGCAATCTTTTTAGAGGATGTTTCAGCATTGTCATTAGAGGATGATCCAACTGTTTCAGCATTAGATGACTTTTCTTTTCCGATTTCTTCCTTATCAGAATCAGAAGTGATGTCATCAATAATGGGTTCAAGTATTCTTCCTGAGTGTAAATGAATGTCATTGCATTGCAGAGGGGAAACTAGTTGGTTTTGAACATCAATTACTTACAGAGCTTTATTATTATTCGGGTTGGGGTTAGGTTGTACATGCATCTGAGGTCTTATTGTCTGATTATTAGGTGGGGCATTTGATGGTAAGGAGAGAGATTGCTGATACTGAGGTAATTGGTTTGGAAATGGGATCTGTGGAGCTGTCCAATTTGGGTTCCATTGATAGGGTTGCTATAAAGCCCCTAGATTCCACATCATAGGATCAACAAAAGGAGGGCTTGGTTGCTGCATGGGTGGAAAATTCATTTGATTAAGGTGTGGGTACTGCATTTGGTTGAAGGGTGGGTAATTTGTTTGAAAAGGAGGATGATTATTCCAACGATTAAACGACATGTTAGAATTCGTACCTGGTCCTCGTGGTTGCCATTGTCTTCTCTGTGTGAGGAGGTACACTGCTTCAGCTTCTTCTTCAGTTGGCTGTAGTGTTGCCTTTATTCCTAGCAAAGAAGGGCATTGTTGAGTCTCATGGTCCTTTTCACAGATAATGCAGATCGGTACCTTGTCCAGGGGGCATTCCCTTAGTGGGTGTTTCTCCCTGCATTTAGAGCAGAAAATAGCCAGAGCAGCTTCTACTTCTTCCTGCTTCTTTCTAACCTGCAAGGTATCAATTTGTGAAGCAAAAGAGCTTAACATTTCAGTTTTAAATTCTTCAAGTAAGTTACCTATTTCGGCCCGTGTTGCTCCTCCACATGCTAATTTCTGGACCCTTGAGTATGTACTGTCTTTGCTCTTTGGTCTGCTTGCTGCTCCTCTCGAACATCTTTTACAGAGATTGATAATCTCATCATAGGATTCCTTAGATATGTCTCCTTTTCCAAGCATATTTAACATATCTAAACAATCATCTCGTACCCCTCTTAGCAGTATTGACTTGAGAATATATTTACTCATATCAGGATGATCAGATCATTGTAAATTATATTGTAGCCTTTCCACGAAATCTTCCAGACTCTCGTCCTCCTTATGAGTCATTTTGAATAATTCCTCCTTCCTTTCTCTTGTTCGACAATAATCTTGGTATTTAGCCAAAAAAATCTCCTTCATCAGGTCCCATGTTGTAATCACATGAGCTCCCAAGCTCATGTACCATCTTAATGCTTTCCCTTTTAATGTGGCTGGAAACAATTTTAATTTCTGAGAAGAATTAACATAATCATAGCTTCTACACAATATATCAAATTCAAAAAGAAATTCATCAGGATCTTCTATGGATAACCCATGAAAATTGGGTAATGCCGAAAGTGGGATATTCTTCATAGGAGTTTCTCCTCTGGGGAGATCTCCAATGGGGAATTCCAGGGTGGAGAGAGAATTTTCTCCCATTCCCTCTATTCTGCGACCTCCACCGAAACGTCCTTCATTGTTATCCTCCATTGGTTGTTTTCATGATGCGCTTGCCCGGTCTTCATAATTTTCTATTGGAATTTCAATGTCCTGCACTGGTTCCTCCACCTTAACTTCCTCTATTGGTTCCCTTCATCTTCTTCCATCAGTTCCACAGAATATTCTGATGATTCTATAACCCTCTCTGGCCCCACTACTTCCTCTGTCTGAAAATCTGTCTGGGAAGAGTGTTGGGTCTGTGGCCTCCGAGAGCTTAACCTCTGGGATGTCTCAGCTTTTGAAATAATATCATCAATAAAAGTTTTTCTTCCTCCTCCCTTGCCTTTACCGCCTGAATGGTTAACCTTCTTGCGTCCTCTCATGCATCCTGCATTTCTAAAGAAAAATGTTAATACCCTTAAAATCTTCAGTCGCCTTCCCCGACAATGGCGCCAAAATGTTGGTCACTTTAATTGTTTAATGATAAAATAGTCGAGTGCCACATTAATTATCAACCCGGGAAAGTCTGATTATTCCAAAGGTGACTACGTACTGTATGTACTCAATCTTAATGGTATTAAAAGCTGTAGTATAAACTGTCTACTTATTTTATGAAATCCCTATTCTGTGTTACAACAGTTACAGTAGTTATAGCTTATTTCAGAAAGTGAAGTAAGAACAAATAACTTAAAAGAAACAAGTCTGCAAAAGGAAGTGATGGTTGTCCTGCAACAAAGGATCAGGACCCTATCCTCAGAGGAAGGACTTTCAACACCTGCCTCTGTTGTCCAGTTCACACATACACTCTGTGAATCTTAATCACCGGTGAGGTACTCATATGCAACATCAATCAGCTAAAAGGAAAACAGAGTTTTAGCAAAAGTAAATATCATTAGAAGCACTAACTGTAATATAAACAGAAATCACACACACACACCACATAACAGAAAGAAGATGGGTGAATCTTGTGATGAAGGTGGGCCCTGTCCTTCTCACAAGATTCCCTAGAATAAAGGAATTAAAATAAAATGCTCAGAACAGAATTGTATTCATATTACAGAAAGAGATTCAGTCTCATCACTTCACTACAAGTTCTGTGTTACCAGTTGTTACCCCCCTTTTCTAATCTAGATGTCTCCTCTTTATAGAGGAGACATCTATTACAACAGATTTTCATACATTCGGTTTCAACCCTTTTGTACCAAAACTAAGAAATCCAGTTCTTGATAACAAAATATTGTTACAGCCATGAGGATCATGATCATTATGACCAATATAGTAATCGGTCAGATTCTTTTGCCAGTGCAGATTTGTTACGCAAATCCCAACTGTTCCTCAAAGTGCGCATGCTGTTCGTGGTGTTTCAGCATCGAGGTTCATGTTGTTCTTGCTGTTTCAGCTTCACAGTTTGCGCTGTTTCCGCTGTTTCAGCAACGACAGAATGTGATCCTGCCAGTTAGGCAGTTTCAGCAATTAGTCAATACTTTAATCAACTTCAGGAAATAATTATAAATATAGCATGATTATGTGTTAAATAATTAAACATGTAGTAATGAGGAAAGTTATTATGTACCTTTTGGAGTGATTAAGCCAAAACACCTAGCAAAGGCTTTCACTTAAGGGTTGAAGAGGGTAATACAATGGCAAAATATACAGTCAAAAATAGACAAAATGGGAACCTAACAGAGAGCAAAGCCATTGATACCATACAAACTAATTTGGTTCCAAATATAAAGTTTCCATACGTACCTTTTGTGTGTTTTTCACATTATTGATATCGAAGAATTTCTCCATCTGTAATATCCATGTGGCGGGATCCTTGCCATCAAACTTCCTCATATCAATTTTTGGAACATGGTGAGTCTTCGATCCAACATTAGAGTCTATGGAATCATGATTAACATTTCTTTTGTTCTCATCAAGAGTTTCCTTTAGTACCCTTTCACCCTTAGTGACCATTTCTTGTTGCAACTTATTCATATTTATCTTCAATTCTTCCATCTTATCATCCATGCCATCAATTTTAGCGCCCATGCCATTCACCTTAGCTTCCATGCCATCCATATTAGCTTCTACGTCTTTCTTTAAACCATCCATATTAGCTTCTACATCTTTCCTTAAACCATCCATCTTAGGTTCTGTTGCTTTTTGTGCAAGTGACACTTGTTGCACTTGTTCTTCTAATTTTGATATATCATATAGCATTTCTTCTTCTTCTTCATGGGTCATGCTAGAGCTTTTAGGTTCCTTACTAGGTGTTTGCATTTTCTTTCCTCAGGGCATCAGTTACCGATAATAATGCTCTATTATGCCTTTTGAATTCCTTCAAAATAAATTTTCAAACCAAGCTTAAGCAAAAATTTAAGAAAATTGCACACCTTTTTTCACTTTGTAGGAGCTCGATATTGCCTCTAATGTATCTCTGTACTTTTCAATCATCTAGATCTGAATTTGTGACCTGTAGTAGCCCTCTGTGTCCTATTTCCAATGCCACAAGTCTGACCCAAATTGGATTCTCCGAGGAAGAGTTATGTGAAATCTCCCATAGTGACTTGATTATAGACTAGTTCAGTAGAGCAAACTTGTATGACATGCCACGAGTCACTGTTTCAACCTTTGGATCTAAAAAATGCATAAAATAAACTATAGTCTGTCCTCTTTCTATACCTTCTTACGAAATTTCAATCAGATCCCCAGAGAGAAAGTTATGACGATTTTCCCCAAGTCACCTGTTTGGAATGTAATTCAGGAGTCTACAAAAATACCAACTTCCTCAGATCATATCTCCGCAAATATAGCACGAAAAGCTCTGAAATTCGGACCCAAGTTTCAGCGTGATTTCTTCTCAAATGGGTGTTTTTTTCAACTTCTGAAACATCGCAGAAAAAACGTTATAGCGAAAATTCCACGATGACCTATTTGGAGCAGCGAAACCCTAGAATCCAAAGCTTTGATACCAAATGTTATGAAACCAGCTCAAGAAAAGATAGATCAACACCTTAGAATTCAGCTTCTTCGAGGGGGCAACCTCCTTTACATTACATAAATGAATAATTCTTTGATGATTCAAATGACAAAACCTCCTTTCTATATATAGGAGTCTAAGGAGTCATAATATAATCCAGCCGACCTAACAATAATAATATAAAGCCACAGAAATAACAATAGAGGGATTCTATGGGGCACAGTAATAACAATATGGGGGCAATAGGGGCACAACAATATTAATAAAGGGTATAACTACAATAGTAATGGGGTAATGACTAGTATTATAGGGACCCAACATCGATTGCTAATTCGAGACATTGTTAAACATCAGTTGCAAGTTTTATTTGTATGGAAAGGAATGTGTATTCCTGTATGAGTAATTTAATTGAAATTAAGATTTAATACTGCCTTGTTCAAATATGAACCAGTAATTTATTCATTTGGATTTGGAATCTATACATGATGTTTAATCTCCTTCTGTTATGCTCCTGCAAGATAGATTAGAATAGTTACGACTAGCATAAGTAGTTAGAATTAGTGTAGATAGGATTTGATACATATAGGTTAGTTGTTTCTTTTGTTGATTTAATTGAAGTCTTCCTCCAAGAAGCAATATTTCAACACATACAACACTTTACGGGATCCTTTAAAACCCTTCGGAACTAGCCGTTCCAAAAGAAATCAGATCTAATTGGGGTTTGCAATCGGGTTAGTTCCCCTTGTTGGCATAGCGATCATTCACTGCGTCAACAAATTGGCGCTAGAAGGAGGGCCTGAACCACCATCCAATTTTTTTTATGATTTCATCTATAAATTTCATGCATGGATTCAAAAAGATTAATGCATGGATCGTAAAGGTCGAAAAGATCCTTCCTCCCATTTGGAAAAGCCTCATTTCGAAGAAATAGAGATCCCTCTAAATCCAGTGTTTGGGTTACCCGAAGAGGAGACATTGTGGGAGTATCCTATCACTCAGGAACAACCATCAGAGTACTTACTCGGGCTTACGCTTGTTTCCTCTCTTAGCTCCCCATATTTCACTCTTTACCTCTGACAACTAAAAGAAATCCAAGGATCTATCCCATAAACGAAGAGACATCTACAGCCCCTTCTCTTGAAGATATTGTGCTAGAGTCCTTGCAAAGTATTGACTCTCCTTGGGAATAAATTCCCGAGGATCCACTCTATGAAGGTAATCCCTGGCTCGATTTGGGAAATCCTAATAAATAATGCCTTGAAGAAACCTTTGACTAGAACCTCCCTATCCATAATATGGCTAACGTTCCTCTTCTAGGTTGGAATAAGCTTCTACCGAGTGGGAACCAACCTCCAGCACTCCCTCCCTACCTCGCTCGGGATGCCGTAGTGGTCCCTGGGTAGCAGCATCCCTTACCCAAGAATGCAGAAAGAGTACTGCCTAAATTTGACCCTAAGCAAGGAGACATTGCTGATAACCATAATCACTCTTTCTTCCTGGCCATGCACATGTTGGGGGTAGCCGATGAAGATGTAGTATGTTGTTTATTCCCCTCTACTCTAATTGGTGCGACCTCCACATGGTACTTTAGCTTGAGAATAGGATCGATCACCTCATGGGTTTCCTTTCAAGAGACCTTTTTAGACAAGTTTGGCGATGACAAAACACCTGTGGCCTTAGTTTTAGAACTATCCCGTTTGAAAATGGAAGCCAAAGAAAAGGTCAAGGATTTTAACATCCGGTTAACACTGTTCAAGAGAATCCCGGCTAATGCTAGACCTATTGAGGAGGTGCTCATGGAATTCTACATCACTGCTCTCCCTGTCCCTACTGTAATGTGGGTCAAGAGGAGTAACACATAGACTTTGCAAGTTGCTATCGATGAAGTAGTAAAAGTCGAGAATGAAATGATCAGTCTCACGACATGTCATCATACAACCGAAGAAAAGAAAACCTCTGAGTCGTCCAAGAAGAATAATAGGAGTGATAACAAAGTGTCTGAGGTCAAAGAAAGGGACACCATAGATGTGGAAGGTTTGCATCGGATCATTAAGAAATTGACAAACACAGTCATTGATATGGAAAGAAATTCTGGAGAGAGTACAAGTGGGAATGGAGGAGATTACAAAAGCAGAAAATCTTTCAAACCTTTCTATCGTAAGAAGACAAAAGGTGGTCATGGTCAACTTGCACTGCTTGCTCCACCCAATGAAGGGAATCTAAATATGGAAGAGCTGGCTCTTATTAGATTTCTCGTTAACAACAAGGAACCTATAGTAGAGCTGGAGCCAAAACAAGAAAATGAGGAAGAATACCAAGTATAAGAGCCCTTGGATGAAGAATCTCAAATCAATGTACTGTGGGATTTCTATACAAGTGAGAACAATGATGACAAAGGAGTTAGTACGGTAGAAATCCACACTAATCAAATCCACACACGAAGTAAAGGGCCACTTTCGGGCGTGATGAAGACTGTAGACCAGACAAAGAAAGATGTTCGCCCTTTGAAGGCATCCGCTCTCAAAGTTCCTGTTGAGAACGGTAGACTTAGTGGTGATTCCAAGAATACTCCAGTTTCAAACTATCCAGAGAAAGATAACACATCTCCGACTGCAACGAAGGTGACTCAAAATGGTAAACTCCCACCTAAGAATGGCAAAACTGGTATGTTTACTTTGCCCTACCCTGTTTATAACATTGATTACAATATTATGGATGATCTTAAGAAATCACGAGCTAATATTACATACTTCGATTTGTTAAAGATAACGCAGCAAAGAGATTTGCTATTGAAAGCTATTAATGAATGGAATTGCAAATTTCCCACCATTCTGAGCAGCCAAACCAAGAAGTCAGCGTCCAAACCCGTTAGTACCTCTAGTACATCCCAAACGCCACCAGCCATGGAAGTCAGTCTGTCAAAAATGAATTGAACCCCCCAAGATGTCAGTGCGGCCATGATAGGAAGGAAATCAAAATCCATGACTCCACCTTTCCTTAACACATTTGAAATCTTCAACATGAACATATACAATTTCCTCGTAGATTCTGGTGCCTCGTCCAATGTTATGCCTTACGTTGTTGCTAAAATACTTCATGCGATACCCGAGAAAACTGGAACTCGAATTATGCAATTGGACAGAACGAATGTAAAAGTAATTAGAGAATTGAAAGATGTGCTGATTCGGATGGCTGCTAAAGCACAGTACACACAAGTCATTGACATAGTGGTAGTCGACATACCTAAGGCTTATGGAATGCTTCTCAGTAAGGACTGGTCAGCAAAATTTAATGGATATTTCTCAATTGATTGGTCCGATCTCTTGCTGCCTCAAAAGGGAAAAGGTGATACGCTGAGTGTTAATCGAGAAAGATACATGAAGTATGTGGTGACAGAACTAAACGACCCTAATGAACCTGTAATATTTACCAACTCTATCCTTGGGAATTATAGTTTCAATATTTGTGCCACGAAAACCTATTTTGGAGAATTCCATGTAGATATAATTGAAGAAACTGCAATAAACACACGGTTGGAAGATCTTCCCCGTAGTCCAACTAATGAACCATCCTGTAATATAGTAGATGATAGAACTAATTTCGTAGGAAGTAGGTCATTTGATGTAACATTAGACTCTATATTTTGGACACTCTACTTTGATGGCTCTAACTGCCTTGAAGGCGCAGGTGCTGGGAGCATTCTCATTGACCCACAACGGAACCAACATCTGATGGCCAACCAGTTGGAGTTCGCGTGCACCAACAACACTGTTGTAGAGGTAAATCCCCTCTGCGGACAGAGGCGATCCCACTAGCCAAAAATGGGTCTAGAAACAATCAATCAACGCTACCATGCAAGTTCCTAGTTGCAAATTGAAATTGGATTATGAGAACCAACCTGGAGTCCAATGCTAGTGTCGTAGAAGAGTTGATACTCCCGTTCCCTTGCTCCTGCAGGTCACGATCCTCACGACATCTGCGAATGGATACCTGCACATGCAAAGAACGAAGCGAATACAAGCATAAAATCCACTAAATACAACTATATATCAGTCAGAAAAGATATAGATCAAACATTATCATAACGAACAATAAGATCGGAACCATAATGATAGTCGTTTATTAATGAATAATCAACAAAGAAAAATACAACCAAAGTTCTGATGTTGAATCCCTCCTCTGGCTGGGCGAGCAGCTACATATGTCTTGCAATAGACCTTTCTCTCAGCTCAGACTTCTGGCAGCATAACCTCCCTATGCTCCAAGACTCTTACTATCACTCAAAACAAGTGTTATCGCTACTAGCACTATCACCACTACTAAAAAAACTAGCTTGTCAAATGCATGAGGACGGACTTTTATAGATGGAGAAGGGGAGGAAGATACAATGCATCAAGACACCCATTATGGATTGGCATTATCTCCAAAAAGCCGCTGTGGATAGATGTAAGGGATAGATGATGAATCTCGACATCTAGAAGATTAGCTTTATCCTCAAAAGACTTCATGACTTGAAAGGAAAAAACATCCGGGCGCGCGTTTGTTAAAAATCTTTTCCAAACTTGGTTGGCGCGGGTGTTACTCTAAGACAGAGCGCCAATGGGCGCGCCTTCTTTTGAGGATCTCCCTCATTGGCGCGGGTAGTACACTGTGGACCCGCGGTAATGGAAAAAGGGCACTTTTCAGGGATATTTTGCAGGAGGTGTCTTCAGGGCACATGAAGTCCATACTTAGGGGAACATAATGCAAGTGTTTTTAAGTTATGTCACTGCTCATAGGTCCCGGAATGAGTCCTCCAAAGTACGGGAAAGGGGTAACAGGGACGGTGACCAATGGTGACAAATTACTGTGTAACAAACACGGTAGAATACAAAGGCTTGTTGCAGGGCCTAGAAAAAGCCATTGATATGAAGGTGAAAAGTCTTAAAGTTGTTGGTGACTCACAGATAATTGCGAAGTAGGTAAGGAAAAGGATACATTGCAATTCGCCACACCTGGTAAGATACCAACATGAGGTATGGAGCTTAATTGACAGTTTGGGTTATTTAATATCACATACATACCTCAAGGGAAAAACTGAGATGCCCATCTAATGATTGGTATGGCTGCGAAACTTTTTCCTGATCTTAGATTAAACAAGAATAAATATTATGTTGAATTGATTTTTAGACCATCCGTGCCTAATAACATCTCAAATTGGTAGGTGTTCAAAGGTGATGAGCAAATCCTTGAGTTCCTACATTGTGAAAAAACATTCAAAAATGCAATAATTGATGAAAAGGAGCATGACAAACTTATGAACGGGAGTGAAGATGAGGAAAATGATCAGCCCAGTATAATCCCAAAGTCAATTGTCAAGATGGAACACTTTTATGACCTGCATGATAAATTTAAGAAGCCAAAAGGTAAGCACATGAAATTCCAACACTTATGGCTGGGCCCATTCCAAGTTTAAGAAAAAATTGGTTAGGGAACCTACAGATTGAAAACTTTACAGGTGAAACCGAAAAACTCCTTGTTAATGGCCAACATCTTAAGAGGTACTTCCAGTAACCACCATATGGTGGTTACCTCCTGGGTAGGTTAGGATTCATTTTTTATTTTTTGTATTACCTTAGTTATATTTTTGTCCTATCCGTTCTTGTTTTTTCCACAAAGTTTATTGTCCTTCTGTTTTGAATTTCAGTCCTTTTTAGTCAATTGATTTTGGTCCTTCAGTCTCGTCTTCACCTTTTAATCCGGATTTAAACAGGAACACAATAAAATACAGAGATAACCATAAAGGCAAATATGCAGCGGAAATAATACTTCATTTCATTACTGTAAAATACTGAAATATGCTTACAAATAGAAATGGAAATAACCTAGCTAGGGCGATGGTAGCTTATCTCTGAGAAGAGATGTGTGGGCTACATGCCTCTGAACTGTTCTCCAAAAACTGTGTTACAATGAGGCTCGAGGGCCTATTTATTGTTGAGAAACAATGGAAAACCTTTCACATTCCAAAACCTAACCCTAGAAGATGAAACGCCAAATTGTGGGCCCCGTTTTTGGGTAAGTTGGTACATCAACTTCCCGGGGTCGCGAATTGGTCGTACTATCTCCATTTGACGCGCATGATAGCCCGTTGGAAAGATCTCTCCGAGGACTACGACGAAAAAGATGATTTTAGTCAGAAAAATCGCTGGCGGTGGATTTCCCAAAAAACATCATTTATGGCCTCAAAACGGCTCCGGAAGTTTAGGACCCAAAAAACTGCTAAAAATAGTAAATTGTGCTATAATTAAGGAAACAGAAGAACTGAAAGAGACAATTGTGGGGGTCCAAATGGGATAGGTGGGTGTCCCCCAACATCCACCTGGATCATTCCTCCCCCCTTAGGAAGAAATGGTCCCCATTGCGTTGAGTTCCTCCCTGAGATGAGGAAGCTTCTGCTGAGCTGGGTCTCTGGTGAGTTGTTCTGCAATCTCTGATGTGTCCAGAAATGGTGGGGAGCATGGTCGGCGATGGTCCACATTGAACACTCGGTGCAAGCGAAGGAATGGAGGAATGTTGTGCTTCAAAGCATTGTTTCCCGTAGCCTTGTTACTGGTGTAAGGACCATGTCGAAGTGGTCTGGGTTTCTGATGGGTGCTGGTAGGGCGCTCCCTCTGCAAATGTAACCAAACTTTGTCGCCCATCTAAAACTTGTGTGGTACCCCTCCGGGTAAGGAGAAGTTTTTCCTGTGTTCTGTCATGACTGTATCCATCTGTTGCCGCTGCTGTGTGGAGGAACCCTTCGCGGGGGTCATGGATGTAGCAGCGATCTTCCCCTTACTTTGGGAGCGAACCAGACAAAAAATAAATTTCCTAGTCTGTGAGATGAGCTTGCTGCCTTTCTTAGTAGTGATCAAAGAGGTGGCGGTAGGTGGGGCTACCTCCGGTATCCTGTATAATGAATTATCCAAAGAAATGATGACAGCGCGAGGCCTTAACTCATACACAACATGTCGCCTCCATAAGTATGGCTGGCCTAATAGTACATCACAAACATCTAGAGGTGTAACATCACACAATACCTCGTCTGTGAAGGGCTTGATGCTGTAGGGAAGGCGACACTGCTGGCGAACTTTGAGATCTCGTCCTTCGTGAAGCCAACCGATATTGTACGGCTGTAGGTGTGGTGTAGTTGGTAGGCCCAACCGCTTCACGACCTCTGCTGAAATGAAGTTCTTTTGGCTGCCACTGTCGACAATGAATTGCAGCGGCGAACCCTTCACCCACATCTGTGAGTGGAAAAGACGTTCCCCCTCCTCTGGATCTTCGGGCTCATTTTTATGGATCTTGGCAGTAGCAACAGTGGCGCTAGGATCCGCATCAATGATCTGCTTCCCTTTGTCATTCCCCTTGTCGGGTTATGACTCAGAGTCGAAACATGCATCTGATTCAGAAGCCTTCAATTCGGCCACCAGCGACTGCTTGGTCCGACACTCACTTGTGTTATGAGTGGGACTCTTGTGGAACTCACACCACTTTCCTGTGTCCTTCTTCGGCTTCGTGGTGGTGTTCTTTTCTTGCGGCTTTGACGGGTTGTCTTGGCTCACCCCGCCTTGGCTTTGTCCTTTGGACTTCGGATTTGCAGATCCAAAGTCTCGCTTCTTCTGTTTGAACTTTTGCTCGATTTTGACAGCGTATCGGTATGTTGTGTCGAGTGAGGAGATGTTCAAGAATTCCATCTCTTCCTGGATGTATCTGTGTAGGCAGCCGCGGTATTTGAGTACCAGATGCAGCTCAGAATCTTTGATACCCAACTGTATGCGAAGGGTATGAAAAATATTTGTGAACTCTGGCACATCTTGGTCTCGTCCCTGCCCTTAGTAACCTGCTGATGAGTCTGCCAATCCTAAATTCATCATTACCTTGAAAATCAAGAAAACTTTCAATGAGCCTATGAGAAATGGAAAATTAGTGGTGAAATTCAAATCAGAGCCACTCATTGCCATCTGTTGGCAACTAGGTAGGATTTGTTGATAACCTGCATACTGGAGCATGTAGGGGCATCTTTACAAAACGAAAAATGTGTAACCACAAATGAACTGGCATGGCAGAATGCTACATTTTTAAAATCCCATCCAGACCTAGCCTATACTTATCTATAAGGTTTACAGTCATTCTCCATTGGTTCCATCCACCACACTAAGTTTTCCAATACCTGTCATCTACAAGTAAACCCCGTTTCATGGGATAAGCTCATTGTCATATATCCTGTGGCAAATTTAATTATGCTCTAGTCCTTGTGCCTGAAACTGGAAGGACTTATGTAAAAGAAAATGAAATGTTGAGTCCTTGTGCCTGAAACTAGAAGGACTTATGTAAAAGAAAATGAAATGTTGAGTCCTTGTGCCAATCTAGAAGGATAGGTTGTTTGGGAAGCCAGTTGGAGTAGGGACTATTGTTGGACTTAGAGTACCAGTTGACATAGCAATCCCAACCTTGCTTAAGCGGTTTAAAAATATGGCATGATCCATGACTGTGCCCCATTCAATAACACAAAAGTACATCACTAAAATTCTTACATAAAGTGCAAATAAACGTGTCTACATCAAGTTTGATGAGCGATAAAGAGCTGAGGTACACACCTAAACAGGTATTGATAGACCAGTGATGGCCTCGAAAGGATTTTGAAAGTAGAAAACAGATGAAGGAAGGTCAATAAGTCCCATAATGTGACCATTGGAGAATGCCTGTCAAAACCCTATCAGTAAGTAAAAGCTATTTGTCTTTATCCCACCTGAAGCAATTAATGTTGAAGTGGAACCCATGCCTGTCCATCTATACAGTTTGCATTTCAAGTTTATCTTAACACCCTGATGTTCTATTGATCCAAAGTTTATTTGGAAACAAAGATAACTGGTTCGCCCAGTGGTTCGCCATTTGTTGTGGCCACAACCACCACCCTATTAAAACATGCTCTAGTAGTAAATTTGAATGGGTCCCCTAGAAGTTTGATCTTTCACTTATTCGAATGATCTATTTTTATCTCAGGGATTTTAACTCTGTGCCAAGTCAAATCTTCAATTCTTAATGGTCAAGACCCCCCTTTTTAAAATCTCTGCTACATGATTCATTCATGACCCATTCTAGCCCTTCATTCATATCCTTCATCGAGTCTCTTTCAATCCTCATAAACCTTCATGGCACTCTATGCCCACACATATGATCAACCCCCACTCTTTACTATGAGTGATTATGGACTCAACTCTGAAAACCTTCCATCGCACCTTTATTTCTATTATAACACTTGTGTGACAGAAACACTTTGCAAGCATATGCATAACTTACCCTTTTCGCACTTCCTCGGTCTTTACACATCTCTCAATGCATGCCGTCATCACTTATCACAATCGCTTGTCCATGCCTCCAACGCATATCGCTTTTCGCATTGGCAAAGGCTAAAGTTCCATCTCCCATGAATAATTGTGATGCGATCAAGTCTCTGATTACATTACTTTTCGCATTCGGCACTCTCAACCAGTATATAGGCCCAAGCTTCAAACATGTCGCGACATTGGCGAACCCGCTGAGATCATTAACCACAATATATATACTTTTGGGTATTATCCGCCCAATCACAAGTCGCAATCGGCGGAGTCCAATGCTTATACATGAGGTGCACCGTGATATACCAGACCCGCTGGGACTATTAAACACGACATATATATCTTTTGGGTCCAGCGTAATCGCATATCGCAATCGGCGGAGCCCAAGGCTTATACGTAAGGCACAATGCGATATACCGAACCCACCGATACTATTAAACACAGCATATATATTTTTTGGGTCCAACTTATCGCTAGTCGCAATTGACAGTCGGCGAAAGTGAAGCCCATGCGATATAAGAAGGGGCGATGAGCAGACCCGACGATAATTATACGCCTGGGTGCATAATATTTGAAGTCTGGCCTTATGGTTTGGCCGCGGGTTTTCCTGTGTTTTTTTGATAAAGTGTTGTGGTCCGAGTTTTCAAAGGAAAGTCTTATATGGTGGATCCGATGGGATTATTAACCGCGGCACATATATATTTCGGGTTCGCTTCCCTAATCACAAATTGCAGTCGGCAGAGCCCAGCGCTTATACATAAGATGTGATACCATATGGTGGACCCAACGATAATTATACGCCCAGGTGCATAATATTTGAAGTCCGGCCTTATGGTCCGGCCGTGGGTTTTCCCGTGTTTTCCTGTGTATTCGATAAAATGTTGTGGCCCAGGTTTTCAAAGGAAAAAAAGATAGGGGTGATGTTGCATGTGATTGCCCATTGCAATGTGCAATTGCGACTCAATCGCAACACAACCTTGGTTGAACCAGGGGCCGTTTCTTTTACTCTCACTCCTTTTGATTTTATTGTGCCTTATCATTTTATAAAGTTTTAATGATGGCAAGAGTTGTTCGTAGGCGTTTCTACCATATGTTTCATAATCATAAAGCTAATGTTAATTATCTCTGCAGGCGAAGAGTAAAAGACGCACGAGCGGGTTCGAGAAGTTCATATTTGCGGGTGTGTTCTGTTTAAAGATCCGACCTTAGGTGTTCTCGGTCAGGTTTCCATGTGTTTCTTGTGTATTCCGAAAATGAAGATGTCCCGGGTTTCATCATGAAGAGATGACATGCAGTCATGCTCCTTTTCATCAGCATTTATTCATTTCCCCAGGAAAAGAAGCGCTCCAAGAGTTATACCCTTTACGTGTTAGTGGTTACACCAACTGTTTTGCGTCTGTATATTCTGATTTGTATATTGAAAAGCCAGGGGAAGGTGAAAGGTTAAGGGAAGACCGAGGGTCATTCCCTTCTACATAAGTATTACCTCCAGAGATGAGGGGAGGACTTTTTTCGAGTAGAACAACTTTTGATTTATTGTGTTAATAAAAAATATTGTTTGGTCAAGAAAGAGCCCTTTTTCAGATTCATTTGCCTCTTCTTTCATGTGTTTAGAATCAAGATGTTGTTGCTGGCATAAAGATAAATGTGATTTGTTTTTGTGCATTTTGATAACAGACAGTCCATAACTAGTCTTGGTTATTCAAATATGATTTGTTGCCATGGTTAATTCATGCACGTTTGTTGATTCAAGACCTTGTTAAACATCAGTTGCAAGTTTTATTTGTATGGAAAGGAATGTGTATTCCTGTATGAGTAATTCGATTACAATTAAGATTTAATACTTCCTTGTTCAACTATGAAACAATAATTGATTCATTTGGATTTGGAATCTATAGATGATGTTCAATCTCCTTCTGTTATGCTCCTGCAGGATAGATTAGGATAGTTAGGACTAGCATAAGTAGTTAGAATTAATGTAGATAGGATTTGATACATATAGGTTATTTGTTTCTTTTGTTGATTTAATTGAAGTCTTCCTCCAAGAAGCAATATTTCAACACATACAACAATTTACGAGATCCTTTAAAACCCATCGGAACTAGCCATTCCAAATGAAAGCAGATCTAATTGGGGTCTGCAATCGGGTTAGTTCCCCTTGTTGGCATAGCGAACATTCGCTGCGTCAATAGATCTATTTGGCTATCAATGTAAGCTATTGTATTTTTTGAAATATTTATCTGTGAAAATCAAACATTTTGTTTAATGTAAAGGACATAATGTCCCAATTGAAAGACAAGGGTTACCAATAACAATCCTGTTTTGTATGACAAGGAGCCTCTTATAGATATATAATAAAATACATTTTAATTTATTCTATTATGTTATCCAATGTCATTATGAAATGTTACACCACTCATTAAATAAATGGATGATTAAATATTATAATGAAGAGATGCGAAAACTGATAATATAACAAATTAATCCAAACATCATATATAAATGCACTAATAAAAATTTAATTTATATGAATATTGTTATAAGATATATGTCAAAAAGAAAAAATCATGGGTCGATGTTTCCCAAAAAGAGAAAATATCATTTAAAAAATTGGTGCATTTATAACATATAAAAGCATCAGTGCGTTGTTATATAAAAGCACCATGATGGCATATTTTTGCATGCCCGGTTCCTTTTAAGAAAACAAGAGCACTAGTGCATTTATCACTTCAAGCACCGATCTTGTTTGATATTAACGCCTCGGTGCATTTTAATTCTTAACACACCAATGCTTTCATATAAATAACTCCCTGGTCGTACAAAATATTATTTTCAACTCTATTCTTTATGAAAATTAACAACACCGAACATTTTGTATAACTAATGCATCGGAGCCTTTTTACTAACGATATGCATCGATGCTGCAGGTTTAAAAAAAATACTGACAAAACAATTATTTTTGCTTGCCTCGGTGTCATTCCTTAGAAGAATGCCTCACGGATTTTTTTATCTCTTAGCACTAGTGTAGTATATATTACACATTGGTATTCTTTACATTCAATGCCTCGGTACTTTTAGTTATATATGTTTCTTAGTGTTTTTATGTATGTAGCACACTCGAGCTACTTGTTCCATTAAACACACCCAAAAAATAAATAAATATTGTAAACATCATATAAATAACTTTCTTATTATAACTTAAAATATATTAATTTTTTTATAAAAATAAAGTTTACCATGTTAATTGTTATTGATATAATTTTAAGATGTTAATATTGATCCAAAATAATATTATAATGTGTAAATAAAACTTATTTATTTAAAATAACTTTTTGGTGATTTAGAATGTGGTAGACTTCCAATAAAATCTATAATGTTTTTATTTAATATACTTTTTTATATTAAAATAAATTCAATAGTTTAAAAGGTAGTAGATTTCCATTATGATTTAAATTCCGGGTTGTTTTTAGTGCGATTTTTTGGACTTTCCGGTGTTGGAATCCGACGGAAAAGTTTGAGGTGACATCTTGATTTGTGTTATTTGAACTAGTTCTTTGACTGTATATATGGATTCAACACCCTAAAAAAACTCTAGGGCACTTCGATTATGCAAGAGTTACCCATCAAGCATCTCTCTCTCTCTCTCTCTCTCTCTCTCTCTCTCTCTCTCTCTATATATATATATATATATATATATCTGTATCTATATAATTAACAACATCTTTCAGAAAAAATCACATAAGATATATTCTTATCGACGTGTTTCGAACTAGCCAGTGTGGTTAATCTTCAGGATAAGATGAGGAACCAGATCCAGGCAATGAAATAAATAGATGCAGATAGCTGCTAACTGGCCGTTAGCGAATAACAACTAGTTTGACAAAGGGCAGAGAAAAGATTTGAATAAAAAATGGTTGAGGTAAATAAATAATTTAAAATTTTATTATTTTTATAAAAATATTATAAGCAGTTATAATAATTTATTTATTTAACCCTTTATAACCCTAATAAATCTTAATTTATATAATATTAAAATCTTATTTCAATCCCCAAATCTTAACTAATAAAATTAAATTAAGAGAGTCAATTAAAAATAATAGGAGGATTAATAATATTATAAAATATATAAATAATATTAAAAAGAAATATTAATATTGTCTAAGGGAATATCGAAAAAAAGAAGAAGGTTTAAGGTAAAAAAATAATTTAAAATTTTATTATTTTGATGAAAATATTATAAGAAGTTATAATAATTAATTTATTTAACCCTTTATAACCCTAATAAATATTAATTTATATAATATTAAAATCTTATTTCAATCCCAAATCTTAACTAATAAAATTAAATTAAGAGAGTCAATTATAAATAATAGAAGGATGATTAATAATATTATAAAAATATATAAATAATAATAAAAAAATATTAATATTGTTTAAGGGAATATCGAAAAAGAATAATAAATAATAATAAATAAATATTTTTTTTTGACAATTTAGGAAGAAAGCGCAGGAATCCAGCATCTGCTGATGCTCCAACCATCGTCCCTATTTAGATTAACAGGACGTTGTTCAATTTCTAGGGCCTCCCTAAATTTACGATGATGAAAATGGTCGATCCTCGCAATGACCCTAGCCTCTTCGATGCATATGTGATGATTGTTTTTTTCTGCATGTTCTGCCAAAGTGGAGGAGCGAGACCTCCCATGCTTGATGTCTGTAGCATGTTCACAAATCCTTTGGTTAATAAATCGATCGATCTCCCCTATATAAGGAGTTCCATAGGAGAAGGGAATAATGTAAACACCTTTCCCATCCTTAGGGTTAACCGGGTCTTTAACAGAACGAAGAGAACTCCGAATAGTGTTAAGGGGTCTAAAAGAGGAATGAATCTTATGTTTTTTCAAGACCCTAGCGATTTTATCTGTAGTCCCTTGAATAAAAGGAAGATGAACCCCAGAAGACCAATCCTTGGGTTCAATCTTATTCTTAGGACCTTTTTCAGCATTTAGAAAAGCCCTAAGACCTTGAGACTTGCTATAACCATTTTTATTAAAGACTTTAAGGAGGTGGTTCTTCTCATCTTCAAGGTGATTTTCGTTAGAAACCCGCAATGCCCGAGTGGCTAAGGTGTTGAGAACGCCTAGCTTTTGAGCAGGAAAATGATGGGAACTAGCATGAAGATATTGCTCTGTGTGAGTTTTCTTCTGAAAAACTTGATGAGAAAAAGAACCGTCATCCTTCTTCGAGATAAGGATGTCAAGAAAGGGAAGGCTACCATCAACTTCGAATTCCATGGTGAACTTTATGAAACTTGATTGACTATTAAGATGATGGTAAAACAACTCCAACTCCTCTTTACCATGAGACCAGACGACACAAGTGTCATCCACAAACCTTTTCCAAAGTTTGGGTTGGTAAAGAGCGGAAGACAAAGCTTTGGATTCAAAATCCTCCATGAAGAGATTGGCCACAACTGGGGAAAGGGGGGAACCCATAGCCACACCGCAGGTTTGCTCATAGAATTCACCCTCAAAACTAAAGAAAGTAGAGGTGAGGCAAATCTTAACTAAAAAAGCAATAGCAGGATCAGTGATGCGATTGATAACATCAATGGCCTCATTAATGGGGATATTGGTGAATAAGGAGACCACATCAAAACTCACCAATTGATCCTCAGGGTCAAATCTAAAATCTTTTAACTCGTTAACGAATGAAGATGAATCTTTAACAAAGGATTCAGTTCGGCCTACGAGAGGTTTGAGCTTGTTAGCAAGAAACTTCACTAAAAGATAAGTAGGCCCATCGATAGTATTGACAATGGGGTGAAGAGGGACCCCTTCTTTATGGATCTTGGGGAGACCATAGATTCTAGGAGTAAGGGGGTTGCCTTCGATAAGCTTCTTACTAAGGGAGCTAACAGTGCTACTTGATTTAATGGCAAGAGCAACTATTTTAGAAATATTTTTTAGGGGGTTCTTAGCAAGCTTTCTATAGCTTCCGCTATTGCAAAGGTGATCTAACATCTTATTTCGGTAATCCTCCTTGTTAAGAATGACAGCGACACCCCTTTGTCAGCTCTTAGAACAACAATGTCCTTGTTACTGTTCTGGAATTTAGGAAATTCAAACTCAAAGAATCACAAAACCTTAGCTCAAAAAATATATATAATTTATAAATTTTATATTATTAATAATTTTTTTATAATAAAATATATATATAGTTTAAAAAGTGGTAGAATTTCATTATTATTTAAAATCTATAAAGTTTATATCATTGATATAAATTATATTATAAAGAAACACTCAAATACTTCAATACAATTTCAATTGAGATAACATTAAAAAAACAATTCAATATTTATTCTAAATCATCTCTTAAATTATTATAAACTATTATAATGATCCAAATTATTATAAATAATTATTATAATAATTTATAATAATAAAATCATGTACTTACAAATGACTTTTTTTTTCTTTATCATTATTTTTTTAAGATTATTTCCATAAATAAACCAAATTTGTAGTTTAATTGTTTTAATTTTACGAAAATGTTTTCAGGCATATTTTCTCGTTTAAATTGTAGAAAATTTCGTAGAAATTTATTGAAATCGTAAATTTGAGTTGTAAGTTTTCCAAAATTTTAATATCCAATTTTTTTAAAACCTATATATAAAATAAAAAACTCAGTTTAAAAAATAAGGAAAAAAAACACGTCAAATTCTAACAAAAACTTCAAAATATAATCTATTTAAACAATACCTAATATATCTGTTCTCCGAATCCAAGGTTGGCAGAAATTTTCTAAAAAGAAAATATTTGAACTAAAGAGACACAAATTAATAACATTAATCATTAATCTTATCAAAGGTTTAATGAGAGGGACACGTATTTTTTCTAAAATAAAAGTCAAAGAGTGAACAAGAAGTTTTATATCCTAACCACACCCGTTAAATACATCTCTGTAGCAATTATTATGATATAATTTGGTTTATTTTGAGGGGTACCCATCATTTGGTTTATTTTGAGGGTACCCATCCCTTTCAACGATTGTTTTGCCAATAAAATGGAGTATCGGTAAAGTAAAATGTTTAATTATTAAGTTTAAGAATCTAGATCTAAAATATTATTTACTGTGAAATTTAATAAGTTTGATTTCCCGAAAAGAGACAAAAAAAAAAAAATTAATGTTCGATCTAATATAAAATATATTATTGGTGGAATGTTTTGATCCCGTTAATGCCCAACATTATCCTATTGGATGGATGATCTAAGGTCTACCTTTTTCCGCTATAGACAAAATAATTGGAATGCCCATCTCTAAGGCATGCATATTTTTGGTAATGTCAAAGGGTTGAATACATATTTTTTTGTGATATCAAAAGGCTTATACGATAACATAAATTTTACTTTCATGTGGCTTGGGCAACCTATATTTTCTTTTTTTCAAATCACTTTTTAAGTTTTCGATTTTGAAGAGACGAGTTATATATGTATAAGTTTTATGGAAAAGTTTTAGGTGAGAGGTAATAGGAAGGTTGCACTCTTTTTTAATGCATTTAGGTTTGATTAAGTTTCACAATAAAATAAAATAACGAATTCCTAGTTAAATTAGATATTGAATTATTAAATTTTTAAGTAATAATTTAACTAATAAAACTTTTAAAACGATAGTATAAGTATTGAATTATTAATATTTTAAATAATAATTTAATTAATGTAAATTTTAAAACTATTATTACTATATATATAATCTTAAACTATATTATCATATATATTATTTTTTAAAGAGGGTATGTTACAAGGAAAAGTGTCTATGTAGAACTGCTAATTTCATTAAGGTGTGGTAGCTACCTTAGAAACAAACAAAGTAAAATTACTTTTGTTTTTCTTTATGAAAGATAGATGAGAGAAGAATAAAAGAGACCAACCTCTCTCTTGCGCTTGGTTCCTTGCTCAATTCCTCTCTCTTCTAATAGTCCTTTGCTACTTGCTTCCTTGTATACCCAACTTCACAGAGTACCTGTAGAATCAAAGCAGCATAACACTATACAAGAACATGGATCTATTATCATAAACAATCTAGGATCAGATGTAAATTGACCATACAAATGCATGAAACATAGATTACACAAGAGTATGGAGGAAAACTTGAATAGCTTTATTGATAATCAAGAAAGAGCCAAGAGAGTTACAACCAGTTGTTCTAACCTAGCATCATCCTCTCAGCAAGTAAGCCCTTCTTCACCTCATGCAAAGCTTAGATCACCCAACACTATGATGTTGCCTCAAGAAACCAACAACAATTCCTTACAGGATGCAAAATTCCAGCCTCTGGATCTCTGGGATGAGGGATCCATATATAGATATCTGTAAGGGAGATGAGTCAACTTTTGATTTGATTAGTGTCTTCCCTCTAATAGTTCTTGCTTCCACTTGGAGATTGATGATCTCTTACTCATTCTTAGTCGAATTCAGAATGACAAGTGTCACAGAAGAAGTTTCTGGAAAATTTCATGCTTCTCCACCTCGCGGATTGACACTGCCATTTGTCTCTTCTCGCCCATCGCACCCCATAGAAGGGATTTTTGAAATGCAACGCACCCACTGAGTGTACTTAGGTGAGATGCAATGCACTTTGCCTATGGAGCAGGTGAAATGATCTTGTTTTGACCAGTTTAGAGTAGTTTTTCATGGAGAACTTCTGGGAGAAGTTGTAATCAGTTGACCTTGTTCCTTTAGGGGTTCCAACAACACTTTTAGGGACTTAGGAGCCCTTGGTTATGGAAATTTTATGCTTGGGGTTGCAGTGCCCAAAAATGTCTATAACAGGGTATAATATTTTATTTTAAAGAATATAAGTATATGTAAAGTTTAGGATATATTTTAAATAATGTTGCTAAAACTTAGGACTTATATGAAGGTTTATGAAAAATTGTGAATATGGAAAGAGGGGATTTTTTTTAATATAATTCATCATTTATATTCAAGATCTCTCCTCATATATAAAGTTACGTTAGATTTTCAAATGGATTTATCAATTGTATCAATCTATCTCTAAGAAAAAATGTCTCCATGTTCTCATATCAAATCACTCCAAGGTTGATCACATGGCTAATTTGTGGTTAAGACTAACTTAAGGTGAACTTTGGTGGTAGGGGAAAAAGGGGTATGTCTATCTTCCTTAATAGTTAATAAGGAGATTCAAAAATTAAAGCTGGAGAATATTTTCTTGTGATTTAATGTAACATTTTGATGCTTTGTAAATTTTGATTTTGTTAAGCTAATATTGAATAATGCACAAATCAAATATTATAAATATTAAAATATTTTATTCAAAAATTTGAAGTTCAAAATTTTATAAATAATCATTCATACATATTCTGTTGAGACGATGTTTATATTTTGAACTTAATTATATATCTAAACTAAACTTTAATTTTATATTTTTTAATATAATAACTATTCTAGTTTTAAAAAATATTATATATAGACTCACTCCAACCTAAATACAACGATTGATATAGGGGAAAGTTGATACATAAATCCTTTAATATAAGGAGACGTGAGCATGCAAATCATGTACGCTACTTGGGGGCAAATTAACAAACTCGTCCCCTTCCAAAACTACCTACTATATTAAATACTTAAATACCTACTATATTAAATACTTAAATGAAAAATCCAAATCCAAATGTCAACACTTCCCCACCCCACGACACTAATAAAACTCAAATAGAATTTAATTTTGAGTATGGATTTAACACAGAGGTCGCTATCGCCCTCTGTACACTCAAGATCAATTAAATTATGAATTTTGCAGCGGCTTTTGAAATTAATTTTCCTAATATAATGTCAAGAACGTGGACAAAAATTAAATTGTCGTTCAACCATAGTGACGTTGTCTGTCGCAATTTTGTTCATCAACACGTCATGCAGATGCGACCACGCAGTGATGGGCATCATCGCCGACGAAACTCGCATTAGATTTGACTTTTGGACGCATGAAGCTTTTCCAAAGCCAACGCTTTTGTATGTCTGCAACAAGATTGTGGAGTTTCATGCACCCTCTCCGTTTGTATATTTTTATATATATACTTGTAGATTTCATGCAATCTCGACACCTCTTCTAAGCTCTGTGAAACACCAGTTCAATATACAGAGTTCTGTGTTTTTATTATTAGAGAATCTGTCACTTATGTGCACGTAGTTTTTTCATCCATTGTAGCAAACAATAGTCTAATTCGTAAGCAATGGCTGTGATTGCTTTGACTTATAGAAATTTAGAAGAATCCCAGAAGTCCATTTATATGAGAGAATTTGATGGACAGAAAGATTTCCAAAAAGTTGGAGAGTTGGAGAAACGTTGTGAAGTTGGGCCGAGTGGCAGCGTCGCCCTTTACATAGACAACATGGGTGACCCCATCTGTAGGATCCACCACAGTCCCGCCTATACAATGATGGCACGTTTCATTCTTTCTTTTGATATTTGGACGTTCAATATCAAAACAATTTATCACCCTTCAAATTTTATTTTGTATGACGCAGGTTGCAGAGTACGGGGCGGAGAGAGATATAGTGGGGGTGATCAGAGGCTCGGTCGTATGCGGGAATATGCAACTACGGCCCCGGGGACAGCAAATAACGCTGTTCACCGACGTAGCTTACATTCTAGGCTTCCGAGTGCTGCACACCCACAGGTACAACATTAAATAGTTTTCACTTTTTCTTCTATAATTTTACAGCCATATGGGGAGCGCGCTAATCAGAGTATGAAAACTGAACAACTTGATCATTGCATTGTTAATGGTGATTAAGCTTTTGGACGGTCTAGATTGCGAGTGACAATGGCTTGTTCAAGAAGCTTGGTGAACTATCCAAAAGCCACGGGACAACCTTCCCAAAGTATTTAGTGCGGTTTCGAACGTAGGTTGGATAACCTTTCTAATGCATTTAATGTGGTTGGTAAGGTAGGTTGGATACAACACTTTTTCTCAATTCTAACTATATGACAAACACACAAAATAAACTACATAAAGCATAAACATATTTTTAATTAATATGTTCGCTGGTTTAAGTCTCACCTAAGCTTACAACATAATTTGAATTTTTTTACAACACTACTTACTTTTACAAATCTCAAATTTAGTCTTTCCAAGAGGCTCAGTGAATATGTCAGCCACATTTCCATTTGTGTTCCAATATGTTAAGTTGATTTCATTTTATTGGACTTTCTCTTACAAAATGACGTTGCGTATTTATATGCTTTGACCTTGCATGATATACAATATTGTTCACCAATTTGATGGTGCTTTGGTTGTCATATCTAATTATTGTAGGTTCTTGTTGTACTTCTCCAACATCTTCAAGTATCCTTCTGAGCCATATTGCTTCACAAGTTGCACTACATAATGTTTTATACTCTTCCTCAGTGGATGACAAGGAAATTCAAGTTGGTTATTTCTTACTTCTCCATGTTATACTTCATGACTATATTGAACACTTATCCATTGGTGGATTTCCAGTCATCTGGATTCCCAACCCCGTCAAAATTAGAATGACTTGTGAATTCAACATTACAATAATTAGTATATTCAATACCAAAATTGATATTTTTTTTTAAATATTGCATGACCCTTTTTCCAGCTATCTAATGACTTTCACGAGGGTTAGCCATGATTGACTAAGTATGTTGACTGCATAAGAAATGTCTTCTCTAGTGGTAGTGAGATAATTCAAACTTCCCACTAATTGTTGATGTAATAACCCTCGTGAAAATTCCATGTAATAAAGTTAATAAAAACAAAAATAATAACCACGGTTGATGGGACACTTATTCCAAGTTGAATGTTGGGCAAGACATCCTACTGAGTGTTCATTTGATTGCTTATGGCTAAGGAAATTGGTGAATACAATGGCTAAGAATTTTGAAAGGCAAAATGACATTTTTGGCACATTTATTTATGAAAATAATGAAAATTAGGAGAAAATGGAGGTCAAAGGTCACAAGTTGCATGTGAGGAGAAAATTGAATGAAAATAATGGAAAATGAAGAAAATAGAAACCTTATTCATTGAAAGGATTTTGAGGATCAGTTGGTAACCTTTTTTCAGTTGTGTTTTGGAGCTCTCTCATTATTCTATCTCTCTCTCTCTACTCTTGGAAATTTAGAGTTTTGTTAGAGCATTTTCGCATTGGAGCTAGAAAGGAAAATAAGACAAGAGGAAGCAAATATCAAGCAGAAAATTGAAAGATCAAGTAGCTACAACATGATTCTTTGTAGATATTGATTTGCATGTGTATTTTCCTTGCTATATTTGGCATGAATGGTATTGCATGTGGTTCGTTTCTATCGTGGCATGGGTTTTTCCAGGTGTAACAGTGTTTTCGGCCTAGCCTTACCATTTCCGGATAGCCATGGTCTGATGAGTTCTGTTGGCTTAGTGGGGCCTGACCTAGGTTCAGAAGTGATTTATCCAAGCAAATCCCGGTATTACTGGCCCTTTTGGCAACAGTCCGCGAAGTGCAGAATGAGGTCTCACCTGAAGTAGTATGGGAGGGTGTTAGAACCAGGTTTCCATACCCTAGGCATGTCTGATAGGAGGTGATTGATACGTGGTCCAACCTTCGCACTTACTGTGTTATGCACACCAACGGGCACCTCGCGCCCCGCAATACTGTCTTCGTGCAGTTCTAGCCGCAACGCGATTCGTGTTACTTACCCAAGTCTTCCTTAATTAGGCTTCGTTAGCTAATTACTTAGATTAGTTTCATATATAAGCATTCATACAACTATTTATCAATTGTGCGCAGTAAATAAACAGAGTAAAAGTAATGCATAACATCAGAATATGGATTCAAGAACAAGTGCACAGAGTAAACTTCTCTTTATTAACTTTCATTCCCAATTACAGTCCCGACTTCGCCCTATGCACTCAGCTGTAGGGGTCTGCGCACTCAGTTGCGGACTCTTCTAGGCCCTATGCACTCAGTTGCAGAGCCTCTTCCTACTACTATGACCCAGTACGCTTCAAATCCAACTCTAACTCTGAACCATGCCTTCACTATTCTCTCTATTATTACCTCTCTTTACACTTAGAGCCTCACTCTATTTATACAATCCCATGGTCCACAGACCATGGGTAGGCGGACACAACTTTACATTAAATTACAATATTCTAGGGCAGACAGCCTTATGAATCATCTTAGACTTCGCGCTCCGCGCCCACAATTCGCAGAGTCTTACAATCTAATTAACCAAAACTTAGGATTTGAGCCCCAAAAACATGCTGCGAGGGATCCCATGCCCAACAGGCCCCCAACACAATTATCGTGACTCATCCCGAGTCACTCTGCTGGTGCGCAAATCTTGGCACGAAGCCCCTCCAACCGGTCCTTCGCTTCTCGGAGGGCCGCGACACATTGATTTGAATTTTGTTGGATCTACTCCATTCCTGCTTTTGAATCATCTGTATCTGACTCGTGTCTCTTCCTTGGTACCAACTTCTAATGCTTGTATTTATAGTGCGGCCTTGTCCGACTCTTCGAGTCGCGAAGACTGTGCTTCGGTTGGTTAGTCAGATAGCCGACCCACCCGTGTAGGGCTTCAGGAAACTGCCGTTTATTTTTCTTTGGAAGGGTTCTCCATTAAGTTTGACTAACTGGACCATGCCTCCGTCTGTGACCTCTTTTACCACATATGGTACCAACCAGTGCATTCTGAATTTTCCAGGAAATTTTTCAAACTTGCCATCATACAATAGCACTAAGTCGTTTATCTTAAAGGTGTGCAACTGGATATGGCGGTCGTGCCAGACTTTTTCACGCTGCTTTTGTACCTGTTGGTGAAATCTGGCCAGAAATTGTTCTTCTTCAAGCTCCTCTAATTGCGCGAGCTCGCTTCCAAGGCTTTGCAGTCCAACATGCCTGTGAGTGTTGCTATTCACAGACTAGGTACGATGTATTCCATCGACATGATAGCTTCTGCTCCATAGACTAGCCGAAAAGGTGTCTAACCCGTCAATTTTTTTCACGTGGTTCTGTATGCCTACAATACGGAAGGTATGCGCAGGTACTAGTCGTTTCGCTACGCGTTACGTACTTTGGTTAGCGTAGTCTCCAGTATTGTGTTGAATGTCTCTACTGTCCCATTAGCTTGCGAGTGGTATGGCGTAATTTACTGATGATACACCTGGAAGTCCTCTATGAGCTTGTTGATGGTTTCGTTCAAGTGTGTTCCATGGTCACTCATTAAGATTTTGGGGCAACCAAATCGTGTCAACATGTTGTCGAACAAAAACTTCGTTGTTGGGTCCCTATAATACTAGTGATTACCCCATTACTATTGTAGTTATACCCCTTATTTATATTGTTGTGCCCCTGTTGCCCCCATATTGTTATTAATGTGCCCATGGAATCCCTCTATTGTTATTTTTGTGGCTTTATATTATTATTGTTAGGTCGGCTGGATTATATTGTGACTCCTTAGACTCCTATATATAGAAAGGAGGTTTTGTCATTTAAATCATCCAAGAATTGTTCATTTATGTAATGTAAAGGAGGTTTCCCCCTCGAAGAGGCTGAATTTTAAGGCGTTGATCTATCTTTTCTATCTTTTCTTGAGCTGGTTTCATAACATTTGGTATCAGAGCTTTGGATTCTAGGGTTTCGCTGCTCCAAACAGGTCATTGTGGCATTTTCACTATAACGTTTTTTATGTGACGTTTCAGAAGTAGTAAAAAAAACCCATTTGAGAAGAAATCGCGCTGAACCTTGGGTCCGAATTTCAGATCTTTTCGCGTGATATTTTCGGAGATATGATCTGAGGAAGTTGGTCTTTTTGCTGACTCCTAAATTACACGCAAAACAGGCGACTTGGGGAAAATCGTCATAACTTTCTTTCTGAGCATCGGATTGAAATTTCGTAAGAAGTTACAGAAAGAGGACGGACTTTAGTTTTCTTTTATATATTTTTCAGAGTCAAATGTTGAAACAGTGACACGTCGCGCTTCATACAAGTTCGCTCTACTGAACTAGTATATAATCAGGTCACTGCGGGAGATTGTGCATAACTCTTTCTTGGAGAATCCAATTTGGATCAGACTAGTGGCATTGGAAAGAGGACATAGAAGGCTACTACAAGTCACAATTTCAGAACTGGATGATTCGAAATTACAGAGATACATCAGATTCAATATCAGGCTTCTACAAAGTAAAAAAAATGTGTGTAGTTTTTATTTTTTATTTTTTTGCATAAGCTTGGTTTGAAGGAATTCAAAGGGCATAGTAAAGCATTATTATCAGTAACTGATGCCCCGAGGAAAGAAAATGAAAACACCTAGTAAGGAACCTGAAAGCTCTAGCATGACTCATGAAGAAGAGGAAGAAATGCTACATGATATATCAAAATTACAAGAACAAATGCAACAAATGTCACGCTCACAAAAGCTAACAGATGCTAAGATAAATGGCGTGGAATCTAAGATAAAGGGCATGGAAGCTAAGATGGATGATCTGAAGGCAGATTTGAGGATAGATTTGAAGACAGACATGGCATATTTGAAGACAGATTTGACAAATTTTCTACAAGAAATACTTCCTAATGGTGAAAAGGTTGTAAAGGAAACTCATGATGTGAACAAAAGAAATGTTAATCATGATTCCATAGACTCTAATGTTGGATCGAAGACCCACCATATTCCAAAAATTGATATGAGGAAGTTTGATGGCAAGGATCCCGCCACATGGATATTACAGATGGATCAGTTCTTCGATCTCAATAATGTGCAAAACACACAAAAGGTACGTATGGAAACTTTATATTTGGAACCAAATTAGTTTGTATGGTATCAATGGCTTTGCTCTCGTAAACAATTTATCACTTGGGCAATTTTTACGGAAGAATTGATAGCACATTATGAGGATACAAAAAGCAACACTTTTTTTAGCCAATTGATAAGTCTCAAACAAAAGGGTTCAATAATGGAGCACATTGAGGAGTTCCAAAAATTGAACATAAGGGTAAAAGATATTCCGGAGGAGCATAGGATTGATGTGTTCATAGGGTCTTTAAAGGATAATATCCAACATGATGTTCGAATTTGGGAACCTGATTCATTAGAGAAGGCATTCAGGTTAGCAAGAAAAATGGAAAGCAAAATTATGGCAACTAGGAAGCATATCACTCACAACTATAAAGACGGAAGTGCAGTTGCCCCTAGTCTTCCACAACCTATAAGGTTGACACCACAAAAATTGGAAGAAAAAAGAGCAAAAGGGCTTTGTTATAGTTGTGATAGAAAATACACTAAAGGTCATAAGTGTGCTGAGAAGAAACTATTCTACATAGATTGTGAAGAGGAAGAAGAAAAGGAGCAAGAAAGGTCAAAAGAACAAAATATGCTCCAGGAACAAAGCCTAGATGAAGAACAAATAAATCCAACCATATCTTGTAATGCATTGGCGGGAATCACCACTCCTCAAACCATCAAGATAGAAGGACAAATCAAGAAGAAAAAGGTAATAGTGTTGATTGATTCAGGAAGCACCCACAATTTTATTCATTGTAGGGTAGCAAAAGAATTGAATTGCTTCCTATATCCAGCACCAAAGTGTCAAGTGATGATTGCAAATGGAGGAACAATAAATTGCTCTGGAAAGTGCCATAATATCAAGCTATCCATGGGAGAATATGTATTGACTAGCCCAATGCTTTCCATTCCAATGGGAGGTGCTGATGTTGTACTAGGAGTCCAATGGCTACAATCCTTGGGTACAATAGCTTTTAATTTTCAAGAACTTTTCATCAAATTTTCTACGGAAGGAAAGGAAGTTGAATTAAGGGGTATTGCAGGGAAACCAGGAAAGATAATCAGCTCTAATGGTATGACAAAGCTTCTAAAAAAGGAGCAAAGGGGTGTAATTGCACAATTATGTTCGCTAGATGTTTCCACAATAGAATCATCTATTTCTCCAGATCTCCAAAAAGTCTTGGACAATCATTCCAAGGTATTTGAGACTCCCAAAGGTCTCCCACCTATGTGTGATCATGATCATGCTATTCATCTGATTCCAGGAAGTGTTCCTCCAAACATTAGGCCGTACATATATCCCTATGTCCAAAAAAGTGAAATTGAACGTATGGTTGCAGAAATGCTAGAGGCTGGTATAATTCAACCGAGTCAAAGTTCTTTCTCTGCTCCAGTAGTATTGGTGCACAAGAAGGATGGATCATGGTGCATGTGTCTGGATTATAGGGAGCTCAACAAGCTCACTATTAAAGATAAGTTCCCCATTCCTGTCATTGATGAATTACTGGATGAATTGCATGGATCAATTTACTTCACCAAGTTGGATCTTCGTTCAGGATATCATCAAATCAGAATGAAGATTGAAGACATTCCGAAAACGGCATTTAGAACTCATGAGGGTCATTATGAATTTTTGGTCATGCCTTTTGGCCTTACCAATGCACCTTCAACATTTCAAGGTTTGATGAATTCAATTTTCAAACCATTCCTTAGAAAATTTGTGTTAGTATTTTTTGATGATATACTTATCTACAACAAGTCTTGGAAGGATCATGTGGAACATGTTGACAAGGTGCTACAACTATTGGAGGAGAAACAATTATATGCCAAAAGATCCAAATGTTTTTTTGGAGTCCAGGAGGTGGAATATTTGGGTCATATTGTATCTCATGAAGGAGTTAAGGTAGACCCTAGCAAAATTAAAGCCATTAAGGAATGGAAAATCCCCACATCCATAAAGCATTGGCTCGGATTTCTTGGGTTGACAGGGTATTATCGCAAGTTTGTTAAGAATTATGGGAGAATAGCAGCACCTCTAACGACATTATTGAAGAAAGATGCATTTTCATGGACTCTGGAAGCAACAAAGGCCTTTGAACATCTTAAAGAGGCAATGTGCCAAGCACCGGTCTTAGCTACACCGGACTTCACAAAAACCTTTATTGTGGAATGTGATGCTTCAGGAAATGGAATTGGTGTTGTTCTAATGCAAGATGAAAGACCCATTGCTTTTGAAATTCGTCCAATCAAGGGAAAGTTTCTAAGAAAAGCTATTTATGAGAAGGAAATGTTGGCAATACTCCATGCACTTAAGAAATGGTGACCCTACCTAATGGGAAGACACTTCAAGGTAAAAACAGATCATGATAGCCTTAAATACTTTTTAGAACAAAGATTATCCTCTGAAGAGCAACAAAAGTGGGTCACAAAGATGTTGGTTATGACTTTGAAATCATCTACAAAAAAGGGAAGCAAAATGTGGTGGCAGATGCACTCTCAAGAAAGGATGAGGATGTGGAAGCATTGTTGTGCGCTATTTCTATCATCCAACCAGATTGGATAAATGAAGCAAGGGAGGAATGGAAGAATGACGAAGAAGTGTGGGCACTTATTCGAAAGCTACAACAAGATTCCAGTACGTCTGATACATTTAGCTAGAAAAATGATTCGTTATGGTACAAAGGTCGCTTATACCTCTGTAAGAATTCCCAGCTAAAACAAAAGATTCTTATGGAATTGCACACTTCTCCCTTAGGAGGGCACTCAGGATTTTTAAAAACTTACCACAGGGTTAAGAAGGAATTTTTTTGGGATGGCCTTAAATCAGATATTCAAAAGTTTGTGGCAGAATGTTTGGTTTGCCAACAAAATAAAGTTGAAACAATTAAGACACCGGGTTATGTATCTATTTAATTTCTGATGATTAATGAATAACAACGGAGCGAATGCTTTTGCTCGAGGGAGCTCCTGGTGATCTGCACCTGTGAGCTCCCGTGTGTTTGTCAAAACGTCGGTCTTCTACATTTCTTATCATGGTATCAGAGCTACCGGTGAGATCTGTGGCGTGGGAGAGGACTCCGAGTTTTTTCTTGAATACCTTCGTCCTCCACTGTGCCGAGAACTTGATCATGAAGCCTATGTGCTGCGCGCTTCAGGCAAGAATTGGCCACTGAATTGTTGGATCAGAATTGTTGGTGGATCTGAGAACATATCAGCGAAGGTGTGTAGATCTGTTGTGTGAACGCAAAAACTGACAGAGGAGGAGTTCTTGCCTCGTGTTGATGTGAATCTGAGAGCAGAGAAATTCTCATTGTTCGCAGAAGAAGCTGTGGTGTTGGTGAAGCATGGTGATTGAGATAATTTGCGTGCGTGGTCAAGGAACCCGCGTGAAACAAGAGCTGCTATAGCTTACTGCGTGGTTGTTCAAGGAGCCTACGTGGTCAAGGATCCTGTGTGTGTGGCGACAGAGATCTAAGAGTTGCGTTCTTTGGAAGAAGAACCGACGGCACCAGCCAACTGTGGTGGCAGCATGGAGCGATCTTCTGTATAGATCGTGAGTCGTGGTGGGAGGAACCAGTAAGAGCCGAAAATCCAAAGAGCAGAGGTGGACTGTGGCACTGAAGAAGCTCGAAGGTTGAGCGTGGAGGCTGTTGGGAGGTCGAGCGGAGAAGCTCGTGCGCTGTAGTGGTGGATCGCGGTGGTCGATCGATGAGCGTTTGATTCTTCATTGCAGAGTGCAGGATGCGTGATTGTAAGGCAACGGTGTGAGAACATTGCTCGATCCCTTGAAGGATCTGTGATCTGCGCTACTTTGCTCAAACTAGTGACCTTCGCCTGATGCAGAAACTCTGTCTGCTAAACACACAGGAAAAAAGATTTTCTTTTCAATAGGCTGCAGTCAGATTTTTTATTCATAATTTGTATTTCACAACTGTTGTAATTCAATCATATTCAATCTGTTGCGAGAGTTGTTCGTTTTTTTAAGTTGCTGGGTAGCCTGTTTTTTTTCAAGATGAATTCTCAGATGGCAGATGCAGATACAGACCCAGATCAGAATCTGGATGTTAGACTATTTATGGCCGAGGCTGACACTGCTACTGAGGAGGATGAATTAGATATTTGGTTCGTGGATTCTGGAGCCTCCTCGCATATGTCAGGTAAAAAGCAATGGTTCAGAAATTTTAAAGAATCCAACAATGGAGTAAAATTCTATCTTGGAGATAATAGTGGGTACGAGATCAAGGGACATGGAGATGTCCTTGTTACTCTGCCTGATGGTAAGATCAGGAATATATCTGATGTGTGGTATGTTCCTGGCATTAAGAAGAACCTGATTTCTGTGTCCAAGATTACAGATCAGGACCTCAAGGTAGAATTTTTTAAATCTTATTGCATTATTAAAGATTTGTTGGATCAGATGAAGCCCATTGCTACAGGTATTCGCATAGGAGGACTCTACAAGTTGGATGTGAAAAGTACGCCTCAACAAGCCTTGATGGCGTCAAATAAGTCTGCTGAAAATTTGTGGCATCAGCGACTTGGGCATATTAATTTTGGTGATCTCTTTCTGCTGCAAAACAAAGGTATGGTAGAGGGTCTTCCTGTTTTGAAAAAGTTGCATATTGATTGTGAGGCATGTGCGTTCGGTAAACAACATAGAGATGAATTTCCTATCATTAAAGATAGAAAACAGAGGGATATACTTGAACTTGTACACACTGACTTATGTGGCCCGATGCAGACGAGGTCGTTAGGGGGGGCCTATTATTTTTTAATCTGTGTTGATGAATTTACAAGATTCACATGGGTGTATTTTCTTAAACAGAAGAGTCATGCTTTTGAATATTTCGAGCAATTCAGAAACATGATTGAGAAGCAAACATGAAAATTCATCAGGATTCTTTGATCAGATCAAGGGGGGGAATTCAAGAAAGGAGTCTTCACCAAATATTGCAACAACCACGGGATACAACAGCAATTCACAACACCCTACACTCCTTAGCAGAATGGAGTTGCTGAGAGGAAAAACAGAACACTGGTGGAGTGTGCTCGCAGTATGTTGAAAGGTAAGAATCTAACCAATGGTTTTTGGGCAGAAGCTGTTAATACTGCAGTGTATTTAAAGAATAGGAGTCCTACTAAAAGTCTTGAGTATAAAACTCCTTTTGAAGCATTGTTTGGCTTCAAGCCTGCAGTAAGTCATCTTAGAGTATTTGGCTGTAAAGCTTTTGCACATGTTCCTAAAGAGAATAGGAAGAAGTTAGATTCAAAGGCCATTAAATGCACGTTCATTGGATACTGCAGTGAGTATAAGGCTTATAAATTGTTTGACCCTGCTACTCACAAGGTGTTTGTTAGTAGAGATGTATTATTCCATGAACAGATTGACGATGAAAATCCTGTCCAAAACAATGAAGAATGGCATGTGCCCTTACTCTCAGAAGAGGATACTGAAACAGGAGTAAGTCAGCAGCAGGAACAGAGTCAGCAGCATGAACATAAGCAGGAACAACAACAGGTACAACAGCAGCAGGATAATGTGGAGTTCAGTCCACAAAGGGAAGAAATAAGCAGAATAATTGAAACCCCACCACTCAGAAGATCAAACAGGCCAAGACAGTTACCAGCTCGATATAGGGATTATGCGCTTATGACTAGTATGTTAAACATTGCAGAACCTTCTAACTTTTATGAAGCTAGTAAAAGTCTTGAATGGAAGAAAGCAATGAATGAGGAATATGAATCCATCATTAAGAACAATACGTGGGATCTAGTAAAACTTCCTGATGATAAACAACCTATAGGTTGCAAATGGTTATTTAAGTTGAAATTTAGAGCAGACGGGTCTATTGATAAACATAAAGCAAGGTTGGTGGCAAAGGGATATTCCCAGATAGAAGGTATTGATTTTGAAGAGACATTTGCCCCTGTTGCAAAATTAAACACCATCAGAATGATCATTGTTTTAGCCACTAAACATCATTGGAAAATACATCAATTAGATGTTAAGTCTGCTTTCTTAAATGGTGATTTAAAAGAAGAAGTATACTTAGTACAGCCTGAAGGATTTGTTAAGAAGGGAGAAGAACATCTAGTGTGTAGATTAAAGAAAGCTTTATATGGTTTAAAGCAGGCACCTAGATCCTGGTATGAAAAAAATGATTCTTTTTTCCTCATGAATGGTTATGAAAGGAGCAAAAATGATCCCAATTTATATACCATGTTTAATAATGAGGGGCAGATAGTGGTGATTTCTTTGTATGTAGATGATTTGATAATAAAAGGAAGTGCAGATAATCTCATTGAAGAAATCAAACAGCAATTATCACAGAAATTTGAGATGAAGGACCTTGGAGAAATGCAATACTGTTTGGGTCTAGAAGTTTGGAGAGATTCAAGTCAAACTTTCTTGTCCCAGGGTAAGTATGCAAAGAGTCTGTTATCCAGGTTTAAGATGGATGAGTGTAAGCCTTCATGCATACCTTTACAGTAGAATAGCAAACTTCAGATGGATGATGGTTTGAAACATGTAGATGCAACATTGTACAGACAGTTAGTTGGTAGTCTTATTTATTTGACTACAACAAGACCTGACATGGCCTATGCAGCAAGTGTTTTGAGTCAGTTTATGACTCAACCTCATGACAGTCACTGGAGTGCAGCGAAAGGAGTATTAAGGTATCTGCAAGGAACATCAGATTTTGGTATTTTGTATTCTGACTCATTTGATGTCAAGTTGACAGGTTATACAGACTCTGATTGGGCGGGAAATCTAGATGACAGAAGATCAATTACAGGTTACGCCTTGAACATTGGTTCCAGGGTCATCTCTTGGTGCAGCAAGAAGTAGCATACTGTTGCTTTATCCTCAGCAAAAGCTGAATATCAAGCTATGTGTGCAGCGACATGTGAGGCAGTTTGGTTGCGTAGACTTCTTTAAGATGCAGGGGAAGAACAGACAGAAGCTACGATCATCAATTGTGACAATCAAAGTTCCATCAAACTGGCTTACAATCCTATGTTTCATAAAAACACTAAGCACATAGACACTCAATTTCATTTTGTTAGGGAGAAAGTGCAGTCCAAAGAGATTTCTGTAGACTATTGTAATTCTTGTGATAATATGGCTGACATATTCACTAAGCCATTAGGAAGACTGAAGTTTGATTTGTTTAGGGACACTTTAGGTGTGTTTAAAAATCCCTTTCTCCATTACAGGGGGATGTTAGAAATTAATGGAGAATAGGTTACGTAGTTATGATTTTCTCTTTATTTGACATTCAGTTCCTATTAATTAGGAATCTGTTTTATGCCTATGTATCTATTTAATTTTTGATGATTAATGAATAACAACGGAGCGAATGCATTTGCTCGAGGGAGCTCCTGGTGATCTGCACCTGTGAGCTCCCGTGTGTTTGTCCAAATGTCGGTCTTCTGCATTTCTTATCATCTATTACAACCTTTATCCTTTCCAAGCCAACGTTGGGAGGAGGTATCAATGGATTTTATGACAGGTTTACCCCAGTTTGAGGGAAAGAGTGTCATCATGGTGGTAGTTGAAAGACTTACCAAGTATGCACACTTTTGTGCATTATGACATCCATTTAGAGCCAGTATAGTTTCTACTGCATTTATGGAAACAATTCAAAAGCTACATGGAAACCCAAAGATTATTGTAAGTGACAGAGATCCCATTTTCACTGGAAATTTTTGGACATAATTATTTTCTCATCTTGGTACTCAATTAGCTCATAGCTCATCTTATCATCCTCAATCTGATGGGCAAACTGAGATAGTAAACAAATTTTTGGAAGGATATCTTCGTTGCTTTGTATCTGATAAACAGACACAATGGGTCAAATGGTTGCCTCTGGCTGAATGGTGGTATAACACTTCCTTTCATATAGCAACAAAAATGACCCCATTTATGGCACTTTATGGGTATCAACCACCATCCATCACATCATATTTAAGAGAAAACTCTAAGGTTTAGGAAGTGGAACATCACATCGAACATCAACAACAAGTCCTCCAACTCTTAAAGGATAACCTCATGTTGGCATAGAATAGAATGAAACGACTACAACCATATAAGAAAATGTCCCTCAAGTGAGCTAAGAAGGATAATAAATTATCACCAAAGTATTATGGTCCGTACAAGGTGTTGCAAAAGACTGGTACTATGGCATACAAATTGGAGCTTCCTGCAGCTTCTCGATTGCACCCAGTTTTCCATGTTTCATGCTTAAAGAAGGTTATAGGTGACAAGCTCCCAGTTCAAACAATATTGCCAAAACTTGACGAGGAAGGAAAAATTATATTGGAACCGGAAGCGGTTATAGAAACAAGAACTCGACAGCTACGAAATCGATCAATTTCAGAGTACCTTATCAAGTGGAAGAACTTATCCGCTGAAGATTCCACATGGGAGGATGAGAATTTTATGTAGAAATATCCAGAAGTACTCAAGCGTTGAGGACAACACTTTTTTGGAGAGGGGCATGTTGGGTCCCTATAATACTAGTGATTACCCCATTACTATTGTAGTTATACCCCTTATTTATATTGTTGTGCCCCCGTTGCCCCCATATTGTTATTAATGTGCCCATAGAATCCCTCTATTGTTATTTTTGTGGCTTTATATTATTATTGTTAGGTCGGCTGGATTATATTGTGACTCCTTAGACTCCTATATATAGAAAGGAGGTTTTGTCATTTGAATCATCCAAGAATTGTTCATTTATGTAATGTAAAGGAGGTTGCCCCCTCGAAGAGGCTGAATTCTAAGGCGTTGATCTATCTTTTCTATCTTTTCTTGAGCTGGTTTCATAACATTCGCAGCCATAGCGGTCGTGCAGTCCTTTACTGGTTGCGCTTCCACCCATCGTGTCAAGTACTCCGTCGCGGTGATGATTTAGCGCGCACCCGTCTTTCCCAGAGGTTTGATCAATCCCATGGAGTAGATTGCCATTTTTCAAATGGATGCAGTGTCATTTGTGGATTTAGTGGCATCTCGTCCCTTCGTGATGGTTTTCCAATCCTTTGACATATGTCGCAGGCCCGACAGTGTGCTTTTGAATCCTGGTGTAGGGTTGGCCACCATAAATCAGTGCGAAGAATCTTTTGTGTAGTTGCGCAGCCTGCATAGTGTCGTCTTGCAACACCCCCATGTGCTTCCACGAGGATCTCACCTTGTTCAAGTTCAGGTACATATCGTCGTAATATTTCATCGTTTCCCATTTTGTAGAGGTGCCCCGCGATGACAAAAAAGTTTGCCGCGACTGAGTATTCCTTTGGCGCAATCCTTATGGGTTAAAAAATGGATTACATCTTCAAAATGGCCATCTGCGACGTGCACTACGAAGAGCTGTGCATCATGTAGTCCCTCCTCCAAATTTTTTGGCTCTTTGCCTGTCTCAATTCATGACAAGTGATATGGCCCTACATTTAGGCATCCGGGCTTGACGATGACCTCAAAGTCATATTCTTGAAATAGTGACAGCCATATGAAAGTGCGCCCCCCAACATAGGCTTGCTCACTAGGTATTTTAACGTGGAGTGATCGATATACATCTTGAAATGTCAGCCAAGTAAATAGTGTCGGTATTTTTGGAGTTCGTACACCATTGCCAGCCCTTCGTGCTCAGTAGTAGAGTAGTTCTTTTCAGCTTTGGACAATCTCTGACTCGCAAACGCGATCAGGTGATCCACGCTTTCCACACCTTCCTGTGTGAGTACGACTCCCACCGCAATACACGACGCATCAACATGTACATGAAACTCCACGTCCCATTTCGGGAAGACCTAAATGGGAGCAGATGCCAGTTTCTCCTTAAGGACATCCAAACTTTGCATGCAATCATCATTCCAACAATATGTAGCATCCTTGTTCAATAGTTTTTCCATCGGCATTGTTATTTGGGCATAGCTCTTGATGAACTTGCTATAGTAGCCAGTGTGCCCCAAAGTAGAGCGTAATTGTTTGACACTGTGTAGTGCTTCCTGATTCAGAATAACAACAATCTTCGCAGGGTCCACCATCAGGGCTTGTTTGCAAACCACATGGCCCAATAGGTTTCCAAAGGGAACGAGGAAGGTCCACTTTTTAAGGTTCAGCGCAATCTGGTGTCGGCGGCAAGTATCCAGCATCAAACGTAAGTTCGCTTGATGGTATTTAACTAATTCAAAGACAGTCCAATCATCTAGATAGACCTCCAGAACTTGTGGATGTATTCTTTGAACTCCGCCACCACTATGCGTGAAAATGTTGCTAGCATGTTCTTCAGTCCAAAGGGCATAACGGTGTATTGAAATCAGCCCCATTCTATGGCGAAGGTTGTTTTGCTTCGATCTTCTGGTGCGATCTTGATCTGATGGTACCCTGAGAAGCCATCCGTGAATAAGTAAGCTTCCTGACCGCCTACATTTTCCAATACTTCATCTGTGAATGGTGTCGGGAATGGATCGTGAAAATAGGCGTCGTTAAGCTTCTTGAGGTCCACACATATTCTTATTTCGCCTTTCTCTTTTTTCTCCTGCAATACCATAGGACTCACCCAATCGGATTCTTCCACTGGTTCAATAATTCTGGCTGCGAGCACTTTGTCTAATTCGTCGTAGACCTTTTCTTTATACTTTGGATTCAAGCCGTAAGGCCGCTTCTTAACTAGATTTGCGTCCGGTTTCAAAGTGATCTTAATCATCCCTAAGTCACCAATGATCCCTTTTAAGTCCGTGATTTTGGTCAGGAACAAGCCTTGGTATTCACGGAGTAACTCAGCAACCTTATCTACCGTAGCATCTTCCCAATAGTCCCCAAGCGTTGAATACTTCGGCTCCACTTTTGTGCCAACGTTTACCTGCTTTGTTTTTAACAGCGCGGTGATGTCGGGATCCTCAATTGATGGTCCTCGAACCTCGCAACTACCTTCGATTTCTGGAATATTAATATTTTGGGGGTCGTCATCATCCTCCTCCACCTGCACGTTATAAAATTCTAGGGCACTGCTTAATTGGGTTGCCCATACTAGTTGAAGCAATTCCAGTGGCTCCTATGGTATTTTGAAGATGGCGTATTTTACTACTTGCAGCACATCGCAACAGTATCCAACCACCAGTCTTCAAATGTGAATGTTAACAAAATTCCTCACACAAGACATCCCATTCGCCCGTACCATGTTGGAATTCTATCTTAGTATACCAATTCATGGGTATGACATCCAGGGTATGGTAGAATAAGTGTACCCATTCAGGCGTGGTTCTTCCCCGTAGACCTTCGTCCATTTCGCGAGGTGCGTGCATGGGTAATCTCGTCCATCATATTTGTCTTCCAACCATAGTTGTGGTTTCCCAAATCGTAGGCACATCATCCTTCTGCATCCGCGCCAATCTTCAAAATTTCCTTGATGTGTACCCCACCATCGTGCGGGTGTTATGCATAGTGCGCATTTCAACGCATCGAACCACTGTTTTTCCAGTAGTGCGCTTTCAAATTTGCTCAGGAATTCATCCATCGTTGTCAGTCCATCATATGTTGGCAACTCGCTTGCCTTCATTGTCACGCAACGCAGTGATCTAACCATCATGTTGCAATTTAGCGTCATCACTTCGTGCAACCTATTCTACCATTGTTCTACTTATTCATCTGAATCAGAAGTGCAGGAGCTTTCAAGCTCCCACAAGATCCTCCCATCTGTAGTTGGATTCACCTAATCATGGTCTCACGCAATTATCTTATAAATACAATCAAGATCATCGTCTCTATCATCGTTGGGACTACTACGCGTAGTGAATTTTTCTCGGAGATCATTTTGCGCTTCTTTAGGTTGATGACTCCGTTCATATCGGTGGCCCAGTCTATTCCTAATAACATGGCATAGGGATTGTTGTTATCGACAATCTCTATTACTATTTTGAGGCTTTTGCGATCCGTGCTTTGTGTGTAGTTTTCTTCCAGAGTCCTCGCATCCATGATTGTTTGTATCGACGTTTCGAGCCATCCACCATAGCTTATTATCAGGATAGATCAGTAATTGTGTAGGATGGATCTCATTGGACTTGAATAAATAGGGTCAAGAGATGCACAGGGAATGGAAGCTGACCTTGCCAAAATTGTTTTGTAATATTTGGGTTTAATTTAATTATATACTAATAATAAAATAGAATGATTTAAATTTAAAATGAAATATTTAATTATATAATAAAATAATTAATATTAATGTTAATATCAATAATACAAAATAATTTAATTATTTAATTTAAGATTCTTTGTTTATTAGTTAAAATGTAAATTAATATTTTTAATATTTAATTATATAATAAGATTTTTAATTAATTCCAATCTAATGAAAATGAAAATGAAAATAAAATAAACATAAAGTGAATCTAGATAGAAATATTTAATTATGTAATGGGATTTTTATTTATTTCCAATATTAATATTAAAATAAATTTTTATTTATAATTAATTATATTATGTTTGTTTCTACTTTATTTTATAATTAATTTTATTTTAGTTTTGTTCTTGCTTTTAGAGTAAATTAATTAGTTTGATTTTAATAATAATCTTAATGTTAATTAGTACTAGTTTTTTAATATTAGTGCTTGTTTCTAGAATTTTTGTAATTTTAGTGTTTTTCATTATATTTATGATCTAATGGTTTATATGTTTAAATACTATGAATATTAATGTTAATGTTAGTGATGAAAACTAATTTAGTTATTTGTTTAGAATTTATTTGCATTTATCTGAGATTCCTATTAATTTTCTATCAATTTTCCTTAAATGAAATTCTTATAAAATTCTTCTAATCTAAGTTAATATGACTTGGTATTATAGTTCTAAAAGGTATTGATGTTAATATTAGTAATCTAAGATTCATAGTTTTTAGTTTAAGATGTAAATTAATGTTTTTAATTTTAAGAATTGGAAATTAGGGTAAGTGTTTAGTACTAGTGTGAAGTGTGGAGGGAGAAGGTTGGGGAGGGAGGTCAAGCATAATGGGGAAAGGGTTGAGTTGACAGAGGGTTTTCTAGGACTTTAAAGTAGGAATCCAGTTATCACTTGTTTTCCATCCTTCATCTCGATTGAGGTTGTTAGGTTTTCTACCTATTTCTATGGCTTCTCTCAGTTTTCTATGGTGATAATGATCAATTTTGGCTACCACCTTAGAGTTTTCAAAGCAGATGTCCAATTTTAGGCATCTGCTGATGGTGTTCATGGGTTTGAAAGTGGTTCCAATTTTGTTATTTTTTAA